>JAWHQI010000184.1:3800000-5000000 GCA_033032865.1 Dactylorhiza incarnata
ATAATACTATAGGAGGATAATCAATTAGCAGTTAGAGAGAATAGAAAGAAAAAATGTTTCCATAATGTTTATTTCTGTAGAAGGAAAGAATGAATTCTGATTTCAAATAATATCCAAAATAGAGTTAATCAGATTAGCCAAGAATCAAATAGAAGGAAAGAATGATTCAGAATGGCTATAAAATATTAACATTATTTCATACAAATCAGATTTACTGAAAGAAGGAAAGAGATCTGGCGCATATTTAAGTCTGTCAAATAAATCGACGTGCGTCGTGCCATTCGACGCAAGCGTCGAGTACATCCTGTCTAGACGTCGAGAGGTGAATAAGGAAGGTGCGTCGACTTCACTAGTTGCGTCGACTAGAAATCAGAGTAACGTCGACAACACATACGTCGAAATCTTCCTAGAGTTACTTCGACTTAATCTGAAAGAGATGTCGACTACATTTCGACGTTGCGTCGAACACTAATCGACGCATATTTACTTAGCCTTGTTTTTCATTCTTGGAATTCATATTTGACTCATTTTCAGGGGTTAAGAGAAATCATTTTCCCAACAATCTCCCCCTATTTGTCTTAACCCTTCTTAGAGAGAAATTAGCATATAATTAACATAGCAAAGCATTTGTAAAGATAATGAAGATTTCACACAATCAGAAGAGAATATATAAACAAACTTCATGTTCAGACCAATCACAAAGTAAAGTATGTGAAACATTGTTTTCAAGTATTATTCAGGAGGAGTAGGAGGAGTTTTTCTTTTTCTCTTGAATACTATTGTGGATTGCTCTTTCCCAGTAGCAGGTGATTCCCTCAGCTCCCCCTGGGTCTCAGCTCCCCCTGCCCCTGACTCCTGAGCCCCTTCTTCAGCCATCACAGCATCAGCTTCATTTCCTTTTTCAGTTTCAGCAGCTGGTTCATTTTCTTCTTGATTTATAGCAGTATTCAATTCTTTCTCACCTTCTTCCTTTTCAGCCTCATTTTCTGCTCTGCTTCCCTCCCCTTGCAGTAGTACCACTTGGTCTGCAGCCTCTCTTGCTATGCTGAGTACCTCAATTGTTTGTTCATCAATATGGAGCTCAGGTACTAACTCATTCCCAATTGTCTTGAGCAGTGCAAGACTGTCAGATTTTAAAGAAGAAGGGGATTTGTGAGAAGGAGATTTAGGATTGGAGGGCTGATTTTCATCTAGATTCTCCCCCTTCTTGACCTTCTTGGCCAAGGAGGTTAAGAAAGACTTAGTCACTCTAGAGGAAGAGAGAGATGACTTCAGATCTTGCACAGAGGCACTGACCCCATCTATTTGGGTGTGCATGTGAAGGATGGAGGAATGAATCTGGGAGCAATGCTCATCTAGCATTGCTTGGAATCTTTGAGCTGTGGATTGTATGCACTGGGTGATGAGAGCCTCAGTGGATTCAGATGGTTCATGGTGTGAGAGATGATGAGGTGATGGTGGAGGAGGAGGAGAGGGTAGTCTATTATCTGGATGAGGTGTATCTGAATGAGGAGGTGGAGGGATAGAAGAAGGCTGAGTAGGTGATTGAGGAGGTATTGGTGAGGATGATGCTGGGACAGAAGATGTGACTGTTTGAGAAGGAGGAGGATGAGCAGGAGAGATAGGAGGAGATGGAGTATTTTCAGGGATGGAACCAGGCTTGGGAATTTGCCTGGTCCATTTGGAGAAGAGGGCAATGGACATCCTCTTTCCAGGAGGGATAGGAATTCCTTTTGACCTGCAGAGATCAGGGAAGGAATAGAAGAGAACCTGACTCATGATTCTCATATAAGCATTTTCCTTGTGGGAATATTTGGAGGCTATCATTTTGAGAAGACAGCTGGCCCAATCCACCTTCTTCTTCAGCACAAGGGCCCCCCATGATGTTCAGCTGCTGTTTGGGCACTGCATCATGGGCTGAAATCTTGCATAGCAGTATCTTCCCTACTATATCTGCCAGCAATCTGTACTCATCTGAAAAGTCTATCTTTTTCAGATGGATTGGTCTGTCTTTTGAGAATTTCATGGTGGAGAGCACATGCTTGATTTCATCAGGTGTGAGGTCAATGGATTCATCACCTAATAGGGGGATAATTAAGACTTATTTAGTCATTCTTCTCAAACTTATTTTCTTCCCCTTTTTCATTTAAATAAGGATGATATTAGGATATACCTGATGGAAGATCAAAGGTGGCCCTAACATGTTCTGCTGAGATTGAGACAGGTGTCTCATATAGTGTTCCCTGGATTTCTCCTTGTTCAGATATCTGAATATGAGTCAGCAGCTCTGTGAGCTCTGTTTCCAGTAGCTTGCACCTTGTGGAGATGAGTTTGTCTAATCCAGCTTCTGTGAAGAGAGCAATGATGCTCTTGTAGTTTTCTGCGGCAGCCTGGAAGGATTCAAGGTCAATGTCGAACCCAGAATTTATCTTTGGAGCCATTGTAGATCAGTGAGAAAGAGAGAGAAAGAGACGGCTGGATGGAGGAGCAAGGAGAATAAAAGATGCAGTGGTCGTGAAGGTTTCTAACTGAAGAGTCTATTTAAGTCAGGTGAAGCGCGAAACAGGACTCAATTCGAGGCTTATTAGGTACTTCAGTGGATGTGACCGAAAATGATTCAGCCTTGCCGCTCGTTTTTATGAAGTCGGCGTTACGTCGAGTGGGATTCGTCGTGAGCGTCGATATAGTCTGCTTTGGGATGAAGAGATTTCTAGTCGACGTACGCGTCGATAATAGTCGACGTATGCGTCGATTATGCCTATTGATCTGAGTCGTCGACGGTGCGTCGATTATAAGTACGTGACTTTTAATTTTTCAGAACAGCTCTATGTGCTTATTTCTTTTTGTCTCTTCCTATTCCTAAAGGTTTCTAAGTCAATTTTGGACTGATTTTCTTTTACATATAATTTGATTGATTATGCCAACATTGTTTGGCAAGGTGGCCGGGTTTGTTACATATATAGCATTTGATTGTCTTAGAGTTGTAAGGATTTGATTTTAGAGAAGGATAGAAGTGTTGATTGGGATAGGAATATTGTTTAGAGTAGAAATTTTGATCAGGATGAATGGGTCCTGAATAGGGGTTTAGATGAGAGATTTTTGAAGGGAAGACATTTACGTTGCTCTGAATATGTGTGCGTCGATATCGATTCGACGCATGTTGATAGTTGCGTCGATTTTTATTCGGCGCTTTCTCCAGGTGGCGTCGATCTGATTTCGACGCGTAAAAAGAGTTGCGTCGATTGGAAGTCAACATACTTTTGTTTAAGCGTCGAGAAGAGATCGATGCATCTGAGAGGTTGCGTTGAGTAGATGTCGACGCACTATTATGCATGCGTCGATATGAAGTCGACGCAACTGAATCTTCATAGATTTTTACTATTCCTTTTTCTGTTTTTACTTCTTTATGAGTTGTTTCTCTTGGTTTAGTTATCTTTTCAGATGAAGTTTGTGAGTCATCAGCTGAATAATATGATGTATCATCAATTTCCTTGGAGAGGTGTTCTTTCTTATGTTGTGATTCTTTTTCTTGGTTGTCTAATTTGACAGGTTTAGTGAATTTTACAGGGCTCATCCAAGCAGGTTTGTTGGATGGAATTAGGCTGATTGAGGGATCAGCCCCTAGCCCAAGATTCTTGTGTCTTATTGTTTGTTTTTCAGTGATCTCTTCAAGAGTTTGGCTTCTCATTTTTATTGATTCTTCAAAGGCTTTTGCCTGGGTTATTTTATCCTTAAGGAACTGATTTTCTATTCTAGCCCTTTCTATTTCTTTTTCTATTCTGCTAGCTATTGATTCATAATCTTTAAAGGATTTAATTTCTGTGTTTCTCTGGTTTTTAGCTACATTGATTTGTTCTTTTAGATCTTTAATTTCTTTTGTTGCTTTTAGTTGATCTAGATGCATTCTCATAAAATCATTTCTAAAGTTATCACTTTGAAAATCTATTTCATCAAACATGCTTACCTCATCCTCATCCTCAGATTCCTTTATGAGAATGAGGTTCTTTTCTTTTTCATCATCAGAAGATATGCTTTCTTCTGATCCTGTTTCACTCCATGATTTATCATCATTCTTTGAGTCTTCAAAGGCCATTAAGCATAGGTCTTCTTGCCTAGATTCTTCATTGTCACTCTTAGAGGATGAACTATCCTCAGAGTTTGTTTCACTCCAGACTTCTGCAATGAAGCCTCTTTCTTTCTTCTTCCCCTTTTTCTTCAGATCTTTCTTTTTCAGATCCTTTTCTGTTTCAGCATTCTCTGGACATTCTGAGGCAATATGTCCAGGTTTCCTGCAAGAATAACAGATAATCTCTTTAGTAGGTGTTTTATTATACCTGGTTTTTGAATCTCTTCCTCTGGATCCTTCTGTTTTGATCCACCTCTTGAACTTCCTAGCCAGGAAGCTGATTAGTTCCTCATCACTAGTAGATGGTTCACCTTCAACAGCTTTCAATGCAATACTCTTTTCTTTTGAGAGTGGAGAGGCCTTTTCTTTCTCAGCTTTGGTTTTCAACAGTTGTTCATAGGATTTTAATTTACCCAACAGAACATCTGTTGATATTTCTTTTTGACTTCTGTAGTCTTTGATTGGCCAGATTCTTGAGTCCCAAGAGCTAGGAAAGCAAGTCAGCAATTTATCATTTATCTCAGTGAGAGATATGTCCTTCTCAAGTGTTCTCAATTCATTGACTATGAGGCTGAATCTTGAATACATGTCAGCAACACTTTCACTTTCTTTCTTTTGGAAGTTTTCATATTGGGAGATTAGTAGTGCCTTTCTATCCTTTTTCTCATCAGCACTTCCCTTTACCATTTTGGTGAGAGCTTCCCATACTTCCTTAGCTGACTCACAATCAGCAATCTTTTGGAAAATTTCATCTGAGAGGGTTGAGACTAGGATATTCATAGCCTTGGCATCATGTCCTTGGGCTTTCTTCTCATCTTCTGTCCATTCAGCTCTTGGAACAAGTGTTTCAGTCACTTTTCCACTTGAATCCTTCCTGAATGGCTTGGGGGGACCTGTCAAGATCACATTAAACAATTCATCATCAATAGAGTTTAAATAAATTCTAATTATTGTTTTCCAAAGTGCAAACTTTTCCAGGTTGCAAATTGGTGGTCTGGTGGAAGCATAATTTTTGATTTGTGTCATATGATAAAATAGTTTTGAAAAATATATATATATGAGAGGTAGGATCTTTTTGATCAAGGAGTTATCCTTTTTAGATCAACCTGGCTCTGATACCAATTGAAAGTGCACAGTTTACCTCACTAGAATTCTCTAGAGGGGGGTGAATAGAGATTAAAAAATATTTTGTGCAAAGTTAATATATATATGTGTATGATCACAGATTAGAGCTTCCCACACACCAACAAGAATTAAACAAATAAAGAGAATAAAAACAAGTAAAGAAATCACAGCACAACACAAGAAAATATAGTGGTTCCCCAAACTTTGGGTAGTCCACTCTTCTACCCCCTTGGTAGGAATTCACTATCTTGCACTGAGTCTTTTGATAAGGAGACTCTTAGAACCACCCTGAGTCTTTTGATAAGGAGACTCTTAGAACCAACTGAGTCTTTTGACAAGGAGACTCTTAGAACCAGTACACTGAATTTTTTGGAGAGAGATTCTAAAAACTCTTTTACAATGTTTAAGTGAGGAAGAAAGAAAGGAGAAGAAATAAAAACAAGAAAGAATCTTCTTCCTAGCAAGAAGATTGGAAGCACAAGAAGTGAATTGAATCTTTCTTCTATAGAGAGAAGAAGATTTGCAGCATTTCTCTCTTTGTGAGAGCTATCAGATTTTGCAGCAGTATGACTTCAGAAGCAGAAGAAGAAGAAGTGCTTGAATGTTGCTGCAGAGCTTTTTCTCAATTTCTCTCTTTTCTCTTGGGAGCTTTTCCTCTATTTCAAATGTGTGTGGTGGATCACTCTCCTCGTTTATTTTCTGCCGACCTCCTCTTTATTTATAGCTCTGTTAATTCAACATAATACTATAGGAGGATAATCAATTAGCAGTTAGAGAGAATAGAAAGAAAAAATGTTTCCATAATGTTTATTTCTGTAGAAGGAAAGAATGAATTCTGATTTCAAATAATGTCCAAAATAGAGTTAATCAGATTCGCCAAGAATCAAATAGAAGGAAAGAATGATTCAGAACGGCTATAAAATATTAACATTATTCCATACAAATCAGATTTACTGAAAGAAGGAAAGAGATCTGGCGCATATTTAAGTCTGTCAAATAAATCGACGTGCGTCGATTGCCATTCGACGCAAGCGTCGAGTACATCCTGTCTGGACGTCGAGAGGTGAAAAAGGAAGGTGCGTCGACTAAGGCGCGTCGACTTCACTAGTTGCGTCGACTAGAAATCAGAGTAACGTCGACAACACATACGTCGAAATCTTCCTAGAGTTACTTCGACTTAATCTGAAAGAGACGTCGACTACATTTCGACGTTGCGTCGAACACTATTCGACGCATATTTACTTAGCCTTGTTTTTCATTCTTGGAATTCATATTTGACTCATTTTCAGGGGTTAAGAGAAATCATTTTCCCAACAGAGGAGCAACCGGCGGTGGTGAGAGGCGGTTATGGGCGTCCAGCGGATGTGGCGAGCGGCGTTGGCGACCGGGTAGGCGAACGACCTGCGCGATCGGCGAGGAAGAAGTTCGGGTATCGCGAATAGGATCGAGGAGGATTTCCATGAGGGCGGTGGTTTAGGGTTGGGTTGCCAATAGGTTTAATCTTGGAGACAAAAATGATGAGTTTTCTAAACCTGGGCTGCCAATAAAATTATCCAAATAATTTGGGGTCAATGTCCCTCCATCAAACTGAGGGACACTGAGGGCCCGTTTGACACGACGATGACTGTTTTGAACCGTTGTTCGTGAAGAACGCCCAACCTCATCTAAGGAACTTCATTCAAATTTGTTTTTTTTCTAGGTGCCGTTCATAACTGTTGCGGAACGCTTAGGGCTCTTGGTAGACCGGTCCAATTGAACCACCTTAGCTCGTGAGCTAACTAAGCGCGCAAACAGTTAATTCGAGATTTGCTGAGTACAATGGGACTTTTTAACGTGGAAAACCCAGAAAGGGTAAAAAACCACGCGGCCGGGGCTGTGTCGACCAAACTTCAATATCTTCTGGTGGTTACAACTTGATGGTTGGAACTCGAGCGCGACAGGCCGCTACTCGTTACAACAAGAGAGTGAGAGAGAGAGAGCTCCGAGGGTGACAGACCACTTCTCGGAAAAACTAAGTCTTTTTCCCTTGTGAGAATTCTGGAGAACCAAAGTGAGAAGCTGAGTCGCCTTTCCGGAATGGCAGTGAGAAGCTGAGTCGCCTTCCCGGAACGAAAGTGAGAAGCTGAGTCGCCTTTCCGGAATGACAGTGAGAAGCTGAGTCGCCTTTCCGGAACGAAAGTGAGAAGCTGAGTCGCCTTTCCGGAACGAAAGTGAGAAACTGAGTCGCCTTTCCAGAACGAAAGTGAGAAGCTGAGTCGCCTTTCCGGGACGAAAAGGGAGATGTTGAGTCGCCTTTCGTGACGAAGAGAATCTTCAAGTCCACGAAGGAGATCTTCAAGCGCCGAAGGAGAATTCCGCAAAAGTCTGCAAGGAGTTCTCCCGGGTCCGCTAGTCCAGGTCCTTTCAAATGAAGCCCTGGGGCTCCTTTTATAGCTTTGGCCGAGGGCAGTCCGGTAATTTCGCCGTTTGCAGATTCCATAAATGCTCGGTGGACGAATCATATTTTCCGGTTTGGGGCACACGGATCGCCATTTTTCATAAATGACCACCTTACCCTTCGGGCAGTTCTGTTGGAGGCGAAAAAGGCGACAGGTTGTTCCTGAAATCTGAGAAACTGGAAAGACAAAAAGTGAGCACGCCGGAAAGACAAAAAGTGAGAATGTCAGAAAGACAAAAAGTGAGAATGTCAGAAAGACAAAAAGTGAGAATGTCAGAAAGACAAAAAGTGAGCGAGCCGAGTCGGAAAAGCGAGCAAGGCGGAAAAGCGAGCGAGGCGAAAAAGCGAGCGAGGCGGAAAAGCGAGAATGCTCTGAGCGCGCTCAGAAGCGTTCTGAGCGCGCGTGAGCGCGGAGGCGTTCTAAGCGCGCGTGAGTGCGGAGGTGTTCTAAGCGCGCGTGAGCGCGGAGGTGATCTGGTCGTGCCGTTAGCGCGGAGTTGTTCTGAGCGCGGCGAATAATGTTCCGTAAGAGTAATATTCGCGGGAGAATAATATTCATGCAAGAATAATATTCATGCAAGAATAATATTCCGGCGTGCAGTTTGGTGAGCGCTCTGAGCGCGGTGGACGCGAAGGTACTGTGACCGCGGGAAAACCTCGAGGCCGAGGTGCCCGGGAGCGCTCCCCAGGTGGGGAGTTATGATTTCGTATCGTAACTCCCCCTTGGGGAGTTACTGTTCACGTAACTCCCCAAGGGAGCTACTGTTCACGTAACTCCCTTGGGAGTTACGTGAATCCCCAATTGGGGAGTGGGGGCACTCCCCAATTGGGGAGCGCCACCTAGGCGCTGACCAAGTCAGCGCCTAAAATGGGCGCTGACTTGGTCAGCGCCTAAAATGGGCGCTGACTTGGTCAGCGCCCAAAATTTGGGCGCTGGGGGGTGCGGCATTGCGGCACCCCCCAGGCAATGCTCTGGTGCGGCAAGTGCCGCACCTTTTTGGTGCGGCATTGCCGCACCTTCCTGGCGCGGTGTTGCCGTGCCGATTCGGTGCGGCATTGCCGCACCTTTTGGTGCGGCAAGCGCAGCACCCTTTCGGTGCGGTGGCTGCTGTGCCGCTGTAGCACGATGAAAGCCGTGTATTTTTGGCGCGACGAGTGTCGCGCTTGTTTGGCGTGGCGAATGTCGCGTCTCTCCGGCTCGGCGTAGCATTTGTTGCGTCATTTTTTGATTTTCACGCCACTCGCGGCGCTTGCGTGTTTGACGGTTCCCGTACGGATATGCTTCATGGGACCGCATCCCGTATCGTCTTTACGGGTGCACAACATAAGCCCCCCAAACCTTCGGAGTCCAAGTTACTATGCGGAGGAGTTCGGAGGTTTTGATTTTTCTGCGTGGCTATTCAGACCATCGTCATCTTCGTGCGATGTGCCATGTCGGAGGTAAGTTGTTGCGACTTGCGCAACTATGAGCCTGTCGTCGTGCGTGCTTTCCTACATGATCTTGTCAATCTGGTTATTAACACCTGCTTAGTTTGATTGTTTTCAAAATTACAGACGAGTTTGAGCGGATCAGAGCCCGCGGCTTTTATACTAGTTTGTACGAGTCCGCGCTCGCGGCCTTTACATAATAAATTGGTTTGCACGGGTCTGTGCTCGCGGCTTTTGCAGGAGTCTGGCTCGCGGCTTGGCCGGTGAATAGCTTGTGTATTCAAACCGTGTACGAATGTAGGAGGGGCGAACACTTACGACGTCGGGACCTTACTGCGGTGGAGAAGGGCGAACCTTCAATCGACGACAGTGAGAGATTGTTGTGAGCGCGCTGCCCGGAGGCAGTTGCTGTTCATTAGCGCACTGCCCAGAGGCAATTGCTGTTCATTAGCGCACTGCCTGGAGGCAATTGCTGTTCATTAGAGCCCTGCCATGAGGCAATTGCTGTTCATTAGCGCACTGCCCAGAGGCAATTGCTGTTCATTAGCGCACTGCCCGGAGGCAATTGCTGTTCATTAGCGCACTGCCCGGAGGCAATTGCTGTTCATTAGCGCACTGCCCGGAGGCAATTGCTGTTCATTAGCGCACTGCCCGGAGGCAATTGCTGTTCATTAGCGTACTGCCTGGAGGCAATTGCTGTTCATTAGCGTACTGCCTGGAGGCAATTGCTGTTCATTAGCGTACTGCCTGGAGGCAATTGCTGTTCATTAGCGAGTGGACGTCTTTACGTAGTTTCGATGACGCAAGATATGACATGCGTGAAATAGAACTTTAAAAACTCTTGGTCGTAGTGGTAATTTACACAAAGTTTTTATAGAAACAAAGTTGATAGAACATTTCAGTGGCGCGGGTAGAGCCCCGCTAATAGGTGTGGAGCATTCTCCTGGGATGACTAACTTAAGGCCACTACTAGAAAAATGACTTTTAGCCACACTTTTTTTTGCCACGGGTCAAAAATCGTGGCTAATAGTTAAGTATTAGCCACGGCTCTTAATTCGTGGCTAATAAGAAAGTATTAGCCACGGGCATCAAATTCGTGGCAAAAGAGAACATATTAGCCACGGTTTATCGATTTCGTGGCTAAAAAGATACTATTAGCCACGGTTTTCAAATTCGCGGCTAAAAAGATACTATTAGCCACGGTTTTCAAATTCGTGGCTAATGTTTTAGTCATAATTCTCAATTCGTGGCAAATACAGAATTATTAGCCACGGTCTTTTGCCGTGGAAAAAAATTAGTATAAGATAATTGACTAAAATTTAGTTTCTTTATTCATAGCATTTGCGTAAATATATTATTATTAATTTAATCATTAATTCTTATATTTAATTAATTTATGTCAAATACTATTCAATCCATCACGTGCTATGAGGAGATCAATCAACAATAGTCAATCTAAAACCAGAATTGTTGGCGAACCACAACAGTTGAAATCTACCGATGAATGATCCAAAATGAAGCCATTATATAAGATGATCAAGATTGTCCTCTAATATGTTGTTTTTTGACAATTTTCTTGAGCTCCAGTTATAGTGTCATCTTCGTTGCGTGATGATTACTATATAAGTTACCAATGACTGTTTGCAATTTTATAAAAGCAATACGAACCTCGCCATACTCATAATTATAATAAAATATTAGTCTGTTATTCTTATAGAAAAAGACGAACAAGATGAATTCCACGTACGAGTAGTTTCATCAGACAAGTATGCAAAAGAAATATTGAAGATGTATACATTCAGTGCATTAAAGTAGTCAAATAGTCTAAAGAAGGAACTGAGTCGCAAAAGTGACGAAAAAGACTACATCGATGCGTCGATAGAAGAACGGTCTAAAGAAGGAGCTGAATGATGATAATGATGAAGATGACTAGAAAAGCAATGTGAATTTTCGAAGATATGCACCGAGTCGCGATAGCAATGAAGAGGACTACATCGATGAGTCATTTACTCAGAAAGTCAAAGATCAAGATTAGATATCCCGACCTCGTGTACTTCGAGAGATATCCTCAACAGTGACATTATGTCTGCGACATTTTAAAAAACGTCGCCGTTAATTTTATATTTAGCAATATTTTTTCCAAAATTGTTGCAAATACTAATTTTTTAACATTAATGAAGTTTTCGTGAAAAACTTCGACATACACGTTTAGCTTTTGTGACAAATATTTTTAAAACGTAATCAAAATATAGGAGCGCCTAAATCATAATTTTATACCACTAAATATTATTTCATGACCAAAGAGGCTGTAACGAGAAAAAAACACAAACTTCGTTATGCACAAAATAACTAATGATGCAGTTATGTATTGATGCGATTATATTTTAATCAAGAATCATCATCGCGCTAAAACATTGAGATTAGTCATGACTTGAAAATTCATGGACACACGAATTTTGAAATAGAGGCTAGTACATATATGTATCTGTGTACACATGTCACAGATGCAAACCAAACAAATATATTTGTATGTCAAAATTAATATGACTTTATTAAGTAATCATACACGTTGACATCCCTAAATTCTTGGATCGAGTAAATATTATATTAATATATATGTAATTTTTTTAACATTATATCATTATATATATTAATTTATTAAAAAACATTTATTATAAGGTTATATATTAAGAAACTATTATTAATTTTTTTTTATAAATCTCATTTTATTTGAAATTGCAAAACTCTTACAAAATACGAAAAAACCCTAATAAAAGGAAATCAAAAGTCATTTCTCTCAAAAGAAGCACACCGATCAAAACCCTCTCTCTTTAGGTTTCGCAGAGCCTCCACTGCTCCATTTTCGCTTCTTCCAGGTACTCCATTTTCGCTTCTTCCCGCCTCCATTTTCGCTTCTCCCCGCCTCCATTTTCGCTTCTTCCCGCTGCTCCATTTTTGCTTCTTCCCGCTGCTCCATGTTTGCTTCTTCCCGCTGCTTCTAGGGCTTCATATCGCGCGCCTCCTCTCCAGCCCTTCACACTGGAAGCTCATAGGGTTTCCATGATCGAGCCCTCGCTCCAATGTTGTGTCCTCCCACCGCTACATGGTGCCTTCGGATTGCTTCGCAGAAGGAGTAGCCCCTTTCTCCGACGAGTTTCGACTAACAGGAAGAACATCCACATAAGTCATTTCTTCGGAGCGATCAAGCTTCTGTCCTTGCTATCTGATTTCCCCGGTCTTGCATCTCTGAGTTTATTCTTCCTCTCCAACTCCCATCTCTTCCTCATCCTAATATTTATGGAATCTCCCATCAACCCTAAAGTTTTATTTTGGGTAAGAAACAACCCTATTGTTAGAACTCTGCCTCTTGCACTCACACTTGAAGTAAAGGTAGTAAACTCCAATTTGAAGTTGATCTAGGTTAAATGTTTCCTCCTTGAATTCTGTTATTTTCACCTTATTTTTAAGCTAACTATTAACTTATTAAGTAACTCTTATTTGCAGGATGGTCTGGTTTCTCGTCAGCAGGCAGAAACTTTTTTTTAGACTGGAGCATTCGAATATAAGCTTGAATAGCTGGAGCTTCAGAAGCGAACAAACTCTTTGGTAAATCATGTTATGTTGCATTTTCTGTTTTGAAAAAATGTAATTGCCCAAAAAACAAATTCTAACTTAGTGCCTTCCAAAACTTCTTGAATCATATATACTATGACAATCCCATTAGCTTGATTCTTTATACATGTATGATCCGGTGATGGCCAATTGTGTTGCAACTTGCAAAGCCCTGTTCAGTTGACAATAGGTTTAAGCCGAAGTTATTCTGTTTTCAACCAATTCTTGTTCGTTGGGTATGAATATAGTGATTTTGTAGAAGAATTCACAGCTCAGAGCATCAAACTAACATTGATGTTCTCAAATAAATATTTATATCATAATTTTTTAGAAGCTTTAACCACCTTAATTTTATGATATTGAAAATTTTAAGTGAAAATATGCTAAAGATCTTATATTCTGTAAAGCCAACATGCAGTTTTATAGCGATATTATTTCCTAAATTCGATGCAAGGGCAATTGTTGCCGAAAGTAATTTAGTGCATGTACTTCTTGAGTTCTTGAGATATATTGAACCATTGATATATGACATTCATCTGACATGTTATCTACCTTTTGGACATACCAAAATTGAACATTTTATCACATATCATATTTAATTGTATCTAATGCAGTAGATGCATGGTGTTGTGATTGGCTAGTTCTAGGAAGGGGTTAGGTTTCATTGTGTCTAGAAATTCTATTGGAGGATGAAAATTGTGCCATTTGTTCAACAATTAATACAAGTTTATATGAGTTTTCTAATTTCAGATTTTAATCTAGATCATGGGGAAGCTTGTTAGGTTTCCCTTGAACTATTTTCTCCCAAATAGCATATTCAACTTCATGGGGAAGCTTGTTTTACATCCTTCTTACTGGTGTACCTCCATTTTGGGGAGGTCTGTGATCTTCCAAGTGATTCTGATTAAAGAATACTATATAAAACATTTTTAAAATAAATATGCTATGCTGATTTTCTATCTATGCAGAGAATGAATAGAGTGTATTTGAGGCTATTCTAAGTTTCCATGTAGACCATCCTTCTGCAGCTGCTATTCTGGGTAACAATAGCCGAAAATTCCATTTCAGGTTTGGGCATTAGAGTGAGAACAATATCCAAAAATTTCATTTCAGGTTTGGGCATTAGAGTGAGAACAATAGCCGAAAATTCCACGCGACGATGCATATTCCGGCAACAAAGATCTCGACATTATCGCAGAAAATCCAAACTCCTTTCCGAAGAAGTGCGAGAACATAACACACATGATCTTCATAGGCCACCTATCTGTAAGACCTAGAATCTTTGCCTTTTCATAAATTTCCTAAATTTTAAGCTATCAAAATGTTATTTTTCCAGTGAAATTTTAAGCTATCAAATTAAGCTATGCATGTCTTGATTTTTATTGAACATGAGGTATGCTCTGCAAGAAACTTTTAATTTTCAATTTATTTTTTGTGGAAATTTTTTGTATATATCATATTTATTTTGCGTAAGGGTTGAGATTGATCGAAAGTTACTGAAATAGATACAATTAAAATTTATCTTAACATTTTTGAATGGTAATTAGATTTGAATATAAAGTTTCATAAAAAATTCATTGAGTCTCTTTACTGCTGCGCCTCCTTGCAGGAAGGGTGGCATCCAAAAATGGCAAATTTATAATGTTTCAAGGTATTTCTAGATAAAGCTTTACCGCATTCATTAATGCCTTTATTCTGGAATTTCTTAAATAGATTTTAATTGCATTGTTAAACTCTGTAATTCATTTTACTTAGATCCTCCATGGTAGCTTCATATCCTAACACTGGATTGTGCATATATATATGATAGCAGCAATAGTGTTATTTTTGAAGATTCCTTTAAAGATTATATACGATTGTAACTCCTACAATTGCGCTTAATTTCTCTTATTTTTTTATTAGTTTCTCCTACAATTGTCCTACAATTTTTTTTAAATATATATGCAGTTTACTGGAACTACTGCAGCATGTCTACAACCACAACTCCGATGTTACTTCAGCTAATAACCAGTCCTCTTGTCCTTATACTCCATTCCTATTAACATAGCCATGGCTACTCAAATTTCATGAATTTTTTTTTAAGTTATAATAAATTCAAGTTCCAGTCTTCTTCCTACCCCTAAATTGTAGTCTGACAATCCATGCAGTTGTTTCCACCCATTCTTTATCACCAACAATGTTAGACTTCAATCCAGGTATCCCAAAATCATTTAATTTCAGCTCATTTGTTCTCAATAATTCTGAAACCAGTAAAGTAGTAGTTTTGATTGTTTTGAATTTTCCTCCGTCCAACGAAATTATAATGAAAGCATTTTAGTTCCATGACCTTCGCAAGTTCTTGCTGATTTTGTTGAATGTTTATTTTTCCTTACAAATTCTAGAGAACTTAAACTTGTTTGTGAATTTAGCTTGTGTGCTCACAGTTTAATTAGTTCATTTATTGTTTCAAAATTCTTGTTCTTCCTTATTCTATTATTCTATTAAAGCGTCGCTAAAACAAATATTCCGATTTTAGGACTCCATTACTTCCTTAATTATTCTATTATTCCGCTCGATCTTCAGGCTGCCGAAAGAGAAGATGAACTCCGCTCGAGCTCCAGGACGCCGGAAGAATGTGAACTCCACTCTATCTCCAGGTCGGCGGAAGAAGGTTGAACTCCAGTCGTTCTCCACGCCGCCGGAAGAAGGTTGAACTCCAAGCGATCTCACCAGCTCTCTGCCCCTCTCTCCCTACCGTGCAATCATTTCCTGGCCGTCCCCACGCCACCCTAGCCCTCTCTCTCGTTTCGAGGTCGTCATCCAGGATGGGTAGAAATCTTTTATTATCTCTATCCATCATGTGGTTTTTTAATTGTTATATCACCCCAAGCTTTATGTCACTACCACTAATATTGAGAGCCCCTATCTTTTGTAGGATCTGATGAAACAGATGGCATCACCACGGAGGGCACCACATTCGCTCATACTGAGCCCCTTCAAGAAGATTCGGGTCCACCCAAAACAGACTATGAGAAGGAAATCCTTCACAAGAAAGTAACTAAGCATGGTACGTACTAGAATATTTTGAAAATTATTATGTTCTAGCCCCTTGGTCTTGAAATAGAATATTTTTTCTGATTCAGAATCATTTTTAAGCCTGCTGAAATTTCTACTTCTTTATACTAAATTTGAACTTTGATACTAATCTGCATCTATCCATTTCCATTAAGAAATTTTGTATAATTTGTTTAATATGCTGCGTTGGCTGCATTTTTTAAAAAAATTGCCGCAACATTGGTCGCGTTTTAAAGGAAAAGTGCCGCCAATGCTATGATGTTTTTTTTAAAATAAAGGCTGTAGAATTGGCGGCGCTTTTTAAAAAAATGCTGTGGATTCTTGTATTTGTGACGCTTTCCGAAAAACGCCACAAAGTTCTACATCTATGATCCATATTGCGGCGATTTTGCGGCGATTTTGCGGCGCATTTTAAAACGCCGCGAAAAATAATGCGGTGCTCCAAAAGCGCCGCGGAAGGCCATGTCGCAGTATCCCAATTTTGTTGTAGTGTGTATACTTAACTTTAATATTATTTTTTCCTTGCTTTGATAGAACTAGAACTGATGGATTGAGGTTCTCTTAAGTGGTTGCTCTGCAATCTGGCGGGGTGAAGCCTTCCTTTGCCTTGGCTTCTCTGAATTTGATCTCTTAAGTGGCTGCTCTGCACGTTTCTATTTTTTCCAGTGTACTTATTTTTGTATAAGTTTATTTTTTTTCAGTGTACTCATTTCAGTCATGTATGCTTTGCAGATTATTTTTTATTTTGGAAAGTATTTCTCATTAGAGATATTTTGTATTTCTCAGTCAAGATGTAAATTGAGATAGGTAATTTGTGAATTTAGAATCGATAAAGGTGGATTTGAGAGAGGCGCATGATAAGTTAGGCAATTCGTCAATGTTTTTCATTGTATTAGTCCATTTACAATTGTCAGAATTAAAATTAGATTTTAATAACTTAATTTATAGTCGGCCCTCTGATGCGGGCGAAGCCCTCTTAGATGCGATCGCTAGAATTTGATTCCTGCCCGTATTATTTTTCACGACTTCAAATCATGGTAAGTATTTTTTTTAATAAATATGTCAAGTATTTGCCACGTTTCAAACAGTGGCAATTTTTTTTTTAATAAATCTGCTAAGTATTTGCCACGGTTTCAAACCGTGGCAAATACTTTTTTAAAATCAATCTGTCAAGTATTTGCCACGGTTTATTACCGTGGCTAATAATGGACTTTTAGCTACGGCAGGGAAACCGTGGCTAATAATGGAGTTTTAGCCACGGCAGGGAAACCGTAGCTAATAGCTGTTGAAATCAAGACTTTTTTGCCACGGTTTTAAAACGTAGCTAAAAGTCGTGGCAAAAAGTATTTGCCACGGAATGAGCGTGGCAAATACTTTTTGCCACGCTCGCATTGCCCACGCCCAGTTGCCGTGGGCAGATCGTGGCTAAAAGTCTTTTGCCACGGTTTTGGACTTTTAGCCACGGCAATTTGCCCTGGCTAAAAGTCCATTTTCTGGTAGTGAGGGTTGCCTCCTAGTACTTCTTGGTGAGGCGTTCGCTAATCTCCTGCTAGCTGAATCGATGCCTAGCCTCGTAGGAATTTCCCCAATTTGCCTTGTTGGACGAGACGCTCGATTTCATCCTTAAGCTTGGAGCAGTTTTCTGTGTCATGTCCTTGTCCACGATGGAATTCACAATATTTTGTTTGGTCTCCCGCGTTCTTAGCGAGGGGTCTGGGCTTACGGAGCGCTTCGTTGCTATCGCGGATAGCGAGGAGAACGTTAGTCCTGGTAGTGTTCAAGAGAGTGTAGTCCTGATGTTGGTGAGATCTTCGGTCTCGGCTGGGGTTGTCGTGACGCTTGTTGTTCTTATTGGGAACTGTCTGCGGCAGCGACTCCTCTTTCTTCCTCTTCGAGCTCCCCTCGAACTGCCAGCGGTGCGCTTCAATTGCCTCATCTGCTGCTATCTGGGCCTCGACTCGCTGAACGAGGTCGGGATAGCTTGGTACGGTTTCTCTCATTAGAGCTGAGTAAAAGCCACTTGAGCGGAGTCCTCCAAGGAAAACTCCCCGCAGGAGCTCATGGTCAACTCCTGGGATTTGTCGGGCCTCCGTAGTGAAGCGCCGGAAAAAATCCTTGAGTGTCTCTCCGTCGTTTTGGCGGATCCCTGAGAGATGGGAGGGATCTCGGACGATTCTGCAGTTGGCGATGAATTGATCCACGAACTGCTGCGCCATTTCTGTGAAGTTGTTGATGGCCCCATTCGACAGGGAGTGGAACCAAGTGCACGCTTGCCCCTTCAAGGTTGCCGGGAACACCTGACAGATGAGCTGATCAGGGGCGTTGTAAATCCTCATGATGGTGGTGAAGTGATTGACATGTTCCAATGGGTCGTTCGTCCCGTCAAATGTTTCGATGTTGGGAAGCTTGAACCCGTTCAGAATTGGGTGGGCTAGGACTTGAGGCGACAACGGGGAGCCCTGATGCGCGGGACGGCGGGCGAGTGTGGCGCGTCGCCCTGCTTGAGCGTACTCTTCCTCTATCATATCGCGTATTTCTTCTCGCGTAGTTCTTTTCGTTGCTCGCTCAGGGGCAGCTCTTCTGGGATGATGGCGACGGTGGTCAGCTTCTGGGCCTCCAGCTGGCGGGGCAGGGTGAGCGGAACTCGCCGCGCTGGAGAATCCTTCTGAGGCCTCGTCCTCCTGAACGGCTTCTTAGTTCGGGGCATGATTCAGAACTGGGGGTGGTGGTGCGTTCAGAGCCGATGGCTGAATCGGAGCTTGAGGAGCCCCGAGATTCCTCACGAGAGCCAACACCTCGGCTTGCTGTTCTTCAATTTGCCGCATGCGCCCTTCTAGTCCTGCTGCGGGCGCAGGCACTGCCCCTTCCGCGGGAGGCGCATTGATAAGCGAGTGGGAGGGAGCTGGGTCGACGCGCCCTTCCGGGATTGATCCTTCAGTAGTGCGAGCACTCTTTCTTGCCATCGCAGTTGGCCTTCAAAGAGTTTTGGGAATGTTCCCACAGACGGCGCCAAACTGTTGCGGAACGCTTAGGGCTCTTGGTAGACCGGCCCAATTGAAACACCTTAGCTCGTGAGCTAACTAAGCGCGCAAACAGTCAATTCGAGATTTGCTGAGTACACTGGGACTTTTTAACGTGGAAAACCCGGAAAGGGTAAAAAACCACGCGGCCGGGGCTGTGCCGACCAAACTTCACTATCTTCTGGTGGTTACAACTTGATGGTTGGAACTCGAGCGCGACAGGCCGCTACTCGTTACAACAAGAGAGAGAGAGAGAGAGAGAGCTCCGAGGGTGACATGCCACCTCTCAGAAAAACTAAGTCTTTTTCCCTTCTGAGAATTCTGGAGAACCAAAGTGAGAAGCTGAGTCGCCTTTCCGGAATGACAGTGAGAAGCTGAGTCGTCTTCCCGGAACGAAAGTGAGAAGCTGAGTCGCCTTTTCGGAATGACAGTGAGAAGCTGAGTCGCCTTTCCGGAGCGAAAGTGAGAAGCTGAGTCGCCTTTCCGGAACGAAAGTGAGAAGCTGAGTCGCATTTCCCGAACGAAAGTGAGAAGCTGAGTCGCCTTTCCGGGACGGAAAGTGAGATGCTGAGTCGCCTTTCGTGACGAAGAGAATCTTCAAGTCCACGAAGGAAATCTTCAAGCGCCGAAGGAGAATTCCGCAAAAGTCTGCAAGGAGTTCTCCCGGGTCCCCTAGTCCAGGTCCTTTCAAATGAAGCCCTGGGGCTCCTTTTATAGTTTTGGCCGAGGGCAGTCCGGTAATTTCGCCGTTTGCAGTTTCCATAAATGCTCGGTGAATGAATCATATTTTCCGGTTTGGGGCACACGGATCGCCATTTTTCATAAATGACCACCTTACCCTTCGGGCAGTTCTGTTGGAGGCGAAAAAGGCGACAGGTTGTTCCTGAAATCTGAGAAACTGGAAAGACAAAAAGTGAGCACGCCGGAAAGACAAAAAATGAGAATGTCAGAAAGACAAAAAGTGAGAATGTCAGAAAGACAAAAAGTGAGAATGTCAGAAAGACAAAAAGTGAGCGAGCCGAGTCGGAAAAGTGAGCAAGGCGGAAAAGCGAGCGAGGCGAAAAAGCGAGCGAGGCGGAAAAGCGAGAATGCTCTGAGCGCGCTCAGAAGCGTTCTGAGCGCGGAGACGTTCTAAGCGCGCGTGAGCGCGGAGGTGTTCTAAGCGCGCGTGAGCGCGGAGGTGATCTGGCCGTGCCGTTAGCGCGGAGTTGTTCTGAGCGCGGCGAATAGTGTTCCGTATGAGTAATATTCGCGGGAGAATAATATTCATGCAAGAATAATATTCCGGCGTGCAGTTTGGTGAGCGCTCTGAGCGCGGTGGACGCGAAGGTACTGTCACCGCGGGAAAACCTCGAGGCCGAGGTGCCCGGGAGCGCTCCCCAAGTGGGGAGTTATGATTTCGTATCGTAACTCCCCCCTGAGGAGTTACTGTTCACGTAACTCCCCAAGGGAGTTACTGTTCACGTAACTCCCCAAGGGAGTTACTGTTCACGTAACTCCCTTGGGAGTTACGTGAATCCCCAATTGGGGAGTGGGGGCACTCCCCAATTGGGGAACGCCACCTAGGCGCTGACCAAGTCAGCGCCTAAAATGGGCGCTGACTTGGTCAGTGCCCAGAATTTGGGCGCTGGGCCAGGCAATGCTTTGGTGCGGCTTTGCCGCACCAATTTGGTGCGGCAAGTGCCGCACCTTTTTGGTGCGGCATTGCCGCACCTTCCTGGCGCGGTGTTGCCGTGCCGATTCGGTGCGGCATTGCCGCACCTTTTGGTGCGGCAAGCGCAGCACCCTTTTGGTGCGGTGGCTGCTGTGCCGCTGTAGCGCGGCGAAAGCCGTGTATTTTCGGCGCGGCGAGTGCAGCGCTTGTTTGGCGTGGCGAATGTCGCGTCTCGCCGTCTCGGCGTAGCAATTGTTGCGGCATTTTTTGATTTTCACGCCACTCGCGGCGCTTGCGTGTTTGACGGTTCCCGTACGGATATGCTTCATGGGACCGCATCCCGTATCGTCTTTACGGGTTCACAACAATAACCGTTGACACGTCAAACACATATTCTATGATGACAACGTTGTTGTCTAAACACACGGGAGCAAAAACACCGCACCAAACGGACCGTGAATCAAGCTCCGTCCCGCTAATGTTCAAGCTCTCTACAACCACCAAATAAATAATCTTCTATGACCAACCATAAACCCAATATTAATGACAGTTGCAACTCCTTGTCGTTTTTATATTCGCAGATAATAGATCTCAGGGAAATAAATATTTGCAGATAATATATGATCCTCTGAAATAATTGATTTCTATTATATGCAACATGCCTAATTGCCTATAAAACAATATCCTCGTGGGTTGACCGTCCGACCGCTACTTAAATAGCTTGGTCAACAGTTGACCATGATACCGACAAATATGCCAGCTCTTTCTCATTTGGAAGAACTATTATGATTTGTCAAGGAAGATGCTCTTTAATTCAATACTTAAATATTTTTTTGCGGCAAAGGAATATTCGATCTTGCTGAATATAAATAGTAAATTTAAAACCAATTAACTATAGTTGAGTATTTATATTAAATACATGAATGAGGTCATTATGTGCGGGTCTTTAAGGTATAAGATGCCTCAGAAGATGTTTCATAACTAATCTTATAAAGAATAATGTCTTTACCACACATTAAGAACTATGAATTCAACTTATATGTTACTTAGAGCACTGCATCATATGAGTGAGGATAATGCTATTTTAATCTTTTAAATGTGTAAGCTCAACTACATTACGTAAACAACTTTCGATTCAGGAGATCTCCAATCACACATGCTAGGTATCTACTATTGGTAACAAATTATTTGGGTTTAAGTTATATCTCCTTCGATGACAATAAAATTTCTCATGGGGACATTCCTTTGAAAAAATTTTCAGTCAGATTCAATTCTGACTCTATATATAGTTTAGTGATATCATTTTTTTCTTCTCATCTTCACTTATAATGTGTACTTGATTATGTTGAACTTATTCATATTTGAATTTGTAATAGTTAAATCTAATCTAGATTTAATATCAAAATATAATATATATATAACAAATAACGATTTTGGATAAATAGAAAATTTAAAAAGTAATTGAATTCTTGGTCCGTCCAGATTTGGTACAAGTAGTATCTAAGATTGAATTAACTTCATAGTTACTCGTAGATATATCCATCTGTTTAGTTGAAGCTCATGAAATGACAATTCTTTTAAGAAAAAAGACATAATATCATATAGACTTAACATCTAATGAATCTGTTACGAAATTGACATATAAATATTCTTCTAGCACTTCAGAAAGACAATACACACTAAATTATAATCAATAGTTTCTTAAAGATATTTAAATATTCTAGTGGATGATATTCACTGTTAGCTACTAGGACTACTAATATACCCACTCAATCTGTCTGAAGTATATAAAATATTAGGCCTAGTATGATTAGCATTATATAGCAGTGGTCTTATCATTGGAGTATATCTATATATGTTGATTAATATATTCACCTATATTTTGCAAAGTTGTACACTAATGTTAACAGGTGAGAAATGAGAGTAGAATCATATAAATTAAATTTATGTAAAATTTTCTCAATTAAATAAAAATAAAATTTGCTACTCCTAAGACTTTTGTACTAAATTTAGGTGATAAATAATTTTCTTATATTATTAATAGTCTTTAATGATGTTCCAAAAACTAAAATATCATCAACATAAAGTTAAAACAAAACATCGTTGATTCCATCTTGTTTTGCATATAATATTTATCATATTCATTAGCATCGAAATAAAAATAATACAAGAAAATTAAATTTGTGATGTCCATTGTTTTATAATTATTCTAGTCTATAAATACATTTAATAAGCTGCAAACCTTATATTATTTGCTCTTTACAATGTAACGTTTGAGTTGAGTCATATAGATATTTGTCTAAAAATCTCTAGGTAAAAAAACTAACATTTATTTGATGAATAATTATCTCTTATTTTTTGTGAATAATATTGAACAACAAGAAGAGCCTTATATTTTTATACATAACCATCTGATCTAAGTTTTTTTTCTTAAAGATTCATATACAACCTAAGACTTTTCTACTAGGAGAAATATGAGTTAAAACCTAAGTTTTATTCTTTAATATAAGTTAATTTCTATATTATTATTTTTCCAAAAAGAGCATCAGATGAGGTCATGACAAACATAACAACAATGATCCATCATGCGATCCTTTCATAAAAGGAGGGACTGCAAGATCTAACTCCCATACCTAATTTAAAAAAAAAAAACTATATTTTTAATTTTATGATGATTTGCTAATAACAATTTTTTTGCTATTTGTCATTTTCAAAATAAAGAATTTACTAATTATCATAGTTTACTAATAGCTTAACATGATTTTCTAATAAAAATGTCCTTATACATGGACTCATTTTTTCGTGCGTGCGTCGAACGCACGAAAGCTGTGTGCGCCCGGAGAGATCCAAGCCGTTCTTCAAATGTCTTTTTTGGGGGTATTTTGGGTTTTTAATTTTCTTTAAAACCCCATTTTTTCCTAACCGCTGGATCACACATTCGATGGACCACTTGCACCGTGTACACAGCTATATGCGCGCGCACCTAAATATCTCTCTAAAAATGCAAATTTTTTTGGGTACGTATGCCCACCTCCCGCGCGAGCAGATCCACCGTAGGATCTCACGATAAACGGTCAAGATCCTCTAATACTTTTCTAATACTCCTGTAATACAGTGCAAATATTAATCTGAACCTTTGGATCTTGCGATCCTACGGTTGCAAGTGCACGCGCACCTCCACGAGGTGTGCATATGTACCCAAAATCCTTTCCTAAAAATGAGAGCTACAGGCGACATGTGGAACTTCAGAAGTTTCCAAAAATATGGACCCCATGTAACTTGTGATGGATCGCTGGCGCTTCAACCCTTTTCTCTGGTAATAGTCGCTTGTTTCCATCTCCGTTGCAATCTCCGCCCCTGCCGCTCCCTCCTCCTCCTTCTCGCCTCTGGTTTTCTACTCGTTTGATTCCTCTTTCTCACCTCTGATATTCCGATGGCGGAAGAGAACGGGATGGGGGTTGATCTGAAAGCCGGCTTCGTCGAAGTTTACTCCCGGCTCAAATCCGAGCTGCTCGAAGACCCGGCCTTCAGCTCCACCGATGATTCTAGGCAGTGGATCGATAGGGTAAGATCGGCTCCCTCCGACACACTTACTGCCGGAACAGGCATCCCGATGTTTGATTGCCGTAATGCTGATCTTCAACTTTTTTATACTTATCCTGGTTTAATTGTGTTTCTTGATTGCAGTAATCGCACAGTTTTTTTTCATGAATAGCCATTATATAGGTGCTTGTTTCCACCTGTATAAACTCTTCTTCAATTTATAAATCACATCTTGTTTTCTTCTCTATCTCCAAGTTTATATGTTTAGCTAATCCAATCACAACCTGAACCTAAGACATCTTTGCCGTAGGTGATACTATCTTCTCAAAGTGGATGGTTTTCCTCTTGAGTAAAGCCCTTCACAACCAACGCCGCCTTGCACCTTGATTGTAAACGTTGGTCTTCAATTTTCAACTTGAATAACCATTTTTTAGAGCTTTCTTACCATTGGGTAATGTTACTAGGTCATACGTTTTATTCATATGAAATGAATCTATCTTATCTGTCATCTCCTAATCCGCTCATTTTGCTGATCCAATTTTTGTAACTCTTGAAAACTCTCTTGCCTCTTGCATTTTTTAGTGTGGCGTACTCATTCATATGTAGGATAACTTTTGAAAGGAATTCGGCCCCTTGTATATCGATTATTGTATCTCCTTAGTAGGTTCCTCCACCTCGTGAATTGCATCTCCTACAGGGACGTCTTCTTACTCTTCCTCGAACTAACTTGTTACCAGTGTCCCGTCAAATGTTACAGTTGAATTTACATCTCAATCGATGAAGTCATCCATAATTGATATCTTAATTGGCATTTCAACATGTTTGTCGACTATCTCATTCTCAACAAATTTCACATCTTCACTCCGGATTTTTTTCCTTTATGGGTTCCATAACCCGTAAATAGGCATACAAGTCATTTGGATAACAATTAGCTTTGATTGCATGAGCATACATCTGACTTGGAATGGGTGAGCCCCACTATAGATATTTCTACTTTTTGATGCCATAAATGTTGAATTAGAAGGTACTGACAAAGATAATAGCTGTGAGTCTGGAAATAAAGAAGACACGAAACTTGAGTTTACTCAAATTGGATTTCAGTTTTGGAAGTTATATTGAAAATTTTGAAATATGATCATGTAGAAAATTGAGTTTAAGTAGAACTTTGGGTTTGATTTTTAATAAGATGAGGGTTGATAAATGACCAAATTAAGTTTATCTTAGGCTTCAACTCATGCATAAATTTTGGCATAATTACTTAATAAAGAATTAGACTGCAATGGATATATAGCGGACTTGGGTCACCACATAGACAACACAACACCGTTCTCTGCTAATTTTTTGAGAGAAATTGCCGATGTCTCCCATGATTTTGGTAATGAGCCAAAAATATAGAAGTGCATGTAACTCATGTTCCTATGCCATCTTCATATGTTTTAGCTGGTTGATAAACCTTGTTCAAGTGCTCTACTTTTGAAGAACCTGCCCTTTACTTTAGGGTGCCCAACTCGTGAATTAAGGACTTATTTTTTGTCATCTTTCTCTCTTATAAGCTCCAATTTTTGTTGCCATATTGCAGTCAATAAGACATAGAGAAATATGATGTCATCCAACCACGAATCATCTTATGTTCTATCTACATCCAATCATCACCTAACGTATCACAGTGTAGTGTGGACAACAACAATTGATGTGTGAACATGGGAATTGAGGTTGACATGGACAAAGGAGGCAGATACGCAACCATGTGATCGAGCTATGCAACGATTAGGAGATCGACAAATATCTGTGAGGAGATGATGATGGGGATGCGACAACAATATTTGGAGAGGAAAGGTCGGGCCAATGTGCAGTTTCTTTGGTTTCCTGCGCCTGAGAGAGATCAGGAGAGGTGGGAAGAGACAAGAGAAGCGCAGACAGAAGACAACGTCTGAAGCAGGCTGAAAATCATAAGAAGGAGGTACTGGGAACGCGCTGGAGTGGCTGTGGCGAGATGAATGTCCTGTTGTGGATGAGCGCGGTAGCGGAGAAAACACACTGTTTGTATCGGCGTGCGCTGGCGTGCGTAGTGAGAAGCGCACTGGTGAACCCTGTCCGGGTGCGTACAGTCGCACATGATGAGCATAATTTGGAGCTCGTAGGCGCGCAAAACTTGACTTGGGCCGTTGAACGGAGCTGGGAAAGGAAGCTCCTGTTTGAGTACATGATTGAACCCTAAGTGGCGGCAAGTCGAACCAATCGATAATTAATCGCCACCGTCAAACAAATAGATAAATAAGAATCGTGATACAATATTCGGAGGCAAGCTAGATATCCAATCTCTTGAGCGCGGGATCGCTCCAAGAGCCCTTTTCTCCAATGAGAGACAAACATGACTAATGATCCAAGATAAGTCTAAGACACTTCCACCACTCCCTTATATAGGCATGAATGAGCATAGAATAAAAATTACCGAAATGCCACTAGAGCTATATAGACAATAGTACATGCGAGAGTACAACGACGCTTGGCAAGGTGGATATTGGCTCAGAGAGTTGTATTTGTATCAAGGTCAATAGGTCATCCAGGAAACTCTAAAAATGCCAATGAGGCAGAGCAACGGTGAAAATGAAAAAGAAACCCTCAATCTCTTCAGTTCAGGTCCAAGAAGTTAGGGGAAAAACATGTTTTTGGTGGAAGAGATATGTATGCACGATACTGTATTAGTTGATGAGAATGTCTGATAATTATAATATGGGTTTGCCACTAGGGCTCATATTAGTAGACCCTTTGGCTGGAGAGAAAATCCGAAAGTATAATTTCTTAGTATTGAATAAACGTGATCATTGTCTGTATAGGTTCATCTTTCCTTATTGTTTTCCTTGCATCATCAATTTATCCTAGATTGGGACTACCTTTATCTCTGAGTAAATTTGATTTTGGGATTTATTTTTTTGAGTTTACAAGGTGCCAAACCATATGATTTATCTGAAAAATATGTTTAGTTACATCTGCAGCAGTCTCTTACTTTTCATGATGCCCACAGATGCTTGACTACAATGTACCAGGAGGTGAGGATTAGTTTGCTTAGAAGCTATGCTATTACATTGGGCAAGACTTTGGTCTGTAAGGAGTATCTTGTTCCTTACTAAGAGTCAAAGTTTTTTGATCCTATTAATTGTTGAATTTTCCTAGTTATATGTGATGATCTGCAGAAACTTCTTTCTTAAATGTACCACAGGGAAGCTGAACCGTGGTATGTCTGTGGTCGACAGCTATAAAATTCTTAACGGAGGCCGACTCAGCAGTGATGAGTTCTTTCATGCAAGTGTTCTTGGCTGGTGTGTTGAATGGGTAAGAATATTCTGTTCCTTGGACTAGTGACGCAGGACAAGAAGGCCTGAATGAAAATGCTAGCTTCACTTTTTTGTATTATGTTTATATTGTCAAGTGTTGTATTTATTTATGTTTTTTAATTTCTAATGATGTAATTGTGCTGTATTTACTGTGATGATGTAATCATGTTACAATTTATAGTTTTTGGATTTATTTTATGCTTAAATCATAGGGCCCATACATCCTATTAGCTTCTTCTTTATATGAGAGGTAACATTCATTCTATAATGGTTAATGAATATGTTGTAGGGTTGAAGAGGAGGAGAGGGAAGGGATGAGACGAAGGGGGATGAAGAAGAGAGATGAATCTAGCCCCTAGTGCTCCTTCAAAATAGTTCTTACCTTCGATGCCTCAAATGAAAGACAAGCCCAGGCTTATATAATGCCTAGTTACAATATGTGCAAGAGCAAATGGTAAATAACCAACGACTCCAGATACAAGTTCGATAATAAAATATAACGATGACGGGTGCGCTATGCCCGTGCACACTACTGGGAACCGTTCGTCTTTGAATTGGGATCCATGCTCGTGTCGCCTTGGTCCCGATGAAGACGTATACGTTGCGTTCTCGTGTCCTCGTCCCTGACCCTCTTCCGTTTTCGCAACAATGTCGCCCTCTCAAAAACTTGCCTTATCCTCAAGGCCGAAGTAACGTCCTGAATGCACGACAACTAGGATGGTGGAGGGGTCACCCCGTCAAAGAGGAAAGGGACTCCCGCTTGAGGAAAACACATCGTCATGAGAGCCCAGTTGAGATACACATCGCTTAGGACACGAAGCCACGCAACACCGAGAATGACGTCAAGGTCACCGGGCTTGAAAGAATAGAAATCTGCGCGGAGAGGGCAAAAAGGGCCCACAATCATGTGCAGGTCTGGAAAATGGCCCCGCTGGAAGTGCGGTGGCTGTCGCCCAAGCAAACCGCGAGAGGAGCAGGAGACGGGCGAATGTCGAACAGTGACACCAAGCGCGAGGAGATAAAGTTGTGGCTGGCCCCACTATCAACCAACAGAGTCAGGGGAGTGCCATACATGGACCCAAAGAACATCATTGTGAGGGGGCCAGAGGAGTCACTAGTCGTCGAGCACGGAAGTTCGAAATGATAGAGTCGTGTGTGGGGTCCCATGACGGCGGGGGAGTCATCGCCCTCCAGGGCATCGAAATCCCCCAAGGTGATCTCTGGGTCTTCCTCGCCAATGGTGATGTGGAGCTCCTTCAAAGGACAGTCATGAGTTGGAGAGTAGGTTTGTTTACAACAAAAATAGAGGTCCTTAGTGCAAAGATTATGATATTCTTGGTAAGTCATTCGAGGGTTAGGCGGAGGCCGAGGCGGTGGACCGAGATGCGGGGGAGCCACGGTAGGCACCAGTGGTGGCAGCCGGAAGAGTGTCGGAGGGTAAGCCACTGGACCGGGTGTCGAACTCCCTGGTGGTTGGCCTTTGTCGACGGAGGGGACATTGAAGTCCGCTTCCACCAAACGGGCGAGGTTCATGGGGGAGATAAAGTTGTGGCTGACCCCACTATCAACCAGCAGAGTCAGGGGAGTGCCATACATAGACCCAGAGAACATCATAGTGAGGGGGCCAGAGGAGTCACTAGTCCCCGAGCACAGAAGTTTGAAATGATACAGCCATGCGTGGGGTCCCATGACGGCGGGGGAGTCATCGCCCTCCAGGGCTTCGAAATCCCCCAAGGAGATCTCTGTCTTCCTCGTCAATGGTGATGTGGAGTTCCTTCAAAGGACAAATATGAGTTGGAGTGTAGGTTTGTTTACAACAAAAGTAGAGGTCTTTAGTGCAAAGATTGTGATATTCTTGGTAAGTCATCCGGGGGTTGGGCGGCGGCCGAGGCGGTGGACCGAGATGCGGGGGAGACACTGTAAGCACCAGTGGTGGCAACCGGAAGAGTGCCAGAGGGTAAGCAACTGGACCGTGCGTCGAACTCCCTGGTGGTTGGCCTGTGCCGACGGAGGGGACATTGAAGTCCGCTTCCACCAAACGGGCGAGGTTCATGGCCTCGACAATAGATGGCAGGTGATGTGTGCGTAGGCGGGCATGAATATGCGGGAGGTGCCTATGCGTGGAGAAGTTGAGGTAGTGATCAGGCGGAAGGCCGGGCACATGCGTGGCGAGAGCGATGAATTCGTCGAGGGATCCCGCTTGGCGGACGCCACAAAGGCGCTCCACCGCGGAACCTGATTAACGAATATCATATCGACGAATGAGCTCCTGTTGGAGAGCAGACCACGACAGAGCCAGTGTGGACTGACGAAGTCAACACACTCAATGGAGGGAGGAGCCTTCCATGCCGATTAGAGTCGTACTGACTTTGTGCGGCTCCGAGATCTGCCGAATATCGAAAAATTGCTCTGCACGTGCAATCCATCCCATGGGATCGGTGCTGTTGAAGGACGGAATGTCGAAGGACCCGGGGATCGGAGGAGAAATGGAGGTCGGTGGAGTGGGGTTCTTGTATGAGTCCGGGGGTGCCCCGAGAATGGACGAGGAATCCGCGTTGGAGGCAAGGTTGTCAGGATCGAGATCCCAGGTAGGATCGTTTTCCGGTTGGATCGGAATGGATCATGGGATCGGATCGAGGATCGTAAGATTCTACAAAAATCATAAATTATGACGTAAAATATGTAAATAAATTTTTTATCATCTAATTACACTCAATTAACACATAAGAAGCTATAAAACTAATAAACATTTGAGCACTTATATCAAAAATAAACTAATGAACAACTAAACCCAAAAATAACATAAAGTTCACAACTTCACATCAGTCATGTCCTAATATAAATTCTTAACATATGTTCGTCGGACCGATACAAAACCACTAATATAAATCCTTAACAGCTACATCTACCATGTCATCATCATCATCAAGTTCTACATTCTCTGCATCGTCATCACCACTATCATTATGATCATCATCCCATTCAGCTTCACTAATATAATCGTCAGCATCAAGTTCACTGCGCCTTTTGGTGAGATCATATACTCCACCTAAAATAAAAAGGTTTTAATTATGATACATAATATAGTTGAATAATTTTGCATTTTAAAATTAAATAATATCAAACTTACATTCATCAGGAAGTTGCATATAGTTCTTCGTCTCCTATCTGACCATCCATCATACATAATCGTACAACCAACTTTTTGCCATTCCACCTTGTACTCCTCTAGTAATCCTAGAATTCTATCAACTTCTTGTTTTAGATATTTTACTCTAATATCATTATAGGAAGGTGGTTTCATTCCTGGGCCATGTTGGCCTATTGCTTCAACCATGCTAATGAACTCTGGGTTCTTGACACAGTTAAAGGGAATGACACTTTTATAGAAAAAGCGAGCAATATGCTGACATGCTTTCTCACGCACGTGCTTTTTGAAAATTTGATTAACTGTCGATTGACTTGATTTTCTAACAAATAAATCCATTGACTCCCTCCCTTTTGATTTTTTTGTTTGTCCCACGCCAACTTCAACCTCATCCTCATCTTCCTCAAAATTTCTTTTTTTCTTTAAAGCTTCCTCTCCATGTGCTTGAAGAATACTCAAAAATTGTTGTTTAACATCCTCAGGTACTTTTGTACACGCTTCAACATTAAATTTAGTACCAGCCAAGTGATGTTTCAATCTGTATATTCCACCAGATCGAATAACCTGAATATTTGCACTGCACTTTCTTAGTGGTACTATCAATCTCAATCCCATGGAGCCACCCCAGATCACTTCTTGTACCCAAAGTATTCTTGCGTGACTTTATGGTAGTGGGCTTTGAAGCTGAACCCGAACCAGACATCTCTCTTTTTCTAGCACAAGTAAAGAAGCAATCCAATAATATATTGCATGCATTCTTTATATAGGAAAATTTATACCAATTCCTTATTATTAATCCAATATTATGCTCCAATTCATGAGCTTTGAATATCATGATTGCTTCTACTGTTCTACTGTAATTAAATTAAATGACGAAGAAGAATAACTTACTCAACTTGATCCGAAGAGAAGGAGAACGATGTCTGCCTGTCTGGGCGAGCACTCGAGCAGAACAATGCCGACGAGGAAGCTCCTGCACGGAGGTCACGGTATGAAGGAAAGAAGCACGGGAAAGTGGAGACTGGAGAGGAGTGAAGATCGACCTGAATGTAGAAGCCTTGAAGGACAAAAGCACTGGACGCCGTCGGCGAGTGCGAGACTGCGAGAGAACTCGTCGTCCGTCGTCAAAGTCGGGAGGAAGCTGAGCGGCGGAGCCTGGAGCTCGACGGCGAGACGGTGAGTGCGTGATTGCGTGCGAGAACGTCTACCTTTCTAACCTAAGCAGAGCTGCAAAGCCGCGAGAATAAATATGACCTAATAAGAAAGCGCTGGATTAAATAATCCCGGATCGCTGGAATCGTATAAGGATCGCGATCCTAACGATTCAACGATCCGAAGCGCGATCCCACAAGGTCAAGCACTGATTTCGATCCAGATTAAGATCCGGATCGAAATGTGTAACCCGGATCGTAGTATCGTGCGATCCTACGATCCGGATTGCGATCCTGACAAGCTTGGTTGGAGGTCGCAGACTTGCTTGGGTGACCGGCCATGAGGGCATCAAGCTTCACATCCATCCGCAACATGAGTGCTTGGAGGGAGGCGATGGCGTTGTCGTGACTGTCATGGCGGCGGAGGATGGCCGGATCCATCGAAGGATCCATCGAAGGAGCAGGTGCCGGTGCGTCAGAGTGGGCCATCGAGCAACAACTAAGGGGGCATGACTCGGCAAGGAGCAGAGAGGGATGCGCTGGACTGGAGGACGGATGCGCTGGACACGTCGCCGATCGACGAGAACCAAAAGACGTCGATCGACTGGACGGAGAGGTCGATTGAACTGGACAGAGAGGTGGATTGACTGGACGAGGAGGGTGATCGACTGGTCTGTACGGAGAGGTCGATCGACGGTACCAGACGAGGAGGTTGATCGATGGTACCGTCTGAGGAGGTCGATCGACGGTACCGTCCGAGGAGGTCGATTGACTGGACTGGACGAGGATGCGCTGGATTGGACGAAGAGGCCGACTGGACTGGACGGAGACGTCGATCGACTGGACGAGGACCAGATGCAGGAAGAAACGCCGATCGATCGGAAGATTGCAGCTACTTGCAGGTCTGCGAGGACGGAAAACGTCGAGGACCGATGTCGGGGTTGCGAATTGGGAGCGATGCTGGTATCCTTCGGGAGACTGAAACCGCGGCCGGAAGACGGCAGGTCGGACCAAATGTTAGGTAGTAGGGTTGAAGAGGAGGAGAGGGAAGAGATGAGACGAAGAGGGAAGAAGAAGAGAGATGAATCTAGCCCCTATGTCTCCTTCAAAATAATTGTTACGTTCGATGCCTCAAATGAAAGACAAGCCTAAGCTTATATAATGCCTAGTTACAATATATGCGAGAGCAAACGGTAAATAACCAACGGCTCGAGATACAAGTTCGATAATAAAATATAACGATGACGGGCGCACTATGCCAGTGCACTACTAGGAACCGTCCGTCCTTGAATTTGGATCCGTGTCCGCGCCGCCTTGGTCCCGATGAAGACATATGCGTTGCGTCCTCGTCCCCGACCCTCTTCCATTTTCGTAACAGTCTGTGGTCGACAACTATAAAATTCTTTAAGGAGTCCAACTCAGCAGTGATGAGTTCTTTCATGCAAGTGTTCTTGGCTGGTGTGTTGAATGGGTAAGAATATTCTGTTCCCTGGACTAGTGACGCAGGGCAAGAAGGCCTAAATGAAAATGCTAGCTTCACTTTTTTGTATTATGTTTATATTGTCAAGTATTGTATTTATTTATATTTTTTAATTTCTAATGATGTAATTGTGCTATGTATTTACTGTGCATGATGTAATCATGTTACAATTTATAGTTTTAGGATTTATTTTATGCTTAAATCATAGGGCCCATATATCCTATTAGCTTAATCTTTATATGAGAGGTAACATTCATTCTACAATGTTTAATGAATATGATGTAGGGTAGGCTAGGTGCATGAGCTCCAAATATGTAACCCTAGGTGTAGTTCCGGGAAAATAATTCCTGTCTAGCCTAGGGTGATGTATGTATGCATATAGTGACCAAAACATAAATCTCATGCAGTTATCACATGCAAGTAGCAAATAATCTTGAAAAAAGCAAACTAATTAGATTTTCCAAGGGACAAAAGCTAACATGCACAAGTGACACAGGTCCTGCAAGTTACAATTAATCACAAAATAAATATACTAACATAGCGGACATCCATAATCATATAGGAAAACAATAAACCTAAGTAATGAGACTCACTAGTAAGGGGCCGGATGCAAGGACATGAAGATCTGGTGAATGTAGGAGTGGCGGTGGTGATCCGAAGTGGCAAAAGCAGTTGTGCGGTGGTTTTCGGAGTGGAGACTGGCTGGATGTGGCCTGGATGGGGTTGAGGTGGACTAGAGGGCTGCTGGACAGGCTTTAAGGGGCGTGGGGGAGGGTTGGCCAGGTTGTATGGGGCAAGGGTTGTCCAGGTATGGAATGACTTAGAAGAGGATCGGTTAGGCTATAGTGGCTGGGGATGGAGCGGATTGGTATGGAGGTGCTTTGGAAGGGGCCGACTGTTGAGGATTTAGGTTTGGGGGGTTCAGTTACTGTTGGGCTGCACAACAACTGGAATATAGGGTAGAGAGGGGAGGTTGGCTAGGGATAAGATAGGATGGAGTGGCTGTGGTTGATAGAACTTGGGAAGGACCGACTGCTGTTAGAGTGCCAGCTGGGAGGGTGGGAGCAACATACACATTAATGGAATGGTTCGATTACAAGGGAATGTTGCTGGGAGGAGTCTGATGGCAGCAGTTTTGTTGTGTTTTAAGGCTAGGGAGAGGGTTTTGGTGGCTGAATGGATGGACCTGCTGCATGAAACAATGATGGGAAGGGCGGTAATGCAAGGGATAACAAGTAAACGATGAAGATAATGCCTAGGAATCGGCACTGCAAGAAATCCACCGGATTCTGGGAAGAAACTCTCCAGAATCTGCAATGACCATGACCGCTGCTCCTATCCTCTTATTTATAATAAAATATGACTTAGGACAACCAACTTGGACACATATTATCGGCACTATACGATGATTGTTTGATCTCCCTAAATAAACAAAATAAAATAAATACATGAAAATGTCGAAACATCGATCCAGACGCAACCGCGGACTCAAATCATCCATCGAGCGGCGCCAAATATTGCAGGTGACAAATCAGCCCCTAGCGGGCCCAAATCTCGCGCTACACTGTCTAGAATATATGCTTGAAATTCCCCTTTCTAACATAAAGCAGGCATCTTGGATGCTATGTTATTCTATCTTCCTTTATAAGTGCTACTACCCCGAGCTAGGTGCTTGTTATTAAGGGTCTCTTCTCAACTTATTTATTCTTTCCTTCTTTCCATCTCAAATTTCTGTAAATTTTTCAAGAACTTTCTCAGAATCTAAGCTATTGGCTGCGAAAGGATCTCGAGATGGGATCTCGAGATGTGTTAGAATATTTCAATTTCAACAAAACATTGAACTTTACAAAAAATTGCGTTCAATCTTTTGTTGTCGAGTCTATTTTTCTTCTTAGAATGCATCTATAAAATTTTAAATTATATAAATAATGCATGCAATTGTGCATTCTAAATAATATATTTCTTTTAGACTAAATTAATGATATCATCTCAAAGTGCTTCAGTTCCTCTCACATTCAGAGAAAGTAGTAGTTAGGCTCAATTTTTTCATTGCCATAGTTTTAAGATGAGTGCCCATACCCCCAATGATTGGGGACTATATGGGTTATGTTGTTGTTGTGATAGTTTTAAGATGAGTATCAGCCCCGTTTAGCCTCCACTAATGCACTGGTGAAAAACAAAATAACAAACTATTTCAGTGATTCATCATTTAAAATTATTGGGTTAATCAATATAAAATATTAAATTATACCTGGATCTAAGTTAGGGCTTTGCACTTGTCTCTTGTTATTTCTTTACCAAATAATCCTTGCTAGTATTGATACAGATCAAGCTCAACACTAATGTGATCCTGAGTAGAAGGATCTTTCATATATATCCTTGAGATACATTCAACAAAATCACTCATAAACCTTCCGTCGGCCTCAATATCCACTCGGTTGGGATAATAAAAAAGTAGTGTCCCGCTTGATGCAAAGGGCTCGTCATCTTGTTTTCTCATCTGCTATCGAGCATCTTCCATATGAGAAGGTATTTGTTCTATTGGTGATCGAGAACAACAACCTCCTCCCTAAATTTTTTGTCCCTGTATAGCCATCCCATGGAAGGTGTATCTCCGCCAGCTCATCTTAAAACCTTAACCAATTGAGTAAATATAACAACTCCACATTAGCTCAAAATCTTGTGCTAAACAATATCGTTACAACCTAACATGTGTAGAATAACAAACTCGTAAGTTATAAATAATATATCCAAAATCATGTTGTTCGTAAAAGAGACAATACATTTACCGGTTTACCCCAGTAGTATTGACTTCTTTGCTACTCACTTTGCAGATGTAAATAGGTCCCTTAACAATTTCTTCTTCTCCAAGATACTTTGTAAAGATAAAAACGATGTAGTGAATCTAGTCACATATGGTCGAACAAGTTCGTGAGAGTCCAGTTCTTTTGTCGACTCTCTAAACATGTTGAAAGAGATTATATGGTTGTAGATAAAGACAGAGAGTTAGAAGATCTAGTGATGCAGGACGGGCATCCCACCCGCCTGCCACCCTGGATACCTGACATCGCACCACAGCCCAGGGGTCCCACCGGGAGTCCACCCGATGAGCCTTATCAGGTCCCGCGGACCGTACACCCCAACCCATCCCCGGCCCCACCACAGGGCCGATAGGTTGTTGAGGTCGGGGCTCGATCCCCCGACCTCCTTGATAAAGAGTCCTCAGGCGGACTCTCATCACCAACTGAGCCTGACGCAGGACGAATCTATAGGCGGCGTAAAATCTGTGACCTAACCCTACATGCTATGCCGACGGGTTAAATCACAATTGAATAATAAATAATGATATCCCACGCAGATAATTCCAAACAAGACAGAATATTTTACTAGGGCAAAGCAAGCTTAGGTTTTCCTCCGCGTGGAGGGTCAAAGCACGAGCGCGCGGCGAATAAGCCCTGCAAATCACAAAATAATCTAAAGCAAAGAACTAATATTCTAGGGATCCAAGCAAACAGGAAATCATAACACCATATATTAATATTGAAAATTAAACGTCCATACAACAAATAAAACTCAAAATATGGGGGCTGCCCAAGGCAGTGGAGATCCCACGAGACGATGCGCTGTGATGGCGATTCGCGGCGGAACCGGGGGTGGTATGCTATAGGGGATGACTGGATCTGAGGCGGCAGAGGCTGTGGGGTGGGAAAGGGCGGCGCTGGGGGCTCTGGAGGCAGACTGGGTCGGCGGCTACAAAGGGAAGAAGGGGGGGGGGGGGGACTGGCTGGACTGGATAGTGGGCGGCGAAACTGGTGGGGAACGGGCTGGACAGCGGCAGATCCGACGGGGGACGGGCTGGACAGCGGCAGATCTGACGGGGGACGGGCTGGACAGCAGCAGTGGGAGGAGGAGGGAGTGGTGGTGGCGTATAGGAGAATAGGGGGGGGGGGGGGGGGGGGGAGAGGGGCGGCTGGCAGGAACAGCGGAAGGAGGAGGAGAGGCGGCAGAGGCTGTGGCTTCAGGGGAATTAAACTATAGCCAAATGAACAGTAAATTTCATTTTTGAACAGTGCCAAAGTGGGGATTTTCTGGCCAGCCAATAGTGGCTGTTTGGGGGGCTGTTGGGGGGCTGCGGGAGGGAGTTTGGGAGGGGGAAAAGAGGGCTAGGGTTAGGGGGTACCTTGGGGAGGGAGATACAAGCCTAGGAGTCGTCACCTAGGGTTCCACGGAGTCGGCACCGTGGAGGGATCGCCGGATTTCGGGATTTCTCTTCTCCAAAATCTGCAATGCCTCCAATCAGCCCACTACCTATCTATTTATAATAAAATAAAGGTTAGGGCATCCCACCTTCAACGACTATGATTGGCCGGAGGTTGGGCCACCCAATTACATCAAAACAAGTGCAAAAATAATAAACTAATATATCAAATTGATTCGCAACGCGAATCCGAACACATATGCGGAGTCCGATCGTCGATCCGGGCACGTCATATATGGAAAGTCGCCAAATCAGCCCCGAATAGGCCCAAAGCTCGTCCTCGCCTCTGCTCCGCATCAATCTCCCCGGCTTGAAAGAATTCATCTCCCAATGAATAGGGGTCAGAATTCTCTCGCCGTATGACAGGTAAAACTCGAAGAGGCCCGTCAGAGGTCGCTCAAGTGTCATCGCTGAAAAGTGGTCTCGCCAATCAACTCCTCCGGACTGAAAAGTTTCCATCCCCGATGAGTGGAGACATACATACTGAAGTCGAAGTCCGGGGGCGAATCGATCAAGCTCTGCTGCAAGTTCCCAGATGTCATCAACGCCTGTAGTAGGAATGTACCGGTGGAATATGGTCTCCGTGATGCTCTCAACGCTCAACTCATGAGTAGTGGATCCCGGTGCGATCGGCGGCGCCGTGGGTAGAACCAAAGAAGACGAGTCCCCAGGTGGGTGGGTGTCAGGAGTGGGTGAGTAGTGGTGGTCATCAGACGTGGGTGGGCTGTGAGGGTGGTAAGGCAACGGGAGTGGAGGTGTGGGTGGCTGGAAGTCCCCACTGCTTGGGTCCACATACTCGCGAGGCTTGTAGTGCGGCGTCATATCTTCAACACTAAATACTAGGTGTATACCCATACTTGCAGGGATATCAAGATCGTAGATGTTTGCTTCGATCTGTCTCATGATTATATATGGATCCATTCGCCTAACGCTCAAGCTTTTAGCAAGCCTCGCACGGAGCCTCACAATGCAGATTCTCACCATCACCTGCTCGCCTTCATGAAATACCTGCACTTGCCAATGAACATCCGCATGTGATTTACAAAATTTATTACCAATATGGATTACTCGTCGGACCGACTCATGACACACATGCAAACGATGAACAGACAACACAACTGACTCATGCAGATGATGAAGAAACGACTCAACATACTCATGCAAATGATGTAAATGAGACACGACGGACACAACATATGTGCTACCGGAAAGGCTAATAACCACTTGAAAATCTACTAAAGGAGGTGGCCTATCAGGAGGCTCTCTCGGAGGAGTGTAGAAAAACTCATCCCGTGGACGACGTGTGTTCAGATGATCTCGTGAGACATCTATACTCGAATACGAGCTCGTAAAGATCCAAGTGTCTCTCAGGGAACGTGACACGTCAGGGGGCTCACCAGGGGGTGTGTATGAAAAGTCATCGCGAAGGTGGTGACCACTTGAGTGAAAATTGAGTACACAAACTTAGAGGAAGTGGCTCTAGGGTGTGGTGAGTGTCTCCGACATGAAAGAACTCATCGGGTGGGTCAGTGGGTGGTGTGTCCCAAAACTCATCACGAGTGAGATGTGTCATAAAGTAGGTCCTCAAAATATGAGCAGGCTCTAGTGTACTCAAGGTGGTCCCTACATACGTCTTACTCCACTCACGACCCATCCTCGGGGCAAGGCCAGAGATGATAGGGAAAGAGACGTCAATAACTCGAAACTCGTAAACAAGCGCCTCACCTGAATCTCATCTTCACCAGGATGTGGGGGATCATCAGGAGGCTCAATTGGGGGCTCGTCATGGAACTCGTCACTAGGTTCAAGGTCCTCCAGATGAGTACCAACATAAGTGGTAGTGTCCCCGTGAATGGATGACATGGCCACTACGAGATCAACACTAGGCTCTGGGCTCGCGGTCGCGATGTGACTCGGGGCCATGATAATGGGAGAGCGACATAGATCTACGCTCAAGAATGGGTCTGTGGGTTCGGTGTCAAGATGTGAGTCCAGGGTAGGGGTGCTAATCAACCCATGACATGCCAGAGGTGGTGGTGTGGGTGAGGGGCACGACACCATAGACTCAAGAGGTCGCTCAGGCTCACTCTCAGTCGAGGTCACGAGAGACGGGTCAGAAACAAGGGATAGGTCACTCACTGGGCTAAGCACCTCACTGGGGTGAGAGCAATCTGTATTAGGTATCACTTCAGTCATGTCTGACGGAACAATGATAGGCGTCGTGGTGACCTCAGTATGGGAGGGACTCGTACCGCGAAGGTCAATGTGAGAATCCAATTGACTAGCTCTTGCGGTTCTCAAAGACTGCTCATAACGAAGGGCGAGCTGATATGTCTGCTCGAGGGACTTCGAGTTATGATAAATCACCTTAGTACGAATGTCAGATCGAAGCCCAGACCGAAATCGGGAAGTGGTCATGGTTGGGTCCTCTCTGATATCACTCCTCACAACTCATCGAAACAATTCTTGTACTCAACGACAGACATGGATCCTTGCTGAAGGGAAAATAATTGGTCGAGCAAGCGACTCCGATACGACGAAGGCAGATACCTCTGACACAATGTACGCTTCATGTCCACCCAACTAGTGATGCGACGAAGATGGTCTCGCTCACGGGTCCTTTCAACGCTAGCCCAATATGCTCTTTCCTGATCTAAAAGTCTAAGTTTCGCAAACTTGACACGACGCTCACCAAATACCTCAAAATGGTCAAGATAATACTCCATGTCCACGAGCCAATAACTGAAAGACTCGAGACTCGATGAGCCGTCAAAGGAAGGGGCAGCAGTATGAAACTGACTCTCAAGATCTTTCACGGAACAACGATCCTCATAATAATCATCCCTAAGGTAACTGAGTCGTGTCGAAGGATCAACACGATCCGCTCGCGTGTACGGATAAAAACGACGACAATCATCATGATGATCGTGTCTAGCATAGTGGGGTCGTGTCGGTGGGTCAACACGATCTCTGGAAGTGGTGTACTGCGATCGAGAATAATCATCGTAGTAATGTGAAGATCTTCCTAACGGGGCTCTGTGAGAGCGGGTGCTAGTGGACTCGAGACCTCCAAAGTGAGGGGAGGAATAATCGTGACACCTAGACATAATGTAAAACCTATAGACTCTACGACTGCGTATCAAAGGAGTGCGTAACCTAGCTCTGATACCAATTGACGCAAGACGAATCTATAGGCGGCGTAAAATCTGTGATCTAACCCTACATGCTATGCAAAGCCCGACGGGTTAAATCACAATTGAATAATAAATAATGATATCCCACACAGATAATTCCAAACAAGACAATATTTTACTAGGGCAAAGCAAGCTTAGGTTTTCCTCCGCGTGGAGGGCCAAAGCACGAGCGCGCGGCGAATAAGCCCTGCAAATCACAAAATAATCTAAAGCAAACAACTAATATTCCAGGGATCCAAGCAAACAGGAAATCATAACACCATATATTAATATTGAAAATTAAACGTCCATACAACAAATAAAACTCACAAAATATGGGGGCTGCCCAAGGCAGTGGAGATCCCACGAGACGATGCGCTGTGATGGCGATCCGCGGCGGAACCGGGGGTGGTATGCTGTAGGGGATGACTGGATCTGAGGCGGCAGAGGCTGTGGGGTGGGAAAGGGCGGCAATGGGGGCTCTGGAGGTGGACTGGGTCGGCGGCTACAAAGGGAAGAAGGGGGGGACTGGCTGGACTGGATAGTGGGCGGCGAAACTGGTGGGGAACGGGCTGGACAGCGGCAGATCCGACGGGGGACGGGCTGGACAGATGCAGATCTGACGGGGGACGGGCTGGACAGCAGCAGTGGGAGGAGGAGGGAGTGGTGGTGGCGTATAGGAGGATAGGGGGGGGGGGGGGGAGAGGGGCGGCTGGCAGGAACAGCGGAAGGAGGAGGAGAGGCGGCAGAGGCTGTGGCTTCAGGGGAATTAAACTATAGCCAAATGAACAGTAAATTTCATTTTTGAACAGTGCCAAAGTGGGGATTTTCTGGCCAGCCAATAGTGTCTGTTTGGGGGGCTGCGGGTGGGAGTTTGGGAGGGGGAAAAGAGGGCTAGGGTTATGGGGTACCTTGGGGAGGGAGATACAAGCCTATGAGTCGTCACCTAGGGTTCCACGGAGTCGGCACCGTGGAGGGATCGCCGGATTTCGGGATTTCTCTTCTCCAAAATCTGCAATGCCTCCAATCAGCCCACTACCTATCTATTTATAATAAAATAAAGGTTAGGGCATCCCACCTTCAACGACTATGATTGGCCGGAGGTGGGGCCACCCAATTACATCAAAACAAGTGCAAAAATAATAAACTAATATATCAAATTGATTCGCAACGCGAATCCGAACACATATGCGGAGTCCGATCGTCGATCCGGGCACGCCATATATGGAAAGTCGCCAAATCAGCCCCGAATAGGCCCAAAGCTCGTCCTCGCCTCTGCTCCGCATCATCTAGGAGTAACACTCTTAATCGATTTCAACTTTGCTATATCCTACAACAACAATTTTGAGTGTGTGTTGCACAAGTTGTCCAAAAAATCTTGGGTCTCTTTAAAGATATAAACTTCGATGCAACCATAATATTGGACGCATTGTCCATCACAATATGCAATATGTTGTCCTCTCCTGGGCCTTCGGGGCTATCAATCGCCTCATCCAAGAACTCAAAGATGAACTTCCCTTCGTGTGTGGAGGAGGAGATATTCTTTGAAAGCCAGAATGCTACTTCGGAACTGCAGTGCACCATGATGTTCATCACACTTCTCCCCTTCTGACCACTCCATGCATCAGTCTTGATACTACACACATTCAATCTGAAAGTATGAGTGAATGTGCCCAACATTTCTTTCGTCTGCTCTACCTCCATCTGCAAAAAATTCTCCCTCATCTTATAAAGGTAGGGGCCTTCATCTCAGGTCCACATATGGCAATATCATGTGCCATTTATTTGAAAGAGGAGTTATATATGACATTGAACTAGATACCCGTTTCATATGTCCATCTATCAATGTAAAATGGTGCACATCTCTAGTTTTTTTGTACTTATTCTCAATGGTATTCTGTGTACTTGACTCTGCAATAACTTGAACAAATTGGTTCATTGGTCTGTTGGACCCTACCTTGAATGCAAACTCATGCGAGTAGCAGAAGCATCTATTTCATCATCCTGTGCTCCAATTACCACTTCATTCAAGCTGGTTTGCAAATTGATACTCTTCAATCTCTTGCTCTCCAAATTTGAGTTGAAGGCCAACTCGGCTTTTGCCTTCATTTTCGCGGGAACTTGAGGGCATGTGCTGACATTATTCTTCCACCCAGCAAGGTGATGTATGCAATGAAGCACCAGTACAGGTACGAGTTTCAGGTACGATACGTATCCAGTACGTGTGTGGGTACCGGGCACGGTACATATCCGATACGTTGGTCTGGGAAAAAAAAGATACGGGTATGTTTGGGCTTCGTCGTAATTAAAAATGACTTCTATAAATACACACGCTATATGTCCATGTATATACATGCACATATACATGTATATGCATGTTCATGTGTCTATATATATGTACATGTTGACAGTAAAAAATAAAATAATAAAATTTAAACCAATTTTTTTTATAGTTTTAACAATAAAAGATACTTAAATCTGAAGCACATTTTGTTACTAATAAACAAACGCCGCTAGTTGCATTTATGAGTCACAAAAATTTCTTTTCTGAAAGACACGCAGAAGTCTTTTGTTTACATTAGAGAAACATACTCCTATCACAATATGCAGAACGATTTGCCAAGTCCAAGTGTATCTACAAACTAGAGTAACAGGTGTATCGGCCGAGTATCGGGTATGTACCACTGTTTGCTTGCAATAGTTACATTTGATGCGGTTGGTGTCATTTGCAAACAACTTCTAACCAAATGCCTAGAATTGATCTTTGCCGGTAGGTACCACAGAAAGATGCATCTCTCTAGATCCAATAGAAGAAGCCATTTTATGGAAGATCACATACCAAAAAATGTAAATAGCATGACAACAATTAACAAATGAACATTCTATAAGATTGTTAGAAAAAATAAGGCAACATCAGAAAAAAAAAAACCCTAAACTTCATTAGATCGTTAAATCTTTAGATATCATTCAAAATTTCCAACCAACATTCTATTTATCTAACGCCATTTTGCATAATTAGTATCATATCAATATATCATTATCATTTAGTTTATCATTCAAAGTAAAGAATCCAAGGCTCAAATGAAATGAAGCAAACGTTATATTTATCTAACCAAGTGACCAACATTTGAATTATCAAACCAACAATTTATTTATCAGATGGAAAAAGATACCAAGGATCAAGTGTTGTCGAACGGAACAACTCAATATCATCATTCACCATGGTTATGCATCGTACATTGCAAAATAAAGTTGTATAACTAGATTAATTATGGGGTATCTTAAATCATCATATGTTGTCGAACGAAATAATGATACAATTTTATTGATAAACAAAGTAATTTTGTGTCGTTTTCCACGATACTTCAATTTTAGTTTTTAAAATTACAAGTGCATCACATATTGTTGATCGACATATTTAGGAACCACAATAGATAAACAACAACTTCAAAAAAACCGTCAGCTAAGAATCTCATATACAATTTGAATGATAATTGGCTAATAACAAAACATTGTAGCGCCATAATCCGATAGGAACCGGTGAACCACAACAGAGAAGAGAATATTAGAGATAAGATAACATTAGGGATAAGAGAGGAGAGCAACAAACACACATCGGAGTACATTGGAAAGAAGATAACATGCAACCCTAAAAAAATGAAATAATGCAGTGCAGTTGCTATAACCGAGAAACACCAAGCATCAAAATTCAGAAACTAGAAGGAGCCGTAGAAACCAGAGCTCAAATAAATGAGTGCGCAAAGAGAAGAGAGCATCATATACCACAAGAAAGTATCATATAGGAAATGAGAGCCTCAGACAATCATCAGTCATCATCAGAGAGAAGATAGCGTGCAACCTTAACGTAAAATTCAAAAAATTGCAGTGCAGTTGCTAAAATCAGAGAACCACTAAGCATCAAAATCCAAAAGAAGCCCTAAAAAATTTGCAATGCAGTTGTTATAACCGGAGAACCATCAAACATCAGAAAGAAGAAAGAAAAGAGCTTAGAGAGAAGAGATGAACCAGAGAAGAACTGTTTGAGTGCAGCCACAAAAACCAAAAGAAACCGTAGAAACCATGGAGAAGAACCAGACTTATAGTGCTTTTGCAGAAGCGGGAGAGGCAGAGAGAAGAACCGAAAGAAGCCGTATAAACTAGTGAGAGAAGCCGCAAAAACTAGAGAGAAGAACCAGAGAAGCCGCAAAAACTAGAGAGAAGAACCAAAAAAGAGTGCCAAAGAATTGAGCTGCAAAGGGAAATGCTAGGGCACAAGAAGAATGGCGAAGGGCTTCGAGAGTTATTAAGCAGGCGAGTCGAAATGACGGTTAAAAAAATAAAATAATGAAAATGGGCGTTATATCGCCCCTTTTCACTCCCGATTTATCGGAAACGGGCCGATATATCGCCCGTTTTATTCAAAACCTTACCCACAATATAAATCGAAATGTGTCATTTTAGATGCATAACCTTTATGTCGGCCAATATCTACAACACTGAGAATATGTAACGGCAAGGGAAAATGAGGTGGGTGAGGGCTGTCCTTATCTGGACAATCCTAACGACATGGGCTAGAGGGGTTGCAGGAGGAGAACTTATGTTTGAGGCTCAGGACAAGGGTAGGAGGTTGTTGGGAGTTGGGATTTGGGAAAGGGGTCAATGGAGGCTCTTGCTCGAGGAGGAGAGGCGGCCGGGGGTCTCGGACCAGGAGGAAGGGATGGCCAGTGAGACGGGATCGGGGGTGGCAGGCAACGTTGGGATCTGGAGAGGTAGCAACTTGGTGTTATCGTGAGGGAAGGGGAGGCGGCTGTAGAGGTCGGGCTTGGGGAGGGGAAGGTGCGCGCGCGCGGGGTGGTGGTGGTGGTGGTGGTGTTAGGGGAATCTGGCGTTATCAAGACCGGGAGAGGTATCAACTAGGGCTTCGACTTGATAAAAGGCGGTGGATGGTGTCGTGGAATGCAGGTGAGGGGAAAATAGGAATACGATGTATGAGTCGTCACCTAAAGGGCTCACAGAGTCTGCACCATGAGGAAGACCAAAGGCTCTGACAAGAGTGAATACAAGCTTTGATGGCCACACTTCTAGCATGCCCGCAAATAAATAGAACTTGAAGACTAGGACAACCAATATGGACGACTCATAATGCGCGTTCATATGGGTTGTGATCAACTTCAAATAAAACACACTAAAAAAAATGATACTTGATAAAATGTCGAAATGACCATCTAGCGCATCAGTGTGCTCAGATCGTTTGGATGGGGGGGGGGGGGGGGGGGGTTAAATCAACGCTTATTGTGGGTATACACATGAGTGGGCCATCGGGATCATTGATCTCCATCACCGAGGCATCTGCTTGAGGCAACAAAGGGCCTTCTGAAGATGACAAATGTGCCTAATACAATGCATCACCAAAGGAGGAGGTGTCATGGATACATCCTCAAATAATTCACCATGAAGAATATTCTTCACATCCACCTGAGCAATTGATTAAGAATGAACATAGAAAAGATCAAGCACGGTTCACGCAATAGTCATATTTGCAACATGGGTGAATATTTCATCATAATCAATTCCATTTTGATAAAGAAACTCTATAACAACTAATCTGACTTTGTATCTATCAATGGTGCTATCAACTAGAGTCTTGATCTAGTACACCCACTTCAATTGATTTAATGTGTGCCAATGGGTATTCAATGTATTGGCATGCTCCAAGGATCTCAACTCCTTATTCATAGCTGTTTGCCACATAAGTATGATCCAATAATTGGAGATAGTGGCAAGAAATGGCAAGTGCAAGAGTTAAGGCGGTGAACATGGTCAAGTAGGAGGGTGATATTGGTGAGTGAAATGATGTAAAATGGAGTAATGGGAATAACATGATCAACAAAAACATGTGGAATAGCAAGAGTCGTAGTACAATGTTGATAAACACTGACAAATGGGTGCGAGAATGTTGCAGGCAGGGGAGGACCGACATAGGGCCCAGTGTGGGCGGCTGCCCACACTGGATTTTGAAATTACTAACTTTATTAATAGAAAACAGGTTTTTCATCTGTTAGCTATTTAAAAATATATTAGATTACAAAGAAAATTATCAGAATGTCTTAACTCTGTTGGTAGAGCGCGAGGCTTTTAACCACTTGGTCGTGGGTTTAATTCCATGGATGGCCACTTTTATTTATAATTTTTAATACATAATCTGAGTTTCATATGGATTAATATTTGCACATTTTAGTATTTTAATTACTTCCAATTGCACACACCTTTAAAACTTAATATTTTTTGTTAATTCATGAAAAATAAAGAAAATTAAATAACCAGGTGGTGTCAAATAATAATTATTTAAAGTATTATGGTGAATAATAAAAAAAAATATGTGTAAAAAATCATCAACTATTGTAAGGAGTTATGTGGTATTAATATAATATAGACATATTTTTGTTATATTTGTTGATTTATTTTTTAAATAATTTTGTACATCACCCACATAGAAAAGAATTTCTGCGTCCGCCACTGGTCCAGGGTATGGGAATTTGGAAAAAAAAAGGTACGAGAATATGGTAAAGGTGGGTAAGATGAAGTCTGTGTCTCAGGTGTCGGCGGAGGCAAGGGAACATGAAGACTAGGCAGATCATATTAATGTATAATCTTCAAAAAAAGAATGACATCGCTTGTTTTATGGAAATATCTAACAATATCATTATAATATTTATATCCCTTATGTCAGGAGCTATAACCAAGAAAATCACAAATAACATATCTAAAGTGTGGCTTGTCTTACTCAATCTAAAGTAGTTGAACAAAACTAGTGCAATCAAAAACCTTGAGTAGAGAGTAATAAGAGAGACATGGCACAACTATCCGACCTTTGATGAGGGGGCACATCATGATGAATACGATGAGAATCTTGTTGATCAGAAACGCGTTGGTGAGAAATCTACTGCCTAAAATTGAATAGAACATAAGCAATCAACATACTATATTTAGTAACAACAAGAATGTGACAATGACATGCTCAACAATCTCATTTTAGTGATGAGCACGAGGATAAGAATTTTTTGAGCGAACATCCTCTGAAAAACAATAGAATCACAAAATTGATTAAATGTATACTCCATCCCGAATCAGAATGACATATTCTGAATCTATAGGAGATCTGAGTCACAGACATCCTTGCAAACTCAAAATACTTTTGAAATATTTCTGATTTCTTGGAAATCAAATCAATCGAAGTATAATGGGAAAAATCATCAAGAAAATTGACATATGTATTTAATTCTTTGAAAAGGTGAGAGCAATGTCCCCAAACAGTGTGAGCAAGATCAAATAGAGAAATAAAATAAGACATACTAGCAAGAAAATGACTAGCACTATGACTATCATGAATACAATCAATACGAGTAATGAGATTTGCAGAAAAGTTCTCCAAAACACCCGAGGAAGACAACAATTGAAGCCTAGGAAGGAATGTGGTAATCTCATGTGCTACATGTCACACATGGGGGGTATAGTAATAAGATCAAGTCATGTGGTGGCAACAATAGCTGAGTGTAAGAGAGTAGTCAGATAATCCATATAGTATAGATCATCATACCTAAGAAATGTCCCAACAATCTTCCAGTACAAGGATCTTGTATAGTACTAGCAGACATGGGAAAAGAAATAGTATAAGACATGTTAGTCAACTAAGAAACTAATAGAGTCTCATGGTCAAATGAGGGACGTGGTAGACATTAGAGATGATGAAGTGGGGTAAAGCTGCAAGATCGCCATGATTAGAAATTGAGAGTATGGTGCCATCAGTCGTGCGAATGGATATCGAGGACTGGATATAAATAAGGATATTAAAACAAGATGCATTCCTAGTCATATGATAAGAGGCCTCGAAGTTAGGAATTCAGGAGGAAGTTTCACCTTCATAGGCAACAATAGAACTCACAGAGTTAGCAATCAATTATTGACCAGACATTAGTAACATGCACATAACTTCTGAATATGATCAGAAGTGAAAGGGTGCTGCTGTGAGGAACTAGAGATTTGTCATCATTTATGTCATTATGCCAGTGCTGAAGATGCACATATGGTCTGTCTGCTGCAGCCTCTTAAGCCCTGCAATGTGTAGGAACTTGAGACTTCTGAGTAATGTGAGGACCATGTCACTTGTCCCAAGCGTGCCATTTTTAATTGGGACGAGAATGTCGAGAGCCAGGATCTACAGGTTGAAAATGATTAGGAAAGGTAAGTGGACTGAGGAGGACGGGCGGCCTCCAGGGTCGAAAAACCAACTTGTCACGCCATGCGACTACACTGCAAAATCATAACCATAGACAAGGGCATCAACTTTAAAGCTATGCGCTACAACAGAACGACATCAATCTTGAACAATAGAACAGTGAAAGGGCCCTACAATGTGACAATGTGTTGTGATGGCTTCCTTCCACTGCATTAAATGTTTGATTTTAACCAGAAGAGAGTCACGTGATCTCATAGTCAAAGATAGAAGGGAAAACATAATTTAGAAAAGAGAGAAAGATGAGTAAGGTAATCAAAGATAAGATAAAGTGGGAAGAGAGAAGCATTGCCATTCTATTTCATATCTATTAGAGGATCGTTATTGCCCCTATCTAGGCAGACAAATGGCTAGTTCACAGAATTCAAAATTACAAAAATTTCATTCACTAAAAAGATTCCACTTAACTACAACTACTTTTGCTGTCCGCATCTCCTAACTGCTTCTTGAATGCAGTTACCACGTCACAATGAAGTAGGTGGAAGGTGGAGTGACACTGTGTTGACAAACGCTAACAGACATGGTAAGATCTGGATTCGAGCAATGGAGAGCGAACATTGAAAGATCGTAAGTAGCGTAATCATAAGGGCTTGTCGATTTGGTGATTATAGCATCACCTAGAGCAGGGAGTCTCGATCAGGAGAGTGGAAAAGCAATATTGAAAGTAGCATCATTGAAGCAAGCTTTAGCCAAATAGCATCAACGAAACAGTAGGTGACGAGGAAGCCGCGTCGATCGATCACATATTGATCGACGAGTACAGAGAGCAAGGCATTGGAGAGCGAGCGGTAGGTCTGAATTTTTGATGCCATGATAGAATAAAATGCAGATCTTATTCACACCCTAGTTGGTCTATAAAAGGAAAGCTAACAAAAGAAAAGAAAAACTATATAATGGTATTCAACAACTTCATGACACACTTAAAACATAACACGATTACATTATGACTAAGAGCACATTCATAAATTTAAACATAACGATATTACAACATAGCATAATAAAGAAAAACTGAGGTGAACATTTTCACATTTGGACCTTCTTGTACTGCATCAACTAATTTTCTGCACCTATTATATTACATCCTGGTTTTCTTTTTGTAACAGACTGATGTAATATGTTCTTCTAACTTATCACATGCAGCTACAAGCATATTTTCTTGTTCTTGATGATATTATGGACAGCTCCCACACTAGGCGTGGTCAACTTTGTTGGTATAGAGTACCTAAGGTGTGTGATATGGATGTACCTTATTACTTTCAGTCGACAATAATTCTTTCTTGCTCTTTTTGTTAACCATTTTGACATTATCAATATTAACACAGTTCCTCTATATACATTTGTATGCCTGTGTGTGGTCCTTTTCAGTATATTTCCTTCTTTTTCTCAAGTAACATATATTATTCTTTTCTTGTTATTGACTATATGAGTTATACTGGTAGCAACCTAGGAAGAGAAGGTAGTGAGCAGTAGTGTACGGGATTAGGGCATGCGTAATGTAGTCCAATTATCCTATAGATGCATCAATCTGGCGAAGAGAGGGAATATTTATTTTGAAATAATGTGAAGGAAAAGTTATAAAACAAAGACAGAATGTTTATTAAAAGAATATGAAAAAAGAGAGAGTTGTAGACCAAACCTATATGGTCATAGGTCTATGAGCACCATTTGTACCTTCAATACTTTATTTAACCTTAGATTGTTTTGTCAAATTGTCTCATTTAGTGAACATAGAGGATTCAAGTGAAATATGCCAATACATTTCTTTCATTAACAATAATTTAAACTTCTTTTTGTATAAATCATCTCACATCGTGCCCAGATGCAGTTTTGCATCACTAGACTTCTTTCATTTAGATGCTGAAATTGTTTTTGCCTTATTGCTTTTATTAATTATTATTGCATCTCTCTCTATGTTAAGCTCAATGATTTTAATATCAACTAGCTGAATGGTCATGGGTATCTCATGCACAATATCTAGCTGACATCTATAGTACTCCAGGTGTCTTAGATGTTCACTATGTGTAATGTTCGACAATTTGATTTCTTCCTATGCAAAAATATTCTATTTTATATACTGCTACTTCATTTTCTCTCATTTTATAGTTTTCATTTTACTTTACTTTAATTTTTTACTTTTCCCTTTAATTTTCTTTTTAATTTATATTTTAAATTTATTTTACTTTATTTTATTATATACATATACTATATATCTGTATATTTACTGATGGGGGCGTCATTTACTTTATTGTGGCTTTACACTTTTAGTTGATATGAAAGTTAGCTCTCATACAAGATCCGATTTTACTTGAAACCTTTTTTTTGCATTGCTGCGTATTCAAGTAGACATTCCTCGTCTGTCATTCTTGAAATCGAGAAAGAACCGACAATAGTATTATGTCTAAAGATAAAGAGCTCCTTGTTTGAAGATTCTATCAAAAAAGTTGAGGTATTCCTTATTCATTAACTTCCGTGTCCTCTTCACATTCCTTCCCCAGTTCTTAGCCAATTCAAGACTTTATCTTAATGACAATCTCTCCTTTGAGCAAATTTTGATTCTAGATCCCTCTTTTACCAAAGGCTTGATTCGGGCCATCCAACAACATATAACATATGTCATGAACGCTTCCATAGGGCGCTATTATGGTAAGAGGCAGCATGATGAGGGGGTAGACATGCCACGACCATTATCTTATTCTCACATTTATTTCATTTTGAGTATTTTTATTAATTATGTTTAATCTCTTTACGGGTTCAAGTTAGTCCAGACTGCGGATCATTTCTTCAATTTGGACTTTGTATTTTCGACAAGTTCAGTTATGTCGTTTGGGACTTTGACTTCACTCGTAGCTCGGCAGACTTCTCCTATTTACTCGTCGTCGGTCAACAGATACAGTGATACTTCTTGTGTATGTTGATGATATTATCATCACAGGAGATGATCTGAACGGTATATCTGTAATAAAAAAGCACTTGACCTCACATTTTCAGACCAAAGATTTAGGTTGCCTCAGATACTTTTTGGGTATTGAGGTATCTCGCCGACCCGATAGACTTGTTTTGTCTCAATGGAAGTACTATCTTGATCTTCTTCACGATGCAAGTTACTCAGATTGCAAGCCTACTGTATCAATGACCTGATGACACACCAGTGGATGCCAACCACAGGTTATGTGCCCACCTGTCCGACTTGAATCTGCTTTTCCATAATCCAGAGTATTATCGTCGTCTTGTTGGCAAGCTTATCTATTTAACTGTCACGCAACCCAGTATCTTATTCGCAGTTGGTGTGGTCAGCCGCTTTATGCATGCTCTTCAGATATCCCGCCTCCAGCTTGTCGAGTGAATCCTTTGGTATCTGAAGAATGCTCCGACACAAGAGATTGTGTATAAGACCTCCTCTTCCCTATCATTAATTGTTTATTTAGATGCAGATTATACCGGCTCCCTCGATGATCGTCTGTCTACGAGTGGCTATTGCACATATTTTGGAGGACATCTTGTCACTTTGTGGAGCAAGAAGCGGATAGTGGTGGCACGCTCCTCTGCGGATGCTTAGTGTCGTTCGATATTGTCTGTTATTTCTGAACTCACGTCGGTTACTGATCTTGATCTTGGTGTCAAGTTCCCCTCTCCAGTCATTCTTCACTGCGATAGTCAAGCTGTCATCCATATCGCTGAGAATCCAATTTTTCATGATTGTACTATGCATATCGAAGTTGATTATCATTTCATCCTAGAAAAAATTCAACTTCGCAAACTTGATCTTCGACATATACTCGTTGCCGGGCAAATATCTGCTATCCTCACTAAGGTCTTACCCCGCCCACTATATCGACAGTTTGTTTCCAAGCTTGACGCCTACGATCTGTATGCTCTAGCTTGCGGGGAGTGTAAAAGAACTATGAATAAATCCCATTTAAATGACCACTTTCTTGCCCCATTAGAGTCTTTTCATGTACAACTTAGTCCCACATCTTGACTTGGGATTAAGATATCACTCATCCCTTCTATAATCTATTTATGTGTACAGAATACTTGTAATGTGTGAATGTATGAAAGAACAAAATATTTGATCTTCAAAATTCACTTTTTCTACATATATTATTATAGATTGAGACTTTGATATTCTTCCATAACCAGCCAAAAGTTGCAATCACCAAGATGTTGCAGGGATTTTTTTCAGCCCATTGTAATTTTTACTAGGTTTTCTGCTGAGTAGTTTTATATTATGTTATAAGTTGCGATAATACTGAAATTACTTGAAAATGTGTCGATAGTTGGGGTTTTGATTTATAAAGTATACTCGAAAAATGCTCCCTTCATCTATTTTTGTTATGACTCCTTTCCTTGTGCTGTTGCGTTATTAGTAAATGCTTCTTATGATCACACGTGCTTATTATTTATGAAGAAACCGTTCATTCATGCCTATATGAGTTTTAGGTTGGTCTTATTGCCGCAAATGATGGGATCTTACTTCGTAACCATATCCCTAGAATTCTCATTCGCCATTTCAGGGATAGTGCTTACTATACTCAACTTCTGGACTTATTTAATGAGGTATTTTTTGTTTCTCCAACTGTTATCCAAATTTAAATTGCTCAAGTAAAGGCATACTTTTCTTCTCTTTGTACAGGTGGAATTCCAGACAGCTTCTGGTCAGATGCTGGATTTAATTACTACTCATGAAGGCGAGAAGGATTTATCCAAATATAAAATGCCGGTGTATGTGATGAAAATTGCTACTATTTCCCATTTTTGAAGTCTCAAGCTTAAAATTTTCTACACATTTGAAGTTGCATCTTCTAAATGTGAATGCATTGACATTTTCTTTCATTGTTTTCGTTTGCTCTAGTGAAGCATCACACGAGCTGTACTTGTTTCTTATGAAAAGTTTTATTACATTTTATTGCAGGTACAATCGCATTGTTCAATACAAGACTGCATATTATTCATTTTACCTTCCGGTGAGTTTGAATCTGTAAACAATTTACTCTTGCCATAGTAAATAGCTGGACAATGCCCTTCACAAAATTTTTAATGTTTTTGTTTTAGTAGTAATTTCGTTTTTCACAACACGGTTAATATGAGTTTTAGGACTGCTCCTAGAATTGAGTATATATTTATGTACTAGAAAATGCATGTTTTTTGGGTTTCAACTTCAAATCCAGAGGTAATTTGATACGAATACTACTCCTCGGGCCCACAACCACCTAGCCGAGCACTATCATCTTAGTACCGCACGTGTTTTAATATGTCAGGGGATATATTAGGGACTACATTCAATAAAGTATAATTTAAATTATTTTAATATAAATATTAATTAATATAAAAAATACAATTAATAAACTAAGGTACCATCTCAGTCACTACATTCAATAAAGTATAATTGACGCACAATCATGTTGTTTAGGCACAATGAGAAAGATTAGGCTAGAAGAAGGTATTGGATATCATACGAAGAGAAAATACGAAGAATAGCTCATGCAATCTATTCCTTGAGGTATATCAAGTCCAATAGCACAAACATTATTTATAATGCCTACAAGTAACACATTTTAGTTTGATTTATTTATTATCAATACAAATTACTCAAGAGTCAAGATTGAGCCTACAAGTACACATTGAGAACTAATATCATAATATGTAATGATGACCATCAAACTCTTCACATAAACAAGATCTTCTTTAGCATTAAATTAATAAAATGATTTTGTAATTTATATTTCTATCTCGAACTAGGTAATGTACAATAAAAAAAATTCAAGAGGCATCAAAAGCTCAATGACCAAGCAGCAGGAAGTAGAGAAACATCACTACACTTAAAAAATTACAACGTAATAAGTATAAATGAATGCCAAAAATTTTCTATTGATTTAGAGGGTGATGATAATGAGGGTGATTACAAGCTGCTGCTGCGGAATTAGAAGCAAACAAATCTAACTTAGCAGTTGAGCTGCATTTAACAGAGTTAAATGAAATTCAAGAAAGAATGATTTGTCATGTTTGAATATATCATTAGGCTTTAAAAGTATTGTAACGTGATTAATTCATCAGGAGAAACATTTACTCATTGTAATTAAACATATCATGGAGAATAGGTGGTGTTGTTATTAACAATCGTAAGCGATGACACGATGGAGAAGAAATTATTTCTAAGATTTAGCCACCATTTAAAGAGAAATTTTATGAGGCAACAATAGGTATCCCAACTGCATGAAACATATGGTTTACAAAATAACAAGAGAATTAGAATAGCATAACAATAAATCTTAATGAAAAGGAAGAAGAGGAAGTAGAAGAAGAGGAAGAAGAAGAGGAAGAAGAAGAAGAAGAGGAGGAAGAAGAAGAAGAGGAAGAGGAAGAAGAAGAAGAGGAAGAAGAAGAAGAGGAGGCAGAGGAGGAAGAAGAAGAGGAGGAAGAAGAAAAAGAGGAGGAGGAGCTTACTAGCAAGGAGGGATCGAGAGCAGGGAGCGTGATTTGGAGCGACAGTGGAGCGGCAATAGCTTCGGCTGCGGGGGTCGGGAGAGAACAACGCAAAGCTGCGGGGGTCGGGGTCGTGAAACACGCGTGAGTGTGAACCCTAAACAATCAAATTAATATGAGGTATGACCGCACGCCTGACGTCATGAATAAAATACGGGAAACGCGTATCCCACCAATTATTTTTTTATTTAATTTAAATATTGTGTTTCCTACGTTTCGGAAACGTGTTTCCGCGCATTTCCATGCATTTCCTGTATCCGATACGCGTTCGAGCCGATACGCGAAGCATTTTTAAGTATATGTGCTTCGTAGATTAGGGATATTTCATATGTCGGTTTTTAATAATTACCTATTTATATACATAATTATATATAATTGTAATCATTTTTAAATTTATATATATTAATGTATTAATAATTTAACATTTATTGAACTTCTAAATCTACCAAAATAGTATAAATATTTTATATTACACAATTAATAACAGTATAACACATGGAAGAAAGCAAGAAGAAGCCAGGAAGTTGTCGATGACAATGCAAGATAAGAAACCTTCAGTCAAATATCCAAATGGCAAGCAAAATTGAAGTCAATGATGGACATGCGTATGAGAAAAAGTTAGAGAAGAAGCCAGGAAGTCGTCGCTAACAATGGAAGATAAATAACCTTCAATCAAAAATCCAAATGCCAAGCAGAATTGAAGTCAATGACGGACGGCGTAGGGGAAAAAGTCAGAGGAAGGACACAAATAAACCTAGCAATGAAGCAATTTTGGTTTATTGTCTATTAGACCATAGACACTAAATAAAATAAATTGAAATAAGTATATGACATCGGGATATATCGGCGAATATATCGGCGAATATATCGGCGAATATATCGGTCGATAGAGGATATATCAGATGATCAATTCTAAAAAGATATTTTGTAAAAAAAAATATCGGAAACTTATCGTTTTGTCCATGAAACCTTTATGTCGGCCGTCATGTCGGCCATGTCGGAAGATATCCACAACATTGATCATAACAGTAGCCATGTTCATGGACCCCCAAAACAATGAAACATGTAGTTTAATAATAGTAAACAAAAAAGAAACATGTCGTAGTCAGCGTGAATAATGATTAATATTGACTTCAGCACTTGGTAAGTTCAGGGCATGTTCTTTTATTGCGAGATTTCAAACAGCTGGGGAGTGGGGAATGCTTGGGTAGGGCTATGGTAACTTACTAGTTTCATAACTTTTTCATTTCATAGTAATATCTCAACTTTGCTCATAACATTCAAATTAATAAGAATAAAAAACATTGCAAACTTGGATAGAGCTCTTAAATAAGCTTGGTTGAGTTGGTCTAAGACTTCAAATATTCTGTATTCTGGTTACTGATATCAATCTTCTAGCTTTTGTTTCTGTGGCTTCAAAAATATTTATTCTGTAGTTTTCTTACTTACTAGTTTCTTAAATTTCGTTTCATTTAATAGCATTCTGTTCTATAGGTTGCATGTGCCTTATTGATGGCTGGTGAAAATTTAGAAAATTTTGTTGATGTAAAAAACATTCTTGTGGAGATGGGAACATACTTTCAAGTTCAGGTTAGAGATGTTTCTATACCTAAGAATGCATGTACCATGATATTTCGCTCACTAAGAAGCTTTATTGCGAATAATTTTCCATGAAGGACGACTTCCTTGACTGCTTCGGTGATCCTGAATTCATTGGGAAGGTTAGCTTTCCATGCTTGATTTTGTATTGCAAAATCCCCCAAATCGAAAGGTTTAAATGATTTGTTGTGGCAGATTGGGACTGACATTGAAGACTTCAAATGTTCTTGGCTTGTTGTCCAAGCCCTTGAAAAAGCTTCTGATGACCAACTGAGTATTTTGTCTGTAAGTGGAGTTCCTATATTTGACCGTTGTATATTTGAACTACATAGATTAACAGTATTCGTCATTTATTCAGGAGAGCTATGGGAAGTCAGATCCAGCCCATGTCATGAGAGTTAAAACCCTTTATAAAGATCTCAACCTTCAGGTTTGATGGATTTACTGTATTGTGACTTAGAGTTGCATCTGTTAGCAAGTTGATTTTTATTTGAATTTTGTTGGATCGTTATATTTATTGAATTTGATCTATAAAGATTGGATGTTCAACTCTTGTGCATGATTTAAGCCAAAGACCACAACGCCACTTATTATTCTATTTTAAATTCTTGCGCTTTCTATTAGGGAGTGTGAACTACATGGGTTCAAAATTGGCCCTACAAGTTAGTTTTTAATCTAAAAGTTTAAGTTGGGTGAGAGTCAGCAATTGGTATTTATGCACTAAATATTTTTCATATTCCTCCTGGGGGAATCGTAATATATATTAATAAATTTCAAAAAGTAGATGGGAGTTCCGTTCAATTATGCAGAGTCCTAGAGGAGGTTTAGGAAATTAAACGTGTTTGTGTATGTGTGTCTGTCTATGTAATATTGGGCTCGTTTGGCATGGTGGTGGCGGTCGTGAACACGGACGGTGGTTATGAATCATTCATGAACGCCTGACCACACCTAATGAACTCCATTCACTTATATGTTCAAAATTAGTGTTTTTTTGGTGGCGGACATAACCATTATCATGTCATACACACATTTTATGATGGTGGAATTTTTGTCCAAACTCACCAGAACAAAAACGCCACGCCAAACCGACGCCCATAATCATTTATGAAATGTCCTGTTTTGAGCATCTGTGGAGCTCTTCACTCCCAACCCCTATCCAAAAGTTGTTTCCACATCTGCAGCAGCAGTTGGGTGTCATAGGAAGTCTTTCACTGAAACACTATCAGGTCACTGTTTTAGGTCAAATGAGCAGTCTTTATATCCCGCCCATAGCCAGTTTGGGCACGATAGAATGAAAAGGGGTATTGTTATACGTAGAGTAAAATCCTCTATCCGCAAACCAAATATCTAACCATTTATTTGAATTAAAGATCCTCTATCCGCAAACCAAATATCTAACAAATAATTTAAGGAATAAAAAATCATGTGAGTTTTTTCAAAAAATCTCTTGCAATTTGCCCTTATTGTAGCACCTCGCGAACTTGCAGTGTTTTTTCTTGAAATCACCCTATTTATTTTAAAATTTCACTTGTCCGTATAATAGTTAGTCTTTTGTGCTGGAGACTTCTAAGTAAATATATACACTTACTAATTAGATTAAGAAAATCCAATATTATTTTTGCTAAGATAGAGTATTGTGTAATTGTAGGAATGAATGTCTTTTGCTTTTATTTTATTTTGTTTTTTGCATCGATCTGCGGATAACAAAAATATTTGCGGATAATAATTCTGGTTCACTTGAGAGCTATGGATAGTAAAAATTTGTGAATATATGATTTCGCTCTATATATAACAATTCCCATGAAAAATTATGTTATACTAAAACTAGTAGGACATTCATTTTGAACCTCTGAAAAGTATTTGAAATGTTGTATTTCCGCAGAAATCTTACTTCCTTCACAATGTCAAACCTGCATTCTAGTTCTCCACCAATCTCTTAATCCTCCTCTCATGTTTTTTATTCTCAGGAGGTATTCTTGGAGTACGAGAGATCGAGCTACGAGGATCTAATTTCCTCCATAGAAGCTCAGCCCAGCAAAAAGGTTCAGGAGGTGCTGAAGTCATTCCTGCACAAGATCTATAAACGGCAGAAGTAGAAATGGCTGAATACCATTCCGTCTTCTTCGTGATGCTAAGGGAGGAGGCCGCGCCACGTCTAAACAAAAGCGTCGTCCTCTTCCTCCTCGGTCAGTTGTTTTAATGTTCTTAATGCTTCTGGTCATCTGTGTTGAAGGGGTTAATTAATTGGGGAATCCTCTAGCATTTCATTCTTATCATTATTAATGCTCAATGCATTTATATTGTACCAATCAGTTGTACATAGTTCACTTATTATATACTTTGTGGCACTGGTTGTTGCTAATGAATGATCGATTGTTTCAAAACTTTTCCTGTAAGTTTGCATTTCATAACATCCATGCACAAAATTACCCACTTGGAGTAAAATTTTCAGGGGATCTTTTTGTGCATGGATGTAATATGAAATGTACTCTTGTAATTTGGGGGGGGGGGGGGGGGGGGGGGGGGGGGGGATTTTCAAAAGTAAGAGGGGTGCAATCTGTAATTTTGCAAACTTAGAGGGGAGGTCACAGTAAAAGGGTGAGATCTCCCCTAATACTTTACATGTCAAATGGAGCTTTTGTATATGTTTTAACTAGTATCCATGCATGTTGTTCTATTTCTGTCATTTTCTTTCTTTTCTTCTTAAAATGTGTAAAAAGAGTAAAATGGATAGTGTGATGTTACATTAAAGAGATGACTTTCTCTAATATATTATTAATGGATATGATTGCTCCTTTTAGATAGATTTTTATGTGAGCTGGTAGGAATAACACCACTGTATTGTACTAATAACAAGGTGCGTCGTGCTGAGCGGTGCAATTGGGAGGTACTGATGCGGTCTGCACAGGTTGCGTGTAAATTTATGGATGTGTGAATTTTGGAAGCTAGCATAAGCGTCCAAAATGATGAAGATGAAAGATCTATTGCATGTGAAGGGGAGCGGGTGCTAGTTTTTGTTCCCAGTAAACTTGAACTGAGGACTAATACTTTTTCTCCACCGTCACCATAGCATCATGCATAACCCAAGTCATATTCACTCTCATTCTAGGCCAAATTCTTATGTAAGTCGGCGTGAAGTGTCACTTTGATCGCATCATGATACCATAAAGTCTCAGTTTGGTGACGCGTGTGGCGACCTGATCAATGCCCTGTGTATGATTTCATTTGATCATTATGCATTCTTGTAGATGCATAAGATACTGTGAACCTCTATACGTTTGCTTGTGGTGACTCCTTTGTTGGGGGCTTTAGGGCTCCGTTTGGCACATCGGTAGGAATTGTGAACACGGTGGTTTTGAATCAGGAGCGCCCGACCTCACCTAATGAACTTCATTCACTTTTATGTTCAAAACTAGTTTTATTTTCTTTGTGGCGGTTACAACCGTTGTCATGCCAAATATGCATTATATGACGGCGACAATCTTGTCCAAACTCACCGGAGCAAAAACTTTGAACCGAATAGAACCTAGGTGTCCTTTTCAGCCGTAGATGTGGTGTGATCGTTTAGTGACCAATCAAATTTGACGGTTTAGTGACCAATCAAATGTGTCAAATCCTTCATTGGTACTAGGCTTTTGTCCACCTGATTGTGGCTAAGACTAGCTAAGTATACATGAGTTATATGTGCTTTACAATAATGCCTTCTGGCTAGGAAGGATCCCGGAGTCTTTGGTTGAAGTAATGATGTTCGCGTAGTTGCCATCTATCATTTGGATCTTGCTGTAATAATCGCTCCCTTGTTTAATTAATGTCGATCACTAACCTCCAATGGGAACTCCCACTTGTCGTCTTGAGACAGTGTACATGACCAACTTTTGCTGACCCTCAGATCGGTGGATGTAGGAATTATGATACTGCCCCCCAAAAATCACTTATACTTCTTTGTGCTGAAGAAGTGTAAATTATGTTGTGTATTCATATTTGTTATACATCCATAGAGGTCTTGGAGTGTGTCTAGAGAAAACTCCACTAAAGGGAGGCGAGGTCAACGGTCAACGCGTGATCGCCCGGGTTGAAGAAACCGAGCCCGCCATTTCCGCCGCCAACCGTCAGTGCGAAAACACGCACGAAACGCACGTCGCGCGCCGCCATGACCGAACCCCACTAGTGCGGTTTGGCCGTACCCCCCACTATGGGGGGTGCGGCTATTCACTCCCCACTGGTGGGGTGCGGGCTAATCGCCAAGCCGCACCCCATGTGGGGTGCGGCCAGGCCGCACCCCCACTCAGGTGCGGCCGTGCCGCGCCCCCTTTTGGGTGCGGCCGAGCCACTCTCCCTCGTAGCAAGGTTGGGGTGAGTCCCCCCTCTTCTGACTCGCCGCCCGCTTTTTGGGTTTCGGATTCCACCAATAACGCTTCCCTGCGCGCCCAGGACGCTTCCCCGTTCGTTACGCGCTCAGAACACTTCTGAGCGCGCTCAGAGCACTTTCACATTTCGGGCACGCTCAGTTTTTGTCTTTCTGATTTCTCAGATTGCAGGAACGACTTGTCGCCTTTTTCGCCTTCAACAAAGCTGCCCGAACTGCCCGAACTGCCCTGGGGCGAGACGGTCATCTATGAAAAATAGCGATCCGTGTGCTCCGAATCGGAAAACGTGATTCGTCCGCCAAGTGGTTACGGTGGTTACAACTGAGAAATTACCGGGCTACCCCCGGCCAAAGCTATAAAAGGAGCCCAGAACCTTCATTTCAGAGGACCTTGCCTTCTGCACCCGGGAGAGCTCCTTGAAGATTTTCACGGGATTCTCCATCGACGCTTGAAGATCTCCTTCGTGGACTTGGAGATTTCCTTCATCCCGAAAGGCGACTCAGCATTCTCACTTTCGTTCCCCACAGTTCTCAGAAGGAAAAAGACTTGGTTTTCCGAGAGGTGACCTGTCACCCTCGGAACCCTCTCTCTCTATTATTGTAACGAGCGGCGGACTGTCGCGCTCGGCTTCTAAGTACCTAACTGTAATCTCTCAGAAGATAGTGAAGTTTGGTCGGCACAGCTCCGGCCGCGTGGTTTTTTACCCTTTCCGGGTTTTCCACGTTAAAAAATCTTAGTGTACTCAACGAATCTCTCTTTGACTGTTTGCGCGCTCGGTTCGCTTCCGAGCTAAGGTGGTTCAATTCGACCGGTCTACCAGAGCACCCGAGCGACCCGCAACAGTTTGGCGCCGTCTGTGGGAACCGAGTTCCCGAAATTCTGCAAAGACTCACTAGAAGAAGCACTAACCGCCAATTGCAATGGCTAGAAGAAGTGCCCGCACTACTGAAGGATCAATCCCGGAAGGGCGTGTCGACCCATCTCCCTCCCACTCGCTTATCAATGCACCTCTCGCAGAAGAGGCAGTGCTTACGCCCGCGACAGTGCTGGAAGGGCGCATTCGGCAGATGGAAGAGCAATAAGCCGAGATGCCGACTCTCGTAAGAAATATTGGGGCTCCTCGAGTTCCCGTTCAGCCCCCAGCATCGAACGTTCCGCCGCCCCTAGCTCCGAATCATGCTCCGGTCGAGGGAGCCGATCGGGAAGATGAAGCCTCAGAAGATTTCTCCGACGCTGCAAGCTCCGCTCATCCTGCTCCGCCGATCAGAGGACCTGAGGCTGACCCCCGTCACCCTCGCAAAGGAAGAGCTGCTCCTGGCCGAGAAGAAAGAACCACGCGAGAGGAGATACGTGACATGATAGCAGAAGAGTACGTTTAGGCAGGGCGACGCGCATCTCTTGCCCGCCGCCCCACGCATCACAGCTCCCCACTATCGCCTCAAGTCTTGGCCCATCCAGTTCCAAACGGCTTCAAGCTTCCCAGCATCGAAACATTCGATGGGACGGATGACCCGTTGGAACATGTCAATCACTTCACCACTATCATGAGGATTTACAACGCCCCGATCAACTCCTCTGTCAAGTGTTCCCGACAACCTTGAAGGGACAAGCGCGCACTTGGTTCCACTCCCTGCGAGATGGGGCCATCAACAACTTCGCAGAAATGGCGCAGCAGTTCGTGGACCAGTTCATAGCCAATCGTAGAATTGTCCGAGATCCCTCCCATCTCTCGGGAATCTGCCAGAACGACCGGGAAACTCTGAAGGATTTTTTCCGACGCTTCACCTCTGAGGCTTGACGGATCCCGGGAGTCGACCCCGAGCTCTTGCGAGGGGTTTTCCTCGGAGGCCTCCGCCCAAGTGGTTTCTACTCGGCTCTAATGAGAGAAACCGTGCCAAGTTATTCTGACCTCGTTCACCGAGTTGAAGCTCAGATAGCTGTCGACAAGGCCATCGAAGCACACCGTCGACAGTTCGAAGGTAGCCAAGGAAGGAAGAGGGGGACGGATCAAGCCCCTCGTGGATGAGAAGAGCGGCGTGGCGAGGGATGCTGCAACGACGAACGTCGCCGCGACCCCCGAAGAGACCTGGGCCCGCAGCCTCCCAGGGTCTACACCCCATTGAATACCACCAGCGCAAATGTGCTCTACGCCATTCAGAACAACCCAGAGCTCCGCGCACCTCGGGCGCTATCCCCAAACCTAAGGGGCGATTAGTCCAGGTACTGCGAGTTCCATCGGGGGACCGGGCATACCACTGAAGAGTGTACCAAACTTAAAGACGAAATCGAACGTCTCGTCCGCCAGGGACTCCTAGGGAGATTCCTACAAGGCCAGGTTCCCAATCAGCCTCAGCAGTGTTGAAACCGACTACTCGGTCTCCGTGGAGTTCGGGGTCCCAAAAAAGGGGTGGTCTCACACCTACTTCTCTCGAGCCAACTCTCTAGGCAAGAGCACTTGGACTTGGAAACGGACCCTAGGCTACAGCGAGGAGGTCCCACCTCACACCCGGAAGACCTGAGAGATCTTCCCCTCCCTAGCCAATGCTGAACCAGAAGCACCAAAGGAGAGCTCTAAGGGAAGGAGAAGATCCGAAATTTGGAAATCTAGCAGTCCCCTCCTTTGGTGCCCCTTAGGGTCTATTTATAGGTTTTCCAAGTTGGGCTACAAATAGCCAAAAACTGATCTGCCAGATTACCAAAATACTCTCGGAATTGGGCTGTGGATAACCGAATCCCGCTGCTCTGAAGCGCTAAACGCACACCACTGGACTGCGAATAGCCAAAACTGGACTGCGAATAGCAAACTGGACGAGGGGGGCCTCCCCTGGGTGAGAGGGGGAGGGGCGAGACCCCCCCTCTCTCTGCCCTTTCCTGCTGGGCGAGAGAGGGAGGGGCGAGACCCCCCCTCCCCTCTCTCCGCCTCTCCTGCTGGGCGAGAGAGGGAGGGGCGAGACCCCCCCTCCCCTCTCTCCGCCTCTCCTGCTGGGCGAGAGAGGGAGGGGCGAGACCCCCCCTCCCTCCTCTCCGCCCTTCCTGCTGGGCGAGAGAGGGAGGGGCGAGACCCCCCCTCCCCTCTCTCCGCCTCTCCTGCTGGGCGAGAGAGGGAGGGGCGAGACCCCCACTCCCCTCTCTCCGCCTCTTCCTCTCCTTCTGGGTGAGAGCTACGGGGGTATCGCTGGGCGATACCCAAAGGTCTAAAATCCCCCTGGGTCTAGTTGACACGTCTCGGCGGCCCTCCACGCTGGGCCTCACTCGATGGATATGGGGGTTATACACAATCCCCGCTCTTTGCGAGGTTGGCACAACCTCGGAAAGAAAAGTCCAAGCCCAAATATCCATCGAGGGGGGGGGGGGGGGGGCAGAACCTCGCCCCCGAGGCACGTTGGACCCATCCAGCTAGTGAGAGCCTGGAGTGGGGAGGACATCTCGATGGCAAGCTTTTACCCATCTGAGGATCATTCGACCCACCCAGCTAGTGAGAGCCTGGAGTGAGGAGGACATCTCGATGGCAAACTCTTACTTCCGAGGATCATTCGACCCACCCAACTAGTGAGAGCCTGGAGTGAGGAGGACATCTCGGCGTTGAACTCACCCATCCGAGGATCATTCGACCGAACCAGCTAGTGAGAGCCCGGAGTGAGGAAGACATCTCGATGGCAAGCTCTTCCTTCCGAGGATCTTTCGACCCACCCAGCTAGTGAGAGCCTGGAGTGAGGAGGACATCTCGGCGTTGAACTTGCCCATCCGAGGATCATTCGACCCACCCAGCTAGTGAGAGCCTGGAGTGAGGAGGACATCTCGATGACAAGCTCTTCCTTCCGAGGATCATTCGACCCACCCAGCTAGTGAGATCCTGGAGTGAGGAGGACATCTCGGCGTTGAACTTATCCATCCGAGGATCATTCGACCCACCCAGCTAGTGAGAGCCTGGAGTGAGGAGGACATCTCGATGGCAAGCTCTTCCTTCCGAGGATCATTCGACCCACCCAGCTAGTGAGAGCCTGGAGTGAGGAGGACCTCTCGGTGGCAAGCTCTTCCTTCCGAGGATCATTCGACCCACCCAGCTAGTGAGAGCCTGGAGTGAGGAGGACATCTCGGCGTTGAACTTGCCCATCCGAGGATCATTCGACCCACCCAGCTAGTGAGAGCCTGGAGTGAGGAGGACATCTCGATGGCAAGCTCTTACCCATCCGAGGATCATTCGACCCACCCAGCTAGTGAGAGCCTGGAGTGAGGAGGACATCTCGACGTTGAACTTACCCATCCGAGGATCATTCGACCCACCCAGCTAGTGAGAGCCTGGAGTGAGGAGGACATCTCGATGGCAAGCCCTTCCTTCCGAGGATCATTCGACCCACCCAGCTAGTGAGAGCCTGGAGTGAGGAGGACATCTCGGCGTTGAACTCACCCATCCGAGGATCATTCGACACACCCAGCTAGTGAGAGCCTGGAGTGAGGAGGACATCTCGATGGCAAGCTCTTCCTTCCGAGGATCATTCGACCCACCCAGCTAGTGAGAGCCTAGAGTGAGGAGGACATCTCGATGGCAAGCTCTTCCTTCCGAGGATCATTCGACCCACCCAGCTAGTGAGAGCCTGGAGTGAGGAGAACATCTCGGCGTTGAACTTACCCATCCGAGGATCATTCGACCCACCCAGCTAGTGAGAGCCTGGAGTGAGGAGGACATCTCGATGTTGAACTTACCCATCCGAGGATCATTCGACCCACCCAGCTAGTGAGAGCCTGGAGTGAGGAGGACATCGCGATGACAAACTCTTCCTTCCGAGGATCATTCGACCCACCCAGCTAGTGAGAGCCTGGAGTGAGGAGGACATCTCGATGTTGAACTTACCCATCCGAGGATCATTCGACCCACCCAGCTAGTGAGAGCCTGGAGTGAGGAGGACATCTCGATGGCAAGCTCTTCCTTCCGAGGATCATTCGACCCACCCAGCTAGTGAGAGCCTGGAGTGAGGAGGACATCTCGGCGTTGAACTTACCCATCCGAGGATCATTCGACCCACCCAGCTAGTGAGAGCCTGGAGTGAGGAGGACATCTCGATGGCAAGCTCTTCCTTCCGAGGATCATTCGACCCACCCAGTTAGTGAGAGCCTGGAGTGAGGAGGACATCTCGGCGTTGAACTTACCCATCCGAGGATTATTCGACCCACCCAGCTAGTGAGAGCCTGGAGTGAGGAGGACATCTCGATGGCAAGCCCTTCCTTCCGAGGATCATTCGACCCACCCAGCTAGTGAGAGCCTGGAGTGAGGAGGACATCTCGGCGTTGAACTTACCCATCCGAGGATCATTCGACCCACCCAGCTAGTGAGAGCCTGGAGTGAGGAGGACATCTCGATGGCAAGCTCTTCCTTCCAAGGATCATTCGACCCACCCAGCTAGTGAGAGCCTGGAGTGAGGAGAACATCTCGGCGTTGAACTTACCCATCCGAGGATCATTCGACCCACCCAGCTAGTGAGAGCCTGGAGTGAGGAGGACATCTCGATGTTGAACTTACCCATCCGAGGATCATTCGACCCACCCAGCTAGTGAGAGCCTGGAGTGAGGAGGACATCTCGATGGCAAGCTCTTCCTTCCGAGGATCATTCGACCCACCCAGCTAGTGAGAGCCTGGAGTGAGGAGGACGTCTCGATGTTGAACTTACCCATCCGAGGATCATTCGACCCACCCAGCTAGTGAGAGCCTGGAGTGAGGAGGACATCTCGATGGCAAGCTCTTCCTTCCGAGGATCATTCGACCCACCCAACTAGTGAGAGCCTGGAGTGAGGAGGACATCTCGGCGTTGAACTTACCCATCCGAGGATCATTCGACCCACCCAGCTAGTGAGAGCCTGGAGTGAGGAGGACATCTCGATGGCAAGCTCTTACCCATCCGAGGATCATTCGACCCACCCAGCTAGTGAGAGCCTGGAGTGAGGAGGACATCTCGGCGTTGAACTTACCTATCCGAGGATCATTCGACCCACCCAGCTAGTGAGAGCCTGGAGTGAGGAGGACATCTCGATGGCAAGCCCTTCCTTCCGAGGATCATTCGACCCACCCAGCTAGTGAGAGCCTGGAGTGAGGAGGACATCTCGGCGTTGAACTTACCCATCCGAGGATCATTCGACCCACCCAGCTAGTGAGAGCCTGGAGTGAGGAGGACATCTCGATGGCAAGCTCTTACCCATCCGAGGATCATTCGACCCACCCAGCTAGTGAGAGCCTGGAGTGAGGAGGACATCTCGGCGTTGAACTTACCTATCCGAGGATCATTCGACCCACCCAGCTAGTGAGAGCCTGGAGTGAGGAGGACATCTCGATGGCAAGCCCTTCCTTCCGAGGATCATTCGACCCACCCAGCTAGTGAGAGCCTGGAGTGAGGAGGACATCTCGGCGTTGAACTCACCCATCTGAGGATCATTCGACCCACCCAGCTAGTGAGAGCCTGGAGTGAGTAGGACATCTCGATGGCAAGCTCTTCCTTCCGAGGATCATTCGACCCACCCAGCTAGTGAGAGCCTGGAGTGAGGAGGACATCTCGGCGTTGAACTTACCCATCCGAGGATCATTCGACCCACCCAGCTAGTGAGAGCCTGGAGTGAGGAGGACATCTCGATGGCAAGCTCTTCCTTCCGAGGATCATTCGACCCACCCAGCTAGTGAGAGCCTGGAGTGAGGAGGACATCTTGATGGCAACTTACTAATCGTATAAGCAAAATAACTTCATCCATCTAATGGGGGGGATTTCCCTTGTCAAAACCTCCTGGCCCAACCAGCGAGGGGTAGAACTTGCTACAAAGGAAAACAACAAAAAACAAAAAATAAACACAACATACCCCCCCATGGCACTCGCCTCTCAGGTTGCTTGCGCGAGATGATCATTCCTCTGCTTCTCCTGCCACTCCCACTCGCCGGCTTCGCGAGCTCCACTTGCGCGACTCCTGCTCCGAGCGAGACCCCACTCACCGGGCTAGGAAAAAGCACTCGCCCGGCGAGGTCCCGCTCGCCACTCTCAGTCACTGGTTCCTTGCCTGGCCGACCCCCTGGGGAAACCTCTCCTGACCCCCCCTGGGCGAGCACCCCTTGCGACCCAGAAGGCGGTGTCTGGGGGGAGGGAGCCGAGCAGTCACCTCCCCTGGTGATGCCTTGGAGCAGCTCCAAGATTCCCTTGATGGCCGTCATGAACTCTCCCCTTCCTACCACCTCACTTGGGATGTGAGACCCCTCATCGTCTCCTCCTCTGAGGTCTCCTGCCATGAGATTTGGTTCAAGAACTTCTATGCTGACCACTCTCCACGCTCACCGCACCAAAAATGTTGAAACCGACTACTCGGTCTCCGTGGAGTTCGGGGTCCCAAAAAAGGGGTGGTCTCACACCTACTTCTCTCGAGCCAACTCTCTAGGCAAGAGCACTTGGACTTGGAAACGGACCCTAGGCTACAGCGAGGAGGTCCCACCTCACACCCGGAAGACCTGAGAGATCTTCCCCTCCCTAGCCAATGCTGAACCAGAAGCACCAAAGGAGAGCTCTACGGGAAGGAGAAGATCCGAAATTTGGAAATCTAGCAGTCCCCTCCTTTGGTGCCCCTTAGGGTCTATTTATAGGTTTTCCAAGTTGGGCTGCAAATAGCCAAAAACGGATCTGCCAGATTACCAAAATACCCTCGGAATTGGGCTGCGGATAACCGAATCCCGCTGCTCTGAAGCGCTAAACGCACACCACTGGACTGCGAATAGCAAACTGGACGAGGGGGGCCTCCCCTGGGAGAGAGGGGGAGGGGCGAGACCCCCCCCCCCCTCTCTGCCCTTTCCTGCTGAGCGAGAGAGGGAGGGGCGAGACCCCCCTCCCCTCTCTCCGCCTCTCCTGCTGGGCGAGAGAGGGAGGGGCGAGACCCCCCTCCCCTCTCTCCGCCTCTCCTGCTGGGCGAGAGAGGGAGGGGCGAGACCCCCCCTCCCTCCTCTCCGCCCTTCCTGCTGGGCGAGAGAGGGAGGCGCGAGACCCCCCCTCCCCTCTCTCCGCCTCTCCTGCTGGGCGAGAGAGGGAGGGGCGAGACCCCCACTCCCCTCTCTCCGCCTCTTCCTCTCCTTTTGGGTGAGAGCTACGGGGGTATCACTGGGCGATACCCAAAGGTCTAAAAACCCCTGGGTCTAGTTGACACGTCTCGGCGGCCCTCCACGATGGGCCTCACTCGATGGATATGGGGGTTGTACAAGCATCCTAGGGAGGCAAGGGAGCAGCCTCCTGCTCCCCGGGGCGCGGGAGGAGGAAGGCCGATGGTGGGAGAAATCGAAACGATCACTGGACCTCCCGTCCTAGCAACGCAAATCCTCGCGATTGCCAAACCCCCAAGAGACCACGAAGACAAGAAGCTCAAGCAGGACATTACGATAGCTTTCATGGAAGAAGACCTGCAAGGGTTACGGTTACCGCTTCAGGATCCCCTCGTAATCAGCGCAGGGATCGGGGACCCTTGCTTTAGCATAAAAAGGATATTGGTCGATAACAGAAGCTCAGTTGATGTTCTGTTCCTTTCTACTTTGCAAAGTATGAAGCTCACGAAGGATCAGCTCAGCCCTGCAGCCGGGCCCGTCTACGGCTTCGACAACCGACCTGTTCCGGTTCAAGGCATGATCACTCTCCCGGTCACATTGGGTGAGTTTCCGAGACAGTCAACGTACAACATCCGGTTCGTGGTAGTGGAATCCACTTCCGCTTATAATGCCATCTTCGGGAGACCGCTCCAATCCATCTTTGGAGCAGTTCCGTCCATTCCGCATCTAGCTATGAAGTTCCCGACCGCCGCAGGAATAGTGGTCATAAGAGGAAGTCAAGAAGTGGCCAAAACCTGTTATCTGAAGCAAGCTCAACCGACAAAGGCAACCACCTTCAACATCAACAACTTCGACCTGCGGGATGAAACTACTCTGCAGCGGGGTGCGCCCGTTGAAGGATTAGTGGAAGTACCACTCTCTCAGCAGGACCCGACTCGGACCGTCCAGGTCGGATCCCTCTCTTCGCAGGAAGAACGAGAAGAGTTCACAACCTTCCTACAGGAGAACGAAGATATTTTCGCTTGGAGCCCGGAGGACATGCCGGGGGTAGATCCTGAAGTCATTTTTCACTCCTTAAACATTAACCCTGCCTGCAGGCCAGTGATTCAAAAGAAGAGAAACTTCGCCCCTGAGCGGTTGAAGGCCATCGAAGAAGAAATAGCTAAACTCATGGAGGCGCGGTTCATCCGCGAAGCGGAATACCCCACGTGGCTCGCTAACGTGGTTATGGTGAAAAAGGCCTCGGGAAAGTGGCGAATGTGCGTCGACTACAACAACCTAAACCAGGCGTGCCCAAAAGACAGTTTCCCTCTCCCGTGGATCGACCATCTCATCGACGCGACGACTGGCCATGAGCTAGTCAGCTTCATGGATGCTTATTCAGGCTACAACCAGATAAGGATGAACCCCGCAGACGAAGAGCATAACGCCTTCCGCACCGACAAAGGAGTCTACTGCTATAAGGTGATGCCATTCGGCCTTAAAAATGCCGGGGCTACCTACCAAAGGGCAAAGGCTGATGAACAAGGTCTTCAAGAACCTCATCGGAGAAACGATGGAGGTATACGTGGATGACATGTTGGTGAAGAGCGTCCACCGTTGCGACCACTTGAAAGACTTGGGAAAGTGCTTTCAGCTTCTTCGTCGCTTCCAGATGCGGCTCAACCCCCAACAAATGCGCGTTTGGTGCGACGGCTGGAAAGTTCTTGGGTTTCATGGTAACCCATCGGGGGATTGAGGCCAACCCCGAGAAGATCAAGGCGTTGGAGGATATGTCGCCACCTCGTTCAATTAAGGAAGTGCAACGTCTGAACGGTAGGATCGCAGCGTTATCTCGTTTCTTGTCACGGACAGGAGACAAATACCTCCCTTTCTTCAAAATTCTTCGGGGAGCGCGCCACTCTGGGTTCCAGTGGACTGACGAGTGTCAGGCGGCCTTCGAACTTCTCAAACAATACCTGGCCTCACCACCACTTCTGTCAAAACCCATCCCCGGAGAGACCCTGTTCCTGTACCTGGCATTTTCTCCCACGACTCTCAGCTCGGTGCTGGTGAAAGACGAAGGAGGGGTACAACGACCAGTCTACTACCTCAGCAAAGTCCTCACAGACACAGAAGCAATGTATCCGGCAGCGGACATGACAACATTAGCTCTCGTCTTCTCGGCAAGAAAGCTTCGGCCCTACTTCCAGGCTCATACAGTAAAAGTGTTGACTCAGCTCCCGCTGCGAGCAATCCTCCAGAAACCAGAAGTCTCTGGAAGGCTAGTGAAATGGGCCGTAGAGCTCGGCGAGTTCGACATCCAGTTTCTGCCCCGGCCGGACATCAAGTCACAAGTACTCGCCGACTTTGTTGTAGAGTACACCATTCCATCAGAAACAACTCCTATCAAAGACACCACTAGTCCCTGCTGGACTCTCTACATCGACGGCGCTTCGGGAGCTAAAGGAGCCGGAGCAGGATTGCTCCTCATAAGTTCCGATGAGATCACCTTAGATTACGGCCTCCGGTTAAAATTCCCCGCAACCAACAACATCGCGGAATACGAGGCACTGATCGCCGGCCTCCGACTCGCCATCGATTACAAAGCAGAGAACCTGACGATTTATGCAGACTCCCAACTCGTAGTCTCACAAGTTGAGGGAAACTACGAGGCCAAGAACGACCAGATGACGAAATATCTCGCGCTTGCGAGATTGCTCCTCCAGAAGATCTCATCATACCAAATCCTGCACATCCCCCGGGAGCAGAATTCCAGGGCAGATGCTCTATCTAAGCTTGCAACTTCGCCCACCAGCTACCAATCCCGAAGGTGTCGAGTGTAAGAGATCGTGGTTCCAAGTATATAGGGGCCATGGGAGATCGTGGCCATCCACCAGGAAGAATCGTTCTGGATGGCCCCTCTACGAGCCTACCTTGAGCACGGGCACCTCCCCGAGGACCGTCTGGACGCACGAAGGTTACGGATGCGAGCAGCATCATTCGCCATCATAGACGGAGAACTTTACAAGCGGGCGTTCTCAGAGCCCTACCTAAAGTGTCTGCCAGCAGGAGAGGCAGATTACGCCCTAAGAGAAGTGCACGGGGGAGTCTGCGGAGAGCACCTAGGCGGGAAAGCTTTGGCCCAGAAGATACTACGCCAAGGTTTTTATTGGCCAACAATGAAGAAGGACGCGACCGAGCTAGTCCAAAAGTGCAAGAGCTGTCAGCTGCACGCAAACGTACCTCATCAGCCACCGGTCGCACTCTCCACACTCCAAAGTGCGTGGCCATTCGCGCAATGGGGAATCGACCTCCTCGGCCCCTACCTCTCGCATCTGGGCAGAGGAAGATCATCATCCTAGCCATCGACTACTTCACCAAGTGGGTGGAAGCGGAGCCCCTGGCCAAGATCACAGAAGAGAACGCCAAACAGTTTCTGGAAGAACATTATCTGCCACTTCGGTATCCCAACAACGATCATTGCCGATAACGACACTCAGTTTACCGGGAAATCCTTCACCAAGATGTGCCAGGACCTGAAGATCAATCTCCATCACACAGCCGTAGCACATCCGCAAATTAACGGGCAAGTGGAAGTCACAAATCGCACGATCCTCAAAGGGTTGAAGACGCGCTTGGAAGAAGCTGGGGGACAATGGGTAGACGCACTCCCAAATGTACTATGGGCATACCGCACAACAGAGAGGACCCCTACAGGAGAAACGTTTTATAATCTCTGTTACGGTACCGAAGCTGTCAGCCCCGTCGACATCGGCATTCCAAGCACCCGGGTGCTAACTTTCGATCCCACCAAGAATGGCGGACTACTTCGAGAGAATCTTGACTTAATCCACGAAGTCCGAGACGCCGCCGCCCAACGTGCTGCCTCCTACCAAAGGCGCGTAGCCCGGCTCTATGACAGAAGGGTGAAGCCCAGACCAATCAACGTAGGAGATCTCGTCCTACGCAGCATCGAGGCGGCCGAAAAAGGTCCCCAAGGAGATAAACTCTCACCAACTTGGGAAGGTCCGTACGTTGTCACGGCGGTCGTAAAACCTGGAACATACAGGCTCAGAACAGCGGAAGGAAAGACTCTACCACGCACCTGGAACGCCCAGAACCTGCGTCGCTTCTATCAGTAATATCAAGTCTTCTATCACGTAGAAAGCAGCGAGCTCAGACTCGTGCAAACTTATCTTACATTATGTATTGTATGCAAAGCCGCGAGCTCAGACTCGTGCAAATTTATCTTATATTATGTACTGTATGCAAAGTCGCGAGCTAAGACTCGTGCAAACTTATCTTGTACTACGAATTTCGCACACGAAATGATTTTCTACTATGAAAAATATGTTTTTGACACCTACATTCGATTAAGGAAAAATCATTATTATCTTCTTCAAAAAGACTTTTCTCACCCACTTTGGGGCCCTGCCCCGGGGACTTTGCACCGCCGTCGATTGAAGGTTTGCCCTTCTCCTCCGCCGTCGAGTCCCGACGTCGTAGGAGCCTGCCCCCCTTACGTTCGCCCCCCGGTTTGAATACACCAGCTATTCAGCGGCCACTTTGGGGCCCTGCCCCGGGGACCTTGCATCGCCGTCGATTGAAGGTTCGCCCTTCTCCTCCGCCGTCGAGTCCCGACGTCGTAGGGGCCTGCCCCCCTTACGTTCGCCATCGGTTTGAATACACCAGCTATTCACCGGCCCCGGGGAATTTGCACCGCCGTCGATTGAAGGTTCGCCCTTCTCCTCCGCCGTCGAGTCCCGGCGTCGTAGGGGCCTGCCCCCTTACGTCCACCCTCGGTTTGAATACACCCGCTATTCACCGACCACTTTGGGGCCCTTCCCCGGGGATTTTGCACCGCCGTCGATTGAAGGCTCGCCCTTCTCCTCCGCCGTCAAGTCCCGACGTCATAGGGGCCTGCCCCCCTTACGTTCGCCCCCGGTTTGAATACACCCGCTATTCACCGGCCAAACCTATATTATATAAAAGCCGCGAGCTCAGACTCGCGCAAACTAATTTCTTATTATTATGAAAAATCCGCAGGCTTGGACCCGCGCAGACTCATCCGTTATCTTGTAGAAGGCCGTCAAGCTGTTCGGGTATCAACGCTAAATAGCAAGCCAACGACAATCTCAAAGTGCGAACACCCTTCGCCGGCCATCTTGAAGCATCTTCCCTCAATCGATGCTTCGAAAACAACCAGGGCAGCGGGGCCACAAGTGTGCAATCACAACGCAACATAGAGCGAGAAACGCCTAAACAGAACAAGAAGAAAGCAACCATACACCCGTCCTTCGACAACAATTTCTACCCAAGGCACTACGAAGAGAGCAATGATCAAAGCTGTCATAGAAAAATCGAAACCTCCGAACTCCTCCGCGCCGAAATTCGGACTCCGAAGGTTTGGGGGGGCTTATGTTATACATCCATAGAGGCCTTGGAGTGCGTCTAGAGAAAACTCCACTAAAGGGAGGCGGGGTCAACGGTCAACGGGTGATCGCCCGGGTTGAAGAAACTGAACCCGCCATTTCCGTCGCCAACCGCCAGTGTAAAAACACGCACGAAACGCACGTCGCGCGCCGCCATGACCGAACCCCACTAGTGGGGTGTGATTAGCCCGCACCCCAGCAGTGGGGAGCGAATAGCCGCACCCCCACAGTGGGGGGTACGGCCAAACCGCACCCCATGTGGGGTGCGGCCAAGCCGCACCCCATGAGGGGTGCGGCCGCGCCGCACCCCATGTGGGGGTGCGGCAAAGCCAAGCCGCACCCCTAGGGTGAGGCCCGGCCGCACCCCCTTGGGGTGCGGACAAGCAAAGCCACACCCCCCCTCGGGTGCGGCCGCACCGCGCCCCCCTTTGGGTGCGGCCGTGCCACTCTCCCCCGTAGCAAGGTTGGGGTGAGTCCCCCCTCTTTTGACTCGCCGCCCGCTTTTCGGGTTCCGGATTTCACCAATAACGCTTCCTTGCGCGCCCAGGACGCTTCCCCGTTCGCTACGCGCTCAGAACACTTCTGAGCGCGCTCAGAGCACTTTCACATTTCGGGCACGCTCACTTTTTGTCTTTCTGATTTCTCAGATTGTAGGAACGACTTGTCGCCTTTTTCGCCTTCAACAAAGCTGCCCGAACTGCTCGAACTGCCCATGGGCGAGACAGTCATTTATAATGACGATCTGTGTGCTCCGAACCGGAAAATGTGATTCGTCCGCCAGGTGGTTACGGTGGTTACAACGGCGAAATTACCGGGCTACCCTCGACCAAAGCTATAAAAGGAGCCCAGAACCTTCATTTCAGAGGACCTTGCCTTCTGTGCACCCGGGAGAGCTCCTTGAAAATTTTCACGGGATTCTCCTTCGGCGCTTGAAGATCTCCTTCGTGGACTTGGAGATTTCCTTCATCCCGAAAGACGACTCAGCATTCTCACTTTCGTTCTCCGGAGTATTCTCATTTTTGTTCCTCACAGTTCTCAGAAGGAAAAATATTTAGTTTTCCGAGAGGTGGTCTGTCACCCTCGGAACCCCCTCTCTCTCTATTATTGTAACGAGTGGCGGTCTGTCGCGCTCGACTTCTAAGTACCTAACTGTAATCTCTCAGAAGATAGTGAAGTTTAGCCGGCACAGCTCCGGCCGCGTGGGTTTTTACCCTTTCCGGGTTTTCCACGTTAAAAAGTCTCAGTGTACTCAACGAATCTCTCTTTGACTGTTTGCGAGCTCGGTTCGCTTCCGAGCTAAGATAGTTCAATTCGACCGGTCTACCCGAGCACCCGAGCGACTCGCAATAATATTGTATGTACTTTTCCTGTAATCAAGTGAAACATGCAACTAGAACTACCATAGATAGAATATTTGCTATTTAATTTGAATATTAGCTCCGTGTGCGCACTCTTGTCATCGTTCTACGAATTGTTATTATGTTAGTTGTGTAGTTTGCGTATATTCTGATTTTGAGGGCATTTGTTTAGTTGCTTTTTGAACCAAACTATAATGCACTTGATCTATTGTACATTGTGTTCGCCGGTATCAGTCATAAACTCATAATGAAGGCACATTATATAATATAAACCGAGTATTAGCATATATAATGAAGCTTAACTCACGATTTATCTTTTCTTGAGGTTATTTATGAATATCTTCCCAGAATGCCGACATCTCCCACCCTCACGAGCGGTGCGGTTTGGTGTGGTTTGAGCTCAAATCGAAACCGCATCATAGGGGTGTGGTTTTTTTGACCGACCAAAACCGCACCGCATCACATCGAAACCGTGCGGTGCGGTGTCGATTCGGTGTGGTTTGCAGTCGGTTTTTGCTGTGCGGTTTCGGTTTTTGACAGCTTTTTGTCCCTTCTTGAATTTGAGCAAGACTATTTTGTGATTAGATTGTTGAAAATACTTACAACCATCTAAAAACCTTAGATTTGTTGCGGGTCGCTTGGGGCTCTTGGTAGACCGGTCTAATTGAACCACTTTAGCTCAGCAGCGAACCAAGCGCGCAAACAGTCAATTAGAAATTCGTTGAGTACACTGAGACTTTTTAACGTGGAAAACCCGAAAAGAGTAAAAAACTACGCGGCCGGAGCTGTGCCGACCAGACTTCACTATCTTCTGGGGAGTTACAATTGGGTTCTTATAACTCGAGTGCGACAGGCCGCTGCTCGTTACAATGAGAGAGAGAAAAAGAATTCCGAGGGTGACAGCCCACCTCTCGAAAAGCTAAGTCTTTTTCCTTCTGAGACCGGGTGAACGAAAGTGAGAATGCTCGGAGAACAAAAGTAAGAATGCTCGGGGAACAAAAGTGAGATTGCTGGGTCGCCTTTCGAGGAAGCGGAAATCTTCAAGTCCACGAAGGAGATCTTCAAGCACTGAAGGATAGCTCAGAGGAAATCTTCGCAGAGCTCTCTCGGGTGTCGAAAGTCCGACCCTGGAAATGAAGGTCTGGGCCTCCTTTTATAGCTTTGGCCGGGGGTAGCCCGGTAATTTTGACGTCGTAACCACCGTAACCACCTGGCGGGCGAATCACGTTTGCTGATTCGGAACACGCGAATCACCATTTTTCATAAATGACCGTCTCGCCCTTCGGGCAGTTTGGACAGCTTTGTTGAAGGCGAAAAAGGCGACGGACGATTCCTGAAATGTGAGAAGTTAGAAAGACAAAATGTGAGCGCATTAGAAATGTGGGAATGTTCCGACCGCGCTCAGAAGCGTTCTGAGTGCGTATGAGCGTGAATGTGTCCTGAGCGTGTTCAGAAGCGTTTTGAGCGCGTATAAGCGCGAAGGTGTTTTGAACGCGTATAAGCGCGAAGGTGTTTTGAGCGCGCTATGAACATGGAAGTGTCCCGGTCGCACCCGAAGAGGGGCGAGACTTCGGCTGATCCCTCCGCGAGCCCCCCGGTAAAGAAAAAAAGGGGGGAGGAGGCTTGGCCGTGCCGCGCCACGGAGGGGGGGTGCGGCTTGGAAGCGCCCCAATGGGGTGCGGCCTGCCACACCCCAAGGGGGTGCGGCTTGGCCGCACCCCAATGGGTGCGTCTTGCCGCACCCTGGCCGCACCCCAAGGGGGTGCGTCTTGGCCGCACCCCAAGGGGGGTACGGCTTGGCCGCACCCCGTTCGGGGGGTGTGGTTGGCCGCCCCCCACTTGGGGGATGCGGTCGCCCGCACCCCCCATGGGGTGCGGTTATGCGCGCCCCCTCCCCCACCGGTGGGGTGGGCGGCGCCGCCGCGCGTGGCAAGGTTGCGCGCGACGCGTTTCGTGCGCACTCCCGTATTGGCGATTGGCGGCGGTTTCTGCCGGCGCGAGGTGCAGGAGTGGTGGAATTGTGGTCAACAGTTTGACCACTCCCCCACTAACTCCACTCTTGCTTGATGAGGCCTCCCTCTAAACGCACCCCGGATCATTTATAAATGCATGGGTGCATATCAAGAATTAATAGCTATAATAAATTAATAATCTACACATAATTAAAGCCCTAAATGTGAAAATACATAAACTAATCTAGAATGAACATTTAACAGGAAATACACAAACTGATCTAAAGCTAAATCTACAACTAATTAATCTACAACTAATCCACTTAAAACAAATCTAAAGCTAAATCGGGAAATACATAAACTGATTAGGTATTTAGGTTTGCAAACTTAGAATACAAATACATAGACTAATAAACAATGATTCACTGAAGCTTATGTAGTTTTGTATGTTTAATCGGCAACAATGATTCAATGAAGATTGAAGACAAGAAATGAAGACAAATTTGTACATGCAGACATACCTATTCGGCCAGCAAACCGAGAGGTGGAGAAGGCCGAAGTGGCCGGGAGGGATGGAGACGGAGAGGCGGACGGCGGACCACGGAGAGGGTCAGAGAGATGGAGAGCGGGAGAGGGTCAGAGAGATGGAGAGCGGGAGAGGGCTGAGGGCATAGCCGCAACCCGCAAAGCCGCAGAGGGCAGCAAACCAAAGGGAGAAAAGCAAGGGCCTGGGAGTGGGACACATAGGGCTTGTCGAGTTGTTGGCTTGAGCTTTCGTCGGCCAGAGCTGCCTTTGAGGCTTTGATTGAATTGAAAATATGAAATTCTTTAAATCGTTTTATAGTTTATATTTTATTAAACCGTAGGTAATATTCATTATGTATGCTGCGTTTATGGTTTGCAAATTGCAATTGCGGACTGCGGATTACGGTTTATGAAATGTTGTGGTTTATGTATGCAGAAAATTGTGAAACCAACCATTAGGTAAACCTCATTGTTTGCCGTTTAACCTGCACAAGAGGGACATTTGGACCTAGGGCAAACCGCTCAAACTGACTCATTTTAGTCTAGAAATGTGGTTTGTTGTTTGCACCAACCAAGCCCAAGCACATTTGGACCAACCAAGTCCAAGTAGTCCCAACATTTTAATTTTTAAAATTTATAAATTTCACGGTGCGATGCGATCTGCACGGTTTTTACGAACAGAAAACAGCACCAATAAACCTGTAGTTTTCAGACCCCCAAAACCGAATCACACCTCACCGATCGGTGCGATTTGAAATGGGGGTGCGGTGCGGCCTTCAATTTTCCTGCACAGAACCCCCCCTCCCCCCCGGCTCTCCTTTCCCTCCCTCTCCCTCTCGCTCGCACCCGCTCTCACTCTCTCGCTCTCTCCCTCTCCTTTTCTCTATACCCCCGCCAGTCTGTGCTTGCATTGGAAACTCTGACTAGCTTGGGTTCGTATGAATGGAACGGCATAGGAAAGCAACCATTGTACGCTACCACGTGAAACAATGGAGATTCCGAAAGATTTGATCGGGGCCAGTCATTCGAGTCGTTCTTACGGCCGTGGTCGCTGCGAGCCTCCTCTTCGCTACCGCTCGCCTCGTCTTTTTTCCTCTCGTAATTGACTCTCTCTCTCTCTCTCTCTCTCTCTCTCTCTCTCTCTCTCTCTCTCTCTCTCTCTCTCTCTCTCTCTCTCTCTCTCTCTCTCTCTCTCTCTCTCTCTCTCTCTCTCTCTCTCTCTCTCTCTCTCTCTCTCTCTCTCTCTCTCTCTCTCTCTCTCTCTCTCTCTCTCTCTCTCTCTCTCGTGAAGAAATCTTGACCCAAGCAGCCAAAATAGATCTGTATCACCATAATTATTTTTCATGCAACATCATTATTAATTGTAACAATCTTTGTAAACCAAACAATTTTATTTTGCTCACAATGAACGCACCTCCACGGAACCAGCCTACACGCGCCAACTTATGAAATTATGATGATTATTGGCTTTATTGCCAGACATGCTCGATCTCACGTAAAATATACATAAGATTTATTGGGCACAAATTGTTATCATAGACCTCATAAGATTTATTGGGCACAAATTGTTATCATAGACCTTTTCAGGCAGTTTGGATTGGTCAACTATAATTGTTCACTTATAAGATGGGGGCGGTGCGAATGCCGTAGAAAATCCTGGGCGGGAAGTTGGTGCAAGTAGACGGTAAGTGGGAAGTCTTGTACCGAGGAGCCTACGAGCTGTTTCATCCCTAGCAGGTATGGGCAGGACCCATTTGGCTGCAGCTAATTGATCATCTTCATAAAGTAAGGGTGTATTTGTTTCGGCTGTTGCTAATTGGAAAAAAAAACTGTCAGAAATAGAGTTTGAAAAATGAGTTGTTTGTGAAAAAAACTATTTGTATAAAACTTGGTTTGTAGAGCTGTTTGAAAAGTGGTGCATATAAGCTGTTTGATAAAAATGAAGTTTTGTAAAATATTTTTTTTTTTTAAATGCAAAATCATGAACAGTAACACGACTTAAAATATAATAACAAAATTTTTAAGTTCATGCAATAAAATAATCGTCGTTGTTAATACTTGATGATAACTTGCATAATATCACCCCCGCAAGCTCGTACTCATCACTAGAGTAATACATGTCTTCACATGACATTGTCTTGTTAGTGCATGCAGATAATATCACATGAGCACAGTAAAAGAGGCAATAACTCATATCATTATAGATAGTTTCAAAGATAATGTCACATGAGCACAGTAAAAAAAACATTAGCTAAAAACACATGGTAAACAATATTTTTTTTTTAATTACAATAGCAAATGCTACACAAGAGTAATGAGTAAACCAGTAATGAAAAATATAAAACACCAGCTAATCAAGAGTAGTAATGGGTACAAAAGTACTAAAAAACATAGAACACTAGCTAAATAAGAGTACTGAGTACAACAACAATAAAAAAACATAGTTGTAGGATTAGAAAGTGAATATTTGGAAGATGAGAATTATTTACCAATAAAGGTCAATTCTTATTAGAGGCAAATCATAGTTATTTAGTTTAGTCAAACATGAGTACACGAGAAAAATAAGACTTGTTCTATTGTAAGAAAGCTAAAAATATTTCAATCAACAGTTTCGACTTTCGACGCTCAAAAATAAATTCACTTTGTGTATAGATTGAGTTCTATTACAAGACAAACTTTCCAATGTGAAATATGCTAGCAGTTCTAGTTCCAAGAGCTAAAAATTAGGGTAGCTGCCATTTTTTTTAATATTATTCTATTTTGTTCAACAGTTCTCCTTCTAACCCATATTTACAAGCTTGCTTGTGATTGGATATCATAATTTGGTGAGGTTGGACTAATTCTCTGTGTTTTTTTAAAATACGAGTGATAGTGCACGAGGGCCCCTGTGCGGCCAACTTAACAATAATACCCCAGACACGACAGTGCCCGGCACGGCTACACTCCCGCCACTCGCTGTCCACTGAGCGCATTATTGCAACCCCAAGGGCATCGTGAGAGAGGATTTTAATCTAATTAAATAAAAAGAAAAAGAAGAGATGATTGAATGGAGGGCCAGAATTACTTTTGATGGCCCATAACATTACACCATTACACAATAAGAGGATATCTTTATGTATTAGTACGAGTGACAGTGCACGGGGACCCCCGTGCCCCGCTCGACAGTACTCTGCCCGCCCTCGGAGGGCTTCGCCAGCCCCCAGTTATATTTATTTTTTTCCTTTCTTTTGGAAATGTTAAGAATTAGAAAATTTTGTATTCTAAAAATTATATTTCCCTTCATATAGATAGTAATGTAAGTACTTACAACAACTTGTAGTTGGTGTGGTGGTTGTGTCTTGATTTAATATATTATAGGTTTTAGGTTCGATCTCATGCAAACGCAATTTTGCAATTATTAAATTTTTAATGAATATAAAGACAAAATCATAATTTCACGTTGTAGGTCTAGGACACCCTACCATAGTAGGTATAGGAGATCTATTAAAAATAATATGTAGCTGAATTTGATTTCAGCGAGATTGACTTGTTGGTAAACAGTTACACCCTAAGTGAATATCCTTATACAGCAGCTTAGATATAGATAGATATGGGCAGCAGTTTTAACTTTGTGGTTTGTAAAATGAATTTAACCAACTTTTGTATATTTAATTGAATATAAGAGATGAAAACAACACAAATGATTTTCCAAAATAAGTGTTCCTCAGTTTTTGTGTTTACGAGAAGAAAAGTAAATCTGCACATCTTGGTAAAAAAAGCCAATTAAAGATATTGAACCAAAAAAACTGATGGTATTTTTGAGGAATATATTACTGATATTGAAGTAGATTCTCAATACAAAACCAACAAATGAAAACTCATTCCGTTCATTTGAAATATTTTAATCAGTACATAAGATCGTAAAATCCAAGAGAAATCCGTCAAGATTTGCATTGTAACCTTCACTTACAATCGTTCTTGTTATTGGTTACGGAGGCTCAGAAACTGGTTAGCAAATATCATCAAAGAAATCCTAAACTATCAGGCGCAAAGCTGGAGAAGGTCGATGTTGAGCTCAAACTCAAAGATGGAAGAAAAATCGAAGAAACTTTTAATCTAAAACCTAAGATTTGCAGGGACATGAAAAATCGAAGAAAATATCCTCACCTTCGAAAAAAATGAACGGTGAGGAAGGAGAAGAGGTTCTGTCATATCGGGGAAGCCATGTGATGAGTCCCATTTATATATATATTTATGAACTCATCTGAGCCGATTATATAGTCTTTGCACCACACTTTATGCACGTTTTCATTCATATTCACTATTCTCTGCTAGGTGCACTATTAGGCCCGTTTCGGTGTGCAATTGCGCTCCTTGTTATTGGGGGTAAGCACATGATGCTCCCCTTCCATTTCTCTATGTTTATCTGGTGCTGGAGGTGTATTCCCAGCTTGTTTATCTTGTGTGCAGGTGGCCGGATTGACTTGTATCCAGTTTTCTCCCAGATTTCATAACTGTGTGAAACGCACGGTCGTGCGTCTTCCTTGACGCACGGTCTGCTGCGGTCGTGCGATCTCATCTGGGCAGAAAACTGGCGATCCGAGTTTACTCGTGCGTTTTGACGCACGGTCGGAATCGTCCGTGCGTGAGTAAAACGCACGGTCTCCTGTTTCTTCTGTTATAAGACGTATCTGAATTTGTCCGTGCATTTTGACGCACTGACGGATTTGCCCGTGCGTGAGTAAATCGCACGGGCGGCGTAGCTTCGTCTCCACGCCAATTTTATCATTAATTAACGCACGGTCTGCGCACGGTCGTGCGTTCGACCGTGCGTGACCATTTTTCTGCCTGTTTAGTATTTAAACAGGAATTGTTGCTGCCATTGGAGTGACGGGAGAGAGCTCGATCCCCCTCGCGGGAAAGACTGGGAATCCCGCCATTTTCACCCTTTCCACTGGAGAAGGCAAGAGGAGACCATCTCCGACGATCTCCTTCATCATCCTTCCATCCGAGAGCGTTTGCAAGCTTCCGCCGCCGCTAGCTCAAGCATTCCTCGCCGAGGAGACCATAGAAGCGCTGAAGATCGTTGGAGCGGTGACAGCCTCCTTCGAGTGAGCACGCCATCTGAGGGCCGAGCCCGGAGAGAGCCTGACAACCTCTTATTCCGGCCGTGAACCCAAGACGCGGCGACATCTTCTTTGTGGTCCTCTCTAACCCTTAATGCTTGTACTTGTTTATGTGTTGTATGAACGCTTGTTAAGATTAATCTTAAGGATTATTGCTTGTGTTCATATCCAATGTTGATGCGGTGGCAAGAATAGCCCTTGTTTGTTGTTGTGATAGCCTAGGTTGCTTGTGTGTGAATCCACTTAGCGATTGCTAGTGGTGATGTTTGCGAAGAGGTGAGTACGACCCTCACGAACCCCGCACTGTGGCCACTCCACCCGCTTACCGAAGTGCGGCATCGCGGCCGCTGCACTCACCCACACGTTGCGAAGCGGTGCTTTTCGACCCGCATTTCTTTTCATTCTGCAATAGCTTAGGAACCCAAATCACAACCTCCCTTTGTTTCTTATTAATCCTTTTTACTGATTTCATGGTTTGAGCAAATCGTACTACCCAACTTGCGGTCATTTGAGAACGATATTCGGGGAGTTCCTCCCTATTTTATTACTTGAGCGACCGGTGCACTGCCGTCGTATCGCATTTCGTGCTTGCTAATTAGCAGTGCCGAAATAGCGCATCAAGTTTTTGGCGCCGTTGCTGGGGACTGCAAGCGTTTATGATTTGTTCTTCTTGGAAATTCGTTTTAAGGACTTTTGTTTTTTTTATTATTTTTTTGTTGTTGTGTTGAAGGTGTATGCATAGAAGGGATCCTGGTGAGTGCGCAGCATTTGACCCTGAAATAGAGCGTACTCTGCGGGCGCGTCTTCGTGCTGCTGCCACCATGGATGTTAATGGAAATCCGGCTGAACCTGGAGTGGGAAATGTACCGTCGTGGGTCAGGTAGCTGACGAGAATGAAGTGGTCAGGCCGAGACCTAGGACCATGAGAGATTACACCACTCCTACAGCAGGGAGTGTGTATCCAGGATTTGGGCCTAACATCATGAACAACCAGTTCGAAATTAAGCCCGCCATCCTGAACATCATCTGCAACAACACACAGTTCTCTGGGATGTCCAGTGAAGACCCACATCTTCACCTGGCAGAGTTCGCCGACATTTGCGGTACCTTCCGGTATGCTGGAATCACTGCCGAAACAGTCAAGTTGAGACTGTTTCTATTCTCATTGAGTGACAAAGCCAAGGTATGGCTCCATTCTATCCCTCCAGGAACTGCTGCTACTTGGGATGTGCTAGCATCCAAATTCCTCGCTAAATTCCACCCGGTGGACAAGATTGTGAGCCTTCGGTGTGAGATCGCCACCTTCCGGCAAGCTGAGCAGGAAACCCTCGCAGAAGCTTGGGAGCGTCTTAGTGACCTCCTGCGCAAATGCCCAAATCACGAGCTCCGACCGTGGAACATCGTGGAGACCTTCTACTTCTCCATCGAGCCCAACCATCGGGCGATGATTGACGTTGCTGCAGGAGGAACCCTGATGAACCACACGCCCGAGGAAGCTCTCAGAATTCTGCAAGACACCGCGTCCCACAACACATTCTGGACTGCGGGGAGAAATGCGCCTAAAAGCGCTCGGGGACTATTCGTGGTGGATTCACTACCTCCCGCTGCTGCGCCGGCGTCTAACATTACATGTGAAGGATGTAGAGGCGGTGGTCACCACTCATACGAGTGTCCAGGTAGCGAGCCATCAGGTGAGTTCTCCCAGCTTTGTTTAAATGAATCTGTAAATTTCGTTGGAAATCAAGCTAGGGGGCACCCTACGGAAATGCTTATAACTCGGGTGTGAGAAATCACCCCAATTTTTCATGGAACCAAAATGCTGCAGGCCAACTGTAACATCCCGATTCGAGCTAGACCCCTTGTGCGCGTTTTTGAGTCGAGCGAGTTGACTCGAGCTCGTGGTGTATTGAGGGCCCGGCTTGCACCTGAGCCGGAGAAGTGCACTCGACGAACGCAGCAAGTACCATTTCTATTCCTTGTCTCGATGTTTGCTGTATCGAGATCCGGGCTGTCCGGAGAGTATAATTTGAGCAATAAAACTCGAAGGAGGCGTGCCGCCTTGAAGGAATTATAGTGCGTACGTTAGCTCAAATGACACGGTCTGCGAATAACATATTTATCCAAAAGGCGATATGCTGCAGACGGTCTCGGTATTCACCCCAGTCAGTTTTGTTAGACTCGTGAAGCCTATACGAGTTCAACAAAACTGTCCGCGCTCGATTCTGATGAGAATCAGCGAATTTATTAATGTGGTCTGCAAATAGCATATTTATCCAAAATGGTGAAATTGACCAAACGATCTCGCAATTGACCCTAGTCAGTCTTGTTAGACTCGTAATAATAGTACGAGTTCAACGAATCTATCCGTTCGCGATTCCGGCGTCATTTGGACAGTTTTGCCGTTTAAGTCAAATTAGGCCGTAAACGCTCCGGAGAGCGTAATTTGAGCAAACGAACTCGAAACTGATCGCGACTTGTCTCGATGGGTCTGTATCGTCGAGACGGTCGTAACGAGCCTGTCCGGGGCAAATTTCGAGCACTATAGGGTGAGATACAATCGTTTAAATGGTAGTAATAATAATAATAATAATAATAATATTATTATTATTATTATTATATTATATATATATGTAAAAAAAATTAGGTTAGAAAACTTACATTGCCCGATCCCCTTCCGATTTCAGCAGCCAGCGCCGTCACCCCTCTAGCTTCCATGGCCGATGATGGAAATGAGATCCGGCTCCACCAATCCGTGTCCTCTTCTCCTCCGGCGAGCACATCCTTCGGCGCACCTCCTCCTCACGGCAAGGGCGTGAACTGCTTGCCATTTTCATGGCCGAGCTCCAAGCTCCTTTCCATGGCCGAGCTTCCTCTTCCTTAGCTCCGACGAGCAACCAAACTCCGGCATCATTCGTCACAGCGAGCTCACTCCGGCGCTGTCCGGCGCACGAGCTCCGGCAACTCCCTCTCCCGTGAGCCTCCGCCTCCAAAACTCCCCTTCTCCACTTCTCTCTCTACGTTTTTCTGTCCAGACCACATCTCTCTCCATCTCTCTTTCTCTCTCTAGATCCCTCTCTTTTTCTCTCCATCTCTCTCTCCCAACATCTCTTCCAGCAAACCTCAAACCACATCCGCCTCTTGGTTTTCACCCCTCCACCTCCCACTCACTTTCTCTCTCTCTCTCTAACCGCCAGCCTCCATTTTTGGCGGTGAAAACTCCAAAAACAGTGAGTTCTCCAGCGAGATCAAAGTCCGACTCCTTCGGCGAACATCAAACGAGGTTCGAAGCAACGAGATCTGACCAGGTCGGGAACGACAGACAAATGCCGCATACGCGGCTATTGGGTAGCATACATGGACACTCGGTGAGCTTCCTCCCCTCTCCCTTGGTGCTAGTTTCCTAGATCACACTAGGTGAGATATCGATCTCAATAGAGTCGATTGGAGAGCAAGCCGTGAAGAGACGACCTGAAATAAATGTTCCGGGTAAATGTTCCGGCCACTTCCGACCGCTAATACGTCACCCGTCGATGTACCTCAAAGCGAGGAAGGTGGTGGCGGTGTTAGACGGTCGGTTTGGGGTTTTTGGTGGCCGACGAAGAGATGTGTTATATTTCAGGTTGGGCAGATCGCAACCCTAGGCTGGAGGTAGACGATGAGGTGATCGTCCGATGTGCTTAATATGTGTGCTAGTAATTTTATTTTAATAACTGCAATTTTCTTTCACTCTTACATAGCCGAGTTTAAAAAGAATTTTATGTTTAGGACATTAGTAGTCTATGATAAAGATATTAGCTCCATTAGAGGTCAGCATGTGGGTGGATACCCAATGCTTGATATGGGTAACCTATGTTATGGTGTGAGACACACTATTGTAGTCCTAAATGTCTAGTTTCATTAGAAACTAAGATTTTGGCATTTGGAGGTCTGTAGACCCCAGATGAGCCTTTTTCCTAGGGCTGGTCCTAGGTGGGGTTAGCCCACTAAAACCATAATATCTTTTGAATGGGTGGGCCTATGGGGTTGAAATTTTGGCCACATCAGTGCCCACCCTAGGCCTACCCTGTGCCCAAATATTTGTATGTTTAGGGCACTTTTGTTATAGTTTTGATCATAACATAGAAAATTGACCTAAGAATAATTAGTGGGTGTAATCACCCCTAATGACCCCAAATTTTTGGTGGCATGTAGATATGTATATGAGTAGCCTCTGTTTCAAATTTGAGGACAATTGGAGTTCATCTTAATGGTGAACCCCCAAGGGACATTTTGATGCCCTAGGTTTGAAAACCACTTAGCCTTGGTGGCTTGTGGATTTTGGTGCTTAGCCTTAAGGGCTTATCCAAATCCAGTAGTAATAGGGCTTAGGGATTGTGTAGGTTCTTGCTCATCATCAATGAGTGATTGGAGCAATGGAGACCAAAAACCCTAGCCCATACCTCTAAAATTACTTAATTGCCCTTTTGGGCCTTAATCAAGCAACTAGGACCTAAACACATATTTAGACAACCAAACTTCATCCCTAGGTAGGGAATAGTGCTATAGGGCTAGGATAATCATCATGAGACTTGTTAGAGACACATAAGTACTTTTCTCCTTAATAAATGAAATCGCCACCTTTTCCTTAATAAAATAAAATGCAAGGTCATATGACCTCGTATGACTTTGATATACTATCAGTGGCCGAACTAGGGTGAAATAAGGCTATGGTAATTTTGTTATGAGTTATGGAAGCATTATTCCTTGTATAGGAAGTTTTAAGTGATTGCTAGCTTAAGGGAATTTAATCTTTTAAAATATCAAATCATGGGGCTATGATGTGATACTTGGTTATCTGTAGTTTGAGGTCAATATATGCCCATGTTAAACTGTTTGGAAGCTTGTTGAATTCTATTTCTTGTACCTCATGTAGAAATTGGAATTTACACCCCTTGAATATTAAATTTTTTTAAAATATCAAATCATGAGGCTATGATGTGATACTTGATTATCTGTAGTTTTAGGTTAATATATGCCCATGATAATTGTTTGGAAGCTTGTTGAATTTTATTTCTTGTACCCCATGTAGAAATTGATAATTGCCGCCTTTGGATGTTTAATCATTTTAAAATACCAGAACACATGGTAATGACACAATCTTTTGGCAGTGGACTCTAGGTCCCCATTTGGACACCTGGTAATTTTTGTAGATTTTTCAGAAGTGAATTACTATTTTTTCTAATTATAGTGGCATTTTAGTATTTAAACAATCATGATGATGTAGTAGGCCAAATGACATCCTAGGGTCATGAAACTCAGTGAACCACCATGATATGGAATATTATCTTACTGATAATTCTCATGAAGCATGAAGAAGCATTTTGAGGGTAGTTCATGTGTAATGTGACTTAAGGCCTTAACTACTTAAAATTATATTAAATACCAATTTAATATGGAAAATTATGGAAATTGGAACATATCTTACTAAGGTCAGAGAGAGCCTAGGATAATTATTAGAGACCTTGGTGATGACTTTTTAGAAGGGTTCCCTTATGGGATTGATGGTTAGTTCAAATTAGTGGTCTGCGCATAGTAAAAACAGAATTTTGAGTTTTAGATAATTCAGACCACTAAGTAGTGTTTAGAAGTTGTATACAATCAGTAATTGAGTTATAGCACACAAGGACTCAATGAGGGTCAATCCTAGGGTTACTTGTGGGGTGGTGCTAGAGTTAATGTAGAAGGAATGAAGGTACGTCCAACCCGATTGGGTGGAACGGGAAATGAGCTAAGTCACTTTAACTATATGAAATGATGAAGGGTGAACCAAATGTTAACCACCAACCAAAGTAATTTTCTTGAGGAGGATGGTGGGGTTGAGCCCATTGCGTCCCCTAGTACCGATGAGAGCCCTTCACCGGGTGTACCTCGGGAAGTCCAAGATTAACCCTAAATTGCAATAACAATTAAAGTAGGCAAGAGTAGCCATAGTAGGGTAAGATTGGATTTATGTATCTCCTCCCAGTTGCGGGAGTGGTAGGATTGTGGTGCCCGATTAGTCGAGCGGGAACCTCGAGGGGATGATTATTCCGGTAACTTTCTCAGAAATGTGGCAGGTCTTCGGTACTAGGCAGGTCGTCACTCTGACCGCGGTACGTTGACTTAGCGGGTGTGTAGGGGTTTAAGGGGCCAGCTTGGCTACGTGTCGGGATGACAGTTCCCCGAAGACACCTCTCACTTGGCTCACAGTCTGGTGGACTCCAGCAAAGAGTACGCAGAGCTCCGCAGTTGTTTAGCGTCGAGGCGTACGTGCGGTCTAGGCCTGGTAGAGTGTATACCCGCCTAGGAGTGGACAGCCCGGTCCGCTACCACCGCGTGTCACAGCGGTTGGTACCCGAGAGGTTGGCTTCCTTTCAAACAGAGGGAACTACAAAGGTCTATGCGCATAGAGTCGTGTGTGTGAGTTTCATTGCATAAAACATTCATGACATAGCATAGCATACACACTTGCGGATCCTCATCATATAAATTACTATGAGCTCTTTTATATGATGAGTTATAATTCCTGGAAATCCTAACTTATAAGTTTGTATGGACATTCATATAAGTTAGGGTACGAGATTGATTACTTGTCGCTACTGTTCTTGTACAACCCTCATATTTTCCGAGTCGGTGGGACCCGACCCGGATGAGGCCAAGATTACGAAGGCGACCGAGACGGGCAATACGATCGCGTGGAGACGGTCGAAACCGCTCAAGGCAAAGAGAGGCCGCGGGGGAAGCAGGGGGAGCACCCGCTCCCCCGACCCCCCTTCGGGCGAGTGGGAGGAGCCTCCCACTCGCCGGCCACCTTGGGGGCGAGTGGGAGGGGGCCCTCCCACTCGCCACCCTCTTTTGGGCGAGTGGGAGGAATGCTCCCACTCGCCCGGCACGTTGGGGGGAGGTCGGGATGACCTCCCATGAGGGGGAAGTGGGCATCTCGAGTCCCACTCGCCCTCCCTCACGCGTTGATTGTTCATGGTCATGGTCGGACTGCGGATAGCAGAATTTTGGCTATTCGCAGTCCATTTTTGGGAAGTCTATAAATAGACCCCCATGGGCACCTTGGGAATGGTTGGTGACTATCCCCTCCCTCGCGTGTGAGCAAGCACTAGCCCTCCCCTCCCCCTGTCATTGAAGGTGGACGGTGAGGTGATCCTTAGTGCCCTCCAAGGTGCCCAGGCTCAGCATTGGCTTGGGAGGGGAAGTTCCGAGTGAGCTTCCGGGTGTGTGGTGGGACCTCCGCGCTGCAACTTAAGGGGTCCATTTGTGGACTCAGGTGTTCATCAAGGGCAAGGGTCTCTCAGTTCTTAGTGACCGGTCAAGGGTCTTAGCTTAGGTCAAGTAAGAGTTAGTCGCATCCCCCTTTCGAACGCTGAAACCGGGAAACTGGTTTCAACATTCTGGTGCGGTGAGCGTGGACTGCGACTAGCTCGGAAAGCTCTGAGCCAAGTCTCATGTCCAGAAGCGATGAGTTGGGAGACTCACCCCCTATCAGCGAGTACCTGAAGAAGGGTGATTTTGACGAGTTCAAGAAGTCGATCCTGGAGCTCTTGCGGATCGCACCTCCCCCTCGCGGCGAGTGCTCGGCACCACCCACACCCGTGCTCACCTCGCAATCTCTGATGGAGGCGGAGCAAGCACATCAGCAAGGAGGGAAGAAGAAGGAGGAAGCGAGAAGTCAGGGGGACCAGGGACCCCCCGTTGGGCAGGAGCAAGGCTGGGGGTTTCAACCACCAGTCGCCCTACCAACCTGGAGGCCGCCAGGAGGACCCCCTCAAGGCCAAGGCAGAGGCCATTTCCAAGGGAGAGGAAACTCTCAGGAGGAGCAGGGATGGTTCAACCCAGCAGGGTGGCAGCCGGACATAAGGCCATTGCAACCCTACCACCTGCAAACCATGACGATTGGCCGAAAAAGAGGAAATAAGAAGAGGGGTCGCGCAGGGAAGGAAGCAAGGAGGATGCCATTGCCATACTGTGACTTCCATCAGCAGGAGGGCCACGCGACAGCCACATGCCCAGAGTTTCTGGAGTTAAGGAAAGGAAGAAGAATCTCGGCAGAGAGGAGACAGCTATGCCACAATGGACCAGGAGGAAGCTGAGGAGATGGAGGAAGTGATGAATGAGATGGCCAAGGTGCATGTGGCCGAGTAAGCTCAAGGAAGCGCAATGTAATGGTATGTAATCTATTTATGATATATCAAAAGTAGTTAAAGATAGCATCTAAGTCGATTCCTCGACTGGAGACCACTCGCCTGGGCTTGTTGATGCCGGTCGCTGGGTGGCTCGTCGGGTAGATTCGTTTCAAGTCGAGTCCTCGACTGGAGACCACTCGCCCGGGCTTGTTGATGCCGGTCGCTGGGTGGCTCGTCGGGTAGATTCGTTTCAAGTCGAGTCCTCGACTGGAGACCACTCGCCCGGGCTTGTTGATGCAGGTCGCTGGGTGGCTCGTCGGGTAGATTCGTTTCAAGTCGAGTCCTCGACTGGAGACCACTCGCCCGGGCTTGTGGATGTCGGTCGCTGGGTGGCTCGTCGGGTAGATTCGTTTTAAGTCGAGTCCTCGACTGGAGACCACTCGCCCGGGCTTATTGATGCCGGTCGCTGGGTGGCTCGTTGGGTAGATTCATTTCAAGTCGAGTCCTCGACTGGAGACCACTCGCCCGGGCTTGTGGATGCCGGTCGCTGGGTGGCTCGTCGGGTAGATTCATTTCAAGTCGGGTCCTCGACTGGAGACCACTCGCTCGGGCTTGTTGATGTCGGTCGCTGGGTGGCTCGTCAGATAGATTCATTTGGATTGGTAAGGCTCCAAGAAGAGAAGCCGGTCTGAGGACGTGTTGAGTTCCTCCACCTTCAGGTGAGCTCGGCTCCCTGTTAGGTGTTGAGTCCCTCCACCTTCAGGTGAGCTCGGCTCCCTGTTAGGTGTTGAGTTCCTCCACCTCTAGGTGAGCTCGGCTCCCTGTTAGGTGTTGAGTTCCTCCACCTCCAGGTGAGCTCGGCTCCCTGTTAGGTGTTGAGTTCCACTACCTCCAGGTGAGCTCGACTCCCCGTCAGGTGTGGAGTTTCCTCCACCTCCAGGTAAGCTCGGCTCCCTGTTAGGTGTTGAGTTCCTCCACCTCCAGGTGAGCTCGGCTCCCTGTTAGGTGTTGAGTTCCTCCACCTCCAGGTGAGCTCGGCTCCCTGTTAGGTGTTGAGTTCCTCCACCTCCAGGTGAGCTCGGCTCCCTGTTAGGTGTTGAGTTCCTCCACCTCCAGGTGAGATCGGCTCCCTGTTAGGTGTTGAGTTCCTCCACCTTCAGGTGAGCTCGGCTCCCTGTTAGGTGTTGAGTTCCCCTACCTCCAGGTGAGCTCGGCTCCCTGTTAGGTGTTGAGTTTCCTCCACCTCCAGGTGAGCTCGGCTCCCTGTTAGGTGTTGAGTTCCTCCACCTCCAGGTGAGCTCGGCTCCCTATTAGGTGTTGAGTTCCTCCACCTTCAGGTGAGCTCGGCTCCCTGTTAGGTGTTGAGTCCCTCCACCTTCAGGTGATCTCGGCTCCATGTTAGGTGTTGAGTTCCTCCACCTCCAGGTGAGCTCGGCTCCCTGTTAGGTGTTGAGTTCCTCCACCTCCAGGTGAGCTCGGCTCCCTGTTAGGTGTTGAGTTCCCCTACCTCCAGGTGAGCTCGACTCCCCGGTAGGTGTGGAGTTTCCTCCACCTCCAGGTAAGCTCGGCTCCCTGTTAGGTGTTGAGTTCCTCCACCTCCAGGTGAGCTCGGCTCCCTGTTAGGTGTTGAGTTCCTCCATCTCCAGGTGAGCTCGGCTCCCTGTTAGGTGTTGAGTTCCTCCACCTCCAGGTGAGCTCGGCTCCCTGTTAGGTGTTGAGTTCCCCTACCTCCAGGTGAGCTCGGCTCCCTATTAGGTGTTGAGTTCCTCCACCTGCAGGTGAGCTCGGCTCCCTGTTAGGTGTTGAGTTCCTCCACCTCCAGGTGAGCTCGGCTCCCTGTTAGGTGTTGAGTTCCTCCACCTCCAGGTGAGCTCGGCTCCCGGTTAGGTGTTGAGCTTTCTCCACCTCCGGTTGGGCTCGGCCCATACGAGGGTTCTTAAGTGGAGAAAGGTTTTTCCTCCCACCTCAGGTCGAGCTCGGCTCGACTAGAGGTGTTGAGTTTCTCTTCCACCTCAGGTCAAGGTTAATCCGACCCAAGATGTTGAGCTTTCTCCACCTCCAGTTGGGCTCGGCCCATAGGAGGGTTTTTAAGTAGAGAAAGGTTTTTCCTCCCACCTCAGGTCGAGCTCGGCTCGACTAGAGGTGTTGAGTTTCTCTTCCACCTCAGGTCGAGGTTAATCCGACCCAAGGTGTTGAGCTTTCTCCACCTCCAGTTGGGCTCGGCCCATAGGAGGGTCCTTAAGTGGAGAAAGGTTTTTCCTCCCACCTCAGGTCGAGCTCGGCTCGACTAGAGGTGTTGAGTTTCTCTTCCACCTCAGGTCAAGGTTAATCCGACCCAAGGTGTTGAGCTTTCTCCACCTCCAGTTGGGCTCGGCCCATAGGAGGGTTCTTAAGTAGAGAAAGGTTTTTCCTCCCACCTCAGGTCGAGCTCGGCTCGACTAGAGGTGTTGAGTTTCTCTTCCACCTCAGGTCGAGGTTAATCCGACCCAAGGTGTTGAGCTTTCTCCACCTCCGGTTGGGCTCGACCCATACGAGGGTTCTTAAGTGGAGAAAGGTTTTTCCTCCCACCTCAGGTCGAGCTCGGCTCGACTAGAGGTGTTGAGTTTCTCTTCCACCTCAGGTCAAGGTTAATCCGACCCAAGGTGTTGAGCTTTCTCCACCTCCAGTTGGGCTCGGCCCATAGGAGGGTTCTTAAGTAGAGAAAGGTTTTTCCTCCCACCTCAGGTCAAGCTCGGCTCGACTAGAGGTGTTGAGTTTCTCTTCCACCTCAGGTCGTGGTTAATCCGACCCAAGGTGTTGAGCTTTCTCCACCTCCAGTTGGGCTCGGCCCATAGGAGGGTTCTTAAGTGGAGAAAGGTTTTTCCTCCCACCTCAGGTCGAGCTCGGCTCGACTAGAGGTGTTGAGTTTCTCTTCCACCTCAGGTCGAGGTTAATCCGACCCAAGGTGTTGAGCTTTCTCCACCTCCAGTTGGGCTCGGCCCATAGGAGGGTTCTTAAGTGGAGAAAGGTTTTTCCTCCCACCTCAGGTCGAGCTCGGCTCGACTAGAGGTGTTGAGTTTCTCTTCCACCTCAGGTCGAGGTTAATCCGACCCATGGTGTTGAGCTTTCTCCACCTCCAGTTGGGCTCGGCCCATAGGAGGGTTCTCAAGTGGAGAAAGGTTTTCCTCCCACCTCAGGTCGAGCTCGGCTCGACTAGAGGTGCTGAGTCTTTCCTCCACCTCAGATCGAAGTCAATTCGACCTAAGGTGTTGAGCTTTTTCCATCTCTAGTTGAGCTCGGTTCATAGGAGGGGTGTTTAGTGGAAAAAGGTTCACCTTCCGTCTCAAGTCAGGATCAACCGAAAAGCTCGGCAGGGATGCCCCGTTGGCAGATCTTTTCACGGATTCCCCTAAGGTCCCACCTACTCGTCAAATAGGTGGGTTGGACTTTCTTTCCGAGCTTGGGACAAGCTCGCAAAGAGCGGGGATTATGTACAACCCTCATATTTCCCCAGTCGGTGGGACCCGACCCGGATGAGGCCAAGATTACGAAGGCGACCGAGACGGGCAATACGATCGCGTGGAGACGGTCGAAACCGCTCAAGGCAAAGATAGGCCGCGGGGGAAGCAGGGGGAGCACCCGCTCCCCCGACCCCCCTTCGGGCGAGTGGGAGGAGCCTCCCACTCGCCCGGGCGAGTGGGAGGGACTCTCCCACTCGCCGGGCGAGTGGGAGGGACCCTCCCACTCGCCTCCTCCCACTCGCCGGGCGAGTGGGAGGAGCCTCCCACTCGCCGGCCACCTTGGGGGCGAGTGGGAGGGGGCCCTCCCACTCGCCACCCTCTTTTGGGCGAGTGTGAGGAATGCTCCCACTCGCCCGGCACGTTGGGGGGAGGTCGGGATGACCTCCCATGAGGGGGAAGTGGGCATCTCGAGTCCCACTCGCCCCCCTCACGCGTTGATTGTTCATGGTCATGGTCGGACTGCGGATAGCAGAATTTTGGCTATTCGCAGTCCAATTTTGGCTATTCGCAGTCCATTTTTGGGAAGTCTATAAATAGACCCCCATGGGCACCTTGGGAAGGGTTGGTGACTACCCCCTCCCTCGCGTGTGAGCAAGCACTACCCCTCCCCTCCCCCTGTCATTGAAGGTGGACGGTGAGGTGATCCTTAGTGCCCTCCAAGATGCCCAGGCTCAGCATTGGCTTGGGAGGGGAAGTTCCGAGTGAGCTTCCGGGTGTGTGGTGGGACCTCCGCGCTGCAGCTTAAGGGGTCCATTTGTGGACTCAGGTGTTCATCAAGGGCAAGGGTCTCTCAGTTCTTAGTGACCGGTCAAGGGTCTTAGCTTAGGTCAAGTAAGAGTTAGTCGCATCCCCCTTTCGAACGCTGAAACCGGGAAACTGGTTTCAACAGTTCTTACTGCCTTGCTTTACCTGCTTTACTTACTGTTTATTTACTGCTGTACACCTTTATTATACTCATGCTTATACATGATTAGATTGGCTCCTTTTTTACACTTGTGTAGCTTAGAATTTGTGGATACACTAGTTTACTTTCCCCGTCACATGCTTTGTATATTACTGTTATATTGCAGCTTTTCTTCCTTTCCTTCCGCCCGGTGCCTTGGAGTCGCCGGGGGAGCGGATGGGAAGCCACTTCGTCTTTATGACTAACAGTTGCTACGTCTCTCTTTTTAGGAGCACATTCAGTGGTATAACAACATTCAACACCGGAGGCCAGCCTGGTCAGGTGTGCAGGGCTGGGGTTTGTAGTACCTTAGCTGCCGTCAGTGACAGAGGCGGGTGAGTGTTTTGAGATGTAGCCCTTGGGGAATTTAGCTGGTTACTCTGATGATTTGCAGGAGCTTGTGTAGATTTCTGCTTTTCTCTGTTCTGGACTTTATTACTTATTGTGAACCTATGACTTTAATACTTTCTATTATTGATGGGTTGACGCTGTTCAGTTGGTTTGGCCGGCAGGATAGGCGTCTTGTGGTACAGGTTAGCCCGTGTGTTGACGCTACCGCAAGGCGGCTGTTCTGGGCATAAGACTCCCCTCGACCGTGTTTTGTTTTCCGGGAGGGGGATCTTACACCAACGATGGCATCCGGGCCAGCATCAATACGATGCTCAAGCGTCCGGAAGTCAACCAAGGCCGCCTCAGCCGGGTTATAATCAAGGTGCCCCAGTCCCTAAGAAAAATAATCTGGAAGAGTTGATGGAAAAGTTTATGGAAGTCGCCAACACTAATATGGTGAACCAAACCGCGTCCATGCGTAACTTGGAGATGCAAGTGGGCCAACTGGCTCAAGTGCTAACCGAGCGTGCGCAAGGGACCCTTCCCAGTAATACTGAAAAAAATCCAATTAACCAAGGGAATAGTCTCTCCGACGCGGGAGTTGGTGAACTAAGTGAGTTGGTAGTCTCATGTTCCATTAACAATATCGAAACGGCAACCCTATGTGATTCCGGTTCATCTCGCAACGTCCTCGCTTTGCAGGATGTTGCTAAACTGCAACTTAAAATGGATACGGATGAACGGAAGTCACTAGTGCTTGCTAATGGGACTGTAGTTAAGGCTGAGGGAGAAGTCAGGAATGTGGAAGTTACAATCGAGGGGACGGTAGTTGTTGTCGACTTCCAAGTCTTGGGACCAAGTCTGAATCAATCCATTCCCATCTTAGGAGTACCGTTCTTAAAAGAGAGCGGTGCCACCTTAGACTTTTCTAAGGGGTGTGTTGTCTTACCCTGTAAGGTGACACCCTCCACTTGCCCCAAGATTGTATTTGAAGCTGTAATTCACTCTCCCCTTATTTTTACTAAGGAACCATCTAGTGTTGCAGAAGCAGAGAAAAGAACAGAATCGCTAGAAGGAGCAAAGAAAGAAGAGAAGTTGGAAGTTGTGACGAAAGAGGGGAAGAAGGCAAAAGACAGCACTGAGACCAGAATGTGGAATGACGAGGGAGAAGGCGGAACAAAGCGCCTTATGAAAATTTGTCCAAGTCAAACTAACAAATGTAAACATTTTAAGCAGGTCCATTGGGCTGATCCGGTTGCCACGGCGGCAACGGAAGTGAAGCCACCCACCACCAAGGCGGGAAATTCTGCCAGTTATCAACGTTGGCGCTCTCCAACTGTGGAGAAGCTGAGGCAAGAAAAACTGCTGCGTGAAGCATGCTCTTTTGCCCTCCGGCGCGAGAAGGAAGAGGTTAGGGGCAAGGGGGAGACATCCTCCTTGGGCCCTAAAGCCTTCACCTCTCTCCCATCTCGCGTAGTTGGGGAGAACCACCACAAATCAGCATACAGCTGATGCGTGATGGGGTCTCGGGGTTGTGATTATGCTGCTTCTTCGGTCTGATTTTGTGCTCTATTTTGTCTCTTTGCTGTGTTGGTCGTTCTTATTTTAGTTTGAAACAATCTCTTTAACTGCTGCTATCGAACTTTAATACATGTATTTGGTCCACCTTGAAGGACGTTAAACAAAAGGGCTTCTTGGGAGACAACCCATGGGAACCACCCGGTTCCGTCTGCTTTTTAATTCCTTTTATGCACTACTATTTCTGTTTTGCTAACATTGTAGGCGGATGCTTTCTTGTGGAGGATGAGGAAAGTATGAAAAATATTAATGTTGGAACTACCTCACTTCTGGCATGCTCTTTTATGAGCATAGGTCAACTCTACCCCTCTCTTACTTATTTCTGAATTGGTTAATTTAGTTAGTTTTGATCAAGTCTGGGGGAGAGAGTGATCGGTGCACGTGCACACACTTTGCATGGCATGTTAGAATGTGATGAGTTAGGATTTGTATTTTGTAGCACATATTGCATACACTTGCACCTAGTTCACGCGCACTTGATCACGCGTACTTATTGGGTATCGCTGCGAGGTTCCCCGCTCGTAAGAATTGGATTATTAGCGTATGAGTGAGGAGTAGAGAAAAATGTTGACTCAAGTAGTGCTCTAGTCAAGTGCTCCCGTCACGCCTAGAAATTCAATTAGAGTAGAATTAAATTCAGAGTTATAATTTAATTATTTCTATTATAGTAGCTGCAATTTATTTTACTTTAGTGGTGAATCCGGTGAATCCAACGGTAGCATAAGGTCGAGTGTAGCTAGACTAGTAGTAGCTTATTACTAAGGTCGGAAGGAAGGACAACCTTTCTCGGTGGCTAGAACTTGCACTAGGCGACTCTCGAAACGATTGCGTTGAAGAACTCGTCATAAAATGTGATATAGGCTATTTCTTGATCCGGTTGTGCTTTTGAAATCCTTACCTACATAATCACCGTGCAAGCCCACTTGAGCCTGCCCTTCCTCCTTGTTTAGCTCCACTATAATTTAACCAAATCCATACGGCCGAACCTATTTTCACACCAACCTTTGAGCTGATAGAAATTTCTTTTTCGATCGCATTTGGTGTCATCTTTATTGTGTATGACAATTTTGAATTAGCTAAAGGAACCATTTTATTGTACTTTCAAATGTCATTTTGTCAATGAGAGAAAAGAAAAGAAAAGAAAAGAAAAGAAAAGAAAAGAAAAAAAAAGTGGTGCAAAAATAATATTCTCTCGGCAAATTCAATTTATATTTGGTTTAGCACGCACGTAGTGTTCAGTTGAAGTATGGGGGTGTTGTGTAATTCTTGAAATTTTTGTTTTGGTGATTGTAATTCTCTTGAGTGCTCAGGTTGTGTTGAATGTGATTCCCATCGTCCTTCTACTTACCTAGCATATACTCAACCTAAGCCCAATTCTAACCCATAAGTCCTATTGATTTTAGATACGAGTCGTCTCATGCAGTAGAGAGAGTGCGAACGTGCAAGCTTATGGACACCGACTTTGATGGATTTCTTAGGAGTTTGTCCCGAGCTTCGATTTGAGTAATGCTCTGCTCATTAGTCACGTTATTTTCCCTTTTGCGCGACCGAAAGATTCACCAGGACTCACCATCCAAGTAAAATAAATTTCAAACTACTGTTCTAGAAATAGTTAGATATAATCTTGAGTTTAATTCTGTTCTAATGTATTTCTATGCACGTGCGCATGCGACTTCGCATTGGTCTCTACCGCTCACACTCACGCTAACATCCAATTGTTCCGACAGGAGGGCTGAGTAGTTTGCCCGAGACGTGCAAATGTTTAAGTCCGAGGGTGTGATGAGTCCCATATATATATATATATATATTTATGGACTCATCTGGGCCGATTATCTAGTCTTTGCACCACACTTTATGCACGTTTTCATTCATATTCACTATTCCCTGCTAGGTGCACTATTAGGCCCGTTTCGGTGTGCAATTGCGCTCCTTGTTATTGGGGGTAAGCACATGGTGCTCCCCTTCCATTTCTCTATGTTTATCTGGTGCTGGAGGTGTATTCCCAGCTTGTTTATCTTGTGTGCAGGTGGCCGGATTGACTTGTATCCAGTTTTCTCCCAGATTTCATAACTGTGTGAAACGCACGGTCGTGCGTTTTCCTTGACGCACGGTCTGCTGCGGTCGCTCGATCTCATCTGGGCAGAAATTTGGCGATCCGATTTTACTCGTGCGTTTTGACGCACGGTCGGAATCGTCCGTGCGTGAGTAAAACGCACGGTCTCCTGTTTCTTCTGTTTTAAGACGTATCTGAATTTGTCCGTGCGTTTTGACGCACAGACGGATTTGCCCGTGCGTGAGTAAATCGCACAGGCGGCGTAGCTTCGTCTCCACGCCAATTTTATCATTAATTAACGCACGGTCTGCGCACGGTCGTGCGTTCGACCGTGCGTGACCATTTTTCTGCCTGTTTAGTATTTAAACAGGAATTGTTGCTGCCATTGGAGTGACGGGAGAGAGCTCGATCCCCCTCATGGGAAAGACTGGGAATCCCGCCATTTTCACCCTTTCCACTGGAGGAGGCAAGAGGAGAGCATCTCCGGCGATCTCCTTCATCATCCTTCCATCTGAGAGCATTTGCAAGCTTCCGCCGCCGCTAGCTCAAGCATTCCTCGCCGAGGAGACCATAAAAGCGCTGAAGATCGTTGGAGCGGTGACAGCCTCCTTCGAGTGAGCACGCCATCTGAGGGCCGAGCCCGGAGAGAGCCTGATAACCTCTTATTCCGGCCGTGAACCCAAGACGCGGTGACATCTTCTTTGTGGTCCTCTCTAACCCTTAATGCTTGTACTTGTTTATGTGTTGTATGAAGGCTTGTTAAGATTAATCTTAAGGATTATTGCTTGTGTTCATATCCAATGTTGATGCGGTGGCAAGAATAGCCCTTGTTTGTTTTTGTGATAGCCTAGGTTGCTTGTGTGTGAAGCCACTTAGCGATTGGTAGTGGTGATGTTTGCGAAGAGGTGAGTACGGCCCTCACGAACCCGCACTGTGGCCACTCCACCCGCTTACCGAAGCGCGGCATCGCGGCCGCTGCACTCACCCACACGTTGCGAAGCGGTGCTTTTTGACCCGCATTTCTTTTCATTCTGCAATAGCTTAGGAACCCAAATCACAACCTCCCTTTGATTCTTATTAATCCTTTTAACTGATTTCCTGGTTTGAGCAAATCGTACTACCCAACTTGCGGTCCTTTGAGAACGATATTCGGGGAGTTCCTCCCTATTTTATTACTTGAGCGACCGGTGCACTGTCGTCGTATCGCATTTCGTGCTTGCTAATTAGCAGTGCCGAAATAGCGCATCACCATGCCGGAGTCAATGGTGAGAGATCTGTCGACGACGACATTGTTGGGTCTGGAGTGCTTTTCCCAAGCCACTCACTTCTTCATCATCCTGCAACATCCTATACTCATGAGCTTGTAAAGAGCCTACAAGCTCGTCAACGGCCATCTCGGTGAGGTCCTTCGATTCTTCAATTGCCACCACTATATGGCTGAACTTCTTGGACATAGATCTCAACAACTTCTCCATGAAACTCACATCATCGATCGTCTCCCCATTGCGCTTCATCTCATTTGTGAGCGTCCACAGACGGGTCACATAGTCACCTACCTTCTCGGTGCTCTGCATCTTTGTTACTTCATATTCCGCACGGAGGGATTGCAGCTTCACCTTCTTAGCCTTGTCTACCCCTTGCATGGAGCGTTGCAACACCTCTCATGCCTCCTTAGAAGTCTTTGCGTCTGAGATCTTCTCGAAGGTCGCTTCGTCGACCCCTTGGTACAACAAGAACAATGCTTTCTTGTCAGCCTTCCTTGTTTCTCTAAGTGTTGTCTTCTGGGCGTTAGTCAACGCCGCCCCTGCTGCAGCAGTACGCTCCTCATAACCATTCTCAACTATATCCCATAGTTCTTTAGAGGCGAGTAGTACTCTCATCTGGATGCTCCAGTTCCCATAGTTGGTCTTTGTCAACTTGGGGACTTGCCCTGGCATTGCTCCACCCATCTCCATTGCTTCTACTCCTCAAACCTTCCGAGTCACCGCAAAGGTTTGCAACCTAGCTTTGATACCACTTGTTGGAAGCGCTATGGGCGCGCGAGTTCACTTCCTGTAGGCGAGTTGAAAATGGCGAGCCTCCACGCGAGATCCTCTTGCTGGATTGGCTGGTGAGAAGAAAAATGGCGAGGTGAGGTGGTGAGAGCGGGCAGTTCCTGCGGGAATAATAAAAGCTCTCTTTTCTCTCTCTCTAACTTTCCTCTCTCACTCTCTAGTTCCTGTTCGTAGGAATTAAAAGCCAAAACTTTCCTCTCTCTCACTATAAACTCTCCCTCTCTCTCTCTAAGTTTTCTGGCGAAAACTAAAAACTCCAAAAACTTTCTATTCAATTTTCAAAACTATTCAACCAAAAAAAAATACAAACACAACTCTCTTATTTATAGGAGTTGTCACCCAACCAAACGCGGCCACCTGACACCCTCATAAATGAACCCTCTCTCCTCCAAAACAATAATAAAAATACAACTTAAAATAAAACTAGGAGTTGACCCGGTCAACAAAATAAAGCCCAACAGACACACCGCTTGGTGGAGCAAGGAGGGAGGTAATCAGCAAAGAAGAGGCAGCCGCGCCGTTTAGGACGGAGGGAAAAGGAGCTCACAGTTGCAGTCGAATTTTGACCTATCGCCTACTTTTTTTAAAACGAGGTTTTCCATATCGCTATCCCAAACACCGAGTTTCGGGGAAACACCGTTTTTGGACTGCCGCACCGGAGCCAATCCGCAAAAACAAACGCACCTTAGACTAACCACAACTCTGTTGGATCTTACGACGCCCTTAGAGGGGGGGGGGTGAATAAGGGAATAAAATTTTTTGTATAATTTTATGAAAGTTACTAAATTGTTTTATAATATGCTAAGGTAAAATAACAATTTAGCTAAATGAATAGAAAATTATGATTTGAAATTTTATAAACAAGTACTAAATTGTTTTATGATGAAAGAGATTGAAATAAACAATTTAGATTTAGAATTGAAAATTTAGAACACAAAATAATAGAGATTACGCCAAATGATAGAAATCAAAGTAAACACAAAAGAGACATGATTATATTATATGAAAAAGTGTTTACATAAAATTTGATTTCTATATCGCTAGAAATCAGAGGCGTACAAATGTAGATTTCTTTTCCTTTTCTATACCGACTTGTATCCCCACAAGCCGGTTGGCTTTAGCCTATCCTTCCCCGGATAAGGCCTCGAGCCGCTCTAGCCAATTCTTCCCCGGATATGGCCTCGAGCACCCCCTAGATCTAATCCCCTATACCTAGTCGCCAACTCACGCGACGAATTCCCCCTAAGCCGCGCAAGGACCTAGTCGCCAAAACCAAGGCAATTTCACTACAATATACAAATAAAGAAATGAAGCAAATAACAAGCAAACTCCCTCTTGAGATTTCTGGAGATGAGGATGAAGGATCGCTGAAGCACAATCGAGGTCGAAGCGATCGTTCTTCGGATGCAGCGTGATGACTTCCTTCTCCAGAATTTCTTCTTTGGCTTTGAGTGAGAGATGATGTTTTGGCATAGTAGCAGCACGAGAGTTTGGGCACAAGTAATGTCTCTGGAAGGTCTAACCAAAATGAGAGAGAGCCCAGCCTTTTATAGAACTTGGAGCTAGCGCTGGCGGTAGTGGCTAGTGCCTGCGGTAGCATTCATGTGGAGCGGTTGCGCAACCGTCGGCGGCGTGACGCTGTGCACGAACTGGAGATAGCGCCTGACGGTAGCGATAGCGCTGGCGGTAGCGGGAGATAGCGCTGGCGGTAGCGGTAGAGGTTGCGTAACCGTCGCTGTGCACGAACTCGAGATAGCGCCTGGCGGTAGCGATAACGCTGGCGGTAGTGCTGGCGGTAGCGGTAGCGCTAGCAATAGCGCTGGCGGTAGCGCTAGCGCCAGCGGTAGCGCTGCTCCTTTCAAAAATTTGTTCCAAGCTGCTTGCTACCTGTGGAGTATTGCACCTATAGTTCCTGCACACTATAAACACACTACAAGCAATATCAAATACAATATGTGTTTTGTTATTCTCAAACAAAGGGATGTGACACACATGTCCAACAATCTCCCCCTTTTGATAATAACAAATCCTCTAAGCAAGAAATCAACAATAGTGTTTATAGATAAGTTAAGCAAGATAAAAGTGCAACTATAGTATATGATATGCATGATAATGTGCATACTCCCTCTATCTTAATGCTCCCCCAACATAAATGCAATTTATGTGTTACTCCCCCTAAATGATAGATTTCATGAGTTAGTCTCCCCTTATTTATCTATATTTCTCATATATAGATTTCTTCAATTAATCTCCCCCTTTTGGTATTATCAAAAGAAGGTGGGGTGAGGGTAGTACGAAGGTATTTATATATCATGATCGAGCTTTTCGAAATATAAAGAATGATAGAGAGTTTAAGCATAGCATATATAAGAGATTTCAAATATAAAGATAAGAGTTGTAAACAAGCGGAAGATTATAGAAAACATCTTTGTGTAAGCATGAAGATCATAATTATAAATATGAGTTTAAGTTCAAAATGTAAAGATGTTGTAACCTTTATGAAATCTCAAAGTTTTTCATAAAAATACCAAGCATGAAATGAACAATCAAAGAGAGATTAAGCTACAATGTTACTTAATTCTAAGTTCAGGAAATACCAAAACATTGTAGAGATCATGCTAGGTTATCTAGTGCATTTTTATATAAATAGTAGTATAGATAAAGCATTAGAATCCAATACTTATGAGAAGAAGTGTTATGAAAGATAATGATGTACACATAAGTGTATTTTGGGCAATGTTAACAATTGATTTAAATCATCAAAATACAAGACATATGTAAAGTAAAATGCACAATAAAACATAAGTAAATTACTTCCACACACTTTTAATGCACATAATTTTTAACAAAGTGGTGTAATAACCAAGGTTTGCACAAGTAACTTTACTATTCTTTCCAAGGTGCTCAACCTCACAATGCTTATGAAGACTTATCAGTATATATATAATTTTTTGTTCATATTTGTGAGATAACATTCTCCGAATACACTTGTTTTGCAAACCAAAATTTTTAACTTAACCACTTTTCTAAATTTCATAAGTGCAATTCAAATGTAGTGTAAGCAATAAACTTATGCAAGTTTTAATTTATTGCACAAATACAATACACAAGCAAGCATTTTTAGATTTAGACACACATGTTGAATACCAAAATAAGTGAGTGAAATGTATCATTATCAATCATAAAATATTTACTCATACTTAGAGGCATGCTAAGCTTGGTTCTACACATTTTGCAATACAATTGATGCACTTTAAATAGATATATCAAAGCATGATAAGCAAAACAATGTTCATAGTAATTTGAAAGAATATGTTTTAACATTGTAAATAATTCTAAATAATAGAATTCATACATGCTTGATATTGACAATAAAGATCATACAGTTTTTTTGTTTTGAAATTTTTTTTAATCACACAAACATATTTTTGTATTTTTGAATTTTGAACTTTTGTAGTTGATTCATAATTCAAACAAAACAGAAATAAAATAGACAGTAACACAAAAATAAATTTGCACAACTAAACTAACATATTTTTGTTGAATTTTAGAAATTTTACAAATCATAAAAATCACACACCCACGCTAGCGCTGGAAACAGTACACGATTTTTCAAGAATTTTAAATTTTAAATTTTTGATATTGGTTAGGGGTCTTAAGAGTAGTCTTATGCAGAAGTTTTGTAATTATCAGAGATGTCTTGATTGCTCAAATTGCATAAAATATTAGCGTTTTATATGTTTTTCATCCTAAGATGTCTAAGACTCCTAATTCCAACCTTAACATTTGAAACCTTGCATCGGGAAGAGGTTTAGTGAATATATCAGCAAGTTGAGAGTCCGTGCCAATGAAACTAATCCTTACATTTTCCTTTTTAATGTGATCCCTTATGAAATGATGACGCACATCTATATGTTTGGATCTAGAGTGGTGTACCGGATTATTTGTGAGATCAATGACACTTTTGTTGTCACATTTTAGTTCAATATTTCTTAGATGAAAACCAAAGTCCTCTAAAGTTTGGCTCATCCATAGAGCTTGTGCACAACAACTCCCTAATGCAATGTATTCGGCCTCCGTGGTGGAGAGTGCAACCGAATTTTGTTTTCTACTAGACCATGCAACTAATGAAGGTCCTAGAAAATGACAAGTACCACTAGTGCTTTTTCTATCAAGTGAGCAACCGACATAATCCAAATCGGAATAGCCATGCAATGTAAATGAATCATTATGTGGGTACCATAATCCTAATCTAGATGACCCAATGAGATATCTAAAAATTCATTTTACCGCTTTTAAATGAGATTCTTTTGGATTGACTTGAAATCTAGCACATAAGCATACGGCAAACATAATATTGGGTCTAGTTGCACGAAGATATAGTAGAGATCCTATCATACCTCTATATAAAGTTTGATCTATAGAAACTCCTGATTCATCTTTTCCTAATTTTAGTGATGCACTCATTGGTGTAGAAGCATGTTTAAGGTTTTCAAATCCAAAACGTTTAAGCATATCATGGACATATTTAGTTTGACATACAAAGATACCATCAATATCATCAACATATATTTGTAAAATAATTATATCATCATTATTGTGCTTAATGAAGAGAGTATTATCCGCACTTCCCATAATATAACTGTGCTTTAATAAAAATGATGTAAGTCTTTCATACCATGCACGGGGCGCTTGTTTTAAACCATAAAGCGCTTTTTCTAATTTATAAACATGATTTGGAAATTTTTCATTAATAAAACCGGGGGGTTATTCAACATAAACTTCTTCTTTTACAAACCCATTTAGAAAAGCACTTTTCACATCCATTTGAAATAGTTTTATTCTTTTAAAGCTTGGAAAAGCTAGAAAAATTCTTATAGACTCCAATCTAGCAACGGGTGCAAAAGATTCATCAAAATTTATCCCCTCGATTTGAGAATATCCTTGTGCTACTAAGCGTGTTTTATTTCTAGATATTATAGACTCACCATCTAATTTATTTTTGAAAATCCATTTTACACCTACAACCGGGTGATTAGATGGTCTTTCTACTAATTTCCAAACATTATGTCGCTCAAATTGTTCTAACTCTTCATTCATAGCCAAAAACCAAAATTCATCATTTAAAGCGGTAGTAACGGTTTTTGGTTCTATTTCGGAAACAAAACAAATATTTGAAAAAGATTCATGAAGAGAAGAGCGAGTTCTTACCCCGATGGATGGTTCACCAATTATCAATTCCCGTGGATGATCCTTTGTGAATTTTAAGATGCTCGGAGGTACATATTCATCTTTCTTGGCCTCCTCTTCTTCTTCTTTGGAAGGTTCTTCATCATCATGCTCCAAATGAGGTAATAGATCATCCTCTTTACCTGCGGAAAGTCTTTCTAAACAAGGAACAAGCTCATCAAATTTCACATTAATTGATTCTTCAACTTTTCTAGTTCTTTTATTAAAAACTCTATAAGCTTTACTAGTTGAAGAGTATCCAAGAAATGTTCCTTCATCACATTTTTCATCAAACTTTCCCAAGCTATCTTTTGTATTTAAGATAAAGCATTTACAACCAAAAACTTTGAAATAAGACACATTAGGCTTCTTTTGAAAATAGAGTTCATATGATGTGAAATTTAAAGATGGGCGAAGCATGATTCTATTTATAACATAACATGATGTGTTTACGGCTTCGGCCCAAAAGGACTTAGGTAATTTATATTCACATAACATAGTGCGTGCTAGCTCTTGAAGTGTCCTATTCTTTCTTTCTAAAACACCATTTTGTTGTGGTGTGCGTGGTGCGGAGAACTCATGTTTTATGCCTAACATATCACAATAAGAAGTAAATTTTTCATTTTCAAATTCTCCTCCATGATCCGAGCGAATGCATTTAATTTTTAAATCACTTTCATTTTGAATACGAGTACATAATTTTGAAAATTCACAAAACGCTTCGGATTTGGATGAGAGAAATATTGTCCAACAATATCTAGAAAAATCATCTATTAAAACATATGTATACAATCTACCACCAAGACTTGCGGTGCTAACGGGACCAAAGAGATCCATATTAATTAATTGCAAAGGTCTTGTAGTAGAAATAACATTTTTACTTTTGAAAGAGGATCTAGTAATTTTACCTTTTTGACATGGTGAACAAAGTGAAGGTAAATTTCCATTTAATCTAGGCAGTCCTCTAATTAAATCTCTTTTGGCAAGTTTTACAATAAACTTTGTGCTAGCATGTCCTAGCCTTCTATGCCAAAGATCAAGTTCATCATTTTTGGTAATAAAACATTTTAAAGATGATTTTGAAAGATCATGAAATGAAACTATATAAACATTGTGTATTCTTGGTGCAGTTAGTAAAATGTTGTTTGTAATAGGATTAGATATTTTGCATAGATTAGTAGAAGATTTAAATAAAACATCTAATCCTTTATCACACAATTGGCTAATTGAAATAAGATTATGTTTTAGCCCTTTTACATAAAGAACATTTGATATAGTGAAGGATTCGTTACCAACTGTACCAATTCCCATGATTCTTCCTTTACCGTTGTCGCCGAAAGTCACAATCCCTCCCTTCTTCCTCTCTAGGCTAAGGAACTTTGATTTATTGCCCGTCATGTGCTTGGAGCATCCTGAATCCAAGTACCACACGTCTTCATTATCCTTAGCCTGCCTGCACATCTAGAAAGAAGATGAGAGTAAAGATCTGAATACCCAAGTGGAACCTCCCATAGAATAAGTGGAAGCCTTAGGTACCCAGATTTGCTTTAAAGTATTTTGTTTTATTTTCCTGCAAGAACTAGTTGTGTGACCCAACCTATAACAGTTTGCACACGAAATAAAGGGGGTTGAGACCCTTTTCTGGAAAATTTTCTTGCTGGAATAATTTTGATTTACAGAAGGAAAGCATTTTGAAAAAGAAATTTCATGTTTCTGGTATGAGGTGCTAGCGCCGGCATTAGTGGCTAGCGCCGGGCGGTAGCCCTCACCTCGATATCCGAGCCCAAACTTTCCAGATCCATAGCACTGGTACCCTAGAATCATTTCCAGTGATTTTTGGCATATACCAAAAATTTTAATGGCCATGGTGAGATCATGAACTTGTGCTTTAAGTGAAGAATTTTCTTTCACAAGCATGACATGTCTATTTTCAAAACTTTTTTTATTATTTTTGATTTGCACAAGAGAGGCTTCCAATTTCCTTTCTAATTCCCCCTTCTCTTTTGTAAGAGTTTTGGCATGAGAGAGGGCTTTAGAAAGTGACTTTTCTATATCTTTTGCCAATTTTGTGGAGTGATCATATTCTTGGCAAGAAACCTTTCTCTTCTCTAAAACAATCACTTTTTTGGAAAGCTTTTGATTTTCTTTAATAAGAGATTCATTTTCACGATTTAATAAAATACTATCTTTCATATTTTTATCAAAAGCTTTCGAAAGGTGTTTCTCCTTTAATAAAATACTACCTGTCCATCTTTCACCATTTTGGAAATATTTTCGAAAGGTGTTTCTCCTTTCCGGATTGCGCATGAACTTTCGAAAGTTCTTTACCAAAAGACTCTCTTCATCTTCATCCTCATCCTCTTGGCACTCCTTCTTTGATTTTAATGCCAACGCCTTCTTCTTTGGCTCCTTGTTGTATTCATCATGTTGGATTTTGAGTTCTACCTCATGGGTTTTGAGATTCCCAATGAGGCTCTCAACTTGGAGCGTCCTTAAGTTGTGCGACTCTGAAATAGCCATCACCTTCGGGTTGAATTTTGGAGGAAGAGAACGAAGGATCTTACGGACCAAGTCGCCATTTGAGAAAGTCTTTCCCAGAGCTTTTGAGGCGTTGACGATCTTGGTGAAGCGCGTGTACATACCATCAACATCTTCGCTTTCATCCATTCAGAATTTTTCATATTCCGACTCTAGTTGAAAAAGCTTGGAATCTTTAACCTGCGATGTACCTTCATGAGTAACTTCCAAATGATTCCAAATGATTCCAAATTTCATAAGCAGTAGTACATGCAGAAATTCTATTAAATTCATTTCTATCCAACGCACAAAATAGAGCATTCATGGCTTTTGCGTTATTTTTACATTTGAGTTTATCCCGATCGTCCCATTTATCTTTGGGTTTTTCTAACATAACTTCTCCAACTACAAATATAGGAGGAGTGTATTCTTCTTCTACCATGTTCCAAACATCAATATCTAGGGTCATTAGAAAACAACGCATCCTATTTTCCAATAATTATAATCTGACCCAGTAAATAGTGGAGGTCTACTAATTCTCTGACCCTCGGAAAAAGCGAGATCATAAGACGCCATTATTCCTGATTTTTAAACCGTTTGGAATAACCTGTGCTCTGATACCACTTGTTGGATCTTACGGCGCCCTTAGAGGGGGGGGGGGGGGGTGAATAAGGGAATAAAAATTCTTTTTATAATTTTATGAAAGTTACTAAATTGTTTTATAATATGCTAAGGTAAAATAACAATTTAGCTAAATGAATAGAAAATTATGATTTGCAATTTTATAAACAAGTACTAAATTATTTTATGATGAAAGAGATTGAAATAAACAATTTAGATTTTGAATTGAAAATTTAGAACACAAAATAATAGAGATTACACCAAATGATAGAAATCAAAGTAAACACAAAAGAGACATGATTATATTATATGAAAAAGTGTTTACATAAAATTTGATTTCTATATCGCTAGAAATCGGAGGCGTACAAATGTAGATTTCTTTTCCTTTTTTATACCGACTTGTATCCCCACAAACCGGTTGGCTTTAGCCTATCCTTCCCCGGATAAGGCCTCAAGCCGCTCTAGCCAATCCTTCCCCGGATATGTCCTCGAGCACCCCCTAGATCTAATCCCCTAGACCTAGTCGCCAACTCACGCGGCGAATTCCCCCTAAGCCGCGCAAGGACCTAGTCGCCAAAAACAAGGCGATTTCACTACAATATACAAATAAAGAAATGAAGCAAATAACAAGCAAACTCCCTCTTGAGATTTCTGGAGATGAGGATGAAGGATCGCTGAAGCACAAGCGAGGTCGAAGCGATCGTTCTTCGGATGCAGTGTGATGGCTTCCTTCTCCAAAATTTCTTCTTTGGCTTTGAGTGGGAGATGATGTTTTGGCAGAGTAACAGCACGAGAGTTTGGGCACAAGTAATGTCTCTGGAAGGTCTAACCAAAATGAGAGAGAGCCCAGCCTTTTATAGAACTTGGAGCTAGCGCTGGCGGTAGTGGCTAGCGCCTGCGGTAGCGTTCGTGTGGAGCGGTTGCGCAACCGTCGGCGGCGTGGCGCTGTGCACGAATTGGAGATAGCGCCTGGCGGTAGCGATAGCGCTGGCGGTAGCGGGAGATAGCGCTGGCGGTAGCGGGAGATAGCGCTGGCGGTAGCGGTTGCGTAACCGTCGTTGTGCACGAACTCGAGATAGCGCCTGACAGTAGCGATAGCGCTGGCGATAGTGCTGGCGGTAGCGGTAGCGCTAGCGATGGCGCTGGAGGTAGCGCTAGCGCCGGCGGTAGCGCTAGCGCCGGCGGTAGCGCTAGCGCCGGCGGTAGCGCTAGCGCCGGCGGTAGCGCTAGCGCCGGCGGTAGCGATGCTCCTTTCAAAAATTTGTTCCAAGCTGCTTGCTACCTGTGGAGTATTGCACCTATAGTTCCTGCACACTATAAACACACTACAAGCAATATCAAATATAATATGTGATTTGTTATTCTCAAACAAAGGGATGTGACACACATGTCCAACAAACTCTTCAGCATTCAATATCTTTAATGATATACACGGGGCTCCGCCCCTACGGCCAATCGTGACAGTACCTTGATCTCGACATATACGGGCTCTGCTCCTATCAATTAATTAATACACCCTAAAATAAACACATTAACACATTATCAATTATTTTAGCTTAATGCATACATTATCATGCATGTTAAATTAACTTTAATAAAATTGATGAGTTTAATGATAGCTCCCCTGCCTCTCTCTTCCCCCACCTTGATTTGTGAAAAATTATTATATTTACGAAAAAATTATATATATATGAGCATCTTCGCACGGGCTACGCCCATGCTCGATGCTCTCGGGCGGCCTTCGGACACATCAATGCCTGTGTTGCGCCCATATTCACTGCTCTCGATTGCACGAGCTTTGTTCACACATATATCACTCTTTATTACAATTTTTACAGCTTTTGTAATTGGGTTTAACTTTCTTCTTTTTCATTTTTATTTTAATAAGTGTTCCGGGTCGCTCGGGTGCTTTGGTAGACCGGTCGACTTGAACCGTCTTAGCTCGGAAGCGAACCGAGCGTGCAAACAGTCAAAGAGTAAGCTAGTAAGTGACATGAGAACTTTTAACGTGGAAAACCCGGAAAAGGTGAAAAACCACGCGGCCGGAGCTGTGTCAACCAACTTTCACTATCTCCTGGGGGATTACAATTAGGGACTTAGAGCTTGAGCGCGACAGACCGCTGCTCGTTACAATGAGAGAGAGAGAGAGAGATCTCCGAAGGTGACAGACCACCTCTCGAAAAGCTAAGTCATTTTCCTTTTGAGAACAGTAGTGAGAACGAAAGTGAGAATACTGGTGAGAACAAAAGTGAGAAGGCTGAGTCGACTTTCGCGACCTTCGAAGACTCGAAGGAGATCTTCGAAGGTTCGAAGGAGATCTTCAAGCGCCGAAGAAAAGTTCCAAGGAAATCTTTAAAGGAACTCTCTCGGGCGCAGAAGGCAAGGCCCCTTGAAATGAAGACTCCGGGCTCCTTTTATAGCTTTGGCCGGGGGGTACCCCGGTAATTTTGCCGTCGTAACCACCGTAACCACTTGACGGGCGAATCACGTTGGTCGATTTGGAGCACACAGATCGCCATTTTTTGTATATGACCGTCTCGCCCTTCGGGCAGTTCAGGCAGCTCGGGTAGCTTCGTTGAAGGTAAGAAAGGCGACAAGCGAGCCCTGCAATCTGAGAAATTTGGAAATGTTAAATGCATGCGCGTTCAGAATGTGGAATTGCTCTGAACACGCGGGGAAGTGTTCTGAGCGCGCCACGAACTTGGGGGCGTTTTGGGCGCGCGAGCGCTCTGAGCGCGCAACGAACACGAGAGCATTCTGAGCGAGTGGAGATGTGAGGAGTTGCGCCCACCAAAGGGAATTGGCTCCGATCACACCCGACGAGCGGCGCGACTTCAACCAGGCCTCCTACGAGCCCCCCATGCGAAAAAGGGGGAGATGTCTTGGCCGCGCCCTGCTGGGGAGAGGGGTGCGGTCGACCGCACCCACACGGGGTGCGGCCAAGGCCGCACCCCAAGAGGTGTGCGGTCGGCCACACCCGCACGGGGTGAGGCTTGGCCGCACCCCAAGAGGGGTGCGATCGTCCACACCTGCACGGGGTGCGGCTAGGCCGCACCCCAAGGGGGTGTGGCTTGGCCGCACCCCTTCCAGGCGGTTGGCGCTACCGCGCGCGTGCTAGCGGTAGCGTCGCGCGGTACCGCCATGCGCGTCGTGCGCGGTACCGCGTGCGGTAGCGTGGGCGGTAGCGCGCAGGAATGCGCGAGGTGCGACTGCGCGCGGCGCTGCCGCGCGTGGCTGTGCATTATTGCGCAGATGGTTGGAAATGGCGGTTTTGGCCCACTCTCCCCTTATCACCTTAGTGGTGGAGTGGGGGTTCGCGAGTAACCGCTACCCGGCTTTGGACACGTAGATGAGAGCCCATGTATGAATGCATATCATAAGCCCCCCAAACCTTCGGAGTCCGAATTTTTATACTGAGGAGTTCGAAGGTTTTGATCCTTCTGCTGCGGTTTCAATCATCGTCATCTTTGTGGTGCCTTGGGTAGGAATTGTCATTGAGGGATGAGTGTGCAATTGCTTTTGTTTTCCCGTTCTTTCTGGAAGTCATCGCTCGGTTCTAACTGTGGGAGAAACTACTATCTCATCTTGACCGGTTGCGAGCTTTTCGCCCAGTGTTTGCATTGGAGATCGTGACGAGCTTGCTATTTAACGTTGATGTCTGAGTAGCTTGGTGGCTTTTTACATAATAAAAGATAAGTTTGCGCGAGTCTGAGCTCGCGGTTTTTTACATAATAGAAGATTAGTTTGCGAGTCTGTGCTCGCGGCTTTTTTACATAGTAGAAGATAAGTTTGCGCGAGTCTGAGCTCGCGGCTTCTTACATAATAGAAGATAGATTTGCGCGAGTCTGAGCTCGCGCCTTTTTTACGTAATAGAAGATAAGTTTGCGCGAGTCTGAGCTCGCGACTTTTTACAAATTAGAACATAAGTTTGCGCGAGTCTGAGCTTGCGGCTTTTTTACACAGTAGAAGATAAGTTTGTGCGAGTCTGAGTTCGCGGCTATTTACATAATAGAAGATAAATTTGCGCGAGTCTGAGCTCGCGGCTTTTTACGTAATAGAAGATAAGTTTGCGCAAGTCTAAGCTCGCGTCTTTTTATATAATAGAACATAAGTTTGCGTGAGTCTGAGCTCGCGGTTATTTTACACGGTAGAAGATAAGTTTAGTCAGTGAAGAGCGTATGTATTCAAACCGTGGACGAACGTAGGAGGGGAAGACACTTATGACGTCGGGACCTTACTGCGATGGAGAAGGGCGAACCTTCAATCGATGACAGTGAGAGATTGCTGTGAGCGCGCTGCCCGGAGGCAGTTGCTGTTCATTAGCGCACTGCCCGAAGGCAGGTGCTGTTCATTAGCGCACTGCCCGAAGGCGGGTGCTATTCATTAGCGCACTGCCCGAAGGCGGGTGCTGTTCATTAGCGCACTGCCCGAAGGTCGGTGCTGTTCATTAGCGCACTGCCCGAAGGCAGGTGCTGTTCGTTAGCGCACTGCCCGAAGGCAGGTGTTGTTCGTTAGCGCACTGCGCGATGGCAGGTGCTGTTCGTTAGAGCACTGCCCGAAGGCAGGCGCTGTTCATTCAAATAGACGTCCTTTCCTTTGGGCGAAGTGAATACGTAATATCGATATCGTGTGGGATGACATGTCTAAAATGATCAACTTTGAAAGCTATTAGTTTTCGTGGTAATTTACATAAAATTCTTAAAGAAACAAAGTTGGTAGAATATTTCAGTGACGCGGGTAGAGCCTTACTAATATGCGTGAAGCGTTCTCCCGGGATGACTAACTTAAGGGTTGCCTCCCAGTCCTTCTTGGTGAGGCGTTTGCTGATCTCCTGCTGGCTGAATCGGTGCCTAGCATCATAGGAATTTCCTCAGTAAGCCTTGTTGAACGAGTCGCTCGATTTTATCCTTAAGCTTGGAGCTATTTTCTGTGTCATGTCCTTGTCCACTGTGGAACTCACAATATTTTGTCTGGTCCCCCGTGTTTTTAGCGATAGGTCTGGGCTTGCTGAGCGCTTCGTTGCATTTGATTGCGTAAAGTATGTTGGTTTGGAGGTATTGAGGGGCGTGTTTCTCTGGTGCTGCCGAGGTCGTGGATTGCCATGACATTCATTGTTCCTCCTGAGGACTGATGAAGCCTCTTGGTCCCTTTTCCTTTTCACGCCTCTATCAAACTGTTGTTGATGCGCTTCAATTGCTTCGTCGGCGACGATCTGGGCGTCAATCCGTCAAACGAGATCGGGATAGCTGGGCACGGTTTCCCGCATCAGTGCAGAGTGGAAGCCACCAGGGCGGAGCCCTCCAAGGAGAAAACCTCGCAGGAGCTCCGGTCTTATCCCAGGGATTTGTCGTGCCTCAGTGGTGAAACGACGGAAGAAATCTGTAAGGGTTTCCCTTTCACCTTGACGGATCCCAGACAGGTGGGAAGGATCTTTGACTATCCTGCGACTAGGGATGAACTGGTCTGTGAATTGTTGAGTCGGATCTGCGAAATCCTTGATTTCTCCCTCCTTCAGAGATATGAACCAAGTTCGAGCCTATCCTTTCAAAGTTTGTCTGGAATGCCTGACATAATAGCGGATCTGGGGCATTGCAGAGTTGCATCATGATTGCGAAGTGCCTGATGTGCTCTGATGGGTCGCCTGCTCCGTCATACATCTCAATTTTTGGGAGCTTGAAGCCCAAGGGGATTGGATGTGCCAGAACCTCAGGTGTGAATGGTGAACGACGATGGAGAGGGCGAGGGCCAAAGCGGCACACTGCCTGGCTCGCTCTCGTTCTTCGAAAATTATGTCACGAATTTCTTCGCGCGCAAGCCTCCCATCTATAGGCTCACGACCCACCGTTTTTGGGAGGTTGCGGTGATGCTGAGCTTCAGGCTCTTTGGCCGGCTGGACACTGAGACATTGGCTGGCTACGTTGGGGATCTCATCTTCAGGTATGAGGTGCTTGAGAACAAAGTACTCTGCTAGAGTTTGGTCCGGGGCTGGTGGAGGTGGACTGCTTTGTCTGGTGGCAGGATTATGAGCTCGAGACACTTTTCTGCTCACAAGATATTCTTCAACTGGGCGCACACGTTTCTCCAGTGTCGCACCGGGTGCATGCATGACCTCTTCTGTGATAGATGTGCTATCGTGTGAGTGGGAGGAAACTGGATCGGCGTGCTTCCCAAGAACTATTCTTTCACGAACATGAGCGATCTTTCCTGCCATGGCCTCTAGTCACGAGTATCGTTGTGTAGAGGGTACGGTCTTCTGAATCTTCAGATCTTCGGGAACCTGGTTCCCACAGACGGCGTCAAACTGTTGCGGGTCGCTCGGGTGCTTTGGTAGACCGGTCGACTTGAACCGTCTTAGCTCGGAAGCGAACCGAGCGTGCAAACAGTCAAAGAGTAAGCTACTAAGTGACACAAGAACTTTTAACGAGAGTATGCTAGTAAGTGACACGAGAACTTTTAACGTGGAAAACCAGGAAAGGGTGAAAAAGCACGCAGCCGGAGCTGTGTCAACCAACTTTCACTATCTTCTGGGGGATTACAATTAGGGACTTAGAGCTCGAGCGCGACAGGCCGCTGCTCGTTATAATGAGAGAGAGAGAGAGAGAGAAAGAGAGAGAGAGAGAGAGAGAGAGAGAGAGATCTGAATGTGACAAGCCACCTCTCAGAAAGCTAAGTCATTTTCCTTCTGAGAACAGTAGTGAGAACGAAACTGAAAATGCTGGTGAAAACAAAAGTGAGAAGGCTGAGTTGCCTTTCGCGACCTTCGAAGACTCGAAGGAGATCTTCGAAGGTTCGAAGGAGATCTTCAAGCGCCGAAGGAGAATTCTAAGAAATTCTTCAAAGGAGCTCTCTCGGACGCACAAGACAATGCCCCTTGAAATGAAAGCTCCGGGCTCCTTTTATAGCTTTAGCCGGGGGGTAGCCCGGTAATTTTGCCGTCGTAACCACCGTAACCACTTGACGGGCGAATCACACTGGTCGAGTTGGAGCACACGGATCGTCATTTTTCGTAAATGGCCGTCTCGCCCTTCGGGCAGTTGGGCCAGCTTCGTTGAAGGTAAGAAAAGCGACAATGATGCCGCACCACTTCCCCCACATGTGGATGACTTGGAGATGTTACAACACAAGGACTTTCGGCGCCCCGGAAGTCAACATTATAACCTCCGCCCGCGTCGCGCAAAGGATGCCTAATGCCCTTTTATTATCTTGCTTTAGTTTTATATTTATTTCCGTCGTTTTAAAATTGTAATATTTTAATTCCGGCATGTTTCTTATTTTGGGTGTGCTAATAGACATTTTATGTGGTGTGCATTTAACCATCCGGGTTGATGAGATTTCATCTCAATTTTGGATGGTTGGATGGTGTTTGTAAACTCCTATTTAAAGGAGCCTTTTGATGAGAAATATAGAATAGATTTTGAACCCTAAAAACTCCCCCCTTAGGAGGAATTTCGGCCAAGGCCTTCTCCAAGCCGCCCCCCCCCCCCTGTCTCCCCTCTCTTCTCCACTTTTGCCCCCCCCCCCCCCCCCCCCCTTCTTGGGTGTTTCCGGCGTGGTTTCTTGGTGCGACTCCAAGGAAGAAGGAAGGCAGCCCCTCGGTGTGACTCCGAAGGATCCATACGGTGCGACGCCGGTGGAAAGCGTGGAGAGAGTGATTCCCCCACAGTTATCAAGTGTGCTTTCATTTTCTGGGTTGGGTAATCTCTAAAATCTCAAAGAGCTTCTTTCTTTAGTTTGTGGAGGAAGAACCATCGTGTTCTCCGCGATTTTGAATATCGATCGTTGGTATTTTTCTGAACTTGAGATCGCTCTCCCGCGTTCTTCGTGTCCGGACCGTGTGGGTCTCGTTTGCTTGAACGGATATTGGCCTATAGCCTTGGTTTTGTTCTCTAAAAGAGTAGCAATCTTTGTGTTGATTTGGGAACTATGTCGACTCGCTTTTGACCGCTGTTTTAGAGTCGATCGTTCTTCTTTTTTTGTTTGATATTGTGATGCGAATGTCAGCGTATGTGAGCGATAGAATGCTTGTGTAAGTGCGGTAGTTTATCGTGTGATCGAGGCGAGTTGGAGTGAAATCTGTGTAGATCTCCTTTAGGAGACGCCGCTGCGTCAATTTGGTATCAGAGCAGGTTGTGTTGAGTTTTATCTCGGCACCATCCTATCCCTAGATTTGCCGGCGCGTTCGTTGTTCGGTCAACAAATCTGAAATTTTTCGGATTGGTCTGCATTTAGTAAAAAAAAAAAAAAATTCAAAACTTGTCAAAAAAATCTGATTTTTTTTTCTGTAGCTTCCTGAGTTCATTTACAGCAACTTTAAAACTACATATTTTTCATTTTGCTCTCGTTAGGTCCGTCAAAAAAAAAATCATTTTCATTCTAGTTGTTTAACTTGCATGCGCACGAGACTAGGCACAGAGTACACCGTAGAGTTACCGTCCACCTCTAGGATGGCAGCGAACGATCAAGTAGATCCTAACATGGAGGCTATAGAAGAGCTACGTGGTGAGATGACGGAGATTAGGACCATGTTAACCCAGATTCTGCTGAATCAAAGGGGAACACCACCCCCACCGGCTAATGATGAGCAGCCCAATCCGCAACAACGGGTTCATGATTCAGATTCGGATGAAGGCTATCCTCGAGCCCCTCCTCGCGGACGTCGTCCGGATCGTGGCACTGACATCACTAGAGCCATTAAGATCGACGCCCCCACTTACGATGGTTTGGGAGACCCCCAGGTTTTCCTTACTTGGGTAGTGGATATTGAATGTTATTTTGAATGGCACCATCTTACGGATCCCCAAAAGGTCCAGGTTGCCAGGATGAAGCTAACGGGTCGAGCGAAAACGTATTGGCTGAATGAAGAACGTAGGCTAGGAGCCGGGCAGGGAGTCCCACCCATTGGATGGCCGGTGATGAAGAACTTACTCACTGACCAATACGTCCCCGCCTACCACCGAACCCAAATGTTCGATGAGCTAGCCACCCTTCGACAAGGCTCAAACTCGGTGGCTGAGTATATGGGCGAGCTGAAAGACCGTATGGTGCGTTGTGATCTTCGAGAGATCCCCGAGGTTACGCTATCGCGATTTCGTAAGGGGCTCCACCCTGATATTCAGAGGAAGCTATTGAGATATGGCCACACAGATCTGAATACGACATTCAATGCTGCTCTTGACGTTGAAAAGCATCTGGCTTCGAAGGCCCACTCTCGTTACTCCCGTACGAAGAGCTTGACCACATTTGGAGCATCTTCATCTACCACCCACGATAAAGGAAAACCTAAGACCGCCGAGTCTAGATCGGTAGTGATTACTGCGAGGAACTCTAGGAATACCACGAGTGAGCGTATCCCCATAGGAAAGGTTAGCAAGGCTAACACCACATGTTATGCTTGCGGGGTTCAGGGTCACTACGCCTTTGAGTGTCCTACAAAAACCCGAACCATAGCCATGTTGGATGCGGAGACCGACCCCGCCGATCTGATTTATGAGGCTACTGAGGAGGATGACCCTGAGGGAGTCCCGAGTGATTTGGAGGATGAACGCTACCTAGGAGTGATGCGATGTATCTTGGCCACCCCTCGTCCTTTAGATGATTGGAAGAGGGCGAACATATTTTCCCTGATTTTTAGGAGTGGTGAGAAGTTATGTAAGCTGATTATCGATAGTGGAAGTTGTGTAAACGTCGTTTCTGAGAACGCCGTCACACGTATGGCCTTGACCGCGGAGCCACACCCGACCCCGTATCAAGTAGCTTGGATTAACAAGATCACTGTTCCAGTTACCAAGCGATGCCTAGTTCCCCTCTCGATTAAATCATACACGGATGAGATCTGGTGTGACGTGTTACCGATGGATGCTTGCCACGTGTTATTAGGCCGCCCTTGGCTCTATGACCGTGATGTAACACATTATGGCCGGGCCAACTCCTATGAGTTTAAATTTAAGGGCAAGACCATTACTTTGAGCCCGACCTATCCGAAGGAACCAGTTGCGTTACCTAAGGACACCATTGTTCCGGTCGAGAGGAAGACATTGAGTCTAGTAGGCAGGACGGAGTTTGTGAGGGACCCATTTTTAGATGGAGTGATGTATGCGTTAGTTCTTATGAGTACGAAGACTGATTCGAGTACGTTAGATGGGTTGCCTAGAGAGTTGCGGGCCCTGCTAGATGAGTATAGGGATGTTTACCCCGACGAGCTTCCGTCGTCGTTACCCCCACTTAGGGATATACAGCATGCTATTGATCTTATCCCTGGGTCATCCCTACCCAATCAGCCCCACTATAGACTCCCTCCCGATGCCCACAAGGAGTTACAAGTCCAGATAGAGGACTTGCTGAAGAAGGGTTTCATTCGGACTAGTTTGAGCCCATGCGCTGTTTCAGCCCTTCTTGCCCCCAAGAAGGATGGTTCGTGGAGGATGTGTGTTGATAGTCGTGCTATCAACAAAATCACCATCAAGTATAGATTTCCAATCCCACGGTTAGATGATCTCTTCGATGTCCTAGCGGGTGCCACCATCTTTTCCAAGCTAGATTTGCGGAGTGGTTACCACCAGATCAGGATCCGTGAGGGAGATGAGTGGAAGACAGCGTTTAAGTCCAAGGATGGATTGTATGAGTGGCTTGTGATGCCTTTTGGGTTATCCAACGCCCCAAGCACGTTCTCCAGGATGATGACTCATGTCTTCCAGCCTTATATGGGGAAGTTCGTGGTTGTCTACTTTGACGACATCCTTATCTATAGTACCACCCCCGCCGATCACATCTCACACCTGCGGATAGTTCTTTCCACCCTTCGGAAGGAAACTCTTTATCTGAACCTTAAGAAGTGCACTTTTCGAGTCTCTGAGGTAGAATTCTTAGGTTATATTGTTGGGTCCGAAGGTATACGAGTAGACCCCGGGAAGGTCCAGGTAATTAAGGATTGGCCAGAGCCAACTAGTATTCGAGAGGTGCGCAGTTTCCATGGGCTAGCTACATTTTATCGTCGTTTTATACGAGACTTTAGTAGCATCATGGCACCTATTACCGATTGTATGAAAAAGGGAGAGTTTGCGTGGTCGAAGTCTGCTACTTTTGCCTTCCGTAGGATCAAGCAACTCATGACCGAAGCACCGGTGTTACGTCTCCCTGACTTCACCAAGGTCTTTGAGGTTACTTGTGATGCGTCTGGGTTAGGGATAAGAGGAGTCCTAAGTCAAGAGGGCCACCCTATCAGTTATTTTAGTGAGAAGTTGGCAGGCGCAAAGCTCAATTATTCAAACTACGATCGAGAGTTCTACGCGATTGTGAGGTGTTTGCATCATTGGAGACACTATCTTCTGTCCAAGGAATTTGTGCTCCTTTCTGACCATGATGCTTTGAGATTCATAAACGGTAGTCATAAGATCAGCCCACGGCACGCGAAGTGGGTTGCATTCCTTCAAGAATACACGTTTAACATTAAACACCTTAAGGGTTCGGAGAATCGAGTCGCCGATGCGCTTAGCCGCCTCACCCTCTTTCTATCTACCATGAAGGTGCATGTTATTGGGTTCGAGTGCATTAAGGATGAGTACGCCACGTGTCCGGATTTCCAGGAATTGTACCTATCCACACAGGACAACTCCCCCACCACTATCTCGGCCTTCACTATTAGAGACGGTTACCTCTTTCGGCACGGGAAACTATGCATTCCGCAATCTTCTCTACGACTACACATTATTTGGGAGTTGCATAGTGGCGGGTTGAGTGGTCACTTCGGGCGTGACAAGACTATTGTGCTCGTGGAAGAGAAATTTTATTGGCCAAAACTTAAGGTCATGGTCGGACGTGTAGTGAGCAGTTGCCGAACGTGTCAAGTCTCCAAAGGGTCTAAGACCAATGTTGGCTTGTATACACCGCTACCTATTCCATCTAAACCTTGGGAAGACGTGAGCATGGATTTCGTTCTAGGCCTTCCCCCACGTTTCACCGACACGACTCTATATTCGTTGTTGTAAATAGGTTCTCCAAGATGACATACTTTATCCCTTGTAGCAAGACCAACGATGCATCTCATATTTCCAAGCTGTATTTTCAAAATGTCGTTAGCCATCGTGGGGTGCCTAACACTATTGTGTCAGATAGGGACGTGAAATTTACAAGTTATTTTTGGAAGACGTTATGGATCCTAATGGGCACTAAATTGCTATTCTCTGCCGCCTACCACCCACAAACGGATGGGCAAATAGAGGTGGTTAATAGAAGCTTGGGAAATCTTCTTAGGTGCCTTGTGGGTGACCATAAAGGCACGTGGGACTTACTTCTCCCCCACGCTCAGTTGGCTTATAATAATTCCAAGAACCGATCCACGGGTATGTCTCCCAATGAGGTTGTTCACGGGTATAATGATCCAGTGCCCCTTGACTTGGTCCCACTACCACCGTCGTATAAGGCCAGTCAATTCGCACAATCTTTTGCCCAACACATTCATGATCTACATGCACATATTCGGGCAACCTTGACCTCTCAATATGACGCATATCAAACACATGCAAACCAAAATAGGAGAGCGTCAAACTTTAAAGTCGGCGACCAAGTTTTAGTCCGCTTAGTTCCCGAACGAATGCCATCTGGCACCGTTAAGAAATTAGCACCGAGGCGAGCCGGCCCGTTCCGGATTTTGAAGAAAATAGGAGAGAATGCTTTTGTTTTGGATTTGCCTTCTGATTTGGGTGTCTCACCCATTTTCAATGTTTCGGATTTGACGATGTTTGTTCCGCCTCCACAAGAGTTGTCTTCTATGTCGTCTTCTCCTTCCACAAATGATTCTAATGGGTTGGGGAGTGGTAGGACGGATGATCTCTCTTCCATGCTTTCCACGGGTATACCGCCGGATGGTGAGTCACATCTTATTCCTAATGCTGACATGTTTCCAAGGTTTCCCAAAACCTTTTCTAACCCTGACAGGATATTGGACATGGAGCCCGTTACTACTACTGATGGTGATACTCGCGCTTCCTCATTCGATGGCGGGATCGTCCACCTTCCGATGGCTCTTGGGTGCTTGAGTCCGAGCTTCAAAGACTAGATGCCGCTCTGCTCCACCGTTTCCTCTTGGACCACGCATCGGTGATACGTGAAGTTGAGGGGGGGGGGGGGGGGGGGGGGGGGAGGATTGATGCCGCACCACTTCCCCCACATGTGGATGACTTGGAGATGTTACAACACAAGGACTTTCGGCGCCCCGGAAGTCAACATTATAACCTCCGCCCGCGTCGCGCAAAGGATGCCTAATGCCCTTTTATTATCTTGCTTTAGTTTTATATTTATTTCCGTCGTTTTAAAATTGTAATATTTTAATTCCGGCATGTTTCTTATTTTGGGTGTGCTAATAGACATTTTATGTGGTGTGCATTTAACCATCCGGGTTGATGAGATTTCATCTCAATTTTGGATGGTTGGATGGTGTTTGTAAACTCCTATTTAAAGGAGCCTTTTGATGAGAAATATAGAATAGATTTTGAACCCTAAAAACTCCCCCCTTATGAGGAATTTTGGCCAAGGCCTTCTCCAAGCCGCCGCCACCCCCCCCCCCCCCCCCCCCCCCCCCCCCCCCCCCCTTGTCTCCCCTCTCTTCTCCACTTTCGCCCCCCCCCCCCCCCCCCCCCCCCCCCCCCCCCCCTTCTTGGGTGTTTCCGGCGTGGTTTCTTGGTGCGACTCCAAGGAAGAAGGAAGGCAGCCCCTCGGTGTGACTCCGAAGGATCCATACGGTGCGACGCCGGTGGAAAGCGTGGAGAGAGAGTGATTCTCCCACAGTTATCAAGTGTGCTTTCATTTTCTGGGTTGGGTAATCTCTAAAATCTCAAAGAGCTTCTTTCTTTAGTTTGTGGAGGAAGAACCATCGTGTTCTCCGCGATTTTGAATATCGATCGTTGGTATTTTTCTGAACTTGAGATCGCTCTCCCGCGTTCTTCGTGTCCGGACCGTGTGGGTCTCGTTTGCTTGAACGGATCTTGGCATATAGCCTTGGTTTTGTTCTCTAAAAGAGTAGCAATCTTTGTGTTGATTTGGGAACTATGTCGACTCTCTTTTGACCCATGTTTTAGAGTCGATCGTTCTTCTTTTTTTGTTTGATATTGTGATGCGAATGGCAACGTATGTGAGCGATAGAATGCTTGTGTAAGTGCGGTAGTTTATCGTGTGATCGAGGCGAGTTGGAGTGAAATCCGTGTAGATCTCCTTTAGGAGACGCCGCTGCGTCAGACAAACGAGTCATGCAATCTAAGAAATTAGGAAATGTTAATTGCATGCGCGTTCAGAATGTGGAATTGCTCCGAGCACGCGGGGAAGCGTTCTGAGCGCGTCACGAACTTGGGGGAGTTCTGGGCGCGGAAGCGCTCTTAGCGCGCAACGAACACGAGAGCATTCTGAGCGAGTGGAGAGGTGAGGAGTTGCGCCCACCAAGGGGAATTGGGCTCCGATCACACCCGACGAGCGGCGCGACTTCAACCAGGCGTCCTGCGAGCCCCCCTGCGAAAAAGGGGGGAGATGTCTTGGCCGCGCCCTGCTGGGGAGAGGGGTGCGGTTGGCCGCACCTGCACGGGGTGAGGCCAAGGTCGCACACCAAGAGGGGTGCGGTCGGCCACACTCGCACATGGTGCGGCTTGGCGGCGAGGCCGCACCCCAAGGGGGGTGCGGCTTGGCCGCACCCCTTCCAGGCGGTTGGCGCTACCGCGCGCGCTAGCGGTAGCGCCGCGCGGTACCGCCATGCGCGTCGTGCGCGGTAGCGCGGGCGGTAGCGCGCAGGAATGCGTCAGGCGCGACTGCGCGCAGCGCTGTCGCGCGTGGCTGTGCGCTATTGCGCGGATGGTTGGAAAGTGCGGTTTTGGCCCACTCTCCCCTTATAACCTTAGTGGTGGAGTGAGGGTTTGCGAGTAACCGCTATCTGGCTTTGGACACGTAGATGAGAGCCCATATATGAATGCATATCAATAAGTAAACCCTTATCTCATATATTTTGTATTTGGGGAGACAAATTTGTAAAAGAACGACGAACAGACGCGTCTACTACATTTTAGCACCGGAAAATCGCTCTTGCACTCTCTCTCTCTCTCTCTGTGTGTGTTTATATATATATATTTAAGTAAACAAAATTTTAGTGTGAGAACACAAGCTCATCATAATTTTCGTCTGATTATTTTATATTTGAGTCCATGTGATTATGGTACAGTGCACTCACAACTTATTAAATAAATACTCTATTCTTGTAGGCTCAAGGGAGCTTTAATTAATATTTTTTTTGAGTGATGTTACCACAAATTTTTAAAAAGAGCGATGTTAAACGCAGGCCGATTAAATTTTTAAAAAGAGCGATGTTAAACGCAGGCCGATTTTAGCTTTATGCAGGCCACAATTTTTTTTTAAAAAAAGTATCACTTTTCCTTTTCAACCTGCGACTCTCCCTCCTCCGGCCGATCACTCTCCTCTCCCTCCGGGCTCCGGCAACTCCGGTTGGTGATCCTCTTCGCCCGATCACCTCCTTCCCTTCTCCGGCCGGCGAGCTCCTCTCTCTTCCTCTATAACTTATTTTTTTATTTTCGAAAAGACTCCATTTATCCAAAATGTTGTAGATCGTGCATAAATAAAGTCTGATGTTTTTGTGATTCTACACGTCTTTTATTGATTGTAGCCCTGAAATGGGTGACCACAAACATATTTTTTGTGTTATATAGAATCAAAATGATTATAATGTATTTTGTTGGACAATATTGTGGATCAAATAGACTACAAAAATGTATTTATTTGACTTTTATGAATGCTATATTTTGCTTGATGATTTATTTAAGAAAATATTAATTTAATTTTTAAATATGGTCTGTAAATATGAAATTTGGCCAGCATGAATAATTCTTTAGCCTGCATATATCCGCGGCTTGCATAAAGCCAAAACCGGCCTGCATTTAACATCACTCTTTTTTTTTATATTTTTTTCCCTTTCATATATTTCTGTGAGTGCACAAATAATCGAAGAATAGAGAATCTGACCGAAACCAAACCAAAATGAGCGGTTCGGGTCGGTTCTCATAGGTCTCGGTTCGGTTCTGGATCCACAAAAATTAGAGCTGGTTAGCTCGGTTCTTATGTTTGGGTACCCAAAAAGAATCGGCCCGAAACCGGGGGTTACTGAAATTAGGTCTATGAAGTTTTAGAGTGATTGGATTAGAATTTGATTCAATTCAATTATTATTTAGTGAGTCATTAATCTGTGAGTTACTGTAATAATTGAATCCATATGCAACTAAAGTATTTGATTATAAACTTTTTTGTTTAATAGTTAGGTATGATTACATATATAAGGGTATATATGAAAAATTATGAAGCATGAGGTAGAATTGAACTGCAGCCTAGCATAGCTTTGCGGCTCGGATCCGATTCTATATTTGGGGTACATGGATTGGTTCTAAGTTCCCAAAACTCGGAACAAAACCAACATGAATCGGGTCTTGATTTTTTTGGTTGCTATTGTTGGACGGTCCAGCATGAACCAAAAAAAGACATGCTAAGCTTAGTCTCACACCGCTTATCCTGACGGTCCACTCGTGATTATAATATGCTCCGTCTCGATCCTATCCATGTCCCGGTTTTTGGAATGGAAAATAAGTGCTATGATTTAACAGCTATTCACATTATTTTGAGCATATACCTAAAACCAAATCTTCTAAAATAAAATACAACAATACGAGGATTTGTGAAATTGTGGGAGCAGGGTCTGTCATCACATAGATTTACAATTTGTAAGGATTGGTATAGTTGGTGCGAATTTCATTGCATCTCAACCTTCCATTCAGGGGCGGACAACACGATCTTGACAATATTGACAGCCACAAATCAACAAGAAGAACAAACATATGCAGACAAATTTGCAGGAATAACTAAATAGTTTGAACACACGCAGATATAACTAAATAAGCACAGGAGGAAATTTGGTTGAATGAATTAAAGAAAACTTGAGTAAATTAACCTGCTTTTGTCACTTGCAAAGAAGCGGCCGATAACAGGATTGAGGTGAGGATGAGTGATGCCATGAACTTTGTACTCTTCTTTATTCCCATGTGAGAGGGAGGGAGCTGAAGAGAGAGAGAGAGAGAGAGAGAGAGAGAGAGAGAGAGAGAGAGAGAGAGAGAGAGAGAGAGAGGAGAGAACAATGAGAAATATATAAGGAAGAATGTAATTATAATCGGGGCCCTAAATAGGCATGCTATTTCATTCAAGAAGTTGACCTGATTTTTGAGAATATTTTGGACCACACGATTTTATAATAGATGGCCGGATGGGGAGCAATATTTAGGTGGGGGTAACACACCTAAAGTAAGGTGCGTTTGGCTCTTGTCCGTCCGATTATGAATCGGATGGCTGTAAGCCAAATGGTGCTGGACCTAAGCCCATGTAAATACTCTATTTGAGTTTATTAATTTATGAACCATAAGGCAATTAAAAAAACACATCTCACATAATTTATGTTACCCTTTCCCTAAAAACAAAATTTCAGAATTTTACACCATGAGTTTTTTACTTAAATAAAGTTACCATGCGGCGCTACATGTACCGCGCCGCGGTAACTCGCTTAAACATACCAAATTCACTTTTAATTTCCTCCTTATCCTAGCATTCATTTTCCACCTAAAATTTTTTTCCCGAGAAATTAAGAATGAGGTGCATTTTCTCTAGAAACAGTGAGCATAAAGGCATGTAAGCGTGTGGAACAGTACTGAGTGCTATGGCCATGACTTTGTGATGAACATTAACCGTCAAGTCTACTTTGAAACGCGTATGAAACACGGGATGTGTTGACTTTTAATCCCATTTGGCATTTATTATTTTTGGCTAGATGCATATTTCAGTCCCAACTTTTGCCTGTTTTTTGAATTCAGTCCAAAGCTTTATTAATTCTGATGATTTCAGTGGCTAACTTCTGCATACTTTTAATTTCAAGTCCCCAAAATCATATCCGTCTCCAGGCGACTACGATGCAGTTAATCACCGAACGGGAACTCTCCGGCACGCTGTGATCCAAGATGAGCCTATCTGGATATAGTTGAAGCGTGACATGGTCATCACCCTCAATCAGGAGCTCATCATGAACAACTTCAAGACATTCGACGGCCGCGGCGTCAACGTCCACATCGCCAAAGGCGTCTTTCCCTGTCTGATTACAAAGAGCCCATGCTCTAAATACAAAGCTTCACCGGGTAACACCAAATGGACCGGCTAATACGCCCCCGCAGTCGTAGCGGCAGCTTCGCGAACGCGTAGACTGGTTCGGAAGTCCTGGAATATCTGGCGAGGTAGGCCCTTGGTGAAGATGTCGGCGTACTGGTAGGCGGAGGGAACATGCAGAACCCGAATGTGGCCAAGAGCAACCTTCTCGCGCACAAAATGAATGTCCATCTCAATATGTTTTGTACGCTGATGTTGAACGGGGTTGCCGGAGAGGTAGATAGCGCTTACGTTGTCGCAGTAAATAACGGAGGCTGAGTGAAGCAGGCACTGTAGCTCAAGGAGAATGTTGCGTAGCCAACAAGCTTTGGCAACGGCATTGGCAACTCCACGGTATTCCGCCTCGGCACTAGAGAGAGAGAGGGTTGGTTGGCGCTTGAAGGACCAAGAGATGAGGTTATCACCCAAGAAGGCACAATATCCGGAGGTGGAACGGCGAGTGTCGGGGCACCCACCCCAATCAGCATCTATGTAAAGGACAAGCTTGTCCAACGGGGACGGAGAGAGCTGCATGCCGAAGTGGAGTGTCCCCTAAAGGTAGCGGAGTATGCGCTTGAGAGCATGCCAATGAGGTTCGCGAGGGTCATGCATGAAGAGACAAATTTGTTGAACCGCGTAAGAGATGTCCGGCCGAGTAAAGGTAAGGTACTGAAGGGTGCCGGCCAGACTGCGGTAAAGAGTCGGGTCCGAGATGGGAGGACCAGAGTCGGCGCTTAGTTTGGCATGAGTATCCACGGGAGTGGCAACGGAGTTGCAGTTGGATAGGTGCGTCGGTTGATGATGTCGGCGGCGTAGTTCTTTTGGGACAAGAAAATGCCGTTTTTGTCGCGGGTCACTTGTATGCCAAGAAAGAAATGAAGAGAGCCCAAATCGGTCATGGAAAATTCCACACTGAGAACGGTAATGAGGTGCCGCTGGAGAGCATCGGTCGATGTCACGAGGATGATATCATCCACGTATAGGAGGAGGTAGGCAATGTCAGGACCGTGCCGAAAGATGAACAAAGAGTGATCAGACTTGCTATGAGAGAACCCGACCGTGGCGACAAACGAAGCAAACCGATGATACCAGGCCCGAGGGGCCTGCTTGAGGCCGTAGAGGCTTTTGCTGAGGCGACAAACATGTTCGGGCCGAGATGGATCTTTGAAGCCGGGGGGTTGATGCATGAACACAAGCTCCTCCAGGCGCCCATGTAGGAACGCATTTTTGACGTCGAGTTGATGAATGGACCACGAATTAGAGAGGGCGATGCTGAGGACGAGCCGGATAGTGGCCGGTTTAACCACGGGGATAAAGGTCTCTTCGCAATCCACGCCAACTTGTTGGGACCTGCCATTAACAACAAGGCGAGCTTTGTGTCGCTCAAGAGAACCGTCAGAGCGAAATTTGTGCTTGGACAACCACATGCATCGAATCACATTAACATTTCTAGGCCGGGGAATAAGCTCCCATGTCTCATTTTCAAGAAGAGCATTAAACTCGTCGGTCATGACAGCTTTCCAGTGCGGATCATGGAGGGCGGTGAGATGCGACCGGGGAAGAGGGGAAATGGAGGAGTGATTCACGGAGAGGTTAAGCGGGATGCGTGGTTTGGTGATGCCGTGTTGGCTACGGGTAGCCATGCGGTGTGACGGTCGGGTGGCATCCGACGTGTTGTGGGAAAGAGATGGAGGGGTCGACGGTGGGGAGGAAGGGGTAGGGGTGTTGGGTGCAGGTAGGGAAGGTGGCGGTCCAGCAGTTGGAAGCATGAATGTAGGATAGGGTGGCTCTGTTAGATTTGAAGTGAGCTAGCGATGGCGCCAGCGCTAGCTCCTACTCGCCACCCCCCTTGTTTTGCCTATAAATAGAGGGGTACCCCCCTCTAAAGAGAATCGATTCTAGATCTGGCGAGTATCATCAACTTTGAGCGAGTTAGAGATACCAGAGCACCACCAGGCGAGCATCGGACTTGGAGTAAGTTCGGCAGGCGAGCATCGGACTTGGAGTAAGTTCGGCCAGCTCCCTTGAGCGAGTAGCGAGTAGTGGAGATACCGCCGGCGCTAGTGCTAGCGCGCGCGGTAGCGACAAGAAGCGGCGAGCAGCGAGCTTGCGAGTAGCTGGGAGTGCGAGTACCTACTCGGGAGATAGCGCCCGACGCTAGTGATAGCGCTCGCGCTAGCGAGTATTGGAGGATGCGGCGCGTGGCGAGTACGCGAGTAGCTTGGAGTGCGAGCAACGAGCTTGCGAGTAGCAGAGCTAATGCCCGGCGCTAGCGATACTGCTGGCGGTAGCGAAGAGCGAGCTTCGATAGCGAGGAGCGAGTATCAGAGCGAGTATCACCAGCGCGGTGTGCTCCGGAGGAGAAGCGGACCTTGTCCGTGACCAAGTTCTTTCCAACTATTGGCTGTTGTGAGTCAAGTTGGATGCAACTTGTATTCAGCCGTATTTGTTTGTAACTAGCTGCCAGAGTTATTAATTGTGAATACTTGTGTTCATCGTTTGGTGTCCTTATTCTCCCGTTGGTTGACGTGTTCTTCCGACTACAAAATATTTCACATGGTATCAGAGGGATAGTGGGAACAAGGACGAAGCAACCAAGATGGACGACGGAGGAGGGTATGCTAGGGGACTTGGCATTGAGCTGCTTACTCAAACCAACTACAAGAAGTGGATGTCTTGTATGGAGAGCTACCTTCTTGGAGAGGATCTCTGGGAGGTTGTTGGTGGTGGGGAGCAAGAGGAAGTTGTAGCTGCCAGAGATAATGGTCCAGCTGTGAGAGCTTGGAGGAAGACCAACGCCAAGGCGGAGTTCACCTTGAAGAGAGCCGTATCACCTGACTTGTTCGACCACATCATTGGTTGCAAGTCAGCGTCTGCGATCTGGATAGCCCTCGATGGGTTATTCAACAAGAATAATGTGGCGCGGCTACAATTCCTGGAGAGTGAGTTGGCGAAGTCGACTCAAGGCGAGATGGCGATATCCACCTTCTTCCTGAAGGTGAAGAACCTGTGTGGGGAGATCTCGGCCTTGAATCCTGAAGATCCAATCTCAGAGGCGAAGTTGAAGCGACACATACTCCGAGGTTTGAGGAGGGAGTATGTCCCCTTCGTTACTTCTGTGCAAGGATGAGCTACTCAGCCCTCCCTTCTGGAGCTAGAGAACCTGCTATCGTCACAGGAGAGCTTGACGAAGTAGATGGCGGGAGTATCCATCTCAGGTGGAGATGGAGAGGCCTTGTTCTCAGGAAAGAGGAGATCCTGGGACAAGAGAAAGAAGAACTCCGGAGATGGACCTTCAATGTCCTCTCAGGGAGATGGGAGGAAGTTCCTCCCTGCGCGTGATGAGAAAGGGAGAACCCTTTGCTTTGCCTGTAAGAGGTACGGGCATATGGCAAAGGACTGTCGGTCCAATCTAAAGGCCGATCATGCTGCTAACAAGGAGGGAGATCACCAGAGAGGTGGAGGAAGAGGTGGAGGTCACCAGGGCGGTGACAGGGGGGACAATTGTTTCCTGGCAGAGATGACGACAACGTCAGTCGATGTCTTAGCCTTCATCAACCTCGAGAACGCCTGGATAGTGGATTTCGGTTGCGGGCATCATCTCACTGGAGATATATCCAAGTTCGACTCCTTGGAAGCGTATGAAGGAACTGATGTTATCATCACTGCGGATGATACGGTACATCCCGTGGAGCGAGAAGGGAATGTGTCCCTTGGGAGTAGAGAGAAGCCAGTGACACTGAAAAGTGTGTATCACGTGCCTGGCATGAAGAAGAACCTCTTCTCGGTGGCTAACGCCGTGGATGCTGGATACCACGTGCTGTTTGGACCGAAGAGGGTGAAGTTCCTGAAGAACCTATCGTCTGTCGATGCTGACGTCACGCTCACTAGGAGAAGGGTGAAGAATTTGTATATCCTATCTGCAAATGCTTACGTGGACAAGCTGAACGACAGCGTTGTGATCTGGCATGAGAGGCTGGGTCATGTGGGGATGGACAAGCTGAAGATGATGGCGGCAAAGGGCCTAGTGAGTGGCCTGCCTCATCTCTCTTCCTACGGCGACGGCCATGTGTGCGACGGATGCCAATATGGAAAGTCACATCGACTACTATTTGACAAGTCGGAGACCAGGTGTAAGGCACCTCTTGAGTGCGTACATGCTGACGTTATGGGGCCGTGCGCCACCCTTACTTATGGAGGCAATAAGTATGCGTTGGTTCTGATGGATGACTACACTCGCTATACGTGGGTGTACTTTCTGAGAGAGTAATCAGAAGTTTTCAGCAAGTTCCTTGAGTGGAAGGAGCCTGTGGAGGGGAGGCTGAACCGCAGAGTGAAGAAGCTGAGAAGCGACAATGGAGGGGAGTTTACCTCCAATGAGTTTGCTTCTTTCTGCAGGAGGTTCGGCATTCGGCGGGAGCTCTCCTGCGCTCACACCCCTCAGCAGAATGGGGTGGCAGAGAGAAAGATCTGCCATCTGGTGGAGACTACCAGGAGTTGGCTACATGCCAAGAGCATTCCCAAGGCCTTATGGGCGGAGGGAATGGTGTGTGCTACTCATGTGATCAATCGGCTACCTCTGAGTCCTAATAGGATGGTGTCTCCACACCAGCTCATGTTCGGGGAGAAGCCAAATGTCGGTCACATGAAGGTGTTCGGTTCTACCTGCTTCATGCACGTCCCGGACGCTCAGAGAACCAAGTTGGAGCCGAAAGCGAGGAAGTGTATCTTCATCGGCTACGATGAGCGGAAGAAGGGGTGGAAGTGCATGGATCCGCAGACCCACAAGTTCGTCGTCTCGCGCGACGTAGTGTTTGACGAACTGGTCTCATACCAGGGAGTCTCTTCTGTGGAGCTGCCGGAGAGTGGAAAAGCTAGCAGGGAAGAGGAGTGGGTCACTGAGGACCCTACTGTGGAGTTGGAGTTATCTCCAAGTGCTCCATCGCCATCTGGCTCGGGAGGAGCATCTGGCTCAGGAGGAGCTTCTGTCTCGGGAGGATCTTCTGGCTCAGGGGGAGCTACGAACTCAAGAAGCAGGGAGAGCACCGCTTCAGAAGGAGTTCAGAGAGGAGTTCAGAGAGGAGCTCAACCAGAGGAGTCTACTGGAGTGGTAGATAGTGGCCAAGCCTTGAGGAGGTCGAAGAGGACCATAGTCCCGCATGCTCGCTACAAGGAGGGGAACTTCGTGAGTTTGGTTTCCTGCTTCTTCGCAGGACCACTTGATGAGAGGGAACCTGCCTGCTTTGAGGATGCAGCTGGCATCAAGGAGTGGGACGCGGCCATGATCGAGGAGATGGAGGCCCTAGAGAAGAATGAGACATGGGACCTGGTTCCTATGGTGGAGGGCATCAAACCTGTCACCTGCAAATGTGTGAACAAGGTTAAGAAGAGAGCGGATGGAGAAGTGGAGCGGTACAAGGCGAGGCTTGTCGCTCGAGGCTTCTCTCAAACCTGCGGAGAGGACTACGAGGAGACATTTAGTCCTGTCGCAAAGATGACGTCGGTGAGGACGATCATCGCTCTGGCGGCGTGCCGAGGTTGGAAGCTGTGGCAGCTTGATGTGAAGAATGCGTTCATGTATGGAGAGATTGACAAGGACATATTCATGGTGCAACCGCCTGGATACGTGTCCAAGTCTCAGCCACATCATGTCTGCAAGCTGAAGAAGGCCCTCTACGGGTTGAAACAGGCGCCGAGAGCCTGGTATGGGAAGATTGCGGAGCACTTGCAGTTCTGCGGCTACGATGGCTCAGACTCAGACTCCAGCATGTTCGTGAAGAAGAGTGGAGGTCTTCACGTGCTGGTACTGCTATACGTCGATGACATGATCGTGACAGGGAACAACCCTGAGGAGGTCGCGGCGCTGAGACAACAGCTTTCCATACATTTCGAGATGAAGGATCTTGGTGAACTGCACCATTTCCTTGGCCTCCAAGTTGAGAAGAGAAGAGGCGGGTTGTATGTTTCCCAGAGGGCGTATGCCGAGAGGATCGTCGAAAGATTCGGCATGAAGGAGGGGAAGAGCAGCTCCGTTCCTCTAGAGGATGGGCTGAAGCTTCGGAAGGAAGAAGGGAGGATTCTTCCTGATCCGAAGATCTTTTGGGCACTGATGGGGAGTCTTATCTACTTGACTATCACGAGGCCGGACATCGCCTTTGCTGTCGGCCGAGTTAGTCGGTATATGCAGGAGCCGCGGAAGCCTCATCTGGAGGCAGCCAAGGGGATACTGAAGTACGTGAAGGGCACCCTTGAGATGGGGTTGTCCTATGAAGAGAAGTCTGACTTCAAGCTGCACGGGTACACAGATGCAGACTACGGAGGTGACGCTGATGATCGCAAGTCGACATCAGGTTACGTGTTCTTGTGTGGAGCAACTGCTATCTCGTGGTGTAGCAAGAAGCAGGACTCTATTTCCCTTTCTACCACGGAGGCCGAGTACAAGGCGTCGTCCTTAGCAGCTCAGGAGTGTGTCTGGCTAAGGAGACTAGTGGAGGATGTGGACGAGGAGGTCAGCGGACCTACTGTGCTACGTGGGGACAACGAGAGTGCATTTAAACTGGTAACCAATCCAGTATGTCATGCAAGGACCAAGTACATTGAGATCGAGCATCACTTCATCAGAGAGAAGGTGTTGCGTGGCTTGATCGTTGTGGAGCATGTGCAGAGTGAAGACAACCTTGCGGATATATTCACGAAGCCCCTATCTGTGGGGCCGTTCCGGAGGCTTCGCTCGTTGCTTGGAGTTGTTCCCGGAGCTTACTTTAAGGGGGAGTGTTAGATTTGAAGTGAGCTAGCGCCAGAGCTAGCGCTAGCGCCAGCGCTAGCTCCTACTCGTCACCCCCTTTGTTTTGCCTATAAATAGAGGGGTACCCCCCTCTAAAGAGAATCGATTCTGGATCTGGCGAGTATCATCAACTTTGAGCGAGTTAGAGATACCATAGCGCCACCAGGCGAGCATCGGACTTGGAGTAAGTTCGGCAGGCGAGCATCGGACTTGGAGTAAGTTCGGCCAGCTCCCTTGAGCGAGTAGCGAGTAGTGGAGATACCGCCGGCGCTAGTGCTAGCGCGCGCGGTAGCGACAAGAAGCGGCGAGCAGCTGGGAGTGCGAGTACCTACTCGGGAGATAGCGTCCGACGCTAGTGATAGCGCTCGCGCTAGCGAGTATTGGAGGAAGCGGCGCGTGGCGAGTACGCGAGTAGCTTGGAGTGCGAGCAGCGAGCTTGCGAGTAGCAGAGCTAACGCCCGGCGCTAGCGATACCGCCGGCGGTAGCGAGGAGCGAGCTTCGATAGCGAGGAGCGAGTATCACCAGCGCGGTGTGCTCCGGAGGAGAATCGGACCTTGTACGTGACCAAGTTCTTTCCTACTATTGGCTGTTGTGAATCAAGTTGGATGCAACTTGTATTCAGCCGTATTTGTTTGTAACTAGCTGCCAGAGTTATTAATTGTGAATACTTTTGTTCATCGTTTGGTGTCCTTATTCTCCCGTTGGTTGACGTGTTCTTCCGACTACAAAATATTTCACAGGCTCGTCCGAGAGAGGGGTTGTAGTGGAGGGTGGCGGTTGATGTGGGGAGGAGAACGGGAATGAGCGTTCATCAAAAGTAACATGCCGGGAGATAACAAACTTGCCGGTGAGGATGTCAAGACATTTGTATCCTCTATGGTTGTTGGGGATGCCAACGAAAACACATGGCTTGGAACGGGGAAGGAGTTTATGTTGGGTGGTGTCGGAGAGGTTGGGGTAGCATAAACAACCGAATGTACAGAGGTGAGAGTATGTTGGTTGGCGACGATAAAGAGCGAGAGTAGGGGTGGAGGAACCGAGGACAGTGGTAGGTAGGATGTTATGGAGATATGCGGCCATTTGAAGAGAGTGGGGCCAATATGTAGGTGTCATGGAAGCATGGATAAGAAGGGTGCGAGATGTATTGTTGAGTGTCCGAATCATGCGTTCCGCTTTGCCATTTTGCGAAGACGTGTAAGGGCAAGAAAAACGGAGTTGCATGCCGTGTTGGGCACATAGGGTGTGAAATAGCGTGTTATCGTACTCACGACCATTGTCACATTGAAAAGTTTTGATGTCTCTTTCAAATTGGGTGCGTATGTAAGCGCGGAAGGCGAGAAACATAGCGAATACTTGAGATTTGTGAGCAAGAGGAAAAACCCAAACAAAATGAGTATAGTCATCCAAAAAAAGCACATAATAGCGAAAATTATTATTGCCCATAACAGGAGATGTCCAAACATCACTATGAATGATATCAAAAGGGGCAAAAGTACAGGATACAGATGAAATAAACGGTAGCTTCATATGTTTGCCAAGCTGACACGACTGACAAAGCGGACTGCCGGTGCGGTTGGGACATGCGATATAGTGATGTTGCCGAAGGATATTGAAGACGGGATGCCCTGGATGCCCAAGTCGGTGATGCCAAGTGGTGGAGGAGACAGCGGAGAGAGCGGCTGGGATGGAAGTAGTGGTCAGGCGGACTGGGTACAGGTCACCCGAGTTGTCACATCGCATGCGAGTTGTGCCCGTCGTAAGGTCCTTCACAGAAAAACCAAAGGGATCAAATTCAACGGAACAGTTGTTATCTTTGGTGAACTGACGGACTGAAATCAAATTTTTGACAAGATGGGGGGCAAGGAGAACGTTAGTGAGGGTCATCGAAGGGTTGGGTGGCGGTAGGGTGCAGTGGCCGAGATCGTGAACTGGAATGTAGTTTCCATTACCAACAAGTATAGATTTATGAATGCTCGAATGAGAAAGAGAAGAGAGATTACCCGGACTAGAAGTCATGTGAGAGGAGGCACCAGTGTCCATGTACCAATTTTCGTCCGGTGGTTGGAGAGTGAGAGTTTTCATAGCAGAGGCGATGTCCGTAGGATAGTAAGAAGCTTCCGGCGCGGCAGTTGCGTGGAGCGCATGAGGGCGGGGACCAATAACACCGGAGGAAGAGGTCCGTGACGAAGGAGCACGATGACACGGAGCTGTGGGGTACGGACAGGGAGGAGTAGCCCATGGTTGTGGCCATTGGGGCCAAGGACCGACCCAAGGCGGACCGGGCCACGACATGTTGGGAGGTGGGCCTCCGCGGCCAGGATGGCCACGTCCTCGTCCACGGTGGCTGTTGCGGCCACGTCCACCGCGGTGCTGAAGCCGACCGGGGCTCGAGACAGGGTCGGGTGGAGGAGGAGCAGAGCGAGTTGTAGTGGTCATGGCATTCGGAGTATGTTGGCGAGCCTTGCACGTTTCCTCAAGAGTCAACATGGAGCGGGCTTGCGCGAAGCTAGGCAGCGGAGTAGTTTGGTTGATGATGCTAGCAACGGTGTCAAATTGCTCAGAGAGGCCGGCCACCAGCCGTAGGACAAGCCGCTCATTCGGGACATGAGAACCGACGACCGCAAGTTGATCGGCTAAAGTTTTAAGCGCTTTGCAGTAGGCGGTGGCATTAGGAAATTGGTCGAGGCGAGCGCCCGAGAACTCGTTCTCCAATTGGACGGCACAAGTCTGTTTGTTGTCCTGAAAAATATCGGTAAGGCGTGCCCATGCGGCCTGAGCCGTGGAGCCGGGCTCGATGATCGTAAGGAGGAGATCTTGCGAGATGGTGCCGTAGATCCATTGAAGAACAACGGCATCAAGGTGAGTCCAAAGGTGTTGGGCAGCAGCAGTAGATGCACACGGAGCATCGTCAGTAGGCGGGATGGGTATGATGTGATCGAGCACATCGTAGGCTCTTGCGGTAATCTGAAAGAGTTCAGCCCAGGAGGAATAGTGGGCGGATTCTTGATCCAAGAGAATGGGAATGACGTTCAGTATATTGGAGACGGCAAGAGCAGGGTGAAACGCCGGAGACGGCTCGGTGGCAGTTTTCTCGGTAGCAGTTTTCTCAGGAGCCATGACCGGCGTCAGATCTGGTTGGGAAGAAGAGAAGCAGGGCCGGCGTCGACTTCAGATCTGGAAACAGGGCCGGCGTTTCCGGCGGAGCACTGGGGGTAGCAAGGCCGGCGGAGCCGCGAGCAGAGAGGGGAATAGGGCCGGCGTCGGCGTCAGATCTGGATCGTGGAAGAGGCTGGGCGGCAGATCTGGAAGAGATCCGACGTCGGACGCCTGGGGGAGCAGCTCTGGAGCGGAGAAGAGGACGCCTGGAGCGGAGAAGAGGACGCCTGGAGCGGCAGATCTGGAGCGGAGAAGAGGACGCATGGGCGGAGGGGGAAAGAGGCGAGCCCTAGCAGAGGTGCTCTGATACCATGTTTGATAACTCAATAATATTTTCCCTGTCTGATTACAAAGAGCCCATGCTCTATATACAAAGCTGAACCGGGTAACACCAAATGGACCGGCTAATAACTACAAGCCGAAGGGTAACGCCATGGTGAGGAGCTCTCCTTCCCATTAAGGCTGGAGGACGATCGTTGATGGCGACGAGGCGTCGCTCTTCGGCGGTAGTCAGGATTGGGTGGATCTAGAAGGGGGTGGGGGTAGGTAACAAGAGGGCTCGAGATTTGGAATCCCCAAGATCGGCGGCCACAAGATCTCTTGATCCACCTCCTGAAGCTTTCGGTGGGATCACGGTAGAGAAAACCAAGAATGTTAACGGAATGTTAACGGATATGATTTTGGGGACTTAAAATTAAAAGTAAGCAAAAGTTAGGGACTGAAATCTTTAAAATTAAAGCTTTGGGACAGAAATAAAAAAAGTAGGCAAAAGTTTGGAACTGAAATATGCATTTAGTCTATTATTATTGTAAGGCTCGTTTGTACTGGATTATTCAGGAATAGATAACCAGTCAAATTCTTTGAGAATTAATAAAGTTGGAAATATAAAAATAAAATTAATTAATTTTTGATGGGTTTTCCTAAAAGTGCTCAGGTTAAGTCGGACCGAATGTTTCTCATCGCAGCCTCGCCCGGACCCGTAAGCCGACTCTAGCTCTGAAGCCCGGTCTAAATCCTGCAGCTAAGCAGCCTCGAGTTTTTGCTTCCGCTCCCTCCTGCTCCGTAAGTGTGCTTCCGCTCTATCTTGCTCCGCAGAAAGCGCTCCCGCTCCGCAGAGAGCGCTTCCGCTCTCGCCTGCCTCGTAAGAGTGCTTCTGCTTGCTCCTGCTTCGCGGGAGGCGCTGTCGCGGTCCCGCTCGCTCCTGCTCCACGGAAAGTGCTCCCGCTCCGCAGAGAGCGCTTTCGCTCCAGTCTGCTCCGTAAGAATGCTTCCGCTCGCTCCTGCTCCACGGAAAGCACTCTCCCGCTCCCGCTCGCTCCTACTCCACCGGAAGCGCTCCCGCTCTCTTATGGTCCGCAAGAAGCGCTCTCGCTTATGCTTGTTTCGCGGAGCGCGCCGCTATTATCCATCGTCGACGGCGATCGCCGACCACCACCACCACCACCACCACCAGGGAGGCTGCTCGGGCTGCCCAAGCTGCCCGAGCTGCCCAACGTGTCCGAGGGGCCGGGCATACTCGTCATAATCACAAAGTTGACAATCCGCGTGCCCCGAATCAAGCATTCTCATTCACTCGTCCACGAATCAGCATGACGCAGTTACTAGAACACCCTCCTCAAAAACTATAAATGGAGGGTCAGACCTCCATTTGAAACACTTTTTGGCATGGGGAGAGGAAGGAGATCTCGAGTTTTCTGGCGAGGATTTTTGGAAGATCTTCATCGGCATTCAAGCTCCTCTTAGAGATCTCCCCCAGCTTCCTAGCTTTACTTCAAGTACTTTGGGAGGACCTCAGTGGGGTGGAACGAGACTGCTCCAGAATGTTCAGCTCCAGGCTGCTTCCCAACGTTCTTCTCCAAAGCTGCTCCGCAGCACTCTGTTTGAGGTAGCATCACCAAGTTCCGCACTGAAGGGGATTCACGAGCGCACTTCACAGAGACCGACTCCTAAGTGCGGAAAGGACTTAACAAAATCTTTGTAACGAGCGGTGACCTGTCACTCTCGAAAAACAATTCTCTGTAACTTACAAAACTAGTGGATTGTTCAGAACTGGGCTAGACCTCGTGATTTTTTTTCTTTTTGGATTTTCCATGTAAAAATCAAGATGTCTACTGTTAGTTCTCACTTTTGACTGTTTGTGCGTTTGTCTCACTCTCAAGCTAAGACGGTTCACCTCGACTGATCTAGGAGAGCGTTGAACGACTCACAACAATTTTAAAAATAAACAGTAGTTAGTGATGATCCGGTAATTAGATAGAGAAGCAGTCACTGTAAGTAGACTCGCGATGAAGAGTGATGAGGTATTTTCTCCTAAGTGTGAAAAGAGGCTAGCCGTCTTTGACTTGAAGGAAGCTTCCTAGAAAGAGGGAAAGTCAACATGTGCTCTTAAAGGAAGCTTCTAGGAAGGTGGCCAAAGGAAGCTTCATATTATTTGACATGTGTTCTTTGACCGAGGGAAGCTTCATGAAAGCTTCATGGAAGCTTCAAGGAAGCTTCCTCCACATGCCATCTACCACCATCTACCCCTTGGTTTTGGCCTATAAATAGGCATGAAGGAGGAGGGGTAAGGCATCCACTCATCTCCTATCTCAAGCATTGAAAGAGTTCTTAGAGAGGCCTTTGTGGCAAGCGTCTTGATTTGGGAAGAGCTTTCGGACGTCTCTGCGACGTTGACGAGGAATACTTCGCATACACGGATTGGATCTGGAGCAGACTTTGGCAAGTATTCGAAGAGGCATCTTGGAGAGGATTTGTGTAATCCGTCTCGTCGGCCACTGTCGGTAACTTGCAATTTTCTTGCTACTGTTTATTGTGTATTCTTGTGTGGTGCGAAGTTGGTGAAGATCCTGTGTGGATCGAGGAGGGAAAGCCTTGTAATTGCCTATCTGTTTTACACATTTTTAGTGGCGGCTTTCCGGGTTGGACTCCGATCGTCCCGTGGTTTTTACCCTATTGGGTTTCCACGTTATATCTGTGTGTCACCTTTTATTACTGTTATTTTGTGCTGTGTTTTGGTTGTGTATCGGCATACCGCTAAGCGGACGTGCAGATACTTGCTCGAACTAATTTGCAGGTGTTCTGGTCGGGCTTGCGTGCTCTCTAGCCCAACAAGTGGTATCAGAGCTAGGTTCATTGTCAGAGCTGGTATCGGGCTGACCTATTTGAGATTCGAGACGAGCCGATCGGATATTTCGGGTTAGTGATCGGGTGCGGTAGGTGACGACAATTAGTCCGCTCCCTATCCTCTTTGATTCCTTTCTTGGAAATAGTCGGCTCAGAGAACTGAGGTCAGTCCGATCAGTGACAGAGCATAATGGAGTCCACTTCAGGTTCAGGCTCCGAGCAAATGGTAAAACTAAACGGCGCAAACTATCACCATTGGCATCTTCTAATGGAGGATCTGATATACGTGAAGGGTTGGCATGCTCCTATCTTTGAGGAGATGCCAAAGGACATGGATGCGGCAAAGTGGAAGGTGGAGCATCGGAAGCTGTGTGGGTTCATTAGACGGTTCGTGGAGCCGAACGTCTACAACCATGTGGCTAGCATCACTGATGCGAAGACTTTGTGGAAGACTCTCGAGACGTTGTATGCCAAGAGCACGGGCATCAACAAGCTGTATTTGCTGAAGAAGCTTGGAGAGTTCAGATACCGAGATGGCTCACCCATTTTGGATCATGTCAACGAGTTCCAGGGAATTATTGATCGCCTGACTGCTATGAAGGTGATGTTTGAAGACGAAGTGAATGCTTTGTGGCTACTCAAGTCACTTCCAGACTCGTGGGAGATGGTCAGAGTTTCTCTGATCAATTCTTCCCCCCAGGGGATTGTTTCCATGGAGATCGCCAAGAGTGGGATCTTGAATGAGGAGGTGAGACGAAAGTCTCAAGGGACTTCAGGCTCTTCTTCACGAGCTGACGTTCTCTATACTGAGTCCAGGGGGAGAGGAAGGAGTAAGAGCCGAGGAAGGAAGGAGGACAGGAGTCAGAGTAGGGGCAAGTCGAAGTCACGTTATCAGAACGTGGAGTGCCACTACTGCCACAAGAAGGGACACATCAAGAAGTTTTGTTACTCGTTGAAGAACGATCAGAAGAAGAAGGGGATTGCCACTGAAGGCAAGGATGAGGGTCACACGGCAGCTACTATTTCGACTGAGGAGGACGACGTCATTATTGTTGGCGACGACGTCACAGCTGCACTTGCGTGTGACGACCGATGCTGGATCGTTGATTCTGGAGCTTCTGCACATGTCTCCCATAACAGGAAGTTATTTGCCACCTACACCACTCATGACTGTGGGGTGTTGAGGATGGGCAATGGGGATACATCCAAGGTGCTTGGGCGTGGAGACATGCATTTGAAGACGAGTACTGGTGCCCTACTGGTTCTTAGGGATGTGCGGCATGTGCCAGATATTCGCTTCAATCTGATATCTGTTGGAAGACTTGGAGACGAAGGACACCTGAGTGTCTTTGGAGGAGACTTCTGGAAGCTGATCAGGGGATCGCTTGTGATGGCCAGAGGCTATAGAGATTCTGGACTATACTACATGGAGGGGAGGCCTGAAGCTGCTCAGGCCAACTCCGTCAGGGATGAGGCATCCACTTCCTTATGGCACAGGAGGCTGGCACACATTAGCCAGAAGGGTTTAGGATGCCTAGCGAAGAAAAAGCTGATTTGTGATATTTCTGGGGATCACTTAGAGAGGTGCGACCACTGCATGGCTGGGAAACAGAATAGGATATCATTTCACAGCCACACGTCCACCAGGAGATCTGAGCCTTTGGAGCTAGTTCATACTGATGTTTGCGGACCACTGAAGGTCCAAACTAGAGGTGGAGCATCTTACTTCGTCACTTTCATTGACGACCATTCGAGGAAGCTTTGGGTCTATGCTATCAAGACCAAAGATCAGGTCCTCGATACCTTCAGGAGATTCCACGCTGAGGTGGAGAGACAGTCTGGGAGGAGATTGAGATGCATCAGGTCCGATAACGGGGGAGAGTACATTGGTCCGTTTGACGAGTACTGCAGGGACCATGGCATTAGACATGAAAAGACCCCACCGAAGACGCCGCAGCTGAATGGCGTAGCTGAGAGGATGAACAGGACACTGATGGAGAGGATTCGATGCATGCTATCTGAGTCGAAGCTGCCAGGGATGTTTTGGGGCGAGGCTCTTCTTACTGCAGCGCATGTCATCAACCTCTCGCCGAGTTCAGCTTTGCAGGAGGATGTCCCAGATAGGGTCTGGTACGGGAAGGACCCCTCATATAGTCACTTGCGGGTATTTGGCTGCAAAGCCTTTGTGCACGTCCCCAGGGACGAGAGATCCAAGTTGGATTCGAAGACCCGACAGTGTATTTTCTTGGGGTACGGCTACAGTGGAGAGTTTGGGTACAGGTTCTTTGATCCAGTTGAGAAGAAGCTTGTACGTAGCCGTGATGCTGTTTTCTGTGAGGATCAGACTGTTGGTGATCCCGAGGAGACTGTTGAGTCTGAGGTTGACTCTCGCACTGCTGCAGAGTCACCTATGATTGGAGATGACGATACTGAGGAGGCTACTGAGCCTGAGCCAGCACAGGGTACTGATACCCTTCCAGATCATGATATCACCACTGATGGTGAACCAGGAGTCGCTGAGGACATTGCTGATGATGTGCCTGCACCGGCCCCTGAGCCTGCCTTGCGGAGATCAGATCGTGCCAGGCACCCGTCCGCTAGATATTCTGCATCAGAGTTCATACTATTGACTGATGCGGGGGAGCCTGAGAGCTATGGCGAGGCTGTGGAGAGTATCGAGAAGCGTCAGTGGATGGCTGCTATGCAGGATGAGATGCAGTCGCTGCAGAAAAATCACACATATGACCTGGTGAGATTGCCTAAGGGCAAGAAGGCCTTGAAGAATCGGTGGATTTTCAGGGTGAAGCAGGGAGATCCCTCCACACCTCCCAGATACAAGGCCAGGCTGGTGGTGAAAGGTTTTGGACAGCGACAGGGCGTTGACTTTGATGAGATCTTCTCACCAGTGGTGAAGATGTCGTCTGTTCGTGTGGTACTTGGCCTCGCTGCGAGGCTTGACTTGGAGATAGAGCAGATGGACGTCAAGACCGCCTTTCTGCATGGCGATCTTGACGAGGAGCTTTACATGGAGCAGCCTGAGGGCTTTGGTGTCAGGGGAAAGGAAGGTCTGGTGTGCCGCTTGCAGAAGAGTTTATATGGCCTGAAGCAGGCCCCGCGGCAATGGTATAAGAAGTTTGATTCTTTCATGGGGGAGATCGACTTCAGGAGGACCACCCTTGACCACTGCGTGTTCATCAAGCAGTACGCTCCAGAGGATTTCATTATCCTATTGTTGTACGTGGACGATATGCTGATCGTCGGGAGGAACACTGCGCGCATTGCTGAGTTGAAGCGGCAGTTGAGTTCCACCTTTGAGATGAAGGATCTGGGTGCTGCGAAGACTATTTTGGGGATGCACATTCGCAGAGACAGGGGAGCCAGATTGCTTTGGTTGTCACAGGAGCGGTACATCCGCAAAGTGCTACAGAGATTTGATATGGATCAGGCGAAGAAGGTGAGCGTGCCTCTTGCAGCTCACTTCAGGCTTACCGCTGATCAGTGCCCCAGCACACCCGAGGAGATCGAGGCTATGCAGAAGGTTCCGTATGCATCTGCAGTTGGGAGCCTCATGTATGCGATGGTGTGTACCCGTCCAGACATTGCGCATGCGGTTGGGACCGTTAGTAGATTTCTCTCCAATCCTGGGAGAGAGCATTGGAGCGCAGTGAAGTGGATACTGAGATACCTGCAGGGGACGTCTGATTTGACACTGAGATTTGGAGACAGTGAGCCAGAGCTGTTGGGCTACACTGATGCCGACATGGCTGGAGATGTAGATTCCAGGAGGTCGACGTCCGGGTACATGATTCTGTTTGCAGGGGGAGCTGTCTCGTGGGCTTCGAGACTGCAGAAGTGCGTTGCACTGTCTACCACGGAGGCGGAGTTCATTGCGGTCACTGAGGCCGGGAAGGAGCTGCTTTGGATGAAGAGGTTCATCAAAGAGCTTGGTTTCACTCAGGACCGATACACACTCCTGTGTGACAGTCAGAGCGCTATTCACCTGGGGAAGAACCCCACGTTTCACTCGAGGTCGAAGCACATCGACACTCGGTATCATTGGATACGAGATGTCCTGGAGCAGAAGGAGCTTGATCTTCAGAAGGTGCACACTGATGAAAATGGGGCAGACATGCTGACCAAGTCCGTGCCAAGGGGGAAGTTCGAGCATTGCGTTAGGATCGCCGGGATGGCGGTTTCTTCCGCCTTGATGTGAAAGGGGATAAATTGCTGGGTGCAGTTCCCGTCCTTTGTGGAGAAAACTGTGGATTCGAGTTTTACTAACTCGAACTTGGTGGCGCTGGATCTATCGACATATGGAGGAGACATGAAGGTCTTACCAAATGAAGATTATTAGAAGGACACATTTTTTTCACTTAGTCGAAAATGGGGAGATTTGATGAGGTATTTTCTCCTAAGTGTGAAAAGAGGCTAGCCGTCTTTGACTTGAAGGAAGCTTCCTAGAAAGAGGGAAAGTCAACATGTGCTCTTAAAGGAAGCTTCTAGGAAGGTGGCCAAAGGAAGCTTCATATTATTTGACATGTGTTCTTTGACCGAGGGAAGCTTCATGAAAGCTTCATGGAAGCTTCAAGGAAGCTTCCTCCACATGCCATCTACCACCATCTACCCCTTGGTTTTGGCCTATAAATAGGCATGAAGGAGGAGGGGTAAGGCATCCACTCATCTCCTATCTCAAGCATTGAAAGAGTTCTTAGAGAGGCCTTTGTGGCAAGCGTCTTGATTTGGGAAGAGCTTTCGGACGTCTCTGCGACGTTGACGAGGAATACTTCGCATACACGGATTGGATCTGGAGCAGACTTTGGCAAGTATTCGAAGAGGCATCTTGGAGAGGATTTGTGTAATCCGTCTCGTCGGCCACTGTCGGTAACTTGCAATTTTCTTGCTACTGTTTATTGTGTATTCTTGTGTGGTGCGAAGTTGGTGAAGATCCTGTGTGGATCGAGGAGGGAAAGCCTTGTAATTGCCTATCTGTTTTACACATTTTTAGTGGCGGCTTTCCGGGTTGGACTCCGATCGTCCCGTGGTTTTTACCCTATTGGGTTTCCACGTTATATCTGTGTGTCACCTTTTATTACTGTTATTTTGTGCTGTGTTTTGGTTGTGTATCGGCATACCGCTAAGCGGACGTGCAGATACTTGCTCGAACTAATTTGCAGGTGTTCTGGTCGGGCTTGCGTGCTCTCTAGCCCAACAAAGAGAACATGCTCTCCCGAAAATTTGATGATAATTTTTCATTTTCTTCGATCACGGTCATCTAATGGAGATTGGCGGATTGATGAGGGTCGCCATAAATGGTCTCAGAATAATGGGAATAAGTTTTTACGAAAATTTAGCAACGATCCGACGACTTTCAATTTTTGACGGTTATTTCATAAGAATCAATGAATATTTATGTAAATGTTATATTATGCCATGTTTTGGAGTAAAAAAGAAGAAGGAATTAAATCACATGATTGCTCTCTTTAGATAGGTTTGGTATCATTGTCTCGTGGTTTTTCACGACATCGTAATTTTTTCGAAACATTTCTACAAAAAATATTAATAAATTAAATAATTTTTCAATGTGTAGATATATATTGCACAAAAAAATTCATTAAAAATACAGACATATTTTTTCTATATTTTGACATTGCACAAAATTCTTTTTATTAAAAAAGTAGACATAATATAAAAGAAATGTGACGTTAATATAACATAGGCACAATTTTTTTTATTTGTTGATTAAAATAGTATTTCGCCCACACAGAGAAAAATTTATACGTCCTTCGGTGTATCTGTAACATCCCTGGTCTGCAAATAGAATATAACATGAGTCCGGCCGGGACCCCACGACATATAATATCCACAAAGCCTAAAATGTTAGTCATTGATACACGAAAACATGCTAATAAAACTCAGAGTAAACAGAAACGGAAGCTAACCACAAGCCCAAAACAAAGAGGCCAGAATGTCCACATCAACAAGGAAGACAGTATTGAAGTGACACGGCCTTAAGGCCTTACATGGCTTTCAGAAAAGGTACAGACAAACCAAAAGAGCTACATGAAAAACCCCAAAACAGAGAGAGGACCCTAGCCAGCTCCTCAGCAACCCATGGGCTCCGGCCCACTACACACCACTGTGAGCTCCGCCACCTGAAATCAAGAACAAACAGGCGGTGCAACGAAGGTCAGCATGGGGCTGACCAACACAACGTAACGACTCCTTCCCCCGGCCATCCTAGCGGACTCCGGGGCGAGTATATCGCTCTCCTGCAAGTACGCACGCACACCAAAATATGCAAACAAGGAATAAAGGACCAAGAGTCAGGGGACACACGAAGCGTCACCCTTCAAACTACCACGCACGTGCTATGAACACACTGAAAGCGTACGATCTAAACTTCAACGCCTAGTAAAACAGTACGACCGCGACTCGGTCAATCGTAGTGACAGAAGGGACCAAACCTACAACTGCTCCATAGCATGGACAGAGGACTGGTTTGGGATGAACGACCTACAACTACCCTTTTTGAGGTGGCAGAGGACTGGTCAGGAAATATATGACCTACAACTGCCTTTGACGTGGCAGAGGGCTGGTCAGAAGACATACGACCTACAACTGCCTTTTTGACGTGACAGAGGGCTGGTCAGAAAATATACGACCTACAACTGCCTTTGACGTGACAGAGGGCTGGTCAGAAGACATATGACCTACAACTGCAATTTCGAGATGGCAGAGGACTGATCAAAGGAAGCGCAATCTACGCACTGACGGGGATCCACCCGTCCAACAAAACCCCACAAAAACGCCGTTCTACCGGGCCCAACACAGGCCCGCCTAGGAACGGGGTATTCACGAATAAAGCCCACGAATTCCTACAATACTACGACGAATAACACGGGACATTCCCATTCGCGTACCAAGGGCTAATCGCAATGCACAGCACAGAAACATCACCGATCCGGGATTGCCGCCACGGGTAGGCTTCACACAGCATGCCTAAATCCAGACTCGCGCGTCGGATCACTAATGCATATTTATGCCGGGGACGAACACAATCGACCCGGGGGTTCGCAATGAACCGAGGGAAACACACACCGCGTCCAATTGGAGGCGGGTGACCCTCCTAAGCAAAGCAAAAGCAGAAAAACTACACCGAGGTCGCAATCCCACGCCCTGGCGAAGTCCCCGCTCTCCACCACGTAGTGGGAGAGGGACTCTACATGCAGTTCACACCAACATACGCCGGGGTCGCAATCCCACGCCCTGGCGGAGTCCCCGTCCTCAACCGAGACTGTACAACCCAGTATTCGTCGAGTGCTTTTCCCTCGGATAGAGAGAGGGAGGACGAGCGGTAGGAGGCGGAGACCTCCGCTCGCCCAGCTCATATAGGAAGCGAGCAAAGGAAGGGGGCGAGCTCCTCTCGCCCCCCGCTCCGGAGGAAGGCGGAGAGGGGAGAGGCCAGCTCGACCCCCCCTCTCGCCCAGCATTCGGCGGAGAGGGGAGAGGCCAGCTCGACCCCCCCTCTCGCCCAGCATTCGGCGGAGAGGGGAGATGCCAGCTCGACCCCCCCTCTCGCCCAGCATTCGGCGGAGAGGGGAGAGGCCAGCTCGACCCCCCCTCTCGCCCAGCATTCGGCGGAGAGGGGAGAGGCCAGCTCGACCCCCCCTCTCGCCCAGCATTCGGCGGAGAGGGGAGAGGCCAGCTCGACCCCCCCTCTCGCCCAACATTCGGCGGAGAGGCCAACTCGGCCCCCCTCATCCAGTTTACTATTCGCAGTCCAGTTTGGCTATTCGCAGTCCAGTGGTCTGCATTTAGCATTTCAGAACAGCGGGATTCAGCTATCCGCAGCCCAATTCAGGGGTATTCTGGTAATCTGGCAGACCAGTTTTTGGCTATTTGCAGCCCAACTTCAAAAATCCTATAAATAGGACCAAGGGGCACCATTTGGAGAGATCTCTCATCCTAGGCTAGCTCTCTCCTTCTCCCTCTCCCTCCCCAAGTCTCTCTAGGGGGTGAGGAGAGGCTACAGTGGTGCCCAAGCTTAGTAGTGGCTTGGGAGGGGAAGTTCCAAGGGGACTTCCGGGTACGTGGCGGGACCTCCCCGCTAAGCCCTTGGTCCAGTTCTTAGTTCCGACACCTTCAACCTAGAGCTCTCCCTTGGGGGAAGTAAGGGTTGGTCGCCCCTCAGCCTCGTTGAGGGCCCCGAACTCCACAGAGACCGAGTAGTCGGTTTCAACATTTATGGTGCGGTGAGCGTGGAGTGTGACCGATTCAAGAAACCCTCAAGATGAGCTCCATGGATGGAGGTGGAGGAAGTTCCGACCCAGGTCACTCGCAGCCCCCGGTGGCTGGGATGATGTTGGAGATGTTTGAAAATTTCAGGCAGGAGGTCCTGCAGACCTTGCAGGTAGCTTTCGCCTCGGGAGGCGAAGACATGAGAGGAAGTGGTTCGGAGGTCTCTCCCCGACAGGAGGGTGAGATCCCTCTCGACCAACCAGCCAGAGAGGAGGTGCCAGGAGTTGGCGGGTGGGGAGGTCATCGACCCCCACTCGCCGAGACCCAAGTTGGCGGGTGGGGAGGTCCTCGACCCCCACTCGCCGAGATCCAAGTGGGCGGGTGGGGAGGTCATCGACCCCCACTCGCCGAGACCCAAGTAGGCGAATGGGAAGGTGTCAAACCCCGTCTCGCCCAGCCCCCAAGGGGGGCGAGCAGAGGAGGTCCTTTTTCTGAGATGATCCTCTCAGCCCCGATTCCGGAGGGGTTCAAGGGAGCAGAGATGTCTCACTACTTCGGCAAGGATGACCCCGTCCTGCACCTGCAGTGGTTTGAGGACATGGTCTCCATCATGCCCATGTCGGACGCTTTTAGGTGTCGACTCTTTGCGACAACCCTGAAGGAAAAGGCTAGAGAGTGGTTCCACTAGCTCCCTGCGGGATCCATCTATGCCTTCGAAGACTTGCGTCGAGGTTTCTTGCTACGCTTCGCGACGTCAAGGAAGAGGAAGAAAGATGCTGAAGCACTTTTCAAGGTCAAGCAAGAGCCAGAGGAGTCGCTGGCTCGATATCTAGAACGGTTCAGGGAAGAGGTTCACCTCGTCGAAGAGGTTCCCGGGTACACCCTCAAGCTTGCATTCACGTTGGGGCTGCGGGAGGGCTTCTTCAAGGTGGACCTCAAGAGGAGGGCTCCTTTGTCTTTTGAGGAGTTGATGGAAAGGGTGGCCGAAGAAGTTGAAAGTGAAGAGGCCAACCCGGAGTTCACAAGAAGGCTGGCCAAGCTGAGTGAGCCGGAGGCAAGGCAGCAGGGGGGGAGAGCAAAGGCCCCCAAGAGGAAGTTCGACCAGGAGGAAGACAACTTACAAGAAGAGGGGACCGACCTCCCAGGATGGAGGCAGGGACCGAAAGCACCCTCTCCACCACCCCAGCAAGCCATGGTGATAGGCCACAGAAGAAGAAGAAATCGTGGAGGAGGAAGAAGGGGCGTCCGAGTGGAGTTACCCTACTGTGACTTCCATCAGGAGGAAGGCCACGCGACATCCGCCTGCCCTGAGTTCTTGGAAATGAGGGAGGCGAGGGGCCCGAGGCCGCAGCATCGACAACCAGAGGAGGTCGGGGAGGACCATGCCGGGGAATAGAAGTCCGAGTCCCGGTCTCCGTGCTTTATTTTTTCTTTGAGTCCATGTAGTAGGAGAGAGTGTTTCCCTACTTAGTTTTTCTTGCATGCAACCGAATGACTAATGAAATGAAAGCTTTTTGAAGTATTGTTCCCCTTGGATGGTTCCGCTGACCGGGCTCTCACTAGACGGCAGGCCAGGTTGACCTCCTAGGGAGGAAAAGAGATGTTCCCCTTGGATGGTTCCGCTGACCGGGCTCTCACTAGACGGCAGGCCAGGTTGACCTCCTAGGGAGGAAAAGAGATGTTCCCCTTGGATGGTTCCGCTGACCGGGCTCTCACTAGACGACAGGCCAGGTTGACCTCCTAGGGAGGAAAAGAGATGTTCCCCCTTGGATGGTTCCGCTGACCGGGCTCTCACTAGATGGCAGGCCAGGTTGACCTCCTAGGGAGGAAAAGAGATGTTCCCCTTGGATGGTTCCGCTGACCGGGCTCTCACTAAACGGCAGGCCAGGTTGACCTCCTAGGGAGGAAAAGAGATGTTCCCCTTGGACGGTTCCGCTGACCGGGCTCTCACTAGACGGCAGGCCAGGTTGACCTCCTAGGGAGGAAAAGAGATGTTCCCCTTGGATGGTTCCGCTGACCGGGCTCTCACTAGACGGCAGGCCAGGTTGACCTCCTAGGGAGGAAAAGAGATGTTCCCCTTGGATGGTTCCGCTGACCGGGCTCTCACTAGACGGCAGGCCAGGTTGACCTCCTAGGGAGGAAAAGAGATGTTCCCCTTGGATGGTTCCGCTGACCGGGCTCTCACTAGACGGCAGGCCAGGTTGACCTCCTAGGGAGGAAAAGAGATGTTCCCCTTGGATGGTTCCGCTGACCGGGCTCTCACTAGACGGCAGACCAGGTTGACCTCCTAGGGAGGAAAAGAGATGTTCCCCTTGGATGGTTCCGCTGACCGGGCTCTCACTAGACGGCAGGCCAGGTTGACCTCCTAGGGAGGAAAAGAGATGTTCCCCTTGGATGGTTCCGCTGACCGGGCTCTCACTAGACGGCAGGCCAGGTTGACCTCCTAGGGAGGAAAAGAGATGTTCCCCTTGGATGGTTCCGCTGACCGGGCTCTCACTAGACGGCAGGCCAGGTTGACCTCCTAGGGAGGAAAAGAGATGTTCCCCTTGGATGGTTCCGCTGACCGGGCTCTCACTAGACGGCAGGCCAGGTTGACCTCCTAGGGAGGAAAAGAGATGTTCCCCTTGGACGGTTCCGCTGACCGGGCTCTCACTAGACGGCAGGCCAGGTTGACCTCCTAGGGAGGAAAAGAGATGTTCCCCTTGGATGGTTCCGCTGACCGGGCTCTCACTAGACGGCAGGCCAGGTTGACCTCCTAGGGAGGAAAAGAGATGTTCCACTTGGATGGTTCCGCTGACGGGCTCTCACTAGACGGCAGGCCAGGTTGACCTCCTAGGGAGGAAAAGAGATGTTCCCCTTGGATGGTTCCGCTGACCGGGCTCTCACTAGACGGCAGGCCAGGTTGACCTCCTAGGGAGGAAAAGAGATGTTCCCCTTGGATGGTTCCGCTGACCGGGCTCTCACTAGACGGCAGGCCAGGTTGACCTCCTAGGGAGGAAAAGAGATGTTCCCCTTGGATGGTTCCGCTGACCGGGCTCTCACTAGACGGCAGGCCAGGTTGACCTCCTAGGGAGGAAAAGAGATGTTCCCCTTGGATGGTTCCGCTGACCGGGCTCTCACTAGACGGCAGGCCAGGTTGACCTCCTAGGGAGGAAAAGAGATGTTCCCCTTGGATGGTTCCGCTGACCGGGCTCTCACTAGACGGCAGGCCAGGTTGACCTCCTAGGGAGGAAAAGAGATGTTCCCCTTGGATGGTTCCGCTGACCGGGCTCTCACTAGACGGCAGGCCAGGTTGACCTCCTAGGGAGGAAAAGAGATGTTCCCCTTGGATGGTTCCGCTGACCGGGCTCTCACTAGACGGCAGGCCAGGTTGACCTCCTAGGGAGGAAAAGAGATGTTCCCCTTGGATGGTTCCGCTGACCGGGCTCTCACTAGACGGCAGGCCAGGTTGACCTCCTAGGGAGGAAAAGAGATGTTGCCCTTGGACGGTTCCGCTGACCGGGCTCTCACTAGACGGCAGGCCAGGTTGACCTCCTAGGGAGGAAAAAAGATGTTCCCCTTGGATGGTTCCGCTGACCGCGCTCTTACTAGACGGCAGGCCAGATTGACCTCCTAGGGAGGAAAAGAGATGTTCCCCTTGGATGGTTTCGCTGACCGGGCTCTCACTAGACGGCAGGCCAGGTTGACCTCCTAGGGAGGAAAAGAGATGTTCCCCTTGGATGGTTCCGCTGACCGGGCACTCACTAGACGGCAGGCCAGGTTGACCTCCTAGGGAGGAAAAGAGATGTTCCCCTTGGATGGTTCCGCTGACCGGGCTCTCACTAGACGGCAGGCCAGGTTGACCTCCTAGGGAGGAAAAGAGATGTTCCCCTTGGATGGTTCCGCTGACCGGGCTCTCACTAGACGGCAGGCCAGGTTGACCTCCTAGGGAGGAAAAGAGATGTTCCCCTTGTATGGTTCCGCTGACCGGGCTCTCACTAGACGGCAGGCCAGGTTGACCTCCTAGGGAGGAAAATAGATGTTCCCCTTGGATGGTTCCGCTGACCGGGCTCTCACTAGACGGCAAGCCAGGTTGACCTCCTAGGGAGGAAAAGAGATGTTCCCCTTGCATGGTTCCGCTGACCAGGCTCTCACTAGCTGGGTGGCTCTCACTAGTTGGGTGGCTCTCACTAGTAGAGCTCGCTCCTAGGAGTGTGTCGACCCATTGTCGACCACTAGTGGAGCACGCTCCCGGAGGCGCTCAGTCCCGAGCAGACTCCCTAGCCGGGCTCTCATTAGCCGACAAGGTTGGAGGACCTCTTCGGAGAGGCTACGTGTTTTTCCGAGATAGCACCGTTAGCCGGATTTCCAGCGACACTCGTCGAACACTCAGGGTTGGATGATTCTTTGCGAGTTTAAGCTAACCTCGCAAAGAGCGGGGATTGTGTACAACCCAGTATTCGTCGAGTGCTTTTCCCTCGGATAGAGAGAGGGAGGACGAGCGGTAGGAGGCGGAGACCTCCGCTCGCCCAGCTCATATAGGAAGCGAGCAAAGGAAGGGGGCGAGCTCCTCTCGCCCCCCGCTCCGGAGGAAGGCGGAGAGGGGAGAGGCCAGCTCGACCCCCCCTCTCGCCCAGCATTCGGCGGAGAGGGGAGAGGCCAGCTCGACCCCCCCTCTCGCCCAGCATTCGGCCGAGAGGGGAGAGGCCAGCTCGACCCCCCCTCTCGCCCAACATTCGGCGGAGAGGGGAGAGGCCAGCTCGACCCCCCCTCTCGCCCAGCATTCGGCGGAGAGGGGAGAGGCCAGCTCGACCCCCCCTCTCGCCCAACATTCGGCGGAGAGGGGAGAGGCCACCTCGACCCCCCCTCTCGCCCAGCATTCGACGGAGAGGGGAGAGGCCAGCTCGACCCCCCCCCCCCTCTCGCCCAGCATTCGGCGGAGAGGGGAGAGGCCAGCTCGACCCCCCCTCTCGCCCAGCATTCGGCGGAGAGGGGAGAGGCCAGCTCGACCCCCCCTCTCGCCCAGCATTCGGCGGAGAGGGGAGAGGCCAGCTCGACCCCCCCTCTCGCCCAACATTCGGCGGAGAGGCCAACTCGGCCCCCCTCATCCAGTTTACTATTCGCAGTCCAGTTTGGCTATTCGCAGTCCAGTGGTCTGCATTTAGCATTTCAGAACAGCGGGATTCAGCTATCCGCAGCCCAATTCAGGGGTATTCTGGTAATCTGGCAGACCAGTTTTTGGCTATTTGCAGCCAACTTCAAAAATCCTATAAATAGGACCAAGGGGGCACCATTTGGAGAGATCTCTCATCCTAGGCTAGCTCTCTCCTTCTCCCTCTCCCTCCCCAAGTCTCTCTAGGGGGTGAGGAGAGGCTCCAGTGGTGCCCAAGCTTAGTAGTGGCTTGGGAGGGGAAGTTCCAAGGGGACTTTCGGGTACGTGGCGGGACCTCCCCGCTAAGCCCTTGGTCCAGTTCTTAGTTCCGACACCTTCAACCTAGAGCTCTCCCTTGGGGGAAGTAAGGGTTGGTCGCCCCTCAGCCTCGTTGAGGGCCCCGAACTCCACAGAGACCGAGTAGTCGGTTTCAACAGAGACGGTGTGAGGGGACTCTCATTGCACGAAACATAATCATAAGCACACAAACATACAGAACATACGGTCCTAAGACCGGAGGAAGAAATCGTTACCCTTGAAGCGTGTCGGAGCTATAGGAACTAGCATTAATTTGACGGTGAACGACCATAGTGGCTGCCCCTATACAGATCCGAACGTCGTTTGGCGGTTCAAGCTCTAATTCTTCCTCTCACTGTGGATCTCGGCAACGCTAGCTCTCTTCAAGAGAGGATCGGGTTCGAGCCTTAGCAACGACTCCGCAAACGGGGAAGGAATCGACGGCAAAAAGGGGGCTGCTCGGCCCTGCTGCACGCGAGAGGAGAGAGAGAGAGGAGAGGGAGCTGCTCACGGCCTCCTCTTGACCGGCGAGAGAGAGGGAGACGGGGAAGCCGCTTCTCCTAGCTCCAGGCCGACGGCGAGAGAGGGAGGAGGGAGCGTCGGCCTCCTCCTGACCGGCGAGAGAGAGGGAGGGGACGAGGGGGGGGGGGGGGGGGGGGGGTCGGCCGACCTAGACGAGGGCGAGAGGGAGATCGCGAGAGGGGAAGGGGATTCCTGTGCGGCGTCCTGCGCGAAAACGAGAGAGAGGGGAGGAACCGGAGGGGGGAAGTCGGGTTTTAACAAAAACCCTAAATGAAAAAGGCTAACTGCACCCCACTCGGCTATTCGCACACCAGACTCTCTATTTGCACCCCCCACAGCCCCTAATCGCAGATCACGCCCCAAATTTGCTAAACGCCGAAATATTGGGGGCGTTACAGTATCCATGTATAAAAGCATGCATGAAATGCTACTATTTTCATGGAAGAAACGGCCGCGAAGACCAATATAATTGTAGCGCAAATGGAGCCCTACTTCCCAATATAGATCTATATCTTCGTCATCATTTTTCATACATAATAGCTAGCAAAATAATATCATTATTAATTGTAACAATCTTAATTAATTTGTAAACCCAAAAATTTTATTTTGCACGGCACCTCTTCGGAACTAGCATGCATTGCAACTTCTCACGCATTGTAATTTCATAGACTATTTGCATGCATTTGAACTGGGAAATAATAATTTCTCACTGGGGAAGATAAGTTCTTAATAACATGGGGGCGGCGGTGGGATTGGAATCGGAGAGATCGGAGAAACTTGAGGGCGGGAAACTGGTGCAGGCGGACGGGCAGTGGGGCGCCTTGTGCCGAGGACCCTACGGTTTGTTTCGTCCGGAGCAGGTACGGGCAGGACCCATTTGGCTGCGGCTGACCGATCACCTTCATAAAATAGATTAACATAAAGTGTTTCTGCATTCAGTATATGTTATGATGTTACTGAGAAGCCACTCTTTTAATTTATTCTCAGAGAATTTCTTTACTAAATTGCATATATCTATACTATATGTATAAAAGAACGGTCTTTGGTAAAATAATAATATTTTTTTCAAAAAAAAAAAATTCACAATTTATACAGGTTTTGTCATTGGGTTTAATTTTGGTCTTTTTTATTAAAAAAAAATGCCCCAACCTTTTCAAATTTTATTATTTTCTATATTTGTTCAAACAAAATTTTACAAAGATGATGAACCGACACATATACTCATGCCGGAGAGGAACCCTTGCATGACCGCTTGTAAACACATGCACACACACACTCTCTATATATAGAGGTAAAAAATTTGGCTTATTCGGCTCTTCTCGGGGAGTTAGACAAGGCGACCCATTGTCACCAATTCTTTTTATTTTTGCGGAGGAGGTGCTTAATTAGTAGAGGATTAACCTGGTAATTCTCGAGTAGGGCGGCGGATTGGTTCAATGCTTTCGCCAAAGGGCCAAAATTCTCTCATATTCTCTACGCAAATGACACAGTGGTATTCCGCAAGGGGAATGAATACCCGCACTGCCTTGGCCATTACCGCCTTTATTAGTAGGTATGAAAGCTTTTCCGGGTAGCTCTTAAACAGGTCCAAGAGCAGTATTTTTTTTCTCCAGCAGAGTTCCTGCTGCCCGGGTGTGTTCCATTGCTGGGAGCCTGAGATTATGCAGATGCATATATCATAAGAATATGCCCTTTACATACTTGGGTGTGCCCATCTTCTCCTGTAAAACTAGAATCATCACTTGGTTGCAAAAGTTCATCTCAAAATTAGTGACTGAAGGAACAAGTTGCTTTCTCAAGCGGGAATGTTAGTCCTAATTAAATCAGTGCTCTCGAGCTTTGCTATTTACTCCATGTTTGGATGTCGGGTCCCTAAATACACTTTGCAAGCAATTGATAAAAGCATGGCAAGATTTTTCTGGTCTGGAGAGGATAGTAGGAATTCTTTCCATTGGACCTCTTTTAAAAAGTTGAGTAGGCCGATAAACAAAGGTGGGCTTGGTATATTTAGGATGCAGGACATCTATAGGGCCTATAAATGCAAGGCAATTTGGAAATTTATGACGGTGGATTCTACTTTGAATGAATAAATTTGGCAGAAATATTATAAACGGAGAAACAAAGGTATTATGGATGCAAGATCCAATGCCAAAGGTCCGTGGAAGGACTATTTGAATTACTATCATCTTTTGAAGGATCAATTTTTCTGGAAGATAGGTGGATGGGTAACGTGCCTCTAATTGATTTGGTCGAGCCGCTATCTAATAGAGATCTCACCATCCTTATTTCTGATATTTTCTCTGGTCTCGGGCTGATAAATCCTCCGGACCACTGTAATGAGGAAATCATATCCCTGATTGCGAGCTTTCAGATCACTGATAAGTTGGACAGGCCGGTCTGGTGGCTAGAATCTGATGAAAATTTCTCTATAAAATCTTTTAATAAAAATCTTCTATATGCTGCGTTAGAACCTTTTGAATTTAACTGGATCTGGATGGCTAAGGTCCCAATTCAATTCTCTATGGTCTGTCGGAAAGCTATTGCGAGGATCAGTGTCTTCCTAAAGCTGGTATGCATTTGGCTTCAAAGTATCGTTGTTTTTTCTCCGCAAGTAATTGTGAAACCATTGACCATCTTTTGGTTCGCAGTGAGCTGGCCGAGACGGTCTGGGGTCATTTGGAATCTTTATTCTTTGGTGTGAAGCACGTGGGCAGGGCTTTCACATCTAAACTAAAATTTTGGAAGCGTAAAAGCATGTCATTCTCGCCGGGGCTCAAAAAGATAATTCTAAGTGTTCCGGTTGTTTGCTCGTGGTTATTGAGCGGTGCAAATGTACTTTTCAAGGTCTAAATAGTTCGGTGAACAAACTTAGACAAAATACTCAAATTAGTCCCTTAACTTTGGGCCTAGTTTCAAATAGGTCATTTAATTTTCATTTGCTTCAAATAAGTCCCTTAACTTTTGACCTGATTTCAAATAGGTCATTTTATTTTCATTTGCTTTAAATTGGTCCCTTAACTTTGAACATAGCTTCAAATAGGTTTTTTAATTTTCATTTATTTCAAATTGGTCCCTTAACTTTATAATTTATTTCAAAAAAGTTTATAAATCACCGTTATTCGGATTACTAGGCACTGACAAGACATTGACGAATCATTTATGTGCCGATAAGATTTTTTTTTGTAATTATCTAATAAAAAATAATTACTATTTTTTCTAACTTATAAATTTTCTAATTAATTTTCTCAACATAATATAAATTTATATTCATTTATTAGAAATAAATAACAAGAAATTAGGGATTATAAATTACAACACTCGATTAAAATATAAAAAATGAAAGAATTTCAAAATTTAACAATCTTTGTGACACTTATTTTCCCCAAAATATATAAATAACTGTCACCGAGAATGGTACGTTTTGAATTTCTTTTCTTATTTTTGATATTTCAATAGCGTGCTAGCTTTTATAATTTATAATTTTTTTTCTATTTATTTTTAATAAATAGATATAAATTTATAGTGTTTTGAGAAAAATTAATTTGAAAAATTATAAATTAGAAAAAATAATTATTATTTTATTAGATTATTACAAAAAAAATATTTATTGTCACATAAGTGATTCATCAACGTCACGTAAATGTCTCATCAGTACTTAGTAATCTGAATAACGGTGATTTATCAACTTTTTTGAAATAAATTATACTGTTAATGGACCAATTTGAAAAATGAAAATTAAATATCTATTTGAAACGAAACTCAAAGTTAAGGGACCAATTTGAAGCAAATGAAGATTAAAGGACCTATTTGAAATCAAGCCAAAAGTAAATGGACTTATTTGAAGCAAATGAAAATTAAAGGACCTATTTGAAACTAGATTCAAAGTTAAGGGGACCAATTTAAGTATTTTGGCAACAAACTTATTCGGGAGTTTCACAATATTTTCGGTTTGATGTTTCAAGCTTCTCCGACAGTCTCGGTTAGGAATGTTGAGGAGCAGGGCATTTTGGAATGGTTTGGTATTCCCAATTGTCAACTCTGCTTTTCCGGTCGAATTAATCTTCAATAAATTAGAAAGGAGGCTCCAATGCTAATTGGTTCTTGCACACTGATGGGGCGGTTGACCCGACTTGTGGTTTAGCGGGTGGTGGTGGATGCATTCGTAACAAATTTGGCTCTCTAATTGCTGGATTCGCTCACTTCTACGAGGAGAAAAGCGTTATAGAAGCCGAAGGAATGACACTTAGGGATGGGATCATCCTTTGCAATAATTTAAATATTATTCAGGCTAATATTCTGGGGGATTCTAAAGTATTGTTGGATTGCTTGCTTAATAGAAGGTTCACCGCATGGAGAATTTGGGAGGTTGGTGAAGACATTCTTGATGGTATTAATTCTATGCAAATTTCATCGGCTCATATTTACAAGGAGGGAAATACTGTAGCAGACGCTATGGCAAAATTTGCATTGACTCGTAAGATTAGTTGTGGTTTCACTCATGGTCTTTTGCCTTCTCACATTCAGAGGCTTACTGAGGCGGATGCCTCGAACCTTCAGCTGATCAGGATTCCTTCATCGGAATTTTCATTAACTAGTCAGGAGGCCAGGGGGTAGTTTGGTGTAGTACTGGGAGTGTTGAATTTCTCTCATCTCCCTGGTATCTTTGCTCCTTTTTTCCCTATATATAAAACCAAAAATTACCTATATATATAAACACAATTTTATAAAGTAAAAACACCATTCGGTGCAATATTAGGACTTCCCAAATAATCCTTTCAGTTTAAAAGAAAACATATTGTTGAGGAGAAAGCCACCGTGGAAGAGAGAGAGAGAGTGGAGAGATAGGAGAGAGAGGGGACCTTGAGGGGCTGTCTTTTTTCGGTTTATTTTTGGCAAATGTTATGTGCAAATCTAATATGGCTATGTGCAAATCAAAATTAATTTGCACACTTAATTTTCATTTGTAACGTAAAATTAGTTTTCTTTTAAACTTTTTGGCTAATATACTTTTTTGGCTAATATACTTTTTTGGCCTGCACGTAAAATTAGTTTGCACATAGCCATAATAGATTTGCAGATAACACTTGCCTTATTCTTTCATGGTGGGAGAGAGAGTGGAGAGAGAGAGAGGGAATCTTGACGCGCTGTCACCTTTTGTTTTGTATTTCTCTTATTTGATTTATTTTTTTATCATATTTGTACAACCCTCATATTTCTTGAGTCGGTGTGACCTGACCCGGATGAAACCAAGACAGTGAAGATAGCCGAGACGATCGAGACCGGTTAAGGCAAAAAGAGGCAGGGGGGAAGCGGAGGGAGCACCCGCTCCCCCGATTCCCTTCGGGCGAGTGGGAGGAGCCTTCCCACCCGCCCGGTCTTCTTTGGGCGAGTGGGAGGGGCTCTCCCACTCGCCGGCCCTATGTAGGGGGAGTGGGAGGAGCTCTCCCACTCGCCGGCCCTATGTAGGGGGAGTGGGAGGAGCTCTCCCACTCACCGCGCGAGTGGGAGAGGTCCTCCCACTCACCGCCCCCTTTGGGCGAGTGGGAGGGGCCCTCCCACTCGCCGGGCGAGTGGGAGAGGCCCTCCCACTCGCTGGCCCCCTTTGGGGGCAAGTGGGAGAGGCTCTCCCACTCGCCGCCCCCTTTGGGCGAGTGGGGGAGACCCTCCCACTCGCCCGACATCCTTAGGGGAGGCAAGCAGGATCTCCCGTGAGGGGGGAAGTGTGCACCTCGAACCCCACTCGCCCCTGCTCCTACGTTGATTGTTCATGGTTATGGTCGGACTGCGGATAACAGAATTTTGGCTATTCGCAGTCCAATTTTGACTATCCGCAGTCCATTTTTTGGGAAAGTCTATAAATAAACCCCCATGGGCACCTTGGGAAGGGTTGGTCTCTACCCCCACCCCTCGCGTGTATCTTGTGAGCAAGCACCCCCCGTCCCCTGTCATCCTTCAGTTGACAGTGAGGTGGTTCTTAGTGCCCTCCAAGGTGCCCAGACTCAGCATTGGCTTGGGAGGGGAAGTTCCGAGTGAGCTTCCGGGTGTGTGGTGGGACCTCCACGCTGAAGCTTAAGGGGTCTGTTCCTAGACTCCAGTTGTTATCAAGTCCGAGTCTCGTAGTTTCTAGTGACCGGTCAAGAGTCAAGGCTTATGTCAAGTAAGAGTTAGTCGCAACCCCCTTTCAAACGCTGAAACCGGGAAACTGGTTTCACCAATATTCTTTCACTAGAAATCCACAGTAGGGGATAGAGAGAGAGGAAAGAGAGGGGACCTTGACGCACTGTCAGCTTTGATTTTTTTTATAATATATATATATATATATATATATATATATATATATAATTAGAAAAAAATTTAGGTGAGTTACTCTCACCTAAGATTATGGTGAGATGAGTGCATCTAAGCCGTTGATTGCTATAAATATGTCTGTATTTAAAAATAAAAAATAATGTTAGTATTTATCCTACCGTCGGATCTGAGCGGTTGTATTTATCCCCCACCTAAAACTAGGTGAGAGAACGTACCTAAGTATTTCTCATAAAACTAGGGGCTGCATCGATAGAGAGAGAAGGAAAGAGAGAGGGGAGAGAGCCCTTAGGCATAAGCACCGCTTAAACTTTATATTAATTTTTTTGAATAATTTATATTAACATAAACCTTTTAGTTTATATATATACACACACACACACGAGTGAAATGACACGGGCCTACAACCCAACATAAGTGCAATGGTACGAGCCTCCAACCCTACGTGAGTGCATGCGGTATGGGCCTCCGATATGATGTAATTACTTCTATGGACTTTGTATTTTAAATTTTGAGAGTTTTGAATGTATTAAAAACTAATAGTATATTTGAGTTTTTTTTGAATGTTTAATGAAAGACAACTTTTCCCTTTATATATTATAAAATTAAAATGTATTCTTAAACATCTTTAAAAAATTTGTGAGCGGCTGGCGCGGCGTGGGTTTGTGAGCGGCGGGAGAGCCGCAGCGCCGGGGTAATGTTGTGGCCGAAGTACTGTTGCTCCGGCACTGGGGGGCCCTTTGCACTGTCGCGGTCAGAGTATTGCCACGGTTGGTCGTAGGGGCTGAGCCCCCGTGCCTGCCACTCGTGTGTGCATCTCTCTCTCTCTATATATATACACAGACGCAAACACATGCGCGAGTGATAGGTACGGGGCTCTGCCCCTATGGCTAACCACGATAGTACCCTGATCGTGACAATGCATGGATCCCGGACAGTGCCCCGCGCGCGCGACTTTACCCTGTCCACGGCATTGCGCGACGCTCCCGCCGCTCGCAAACCCTCGAGCGCTATAATATATACTCCCTCTGTCGCTCATTTTTATCGTGTGCACGAGATTTGAGAGCAGCAGGAAGAGCACAAGTTTAATTATAGATAGAGAAATTGCCCTGTATGCATGAGAGCGCTTTTTTTAAAATTATTGAAAAAACACAAATTAAAAAAATTAAAAATTTTGTAATATAGAGGGATAAAATAGAAAGTGTTTTTTTAATATAGTATATATATATACGAGTGACAGTACACGAGGGCCCCCCGTGCCACGCACGACAGTACCCGCCCTGCGGCGTGCTTCGCCCGACTCTAACCGGCTTGCTTCGCACACCCCCGAACGACGGGCTTATTTTAAATTTTTTGTTTAATTTATTTTTTTTAATATTTAAATTTAATAAAATTATTTCAGATTTTTGCATTTATTTTTTAATAATTATTTTCATTTTTTAAATTATTTATAGCTGATTTTATTATAATTTTTCAAAAAAAAAAAAATCTACGTAGGTGGACTGCGAATAGCCAATCGGTGCAATACTGTTTGGCTATTCGCACACTTCGGTGGTCTGCGAATAGCCAACCAGCGCAAAACTGACAGACTATTCGCAGACCACCTGCAAATGGATATGATCGTTTGGATCTTGATCGGAGGGTTCAAATTTGCCTGATGGGCCTCTATGTTACACCAAAACAGGCTTCCATACATCTTTGTATATAGTATATATATACACACAGACACCCCAAATATTATTTTAGCGTGAGAACATGAAACTCATCATAATTATCTGATAAATGATTATTTTATATTTGAGTCCATGTGATTAAGGTACAGTACTCCACTAACAACTTATTAAATAAATACTCTATTCTTGTAGGCTGCAGTGAGTTTTTTTATAATTTTTCCCTTTCATACATTAGGGTGAGAGCATGATCAGGGTAATGGGAAGGATAGTTGAAAAGAAGTAAATCAATGAATCGAATCTCAGTCAATTTGAAGAAAAAACTATTGAATTTAAGTAATATATAAAGACTTGCAATATATTTTCAAAATACAATACCATGTATTAATTATTTGAATTTTTTATTAATATAGCTCGATAACCTCATTAACTCTCATTCAGCAGCGCGTGTGTATGTGCGCGCGTGCGTGAGTGATTGTGTGTATTTTCAATTACAAATAGTCAGTATTTAACCAAAATAATAATCAACCGCACTCAAACCATTATCCCATTACAGTGGGGTCGGCTATATTGATTCTTTGTCGCCATTGTTCCCTATCTTTAGTCATAATCTCACAAATGCTCAAGTACATCATGTCTTTCCTAATAGTTTCATTCAAAGTTTTTATTGGTCTGCCCCTCTCTCGTTTAATGTCTAGTGACAAAACTCTCATAACGCCTGACATGTGCCTCTAATGGTCTCCTTTGTACGTGTCCGAACCATCTTAGTCGAGCTTCTCACATCTTCTCTACAATTGATGTCACTCCTGTCTTATCCCTGATACTTTCATTCCTAATTATATCTGGTCTCGTGCGTCCACACATTCACCTAAGCATTCTCATCTTCGCAACTCCCATTTTTTGCTCATGTACACAATTCACTGCCCCCACACTCAGAACTGTAGAGCATCGATGGTCTAATTGCAGTACGATAAAACTTGCCTTTAAACTTGTCTTGTGGTCCACATAAAAAAAAACACCATCTCCAAAGAGTCGCACTACATCCGAATGTACACGCCCCCTCCAAATGTCCGCACCCCTCCAAAACCAAAAGCCTGTAAAAGATTAAGCTCAAAGTATTCTACAATGACCAATCTAAGTATAGAATGAGATATATATATTACTTCCAGCATATGGCCAAGCCCTAGAATAGCACGAACCCAGAAACCTATTCGGATCGGTCTCGACACGTGCGGACATACCTAAATATCTTTAACAAAGCCATGGTTCCGATTTGGTTGGACTCTGCTCTTGGTGTTCCCAAAAGAAAAAAAAACCATTCTCTGTTTTTTTTTCTATCCAGCCCGTGAGAAGGAACAAACACGACGATTAGATATTATGCAAAGAGGCAAAATGATTTTGGGCACATGAATTTTTACAGGTACATATAAAATTAGTGTCTCTTCATGATTTTAACAGTTTTTAATTATCTTTTATTGTACATTTTGTATGTTCTGCACATGAACACGAAGATCCGGCTCTTGAGCTTTCTCTACTCGTAGAATCTCTTCCCATAGATTTACAAGTTGTAAAGATTGGTATAGTTGGGGGTAGATCTCATTGCATCTTAACAGTATTGATAGCCACAAATAAGCAAGAAGAAAAAACATATGCAGGCAAATTTACAGAGACTTGATGGCTTGAACACACAAATAAATCTCAAGCACGGGAGGAAATTAGATCGAATGAATTAAAGAAAACTGGAATGATTTAACCTGCTTTTGTCACTTGCAGAGAAGCGGCCGCTAACAGGATTGAGGTGAGGATGAGTTCTGCCATGAACCTTGTACTCTTCTTTGTTCCCATGTGAAAGAGAGGGAGCTAGAGAGAGAGAGAGTGTGTGTGTGTGTGTGTGTGTGTGTGTGAGAGAGAGAGAGAGAGAGAGAGAGAGAGAGAGAGAGAGAGGAGAGAGAGAGAGATGGGAGTGAACGATGAATGAAATATATAAGAAAGAATGCGAATATAACAGAGAGCGAGCGAGAGAGTCAGGAACTTAGTATTAAGCATGTAAGCGTGTGGACAGTGGAACACCGAATACTATGGCCATGACTTTGTGATGAACATTCACCATCGAGTCTACTTTGAAACGCGTGAGCAATGTTGAGGTATATATTTAGAGTGATGTTATATGTAGGTCGTTTTTGGCTTTATGCAGACAGTAAATATCAATTAAAATATTTTTTTTCTCAAGATAAATGCAGGCCCTCCTCATGCCCTATTTTTTTCATATTTTTTCCAGTGAGTCAGCTCCGGTTCAAGAGTTCGATCGCTGTTTTTGCCTCCATTGCTCCTTCGAATCCTATAGCAGGGTAGGGGAAGTTGGAGTTGTTCCAGCGAGTTTTGATGGTGTTGCGGTGGCTTTCCGAAAGCTCCAACGAGGTAATCTTGGACGATGAGGCCGGATAAGGAGGCGTCAGAGGCGGGGCGGCGGTCGAGGGAGGCCGATGGTGGGGCGAGTGTGTGTGTGAGGTTGGAGAGGGAACTCATCACCCTAATTCAGCTTTTAAAATCTTTTAACGGTGCCAAAAAAATTGGCATATATATATTAAATTTGGCCAACATGAATAATTTTTTGGCCTGCATAAAACCAAAAAAGGTCTGCACATAACATTGCTCTATATTTATATAATGATATAAGATTCTTATTGGTTTGGATCCGATAGGAATCCAATAACCCGTCGGGAATTTATGATTACGCCTATAAATACTCCTGCTGGGAGTAACATGTAGATCGTTCCAAACTTGACGGCCATGAGGGATGCTTCAGATTAGTTGTACAAATCTTTTTTTTTTGCGAGGCTCACTTATACTGGATTCAAGAATAGATATCAATTCAGATTCCTTAACAATTAGAATTAGTTTGGATTCTAATTTTATTGTTCTGCTAAGACAATGAAAGTGGGCACGTATAAATGTTAGTTTTTGTGAAGTGAGCTAACGCCAACGTTAGCGCTAACGCCAGCGTTAACTCCACCTTCTCGAAAACTTCTCTCTTTTGTCTATAAATAGGAGGGGTACCCCCCCTCTAAGAGTATGCATTCTGAAAGTGACGAGTGTAAGACCCTCTTTTTTTTGCTTTTAAAACCGGGTCTTATCGCCCAGAACCGCCGTCTTGCGGCGACAACATTACACTCAATGGTCGCCGCCACAAGACGCCGATCCTGCCGGCTAATCATCATCATCCAGGCCAACCATAATCACAGTAATTGAAGTAATGAATGAAACAAGTCCACAAAATCACATTATATAATTATCATCATACAAGATTATAATGTCCACGATGAGAAAGAACTTAAAAGAATAAGGGCTTACGCCCAGTACATGTTTAAATAAAGTGCAACAGCACTCTCACTCTACATCTATGCGGAAGCTATCAAACACTGTCTTCATGCATCTGTAGCTGCTACTGCATTGACATGTAGTGACTGCTCTGCTTCATCCCGTTCTCCTGTCCTGTCTCCTGAACGAGGTCCTGCTGTTCCGACACGTCATCCCTAAAATGATGAGGTCCACCGACCGTCAGTCTATAAGACTCAGCATATTCCTCACCGCCTCCACCCGGGACTCCTAGGCACTGTGCGTGAGGAGGAAGCGGAGGACATCAAAGGGTAATTCAAAAGCAGGTGACAGTGGCGGGACTAGCATGTATATAGATACTAAGCAAGTAAAGGTAACAATTCTATACTAACCAGAGTAAGTATGACAGCAAATAACAAAAGACAATGCAATATAAAGAAGCAGGCACAAGAAATAAGAGCAGCTACGAAAGTAACCTTAACTTATATGCTCACACAAAGGCACATTAGCTAAGGGATCTGACAAGAAGTAAACTCATCGTATAAAAGAGCCCATACAGATTTATACGATGAGGTCTCTGTTTGTGCAGGAATGCAATGCAATGATGTGCAATGCAATGATGCAATATTTGTATTATTATTTCATACACATGCAACTCACCCACACGACTCTGTACGTACAGACCTTTAGTTCCCACTTTTCAGAGGTAGCTAACCTCTCGGGCACCTCCCTTCGTGGTCAAACAGTGGCAGAGGAGCGGGCGTCTCCTCACCTAGGTGGGTAAGTCACACTACCAAACCTAGGCCCTAACGTACGCTGTGATACCGGTACCCGGTACTCACGAGCTCCTGCGTACTAAACTGAATTGGCCAGGCAGGGTTTAGGGAATCCGTCCCGTCGGACGCACAGAAGACAACTTGGCCCCCATAAAACCACTAACACTGCCGAGTCAACGAATTGCTGTCGGTGTGACGACTAAGGCAGAACCGAAGACCCACCACATCGTATACACAAGCAACATGTATTAGCCATTTACTACCGAGCCTTTAGCTCGCAATGTTGAAATTTTTGTGTGCTACCAATCAAGGATACCAAAACAGAACAAACACAGCTGTAATATATACTTGGCAACAAGATTACAACAGGACACGACTGAATACAAGTTGCATCCAACTTGAATCACAACAGCCAATAGTAGTAAAGAACTTGGTCACGGACAAGGTCCGCTTCTCCTCCGGAGCACACCGTGCTGGTGATACTCGTCGCTTCGATACTCGGCACGGATACTCGGCACGGATACTCGGCACGGATACTCGTCACCGATACTCGTCACCGATACTCGTCACCCCGATGCTCGTCACCCCGATGCTCGTCACCCCGATGCTCGTCACCCCGATGCTCGTCACCCCGATGCTCGTCACCCCGATGCTCGTCACCCCGATGCTCGTCACGCCGATGCTCGTCACGCCGATGCTCGTCACGCCGATGCTCGTCACGGTGATGCTCTGGTATCTCTAACTCGCTCAGAGTTGATGATACTCGCCACTTCTGATGGTCGTCACCCCGATGCTCGTCACCCCGATGCTCGTCACGCCGATGCTCGTCACGCCGATGCTCGTCACGGTGATGCTCGTCACGGTGATGCTCGTCACGGTGATGCTCGTCACGGTGATGCTCTGGTATCTCTAACTCGCTCAGAGTTGATGATACTCGCCACTTCTGATGGCTATACTCGTCACTCTCAGAGTATATACTCGGCACTGTCAGAAGGTCTGGATTCGTTACTCTTTAGGGGGGGTACCCCTCTATTTATAGGCAACTCAAGGGGGGCGAGTATGCCGATACTCGGCACCGATACTCGGCACGGATACTCGGCACCTGGATAGTCGCCACCTGGATAGTCGCCACTATCCCAGCATATACTCACTTCACAAATCTAACACTGCCCCTTGAAGTGAGCTCCGGGAACAACTCCAAGCAACGAGCGAAGCCTCCGGAACGGCCCCGCAGATAGGGGCTTCGTGAATATATCCGCCAGGTTCTCTTCACTCCGCACATGCTCCACAACGATCAAGCCACCCAACACCTTCTCTCTGATGAAGTGATGCTCGATCTCAATGTGCTTGGTCCTCGCATGGCACACTGGATTGGTTACCAGTTTCAATGCACTCTCATTGTCCCCGCGAAGCACAGTAGGTCCGCTGACCTCCTCATCCACATCCTTCACTAGTCTCCTCAGCCAGACACACTCCTGAGCTGCTAAGGACGACGCCTTGTACTCGGCCTCCGTGGTAGAAAGGGAAATAGAGTCCTGCTTCTTGCTACACCACGAGATAGCAGCAGCCCCACACAAGAACCCCTTTAACCTGATGTCGACTTGCGATCATCAGCGTCACCTCCGTAGTCTGCATCCGTGTATCTGTGCAGCTTGAAGTCAGACTTCTCCTCATAGGACAACCCCATCTCAAGGGTGCCCTTCACGTACTTCAGAATTCCTTTGGCTGCCTCCAGATGAGGCTTCCGCGGCTCCTGCATATACCGACTAACTCGGCCGACAGCAAAGGCGATGTCCGGCCTTGTGATAGTCAGGTAGATAAGACTCCCCACCAGTGCCCGAAAGATCTTCGGATCAGGAAGAATCCTCCATTCTTCCTTCCGAAGCTTCAGCCCAGCCTCCAGAGGAACGGAGCTGCTCTTCCCCTCTTTTATGCCGAATCTCTCAACGATCCTCTCGGCATATGTCCTCTGGGAAACATCCAGCCCGCCTCTTCTCTTCTCCACTTGGAGGCCAAGGAAATGGTGCAGTTCACCAAGATCCTTCATCTCGAATCGTATGGAGAGCTGCTGTCTCAGCGCCGCGACCTCCTCAGGGTTGTTCCCTGTCACGATCATGTCGTCGACGTATAGCAGCACCAGCACGTGAAGACCTCCACTCTTCTTCACGAACATGCTGGAATCTGAGTCTGAGGCATCGTAGCCGCAGAACTGCAGATACTCCGCGATCTTCCCATACCAGGCTCTCGGCTCCTGCTTCAACCCATAGAGGGCCTTCTTCAGCTTGCAGACGTGGCGCAGCTGAGACTTGGACACGTATCCAGGTGGTTGCACCATGAATATGTCCTTGTCGATCTCCCCATATAGGAATGCGTTCTTCACGTCCAGCTGCCATAGCTTCCACCCTCGGCACGCCGCCAGAGCGATGACCGTCCTCACCGACGTCATCTTCGCTACGGGACTGAAGGTCTCCTCGTAGTCCTCTCCATAGGTCTGTGAGAAGCCTCGAGCGACAAGCCTCGCCTTGTACCGCTCCACTTCTCCATCAACCCTCTTCTTCACCTTGTACACCCACTTGCAGGTGATAGGTTTGATGCCCTCCACCATGGGAACCAGGTCCCATGTCTCGTTCTTCTTCAGGGCCTCCATCTCCTCCTTCATGGCCTCGTCCCACTCCTTGATGCCAACAACATCCTCAAAGCGGGCAGGTTCCCTCTCGTCGAGTGGTCCTGCGAAGAAGCAAGAAACCAAACTCACGAAGTTCCCCTCCTTATAGCGAGCAGGCGGGATGATGGTCCGCTTCGACCTCCTCAAGGCTTGGCCACTATCTACCGCTCCGGTAGAATCCTCTTCTCCAGCTCCTCTCTGTCCTCCTCTAGGAGCAATACTCTCCCTGCTTCTAGAGATCGAAGCTCCCCCTGAGCCAGATGCTCCTCCTGAGCTAGATGGCGATGGGGCACTTGGAGAAACCTCCAACTCCACAGTAGGGTCCTCAGTGACCCACTCTTCTTCTCTCCTGCTCGATTCTCCACTCTCCGGCAGCACCACGGAAGAGACTCCCTGATACGAGATCAGTTCGTCAAACACTACGTCGCGCGAGACGACAAACTTGTGGGTCTGCGGGTTCATGCACTTCCAGCCCTTCTTCCTCTCGTCGTAGCCGATGAAGACACACTTCCTCGCTTTCGGCTCCAACTTGGTTCTCTCGGCCTCTGGAACGTGCACGAAGCAGGTAGAACCAAACACCCTCATGTGACTCACATTCGGCTTCTCTCCAAACATGAGCTAGTGCGGAGACACCATCCTGTTGGGACTCAATGGTAGCTGGTTGATCACATGGGTGACACACGCCATTCCCTCCGCCCATAAGGCCTTGGGAATGCTCTTGGCATGTAGCCAACTCCTGGTAGTCTCCACCAGATGGCGGATCTTCCTCTCTGCCACCCCATTCTGCTGAGGGGTGTGAGCGCAGGAGAGCTCCCGCCGAATGCCGAACTGAAGTATCTAGTTGCCTACCGAAATCACCTAGAGGGGGGTGAATAGGTGATCTCTACGTCTTTTGCGGAATTAAAAATTAAACGTAAATCACAGCACACAAAATTAATCACAGCCACAGATAACACCAGGAATTTATAGTGGTTCCCCGTACTTGGGTACTCAACTGCCGGCCTCGCCAATCTAGCACCACAGCTAGACTTGACTACTCACTAAATCTCGGATCAGAAAGATCCTACAGTCTCGGAGTCAAACTCCTACAAACTCAGAGAGAACCTCTCTTACAACTCGGAGAAAAATTTCTCCTACAACTCGGAGAACAACCTCTCCTACAACTCGGAGATAACAACTCCTACAACAGATTGAAAAGGGTTTGAACAAAACTAAACCAGATCTGAATAACAGAGGCGTTTTCTTCCTTCTTCTTGAATGGATTTTGAGAACGATGAGGAAGAACAACGATCCTTCAAATCTGTCTTTGGCAATTCGAAACGATCCAATAGAGATTGCAGAACCTGAGCATGGATCAATCGAATCCTTCTTGATAGAAATCGGCAACTCCAAAGAGTAGAACGATCTCCAAACGTAGACGACGGCGAGCGGCGCTTTTCTCGTTCTTTTTGATCGGGAGAGGGATTAGGGTTAGAACGATTCTGGAAAAAACGTTTAATAATCCAAAAACAATCCTATATATATGGAGAGGAGAAATTAAAGGATTAATCAGCCTTAAAAGCGCTCCATATAGCCGTTAGAAACGAGAAGGAGTGTTTACGATCCGTCCAGAACAGAGAAAACGAAACAGAAATTTACGGACAGAAGTCTCGAGACATAAGGGATCTCTCGAGACATAAGGGATCTCTCGAGACATGAAACAGAGAGAGCAGGAAAGGGATGTCTCGAGAATTCGATGATCTCTCGAGACATTGCAAAGATTTCAGACGTAAGATCTCTCGAGACAACCACGATCTCTCGAGACATGTCTGATCTCTCGAGACATATCCTTAGGAAAAATTTGTTTTACAAAAATTTCTTTTCTTCTCTTGAACACATGCTGCAGCCGCACTCCAAAGTCTTCAATAGTCTTGAAAAAGAAGTGTACCCCAATAGTGAGATCACACATGAGTCATCACCATGTTTCATATAATGAGGGATTACATTTTATGAAACTGTGTTTGCAGACCCATTGTGACCTGACATTGGCTTACACTTAGCCATGATAATCTGCAAGACAATACTAGAAAAGCATATCAAATACAAAAGCAATTCAATCTTAGTTTAAGGGTGACTTCTCACAAATCAAGGTAATTGTGAATGCAATTTCCAACAATCTCCCCCTATTTGTAGAAGTCAGAACCCTGTACACTAAGTTGAATTACAGCAGTTAAAGAATAAATATGCTACACTACACAAAGATATAGAAATGAAAAAGTAAAGAACATCAAAACATCTCATATATATATATCTAAATTGAATTGTTCAGAAGACTTGATGTTCACTAAATCAGAATGAAAACAAAATATGTCTTGTCAGCATCATCATCATCATCCTTCAAGACCTCCTTTTCCTCTTTTCTTCTTGTCTGGAGAAAAAGGCATGAGGCTTGGGATGGTAAAACGGAGGGGGTTCCGGAGCATCAGCATTATTATAACCAAAAGCCCTGAAGTGAATCCTTCGCTTCCTTTGAGCTGTCTCATGTTTTTCCCATTCTTGAGAGCTGTAGCATTCAGATCTATTCATTTTACCTTCATGAACTAACTTATAGGTTTCAAGAATAATGTCTTTTGAGACTGGGCTCCAGATTTCTGGAAAACTTTTCTCAACCTTAGCTTTGCACTGACCTGTAGAGCTAGAACTTGGAACAGATCGACTAGCAGAAGGACCTTCACCAAACATTCTTTTTCTTTTGGTCCCAGCCCTATCTGATTGTTCTTCAACAATAGGAGCCTTCCCAAGTAGTTCTTCTGGTCTTGGAGAAAACTGAGGAACAGGAACATCTGGATCAATTGCCAACTCAGGAAAAATTTGATTATGAAGCCACGTTGCTGTTTTGAAAGAATAAGCATTAACGTCAGCAATTTGCTTCTGCACACGAGAGGAGAACTGATCAAACTGAGATTTCCAAGAACTTTGAATAGCTGACACAGAGCTTTCCACTAGATCTGTCATTCTATCCATGATAATGTCCTCCCCCTTTCTGACTTCTACAGATATGGTTTGGAGAGTATCATCTTTGAACTTTCCGACTTTATCAACAATTTTGAATGTATTGGCTTCAGCCTTGTCAGACACTGATTCTTGAAGCTTTGTCAGTATAACAGTTTGAGCCAACACTGTGCCTACACCTTCAGTTGCATGATCAATTTGCTTGCTCCCTAGGCTCATCAAATCAGAGAGATTTTCATAATTGGATTTTATCTTAGCTAACTCTCTGCCTAGTTCACTTTCAACTGAGGCAATCTTCCTGTGAACAGTTGTCAAAGAATTTTCAAACTGTGCACTCTGCTTCTTGAGCAGTGCTTCAATCTTTCCTAGAAGAGAATCTGCATCAGGAATTGGAGGGGAAAGATGAGAAGAAGCAGGGGCAACAACAGGAGCATCATCAGGAATTTCTTCAATCTCAAAAGAATGAGCCACATTATCTTTTTCATCACAACCTAGCTCAGCTGGAGCATTCTTGGTTGTATCTAACACTGACTCCCCCTCAACATGTACTAGGGGAGGTGATGATTCATGAACTGACATAACATCATCATCTTCAAAAACATAATCAGCACCAGACCCTGCCTGTTGGCCACTGGGACTGTGCTCTTCAGATACTGGAATGGATTCTGTTGGAGCTGATGAGGATTGACCTTTGGCTTTTGAACGGGTTGAAAGCTTGGCTCGACCTGAAGCTTTAGAGCGAGTCCGAGATGAAAGTGGAAATGATGTTATGAAGGGTGCTTGATCTTCAGAAGAAGGAGCTGGAGTTTCTGCTTCTCTTGCAACTGCAGATTTAAGAGTCTCCCCCTCAGAAGGAGCACCAGCCATTTCCGGCTTCTTGATTCGAATGTCCCATCTCTGCAAGGAGTTGACATCGATCTTCTTAAGGTGATGGATAACTGTACCTTTGGACATGTTAAAAATAGCAGGGTTAAACTGATTTAGAAACAGTGAGATGATCCGGGCAAAGTTAGGAGAATTTATGCAAGCTTTGATATTTGAGAATAAGATTGAGGCCCAATCTCTCTTCTTTCCAGTAACAATGCCAATCATCAATAGAAACATCTCTTCAGACACATGTCCTTGAGAGCCTGTCTTGCAGAATAGTGCCTTTGAGATAATGTCCAGCAGGAGCTTCCCCACAGCATTCAACTTATTCCTTTTAAATGTAGAAAAATCTGAATCAAGACCACAGAACCTTGTTGTAGTCAACCAATCATTGTCAACTAGCTCTTCTTCAGCTTCCACTTCAGACAACTGCAAATACTTAGCAAGAGTCTCTGGAGAGACTTTGATTTTGATTCCCTTAACGAAAGAGATCAACATACTTCCTTCCTTGATTGGCTTCACATTGATGAAGAATTCTTCAACCTCATCAAACAAAATCCGGCAAGGATGCTCAAGAACGAAAGTGAGACCGGCGGCATCAAGTAAGCGAAACAGAGACTTGAAATCATCGGATAAGCTCGCAAGACCTGACCGAATAACCTCGTTGCCGACTCCAATTTTCGGATGAGGAGAGGGAGCCATAGCAGCAAGAGGGAGGGAGAGATGCCGACGGAGAGAGATGAAGCACCAAGAGCCACCGAGAACCACCGAAAACCGCCGAAACGCTGAGTCGAGTCGCGGACGATCACTGCTCGAGAGGGAGACGAAAGGTCGAGGAGGTCTCTGGAGATGATTCGCGTGAACATCAAGTTTCCGATTTCGTATTTATATATATATTTTGATTTTACGAAAAATAGAAAATTAGAAAGAGGAATTAGCGCGTACCTGACGTTTGGGATTCCTTTTTAAAAAAGAACTTATGTCTCGAGACATCGGTTATGTCTCGAGAGCTCAGGAGATATTTTCTTCATTGATGTCTCGAGAGATTACCCGTGTCTCGAAACATCACCTTATCTCGAAATCTTCTTCTTGTCTAGAGAAATCCTGCCAGGTCCCGAGACATGACTTGTCATAAGAAAACTTCCTGTCGCCAAGGTTTTGATTGACTTGACCATTACTCCATGTTGAGCATTCCAAGTTCCGTCTTGAAGAAAGAGAACTTGGTCTCATCCAGTGGCTTCGTGAAGATGTCTGCAACTTGCTTATCCGTGGGGACATAACTCAGATTTATGTCACCCTTCTCCACATGCTCCCGGATAAAGTGATATCGTAGCTCGATGTGCTTTGTCCGACTGTGAGAGACTGGATTATTTGCGATAGCAATTGCACTGGAAGAGTCGCAAAACATAGGAATGTCTTTGAACTTCATGTTGTAGTCTTGAAGTTGATTTCTTATCCAGAGAAGTTGTGCGCAACAACTGCCAGCAGAAATGTATTCTGACTCAGCGGTTGATATTGAAACACAATTCTGCTTCTTGCTATTCCAGGAAATAAGTCTCCTTCCGAGGAATTGACACGTCCCAGAAGTGATTTTCCTGTCGTCTTTGCTACCTGCAAAGTCTGCATCTGAAAAACCAATTAGTTCACTATCATTACTCCTTGGGTACCATAAGCCAAGATTTGGTGTGCCTTTAAGATATCTCAAAATTCGCTTTGCAGCAGTGTAGTGAGATTCCTTAGAGTTCACCTGATATCTAGCACAAACACATGTAGAGAACATTATATCAGGTCTACTGGCAGTAAGGTAGAGCAAAGAGCCAATTATGCTTCTGTACTTGGTTTCATCAAAAGGTTTCCCTTTCTCATCCTTGTCCAGAGACGTAGCTGAGCTCATTGGAGTCCTCATAGAGGTTGCACTCTCCATTCCAAATTTCTTAATCAACTCCTTAGTGAACTTTGTCTGAGAAATGAAGATTCCATCTTCAGACTGTTTCACTTGAAGTCCTAAGAAATATTTCAGCTCACCCATACTGCTCATTTCAAATTTCCCTTGCATAAGTTTAGAAAACTTTTTGCAGAGGTTATCATCCGTAGAGCCAAATATGATGTCATCGACATAGATTTGCACTAGCAAAATCTTGCCTTTTACTTCCCTAAGAAATAATGTCTTATCTATCTTTCCTCTTGTGAACTTGTTCTCAAGAAGAAAGTTAGACAGCGTCTCATACCAAGCTCGAGGAGCTTGTTTCAAACCATATAAAGCTTTTTGTAATAAATAAACATGATTGGGATGTTCAGGATTAACAAAACCTGGGGGTTGTTCAACGTATACTTCCTCCTTAATGTCTCCGTTTAGGAACGCGGATTTGACATCCATTTGATATACGGTGAAACCCTTGAAAGCAGCATAAGCAAGGAAGAGTCTGATCGCTTCGAGCCTTGCTACTGGAGCGTACGTCTGATCGAAGTCGATACTTCCTCTTGTCTGTATCCTTTAGCTACAAGTCTGGCTTTGTTCTTTATGATTGTTCCTTCTTCATCCAGCTTGTTTCTATACACCCACTTTGTTCCAATGACATTTTTGTCCTTGGGTTTTGGAACAAGTGTCCATACCTTACAGCGTTTGAATTGATTTAATTCTTCTTCCATAGCAATTATCCAGGATGGATCTTCATTTGCCTCTTGGAATTTCTTTGGTTCGACCTGCGAAAGAAAACTTAAATGCATATTTTCGTTAATGGTACCTCGTCTTGTTCTTATTCCTTCATGAGGATCTCCTATGATTTGATCAACTGGATGATCCCTCATTTGTCGTAGTCCGAGGTTTCTTGCATGATTTGAACCAATAGGAATTTCTTCTACCGTTGGAGTATCTTCCTCCACTTGGATTGGCTCTTCATCAGGATGATCTTCTTCATAGGTGGTTATTGGGGGAATCTTGATGAAGTGTTGAGAATTTTCTTCAACTGGCTGATCCAAGCTTAAGTCCTGCAGCTTTGAACCTGTGTCTGCAGAAGAAATGCTTCAACCAACTTCTTCTCAGCCGCAAGTTGTTCCTCCAAGACATTTATCGAATGATCTCTCAGGGCAAGAGTCTCTTCCGAGCTTTTGATCTTGTCTTTCAAGGCTTGGACTTCCTCTTTGAGAGAAGAAAGTTCTTCAACTTCTTTTCTCAAGTTAGATTCCATCTCCTTGAGAGCTATGATCTCCTTACCCTGAGTTTTGACAACCTTTCGGCACTTGTCAAAGCTTTGGAGCATTTTGGTATATTGAGACATGAGCTCAGATTCATCGTCTGAGAGGTTATCCTTTTGTTCAGCCGAAGCATAATTAGAATCAGATAGGATAGTGTGATCATTTACCTTTCCGGTGTACGGAGGTGCTTCTTCATCATCAGACATAGCCATCAGACCGAAGTAAGCTTCTTCTTCATCACTCGACTCATCGGAGTCACTGTCGCTCAGAGTTTTGGCTTTCTTAGCGACGAAGCTTCTATCTGATTTCTTCTTTCCGTGGATGGATTTCTTGTCTTCTTTCCTTCCACCTTCTTTCTTCTTATAGGGACACTCAGCAATCATGTGCCCTGGCTTATTACAACAGTAGCAAATAATGTCAGAAGAAATGTGTTTGTTCTGCTTGGATTTATACCTGTCATTATTGCTTGAGCCCTTCCTGTGATATTCGCCATCACGACGAGAATATTTATGATCCGAGGAGGACGGCTTGTTGTTCATGTGCCTCCGCTTGTTCAGCAGTTTCTTAAACTGACGGGAAATTAAAGAGAACTCCCCATCAGACAGTTCGGAACAGGAGGAGCTGGCTTCCGATTCTTCTTCAATATCAGATTCCTTTTCTCTGATCGGTATCACTGCTTTGCTCTTCTTTGAATTCTCTGCCTTCAAAGCTAAGGTTCTTTCTTTGCTTGAAGTTCGATTTACATCCTCTTCAGACTTTCTGATGTTCATTTGTAATTCATGAGACAGTAGCTTTCCGAACAGATTCTGAGGTTCTAGACTTGGCAGTTTTCCAAACTCTCTTATGGCAACAATTTTGCTATCCCAGTCTTTCGTTAGGGAACGCAAGAATTTGTCATTTAGTTCACCGTTTGTGAACTCCCTGTCGTAGTTCCTCAGACCATTGACTATTTTGAAGAATCGCTCGTACGCATCAGCAATGCACTCCTTCTTATTCTGCTTAAACGCCTCGTACTCTTGATTAAGTAGAGACCTTCTATCTTCTCTTACCTCGTCAGTACCTTCCATTAGAACAATTAAGGATGTCCACATCTCTTTGGCTGATTTGCAGTGGATTAAGTTTTGCAACATGGAGTCGTCCACTGCACTAGCAATTATGTTCTTAGCCTTCTTGTCAAGAGCAACAAGAGCTATCTCATCCTTAGTCAAATCCATCATTTTCTTAGGTATCTGAACAGTAGGATTTGTTGACGAAGCGGTCATTGGCACATGGGGACCTTCTTCCACGACTTGGAAGATTCTGGGATCTGCAGCTTCCATATAAAAACGGACTCTTTCCTTCCACATAGGAAAGTTGGCCTTGGTGCAGATGGGCAATTTCAGAGAGGATTCCTTGACTCTATCCATGGCTTGCTAGCAACTAGAAGGATGAATCCTGTTCAAGGTGTTAACCTAGCAACGAACAGCGACCCTCTGATACCAATTGAAGTATCTAGTTGCCTACCTAAATCACCTAGAGGGGGGTGAATAGGTGATCTCTACGTCTTTTGCGGAATTAAAAATTAAACGTAAATCACAGCACACAAAATTAATCACAGCCACAGATAACACCAGGAATTTATAGTGGTTCCCCGTACTTGGGTACTCCACTGCCGGCCTCGCCAATCTAGCACCACAGCTAGACTTGACTACACACTAAATCTCGGATCAGAAAGATCCTACAGTCTCGGAGTCAAACTCCTACAAACTCAGAGAGAACCTCTCTTACAACTCGGAGAAAAATTTCTCCTACAACTCGGAGAACAACCTCTCCTACAACTCGGAGATAACAACTCCTACAACAGATTGAAAAGGGTTTGAACAAAACTAAACCAGATCTGAATAACAGAGGCGTTTTCTTCCTTCTTCTTGAATGGCTTTTGAGAACGATGAGGAAGAACAACGATCCTTCAAATCTGTCTTTGGCAATTCGAAACGATCCAATAGAGATTGCAGAACCTGAGCATGGATCAATCGAATCCTTCTTGATAGAAATCGGCAACTCCAAAGAGTAGAACGATCTCCAAACGTAGACGACGGCGAGCGGCGCTTTTCTCGTTCTTTTTGATCGGGAGAGGGATTAGGGTTAGAACGATTCTGGAAAAAACGTTTAATAATCCAAAAACAATCCTATATATATGGAGAGGACAATTAAAGGATTAATCAGCCTTAAAAGCGCTCCATATAGCCGTTAGAAACGAGAAGGAGTGTTTACGATCCGTCCAGAACAGAGAAAACGAAACATAAATTTACGGACAGAAGTCTCGAGACATAAGGGATCTCTCGAGACATAAGGGATCTCTCGAGACATGAAACAGAGAGAGCAGGAAAGGGATGTCTCGAGAACTCGATGATCTCTCGAGACATTGCAAAGATTTCATACGTAAGATCTCTCGAGACAACCACGATCTCTCGAGACATGTCTGATCTCTCGAGACATATCCTTAGGAAAAATTTGTTTTACAAAAATTTCTTTTCTTCTCTTGAACACATGCTGCAGCCGCACTCCAAAGTCTTCAATAGTCTTGAAAAAGAAGTGTACCCCAATAGTGAGATCACACATGAGTCATCACCATGTTTCATATAATGAGGGATTACATTTTATGAAACTGTGTTTGCAGACCCATTGTGACCTGACATTGGCTTACACTTAGCCATGATAATCTGCAAGACAATACTAGAAAAGCATATCAAATACAAAAGCAATTCAATCTTAGTTTAAAGGTGACTTCTCACAAATCAAGGTAATTGTGAATGCAATTTCCAACACGAACCTCCTGCAGAAAGAAGCAAACTCATTGGAGGTAAACTCCCCTCCATTGTCGCTCCTCAGCTTCTTGACTCTGCGGTTCAGCCTCCCCTCCACAAGCTCCTTCCACTCGAGGAACTTGCTGAACACTTCTGATTTCTCTCTCAGAAAGTATACCCACGTATAGCGGGTATAGTCATCCACTAGAACCAGCGCATACTTATTGCCTCCATAAGTACGGGTGGCACACGGCCCCATCACGTCAGCATGTACGCACTCAAGAGGTGCCTTACACCTACCTGGTCTCCGACTTGTCAAATGGAAGTCGATGTGACTTTCCATATTGGCATCCGTCGCACACATGGTCGTCGCCGTAGGAAGTGAGATGAGGCAGGCCATTCACTAGGCCCTTTGCCGCCATCATCTTCAGCTTGTCCATCCCCACATGACCCAGCCTCTCATGCCAGATCACAGCGCTGTCGTTTGTCTTCAGCTTGTCCACGTAGGCACTTGCAGACAGAACATACAAGTCCTTCACCCTTCTCCCGGTGAGCGTGACGTCAGCATCGACAGACGATAGGTTCTTCAAGAACTTCACCTCCTTTGGTCCAAACAGCACGTGGTATCCAGTATCCACGGCGTTCACCACTGAGAAGAGGTTCTTCTTCATGCCAGGCACGTGATAGACACTCTTCAGTGTCACTGGCTTCTCTCTACTCCCAAGGGACACCTTCCCTTCTCGCTCCACTGGATGCACCGTATCATCCGCAGTGATGATAGCATCTGTTCCTTCATATGCTGCCGAGGAGGCGAACTTCGACATATCTCCCGTGAGATGATGCCCGCAACCGGAATCCACTATCCAGTCGTCTTCGAGGTTGATGGAGGCTAAGACATCGACTGACGTTGCCGTCATCTCTGCCAGGAAACAATTGTCCCCCCTCTCACCGCCCTGGTGACCTCCACCTCTTCCTCCACCTCTTCGATGGTCTCCACCTCTCTGATGGTCTCCACCTTTCTCAGCAACATGACCGGCCTGGAGATTAGACCGACAATCCTTTGCCATATGCCCGTACTTCTTACAGGCAAAGCAAAGGTATCTCCCCTTCTCGTCACGGGCAGGAAGGAACTTCCCCCATCTCCCTGAGAGGACGTTGAGGGTCCCTCTCCGGGGTTCTTCTTCCTCTTGTCCCAGGATCTCCTCTTTCCTGAGAACAAGGCCTCGCCATCTCCTCCTGAGATGGATACTCCCGCCATCTGCTTCGCCAAGCTCTCCTGTGACGATAGCAGGTTCTCTAGCTCCAGAAGGGAGGGCTGAGTAGCCCATCCTTGCACAGAAGTAACGAAGGGGACATACTCCCTCCTCAAGCCTCGGAGTATGTGCCGCTTCAACTTCACCTCTGAGATTGGCTCTTCAGGATCCAAGGCCGAGATCTCCCCACATAGGTTCTTCACCTTCAGGAAGAAGGTGGATATCGCCATCTCGCCTTGAGTCGACTTCGCCAACTCATTCTCCAGGAATTGTAGCCGCGCCACATTCTTCTTGTTGAATAACCCATCGAGGGCTATCCAGATCGTAGACGCTGACTTGCAACCAATGATATGGTCGAACAAGTCAGGAGATATGGCTCTCTTCAAGGTGAACTCTGCCTTGGCGTTGGTCATCCTCCACGCTCTCACAGCTGGACCATTATCGCCGGCAGCTATAACTTCCTCTTGCTCCCCACCACCAACAACCTCCCATAGATCCTCTCCAAGAAGGTAGCTCTCCATACAAGACATCCACTTCTTGTAATTGGTTTGAGTAAGCAGCTCAATACCAAGTCCCCTAGCATACCCTCCTCCGCCGTCCATTTTGGATTCTCAACCTTGAACCTTGATAGCACGCGCTGCTTCAGCAACCTGCCTCTGATACCATGTTGAAATTTTTGTGTGCTACCAATCAAGGATACCAAAACAGAACAAACACAGCTGTAATATATACGTGGCAACAAGATTACAACAGAACACGGCTGAATACAAGTTGCATCCAACTTGAATCACAACAGCCAATAGTAGTAAAGAACTTGGTCACGGACAAGGTCCGCTTCTCCTCCGGAGCACACCGCGCTGGTGATACTCGTCACTTCGATACTCGGCACGGATACTCGGCACGGATACTCGGCACGGATACTCGGCACGGATTCTCGGCACGGATACTCGTCACCGATACTCGTCACCGATACTCGTCACTGATACTCGTCACCCCGATGCTCGTCACCCCGATGCTCGTCACCCCGATGCTCGTCACCCCGATGCTCGTCACCCCGATGCTCATCACGCCGATGCTCGTCACGCCGATGCTTGTCACGGTGATGCTCTGGTATCTCTAACTCGCTCAGAGTTGATGATACTCGCCACTTCTGATGGTCGTCACCCCGATGCTCGTCACCCTGATGCTCGTCACCCCGATGCTCGTCACGCCGATGCTCGTCACGCCGATGCTCGTCACGGTGATGCTCGTCACGGTGATGCTCGTCACGGTGATGCTCGTCACGGTGATGCTCGTCACGGTGATGCTCATCATGGTGATGCTCGTCACGGTGATGCTCTGGTATCTCTAACTCGCTCAGAGTTGATGATACTCGCCACTTCTGATGGCTATACTCGTCACTCTCAGAGTATATACTCGGCACTGTCAGAAGGTCTGGATTCATTACTCTTTAGGGGAGGTACCCCTCTATTTATAGGCAACTCAAGGGGGGCGAGTATGCCGATACTCGGCACGGATACTCGGCACCGATACTCGGCACGGATACTCGGCACCTGGATAGTCGCCACCTGGATAGTCGCCACCTGGATAGTCGCCACTATCCCAGCATATACTCACTTCACAAATCTAACACTACCAAACCTAGGCCCTAACGTACGCTGTGATACCGGTACCCGGTACTCACGAGCTCCTGCATACTAAACTGAATTGGCCAGGCAGGGTTTAGGGAATCCGTCCCGTCGGACGCACAGAAGACAACTTGGCCCCCATAAAACCACTAGCACTGCCGAGTCAACGAATTGCTGTCGGTGTGACGACTAAGGCAGAACCGAAGACCCACCACATCGTATACACAAGCAACATGTATTAGCCATTTACTACCGAGCCTTCAGCTCGCAATTCTACATCAACATTTATAAAGTAGAGCCTACCGCTCTCTAGACTACACTAGTCATATATTTAAACTACGAGCCTACCGCTCGCTAGACTACACTAGTCTTATATTTAAACTACGAGCCTACCACTCGCTAGACTACACTAGTCTTATATTTAAACTACGAGCCTGCCGCTCGCTAGACAACACCAGTTTTATATTTAAACTACGAGCCTACCGCTCGCTAGACTACACTAGTCTTATATTTAAACTACGAGTCTGCCGCTCACTAGACTACACCAGCTTTATATTTAAACTACGAGTCTACCGCTCGCTAGTAGCCCTGCAAGTTGAGTCGAGCCGGCTCGTGAGCTCGATGAGCCGGCTCGAAAAAAGCTCGACTCGAGCTCGAACCAGTTGAGCTCGAGCTCGAGCTCGACGAGCTCGAGCTCGATTTCGAGCCGAGCTCGAGCTCGATTACTCTTGTTCATGAGCTCGCGAGCCGGCTCGTGAGCTTTTTTTTGGGTATTATTTTTTAAAAAAATATATAAATAAAAATAAAAATGGGTTCATGAGCAAAAAGCTCGCGAGCAGCTCGAGCTCGACTCGAGCTCGCGAGCTCGAAAGCTCGAGCTCGAGCTCAATATACTGGTCTCGAGCTCGAGCTCGAGCCAAGCAGGGTGAGCTCGACGAGCTCGAGCTCGAGCTCGAGCTCGAAATATTTAGCTCGAGCTCGAGCTCGAGTTTGGGATTTTTGCCAAGCTCGACTCGAGCTCGACTCGTTTACACCCCTACTCGCTAGACTACCCCAGTCCTTCTTATATATCCTGAGCTTACGCTCGCAGGACTATTCCAGACCTTCCTTATATATCCCGAGCTTACGCTCGCAGGACTATTCCAGTCCTTCCTTATATATCCCGAGCTTACGCTCGCAGGACTATCCCAGTCCTTCCTTACATACCGTTCCAGTTTGGGATGGAAGTTAACTTGTCAAGTTCTCCTACTTAACTAATCTTGTCTATAATTTAGTTGATCTTAGAAGCTTTGGGGTTAGCCTTGGACTTCCGGAGGGTTACCCGGTGAGGGGCTCGCACCGGTACTAGGAAGTGTGACAGGCTGACACCCCGAACTTCCTCTTCCCAAGGCACTTAATCTTGTTGGTATCTACCTCTTTTACATGATCCCCATTTTCCTCTCCAATCGCATTAAATCTCTAAGATGAGTTAGACTTGGCACTTAGGAGTGGGGGAGTTCTTTTGAACTCCAACACCACCAACTGTGACCGGGTGCTGACTCTTCCATCGTCACATTCTAAGCTCGAGTTCCCTTCTTCACCTAGGAACTACACACATACACCTAAAATTCTCATCCTTACTTGGACCCACACTCCTATTCTTCGTCATCCTTAATCCAGGGTTTGCCTTAGATACTTCTCGACTTCGCCCTTGAATATTTACCTTAAGATGGCTCACCCGGCTAAGGGTAGTTTTACTTCCATATAATCGTTTAACATTGATGAGTTGTTTGTGGGGCCCTTGACGAGGTCTAACTTCCTTTTCTTATCATTGTAAATTCCTACACTTATAACTTTGCTAAATGCACCCCAACCCTTATTTCCCATGATGCCCTTAGAGATGCTCTTCCAAATAATCTGAGCCTTCATAATAATCAAGAGTTAATAGGTCTATGTGTGAAGGTCAGTGGTGGTCTAAATCATATAAATCAGTTTTACTATTCGCAGACCAAATGAGATTGAGCTAGATTTGACTCATATGGTGCAATCTTGATTATATCATATCCAAATGAGTTCTAATTATTACCATAGGTTCACATTTTGTAATGATCTAACAACCTCAAAGCCTACCCTTCATACTCTTCCAGGGAATTCCTAATCATAGTTTCTATTCTGATAGATGGGATGAAAGTAAAGTTTTACGCAACAAGTATCATCTACGATTCTCTATAAATTCTGATGAATTCACACTAGCATAGTATTGGTCTAAAAACCTCAAACCCCAAGTTTCGCCTTTTCCAGGGATTATTTAACCATGATTTCTATTTAACATAAATGGTGTGCCAATAAGGGTTTACACTACAAGTGTTATGTTAAGACTTCAATAAATTCTGGGAAAATTACTATAGCTCAATATTGGTCTAAAAACACCAGATCTTAAGTCTCATATTAATCCAAGGAGTATTTACCTTTATTTATCATTTATTACATTTGGTGTGCCCATAAGGGTTTACACTACAAGTGCTATGTTAAGACTTCAATAAATTCTGGGAAAATTACTATAGCACAATATTGGTCTAAGAACACCAGATCTTAAGTCTCATATTAATCCAATGAGTATTTACCTTTATTTATCATTTATTACATTTGGTGTGCCAATTAGGGTTTACACTACAAGTGCTATGTTAAGACTTCAATAAATTCTGGAAAAATTACTATAGCACAATATTGGTCTAAAAACACCAGATCTTAAGTCTCATATTAATCCAAGGAGTATTTACCTTTATTTATCATTTATTACATTTTTGCTAAATGTACCAATATTTTCCCTATACCCTTAAGTCCAAAACTTCAACTTGAAGCTCAGGGAAATCCACTCATACATATGAGTTGGATTCTTAGCTAGAGGTGGTTGATATCATATCTATGGCATGGACAATCTTCAAAGCATTTGCATGAGCCCATATCACTAAATGCACAAACTACACCTTTATACATGTCTCACTAAAAGTGGCCTAGAAGGAGCTATACTTAGCCAAATGACATGAAATCAGTGGCATTTTAAAGGTAACCTAAAGGGCTACAATATTCATGTTGATCATTTTCTCCAGAAATGATCCTAACCTAGGTGGAATTAACATGCAAGTGCTGTACAAAATGTTTAACATAGCAAAACACTATTATAGACATGTCACACCAAAAATGGTGTAGAAAGAGCTACACTTATCCAAATGGTATGAAATCAGTGGCATTTTAAAGGTAACCTAAAGGGCTACAAAATTCATGTCGATCATTTTCTCCAGAAATGATCCTAACCTAGGTGGAATTAACATGCAAGTGCTGTACAAAATGTTTAACATAGCAAAACACTATTATAGACATGTCACACCAAAAATGGTGTAGAAAGAGCTACACTTATCCAAATGGTATGAAATCAGTGGCATTTTAAAGGTAACCTAAAGGGCTACAAAATTCATGTTGATCATTTTCTCTAGAAGTGGTCCTAACCTAGGTGGAATTAACATGCAAGTGCTGTACAAAATGTTTAACATAACAAAATTCACATATAAACATGTCACACCATTCACTACTTTTGTTGATCTTGCATGAGAGATATTTTCACATGCACTAATCCAAAATGCCCAAAATTTTGGCCAGAGACATTGCATGAGTAGGTGTACTCTCCACCAAGGTTTTGTGAAGATTTAACCTTGCATATAACTCTAGATTTATGTGTCATATGGAAAAGTAAAATTTTTCCAAAAACCATAGGACATTATTATCCTAAAAATCTGAGATTTCTACTGAACATGCCTCTATATGCATCTTAACCATGCCCAAAGTTTCAGGCCTTGGTGAGGTCCCACTCAATGGGAAGTAACAAATTTGTGGTTGGTTTGTTGCTTGGACCAGTCTCACTAAATCCAACCTACAAGGGGATATAGGTCACCAAATGACCTGAGTTCAATTCCTATACAAAGTAGACTCAGAGGTCTACAATTTTTGTCTCTGGGCATTTTCGATTTTCGGCCACTAAGGTGATGGGGACCATCCCTTCAGCCCCTCTCTTTTGCCCACCCCAGATGATGAAGACCCCTTCACCGAGCCTCATTTGGTAGGGGATGTTGCTGATGAAGACCCCCACATCCACTTGGTTGGGGATACTGATGATACTGCTGCTGACCTAATGATCTTGATGGAGGTCGTTGATCCCCGACATAGAGAGTTCGTGGATTGGGATGGTCGTTGCCGCAAGTTCGGAGAAACGTCATTTCTTCGCCTTCGCCGCGACATTCTACGCCAACGCCGCAACGTTCTTCGTCAACGCCGCTACACATTTTGCACGACATCCGCCGTCACCATTTTAAATAAAATATATAATTATAAATTAAAAAATTATAATTATATAATTTATCACTTATCATTTCAAACAATTTCTATTTTTAGCAATTTCAATTTAAGCATGTTTTATTTAAAGCAATTGTATTTTTATTATGATGGCTGCATATAACCATCATAATATTTGTTTCTATTTTCATGCAGTTAACTTTTGGTAATATTTTTATTTTACTCTAAATATTGTATGGAGTAGATTGAGTGGTGTAAGGCTATATATAACCATGCTTGTTGTTGATTTGAAGAGATGAATAAGAATTTGAAAACCTAAAAAAAAATCAATTGTGATTTTTTCCTTCCCCCCCTAGGCAAATTTCGGCCATCCCTCTTCCTCTTCCTCTTCTTGGCCGCCGGCCACCTTCTCCCCCTCCCTCCTCTCTAGCTTTTTCCCTCTCTCTTCCGTTTCTCCCTCTACATTCTCTCACGCATCAAGGCGGTCTTGGGCTTGTTCGTAGCGGCGGGAGTTGAAGGCGACAGTGCACATCTTCAAGGACTCCCCTCCGGCGACCACCTCGGTGAATAACGTAGGACTTTCTACAACCCGGATCTACTATTCCGGGAGGGTAACGCTTTCTACCTCTTGAGCGATTCTTCAATAGTTATTTGTGGTGGATAGGAATTGTGACGAATTTTCCGACATTGATTATTTCGCGATCCTTCTCATTTGTGATAGTTGAACGATCTTGAATTATTTTTACTCGACGAGGAGTGGCGATTCTCTTTTGCCTTTGTTGGGGAAGATCCTCCTATTTCCGGAGTTTTGCTTTCGGAGGATCTCCTTGTGATTGTCTTTGCGTGATAGTTGTGAAGGACTCACCCTTAGGTGGCTGCGTTTGTTCATCCGATTAGGTGTTATTTAGAAACGATCTCGCGACCCAATCGATCGCGCAAGTGAAAGCGTCCCGAATACCCAAGCCTACATCAATTTGGTATCAGAGCTAGGTTCGTGTCAATTTCTAAATTGATACATTCCTTGGGATTTTCGTAGAACGACGGCACTCACAATCTTCACACGATTTTGCGCTAAAAAAAATTAAAAAAATAAAATAAATTTTCGTCGGTCTGCGAATAGCGGTCTAAAATTCTCATTTTTTTTGCGAAATTCAAAAAATAAATTTCTGGATATTCTACTTATTATTTTCTACAAGAAAATCAAAAAACATATTTTACTTACCTTAGTTATTAAGCGAGAATAAAATTATCTTTCGTAAAATTTTAGCCTATTTAGAAGTTCTGGTCTGCGTTTAGCGTCCTAAATCTGTTATTTTTCAGCAAAAAAATAAAATAAAAATAATTAATCTTAATTGATATCATCCTAATTTATTTCTTACCGTAGGACGCCGACATATAATTAATCTTGCACGATTCCTTTCAAAAAACAATTCAAAATTCAAACTCAAAATTCAAATTTTTGAAATTCAAAATTCAAATTCAAAATTCAAATTTTTGAAATTCAAAATTCAAATCTCTGAAATTTTCGGATTGGTCTGCATTTAGTAAAAACCTCAGAATTTTAAAACTTCTCAAAAAAATCTGAAAATTTTTCTGTAGCTTCCTGCTCTTATTTCCGACAACATTAAAACAGAAATTTTTTCGATTTGACCACGTTAGGTAGGCCTGAAAATTGGAGACATTATAATTTTGTCCGTGTCAGCACATGAACTTTCACTAGTAATGACTACTAGGCTGAATCCGGGGTATCCCCCGGCACTCTCTCGAATAACTGCACCATCGGCTAATTTAAGGGAGTTAGGTAAGGGTCAGAATGACGCTGTGAAGGTGATTAGGCTCAGCCGCGACCCAAAACACCGATTTCGAGCAAATTTTAAGCACGGTGAGAAGTGGTGCAGGCTCGTGGTGGATAGTGTTTGCCATACAAACGCTATCACGGAGAATGCAGTATCTAGGATGTTGGTGACCACTGCTCCACATCCTTGCCCTTATCGTCTCGTATGTCCGGATGAGAGCATTATCTTAGTGTCCAGGCGATGTTTGGTGCCCCTCACCATCCAAGCCTATTCTGAGCTCATTTGGTGTGACGTCCTTCCTATGAAGGACTTCCATATTTTGCTGGGACACCCGTGGCTCGCTAGCCATGACGTTAGTTATGACGCCCAGAATAACACCCTAGACTTTACACATGGGGATCAACTAACATATCTTAGGTCCAGCCCGCCCAGGAAGCCCAAAGTCCCATCTGGAGACGCTCGCGGCACAGTTGAGTCGACACCACCCGGTGCAGACACACATGGGGATTTTGACACTGTCAGTCAAAATCATCCCTTAGTTTGTGTTAGCCACTCTGAGGCAAACACACCGAGTTTGAGTAAGGGGCCAGAGCCCGACCCTGTTAGTCCCAGCCTGCCCATAGACATTGTCCCAGTTGAGGCACCCTCGACTGACTTAGTGCCTGAAATTGATGCTGCTCTGATTAGCCAACTTCTACTTGATCCAGTTAGCCTTAGGGAGCCTTCTGTTGGCCACCCCGAGGACATTCAGGAGGTTGAAGAAAATTTGGAAAGTGGGCTGAGTGAATCTAATGCTGATGGTGAGACGGTTGAGGAGATAGGGCGAGCCTTATTGACTCCTCACATTTTTGATGGTGAGATTAGGGCTCGTGCGTTTCCTGTGACATTTAGTGGGGAAGACAAATGGTCCAATCCATTATCTGTGGGTAGTAGTTGTGTGGGCACATTCTCTGCACTAGTGGACCCTAGGCTTGTGTTAGCGCCCCCGCTGAACCTTCACCCATTTAAGGTTGCTTGGGTTTCCCCTACTTCAGCCTCGATCTGGAAGTATGGCATGGAGCCCGTTACCGCCGCGGGGCGGGTTGAGTGGTTTCGTTGGGTTGTCTTTCCCATGCTAGCTGATCTTAATTGTTGGGATCGACCTAGGATGAACCTGAATTTAATTTCATATAATGAATTAGTAGGTGTTTCAAGAGGTCTTAATCCTCCCAAACATGATGAATTGGTGCTAGCCGACCCATCTGGGTCCATTCACTTTGTAGTCACCGCACCCATTAGAGAATCCCGAAATAAGGAAGATTCGGTTTTAGTAAATCATTCCCCTGGACAGTTGCCAATTGGCAACTTAGACGGCAATGTCAGTATTGTCTCCATTATTCGTCGAATAGTTGTCGTTCTAGAAAGTTTTGCTTTACATTTGAGAGTTTTTGCTGAGAGGGGCCCAAACCCCATTTTCAATGACTCGAAATATTTTTCACTATTTCTAGCTCCACTGCATCTAGCTCCCCCTTCGTCCCCCTCCACAAAAATTTCTATTGGGTTGAGAGGTGAGTGGGGTAGCATGTTGTTCACTCTCATGGTGATCTCCGGAGGTAAGATGTCTTTTGATATTGTAGCACTTTCCCCTTCTTTTTCATATGTTATGAACAAGGTCCCCGGGGCCAACTTTTTGCTTGACAGGTTGTCACAGCTTGAGGACTCGTTTGGGCCATGCTGGGCCCTTTGCTGCTTCCTGCCCCCATGGCCGGATGGGCCACCTTCATGGCCCGCTCCCTCGGATGTACTCCTCCAGGTTGCTGCTCTGCCACGCCGGCTCCTTCGAGCCCACTCATCGGTGATGAGTGTTTTTGAGTGGGGGAGGATTGATGGGGACCATCCCTTCAGCCCCTCTCTTTTGCCCACCCCAGATGATGAAGACCCCTTCACCGAGCCTCATTTGGTAGGGGATGTTGCTGATGAAGACCCCCACATCCACTTGGTTGGGGATACTGATGATACTGTTGCTGGCCTAATGATCTTGATGGAGGTCGTTGATCCCCGACATAGAGAGTTCGTGGATTGGGATGATCGTTGCCGCAAGTTCGGAGAAACGTCATTTCTTCGCCTTCGCCGCGACATTCTACGCCAACGCCGCAACGTTCTTCGCCAACGCCGCTACACATTTTGCACGACATCCGCCGTCACCATTTTAAATAAAATATATAATTATAAATTAAAAAATTATAATTATATAATTTATCACTTATCATTTCAAACAATTTCTATTTTTAGCAATTTCAATTTAAGCATGTTTTATTTAAAACAATTGTATTTTTATGATGATGGCTGCATATAACCATCATAATATTTGTTTCTATTTTCATGCAGTTAACTTTTGGTAATATTTTTATTTTACTCTAAATATTGTATGGAGGAGATTGAGTGGTGTAAGGCTATATATAGCCATGCTTGTTGTTGATTTGAAGAGATGAATAAGAATTTGAAAACCTAAAAAAAAATCAATTGTGATTTTTTCCTTCCCCCCCTAGGCAAATTTCGGCCATCCCTCTTCCTCTTCCTCTTCCTCTTCTTGGCCGCCGGCCACCTTCTCCCCCTCCCTCCTCTCTAGCTTTTTCCCTCTCTCTTCTGTTTCTCCCTCTACATTCTCTCACGCATCAAGGCGGTCTTGGGCTTGTTCGTAGCGCCGGGATTTTAAGGCGACGGTGCACATCTTCAAGGACTCCCCTCCGGCGACCACCTCCGTGAATAACGTAGGACTTTCTACAACCCGGATCTACTATTCCGGGAGGGTAACGCTTTCTACCTCTTGAGCGATTCTTCAATAGTTATTTGTGGTGGATAGGAATTGTGACGAATTTTCCGACATTGATTTTTTCGCGATCCTTCTCATTTGTGATAGTTGAACGATCTTGAATTATTTTTACTCGACGAGGAGTGGCGATTCTCTTTTGCCTTTGTTGGGGAAGATCCTCCTATTTCCGGAGTTTTGCTTTCAGAGGATCTCCTTGTGGTTGTCTTTGCGTGATAGTTGTGAAGGACTCACCCTTAGGTGGCTGCGTTTGTTCATCCGATTAGGTGTTATTTAGAAACGATCTCGCGACCCAATCGATCGCGCAAGTGAAAGCGTCCCGAACACCCAAGCCTACATCATAAGGGCCTCAAATTCAGCCTACAACATTGGTTAACTAAGTGTGACAGAATTCATGAACCATATAATTTAAATATAATGTGGTCTGCGATTAGCTTAGCCCGCTAGATCCAACAGCTCAGAAGTCGTCTTCCCCGATGAGCCAAGGGCTCAGATTCAATCCCGCTGGGTCACCTTCCTCTGCCATTTCCCGGCTACCTACAGCTCACTACCGCCGGCCACCGCCTCCACCACCTCCGTTGAGGTGGTGGCTAACGCCAGGCGGCAACCCAGCCGCCGGAGATAGCTTCTCCGGCGATCCCGAGCAAGAAGAAAAACTCGAGAAAACTCCCACTATCTCACATGGGATCGTACTCATTTGAGCCCGATATCTCTCCTAGATGGGTCTGGAATCTAGCACAGATGGAGGGGGGAAGGAACTTGCCTTTGATCGGGCTTGATCTTGAAGAAGAACGAGAAATGCCATGGCCGAATCCTCCCTTGAGCTCCACCTCCCGATCTCAGTTCTGCATCAAATCCTCCTCTGTAAAGCTCCAGCTCGACTCCTCATGAGCTTCTGAAGCTAATGGTAATGATGGATTGAGCTGAGGGGGCTTTGTTTGTCGCCAGCCATCCTTGGTGATTTCACCAAGGCTGGCACCTCCCTCAGCAGCCACTGCTAAAGCTCCAGCTCAGCAGGGATCCATTCCTCTCATCAATTGTCGGCCAGGGGAGGGGAAAAGTCGAGCCCATTTGAATTTCCTTGGAGCTTAGCCATTAATGTGGTCGGACACTTGATGGAGCTTTCTCCTCCCTCCTCTCAACAGCAGCCAGCTCAGACCAATTCTGCTGGAATCTCCTTGGGAGGGTTGTGGGAATGCCAGGATTTAAGGAGTGGTGGCCAAGTGGCCACTCCTCCATGAATTCCTCTTGAACTCATGATTGGAGGTGGCCGGCCACCCCTTGGTGAACCTCCCCCGTGGGCCCAATTGGGCTCTAGGCAAACCAGCCTTCTTGTGGGCTTGATTAGGTGGGGTCGAGCCCAAAGGTTCTAAGGTTGGGTTTGGTTTAAGTCCACCTAGCATGAGTTTGGCTTACTTGACCCAAATAAGGCAAACTGGGGCTTTTGGGTTTGGGCTTGACCCTAGCTCACCCCATTCAAGGTGACTGACCCACATTATTTCCTAAGACCCTATGGACCTACTCTAAGAAGAATTGAGCCATGGTGGGGTCATGGTGTGGTTAGGTTGGCTCATTGGAGTCTGTTGGTCACCCCTAGGCTAGGCCATCAAGATATGCTATATGCACCCCAAAAGGCATTCCTTCCCATCTTAATGAGTTCATGGGGCCTCTTTGACTCACTTTGTGTACTTGATCCATCCTAGGGGGGTCTCCATGGCTATGTGTGATGCTCAAGGTGCTTTTAGCCTCTTTCAGTCCACTTTACACTAGGGTTGTAACATCCCCCAGACAGCTAGACCCCCCAGGTGAATCTGTCATGACAAGGTCATGACAAGGCCTTGGTAGTGTAGAAATCCCTTTAACTTAGGCAAAAAAATTAGGGTTGAAAGTGCCTTGGTCTGCAAATAGTAAATTGCAGCTACCCTACCTAGGGTTTGACCTAGGGTCCTTATCTTGACCCATTTGACCCCACCATAGTACCCCTAACCCTTTAGGGGTCCCCTTAGAGCACCAAGGGCCCATTGGAGTCAACCAAAGATGCCAGATTGACCAAAGTCAACCCTAACCCCAAATTGATCAAAGTAGCCTAATTAGAGTCAATTGACCTCCACCATGCCAATTTGATCACACATCTAGGTCTAAAATATCATAAGAGACCTAGTAGACCTAAAAGCCCCATCATGGGACCCACAGTGATGCAAATTGACCTATATGCCCCTTTTAGGTCAAAATGGCAATTCTTCACTAAGTGCCCTAAATGACCACCACCATATTAAATTGACCCTACCCATAGTATTATAATATCATAGGGGACCCAGTGGAACAAAAAGCCCCATGACTGGGTCAACCTTAGGGCTCAATTTGACCAAAGTCAATTTAGCCTGTTTTGGTCAAATCGACTCATATTGGGTCAACTAAGGCTCATGTGGCCAAATTGACCCCACCAGTAGTTTCTAAATTTAATCTGGAGTCCAATGGACCTAAAAGCCTCATCCTAGGGTCACCCAATTGGTCAATTTGACCAAAAGTCAAACTTACCCAAATTAGGGCAAATCACTTGGACCTAGCCCAATCCCTTTGGGCTAGGCCCAAATTGATCAATTGACCAGCATAATTAACTGGTAATTAACCCAGGAGAGAGTGGAGAATTCGGCCATGGTGAGTAGGAGAGAGAAAACCCTAATTTTTTAGGAGAGAGAAAGAGAGCTCCCATGGCAATAATGGTGGAATACCCCTCCACCTCCCTTCATTCATTTCCTTTCATCTTCTCTGACCTTTGGGAGGAAAATCCAGAAGTTTCCAGCCATTTTAAGGGGTAGGGGAGGTGTATTGTGGCCGGCCATGGGGGGAGGTGAAGAGGCCATTAATGGCCAAGGTAGTTAAAGCCCTCCCCACCTTCAATTGAACCCTTGATCGGCTTCGCAATCCTCCAAGGAGTAAAACCCCTCTCCTCCTCGATTATTTCGAGCCCTCTGTGCGGGAGTTAGGCATAGACCTCAAGCTTCTCGGCCACCCATGGTGAACCAAGGATCGGAGCAGCAAATCAACCCCAAGAAGGTCCGATCCTCCTCCTCCCTCTCAGTGCTTAGATCTTAATCTAACTGGGGCTTGATTTGAGTTCAAACGGGCTCTAATCGTGCACCCAAAGGTGCTCGTTTTCGAGCACTTTTCCTCTCCCCAAAAACCTTACTCGGGCCACCACCGGCCGGCAAACGACCTCCTATCGCCGGCCACCACCTCAATGGAGGTGTTGGTGGCACTTGCCGGCCGGGGGGATGTGAGGGTGGCCGGGAAATCGAGGTTGAAGACGGCCCAGGCGTGGGCTATCGCAGCCGTCGATTCACTAGAGAAGATGACCCGATGCCGTCCAAGCTGCTTCAAGATTCGTGCAGGAATCTTTCATATGAATGAAATAAATATTTTTATTTTGTGTATTTTGTCACATATCTGGCAGCATTGTGAATTAAATATTAAAAATACCTAGGCCCTTCAAATGAAAAAGTGTTCAACACCAATGTTGGAGCCCTCGATGTCTAGTTTATTACAAAATTTAGTTCACTCGGTTTGGAGCCCTGGTTAGGTCACAACACTCATTTTGGTGGGGTCTGTCCATAGGGCTGACCAGAGATTGATTTGGATGCCCACATCAATCCAGAGCTCCAAATGACTTGAAATTTGGGGTGTAGGCTGTTCTTATGTATATATAGGACATATCCAAAAATCAGAATTTTTGGAGAATATTTTTCTATAGTTTTTGGAAAAATTTAATAATCCATGTGTGATTTAATTAGGTGTCTTAAGCACCTCAAAATCCTCCCAAATTTGATTGTGTGGACTTAGAGAGCATGTTAGGTCTCTGGTAAAAATCTCAACCCATTTGGAGTTGATTTGATAGGACAATTCACAAAGTCAACCCTAGGTTCCCTAGGTTAGGGAAAAACTTTGGGTGAGTGCCCCCACTCCCCCACAAAGCCAATTGGTCTCAAATTTGGGGTGCACATCACCCTCATCCATGCCAACCCTTGGTTCAAATTTGGTGGGCATTGGAGGTAGTTTACCCTAGTAAATTGCAAAGGGGCTAATTGCTAAATGCACCCCAATTAGGCACCCTAAAGAACCCTAATCCTCACCAAATTTTGGTGGGACCTTGGGTGACCATTCACTGACCTCTGGCCAAAGTTTTGGGTTGGTTGGACTTGGACAAGATAGGGAATTTCCCTTGGACATATGTATGCTTAGGAGTAAAATTAGGGTAAAGATGGACCTAGGCTAACTATGGAGTGTGGAGGGGCTTCCTCCCACTTATTGAAGGAGTGATTTTGGTCACTGACTTGGGGTGTATGGGACACCCCAAGGAGCCAATTATGGAAGAGTTGGGCTTGGTGTGCCCTTAAACCCTAGGGTAAACCCTAAGGGGTGCATTTAGAGGCCAATGAAGGAAGAGGGGTCAAACCTTTATGGTTTGACCTAAAATTTTGGGGAGATGGTCATGGTGACTAGAGAGTCCTCCTATGAGAAATTGGTGGGGTTTGGAGTTGCCAACCCTAGGGAATAAATCCTTTGGTAGATTTGTAAATATTTAGGTTTTGGGGATTTAGGAAAGATTAATACCTAGGGATTAACCAACTTCTGTCACCAACTTAGTTTTGATGTTATTAATCCCTGGAGATTCTATTGGAACCATTGGAAGACCTTTGGGGGTCCAAATTATAATTATTCGTATTGTTGACAATTTTTGGGATGATTAATTTTAGGGTGTTAGTTTTCTGTAATTTCATGAAACTTTGCATGATGTCATTTCATACCATTATAAACCCACAGTAATTTTCTCATAATTTTTGGATTGATATTATTTGTACTTCTAGTTCAAATTGGAATTAATCGCAAATATAATCTTTGTAGAAATTACAAATGTAACCTCTATGGAATATGATCAAATTTTGTAGGGCTGAATATTTTAGTATGAATCACCTCTGTAAAAATTTGCATAAGGTTTGGAGTTCATATGATGGTACCTCCTTTGGAAATAATTGAAAATTAATGGGTGTTGGAATTTTTAATAATTGCAACCCTTGCTGGAAAATCATGAAAATTCATATTTACAGATTACTAGGTACCCTTGATTTATGTAAAAATTTTAGTAGGCATTGGAAGTCAGAAAAGTGCACTTGTAGTTCAAACCTTAGGAGGTTGTATTTTTGGAAAATTGCTTTAAATATTAATAATATTGGGAAAAATACGATTCTCTGGAATTAATCTTATAACATCATGATAGACCTCCAGTAAATAGCTCGGGTCAGTTGGATGAATATTTGGAGTACCTATAGTTGTGAGCTTCATATAATTAGTTTGGTCTGCGTATAGTAAAACTGTGAAATTTGAGAATCAAGTGGATCCTTAGGAGGGATGGGAGGTAAGTGGTTTACCTAGTTTAGTTGAGAAGGTATGATGGTCAACAAGAAAGATTATAGATGGTAAAGTATGCTTGGTGAGTTGAGGGTAAAGTGGTGCTCGGGATTGACGAAGGATCGTCTTGGAAAGTCATAAGTCACCTAGGGTTAATTCAATTGTAATAACAAGGAGGGTGTTCTTATGGGTAGATACCAACAACACTAAGTGTCTTGAGAAAGGGAACTTTGGGGTGTCATCCCATTTCGGTTCCTAGTACCATAGCGAGCCCCTTACAGGGTAATCCACGGTAAGTCCAAGATTAACTACAAACTGTAGGAGTAAGTTGTTATTCAAGATTAACTTAATAATACACACACCCACACTCCGTGGTTATGACAGGTTAGTTGGTTTGGTGCTACGAGCTGTAGGCTCGGTAGTTGTAAGAGCGGACTGGTTAGTCCGGTGAGCTTGTGACTCAGAGATGGTTGTTGATGGCGGGCAGGTTAGCCCGGGGAGCTTATGGCTCGGAGGTAGTAGAACATGTTGCATGTGCACTGAAGGTGGTGGGTCTTCGGTATTGGCGGTCGTAAGTGTGGTATTTACACTTAGCCATGAAAGTATGGTGGTCCAGCCAGTAAGAGTACGCAGATGCTCCACAGGTTTTGCGTTGAGGCGTATGATAGGTCTAGGTTAGGTAGTGTGAATACCAACCTAGAGGTGGGCGAAGCCCAACCCACCGCTTCCGTTTGCCACTACGGGAGTATCCTGGGAGTTTAGCTCGCTCCAAAAAGGGGGAACTAAAGGTCTATGCGCATTGAGTCGTAGTGAGTGAGTTGCACTTGTATGAACATAACATAACAGCATACCTTGCATGTCATAGCATAAAACATTGCATTTCAACCTACCCCTAACGTATTAGTCGGTTATGGGACTTCTTATACGGTAGGCCTTGCTAAACGACCCCATGGTCTATAGGTTTGTGTGTACATTCCTATAAATCAATGGTTAATTTCTTATACTTATCTTTGTACCCCTGTTTACTTTACCTGTTCGCACCTTACTTTGCTTACTGCTTCAGTTTATTATATATACACACTTGTGTAGTGGTAGCTCTTTCCATAACTAGTTTCCCTGTCACCTGCATTTGTTTACCCCTTTGTTTACCTCCGCTTTGTCCTCCCGCCCGGTGCCTAGGAGTCACTGGGGGAGAGGTGGGGGATTGGCTTAGTCTTTTTGACTAACGGTCGGTGGACCATATCATTTTAGGAGATCGAGCAGACGCAGCAACACTAGAGGCCGGTGCAGACGGAGGCGGACCAGTCTAGTACAGGAGCACAGGATTCATGATCAGTGAGTGATTAGTAGTTAGCTTCCGCGAGTGATCTTGTAGTGAGGATATGATGTACAGGGCATGAGCCCTTTATTATTGTAACCCTTGTTATCTTTTATTCAGTTATACATTGTGGACATTCTTATATTTTTCATGGTGATTCTGTGGACTTGTCTTCTTTAATGTGCTTTTCTTCGTGATCGATTTGGCCGGCAGGATCGGCGTTTTGTAGTGGCGACCTTCCCGAGTGAAGGTGTCACCGCAAAGCGGCGGTTCTGGGCCTAAGACCCGGTGTTTTGAAAAGAAAAAAAATGGGGTCTTACAAGGGTGGCCCATGGTGGCTGAGTGCACACCATGGGTTCTTCACTCCTTTCAACTGGTCATCCTAGTGCTCGGTGCCACTTATCCTATTTTTGTCATGACTTGTCATGACAAAAATTCTCTAGGGGCCTAGCAGTTTGGGGGATGTTACAACGAGTATTATCAACTTTGAGCGAGTTTGAGATACCAGAGTGCTACCTAGCGAGCATCGAACCCGGAGTCAGTTCGGCAGGCGACCTAGGGGAGTTTCTTGATCGCAGAGTTAACGCGGCGCGTTAGGAGCTAACGCTCGCGGTAGCGAGAAGAGGAGGATGCGAAGAGTAGCGAGCTTCGACTAGTAGCGACTAGCGAGCTTTGAGTGCGAGCAGCGAGCTTGGGAGTAGCAGAGTTAACACGACGCGTTAGGAGCTAACTCTCGCGGTAGCGAGAAGAGGAGGAAGCGAAGAGTGACGAGCTTGCGAGTAGCAGAGCTAACGCTGGGCGTTATGAGTTAACGCCGGCGGTAGCGAGGAGCAAGTATCACCTGCGTGGTGTGCTCCGGAGGAGAAGCGGACACTGTCCGTGACCAGTTCCTTTACTTATATTGGCTGTTGTGAATCAAGTTGGATGCAACTTGTTTTCAGCCCTGTTCATTTGTAACTAGCTGCTAAGAGTTATTATTGTGAAAGTTTGTGTTCATTTTTTGGTGTCCTTATTTTCTTGTTGGTTGACGTGTTCTTCCGACTTCAAATATTTCACAATAAATACAATTAATTAATTTCATAATTTAACAGTAATTAGTGTAGATCCGGTAATTAGATAGACGAACAGTGAATCATCACTGCGGGATGATGAGAACATGCTCTCCCGAAATTGGATGATAATTTGACATTTTTTCATTTTTTCTGACGACGGTGCAATGTTCAATGGAGATTGCAAGAGATCCGACAGTCGGATTGATGAGCCGTCACCACAAATGGCTTGGACCAATGAGAATAAGTTCCAAAAATTCTGTGAGAATCCGACGACTTTCAATTTCTTGACAATAATATTCTGAAGGAGATTGCTCGATATATGGTATAAGTCAGATCAACGAATCGTGGCCGAAGTAGCCTTGGAGTGATGAGATAAACTTCCCTGGAATTTTTAGGGACGATATGAAAACTTTCATTATTTTCAGCTAACTATTGTGATTTGAGTAGCGTGTTTTCTTGAGATCCACGGATCAGATCGACGAGTAAAAGACTAAAACCACGTGACATCACCGCCTCCTACTATAATCACAAATACTATGATAAGTCAATTTCTACTCGGGTGCGCTGCACGGTTGCTGCTTGGGTCGTATAGAGTGGTATGGAATGACATTTGTGTGGCGAGTCCTCGGGCAACGAGTATTCAGCGGACATCGTGTTCATTGATTCATTCCACGTCGATCTTTGGTTGTTGAGGGTTGGTTATATCCTACAACGACGAATGTTTGGTTGCGACCTTATGCAAAATCGGGTTGCAATAGGGTGTTTTATTTCTCAGTAGTTAATTTGAGCCAAACTATAATACACTTGTGCTCCGTTTGGCACGGCGGTGGCGGTCGTGAACACGGTGGTTATGTACTATTGTTCGTGAATGTCCGACCTCACCTAAAGAAGTACATCCACTTTTATGCTCAAAACTAGTTATATTTAATTTCTTGCGGTCATAACTATTGGTTGTGGTTATTGTTGGAAGCACTACGTATGGGCCCGCAACTTCACTATCACCCCAATACTTCCAAATGCGAGCACCCTCCGGCGAGCACTCCTATTTCGCGAACACACCCCCACTCCCACGAGCACTTCCCAAGATAATCACCACCCGACGAACACACTGATGTAGGACGCCGGGGCCCCGCCGCACCCCGTGGCATCACACCAGCTAGCGAACCACGGCCAAGCACGTCTGCCAGAAGGACTGCAGTCCAGGCACCCCAACCCGTCTCCGCGCCTGTTCTCAGCGCGGCAGGTTGTTGAGGCTGGGGCTCGATCCCCAGACCTCCTTGATAAGAACCTCTCCTAACAGGCCTTATCACCAACTGACCTGCAGGTCAGTTGGTGATAAGGCCTGTTAGGAGAGGTTCTTATCAAGGAGGTCTGGGGATCGAGCCCCAGCCTCAACAACCCGCCGCGCTGAGAACAGGTGCAGAGACGGGTTGGGGTGCCTGAGCTGCAGTCCTTTCGCGGCACGTGCCAGTTCGTGGTCCGCTGGCTGGTGTGACGCCACCGGGCAGAGGCGACTCCAGGCGTGCTGCATCACACACACCCACTCCGGCGAGCTGGGCGAGTATGGCTGGGCGAACACAGCAGGGCGAGTGCTTCGGCGAGCTGGGCGAACACAGGTGGGCTGCACCTCCTTCTCTTCCACGTCCAGCTGCGAGTGCGGCGGGCTGCACCGGTGAGTGGCTGGCGAGAGGGCTGCTCCTGCGAGCTGGCGGGCTTCTGGCGGGGCGAGTTCAACCACGTGAGCTGGCGAGAGAATAATGGCAAGGCGAGATGATAATGGCGAGGCGAGATGAGACTATTCCTGCGGGAATAAATAAATCTTCTCTCACTACCTTTCCCTCTCTCTCTCTCTAGCTCATGTACGCAGGAAAATAAAAAACTTCTTGCAACTTCTATTCAACTGTTCTTACAAGAAACACACAAGCCTATTTATAGGCAAAACAAAACCTCCCTAGCTCTCTCCGCAATAAATGCGCTTCTTCTCTCTCCTCCTTTTCAATTAATACAAAAATACATATAAACTTAAAATATGATAAAATAAGTTGACTAAGTCAACAAGACTTAAAGCCAACAAACTCCCCCTCAAACTTGGCAGTCGAGTTTGCCTTTGAGCTTTGAGAATGTCTCCACCTTCAATGCCTTAGTAAAGATATCCGCGACCTGCTCTCCGGTGGGGCAATACACAACCTTAACCGTCTTCTGCTCCACCTGCTCCCTAAGGAAATGATACAGGGTCTCGACATGCTTGCTCCTCCCATGTAGCACCGGGATCTTCACGAGCTGGATGACAGACATGTTATCCACTAACACTGTCGTTGAGCCATCCTGCACATGATATAACTCCTCCAAAAGATTCCCCAGTCAGATAGCTTGGCAAGCACATGTCGCAGCTGCAATATACTCTGCCTCACATGATGATAAGGCTATCGTAGCCAGCTTCTTCAAACTCCATGAGAACGCCGCGGTCCCCATATGAAACACATATCCGGAAGTGCTCTTCCGGTCATTCACATCACCTCCATAGTCACTATCTGAATAGCCGACCAGCTTCAACTCTCCGACAGATGAATACTTCAGGCCATGTTCCCTTGTCCCATTCACATATCTCAGGATCCTCTTCGTCGCAGTGAAGTGGTCCTGTTTGCGCTCTTCCATGTACCTACTTACGACCCCAACTGCATACATGATGTCCGGTCTGGTGAAAGTCAAATACCTTAGACTCCCAACCAAACTCTTGAACATCATTGGGTCCACACCTTCTTCCTCCGAGTCCTTCCTTAGCTTCGTTCCAGGATCAACGGGAGTGGAGATAGCCTTGCTACCCTCCATCCTGAACTTCTTCAAAATTTCTTCCGCATACTTCCTCTGAGATATGAAGATGCCGTCTTCTCTCTGTTGTACCTCAACGCCCAAGAAGTAGTTGAGCTCTCCCAAGTTCGTCATCTCAAACTCTCTCTTCATCACCCTCATGAACTCCTCGAACATAGCTGGGTTATTCCCGGTGAATATCATGTCGTCGACGTACAAGCATAAGATCATGATATCACCGTTCTTCTCGATCTTCATATAGAGGGCATACTCATAAGGGCACTTCACATAGCCATGCTTCTGGAGGAAATCATCTATCCTCCCATTCCAAGCCCTCGCTCCTTGCTTCAGGCCGTACAAACCTTTGTCCAGCTTGCACACCTTCCTCTCCTGACCTTTCACCACATACCCCGGAGGCTGCTCGATGTACACATCCTCCTCCAGGTAGCCATTCAGGTATGCTGCCACCGCATCCATCTGCATGATTGTCCACCCATAGTGAGCTGCCAGTGCGATAATCAACCTGATGGTGTCAATCCTCGCCACTGGTGCATAGACCTGGTCGTAGTCCACTCTTGGACTTTCCTGTAGCCCTTCACGACGAGCCTAGCCTTGTGCTTCTCCACAGCTCCATCCTTGTTCTTCTTTACATTATAGACCCACTTCACCCCGAGGGGTTTGTGGCGCGCGGGTGGATCGACCAGCCTCCAAGTGTCATCCTTCTTTATGGAAGCTATCTCAGCATCCATCGCCATCCTCCAAGATTTCTCCTGGGCAGCTTCGTCATTGGAGTTTGGTTCACAATCTGCTAAGAGGAAATATAGAGAAAAAATAGTATGCATCGGTGCCGTCTCCTCATAGAGCTCCCCCAACCCCTTCATCTTAGGTTGTGGACTCTCGGAGTCGCTCCGGCTCCTGCTTCCTCCACCAGAACTGCTTCCGCTCGTGCTAGCTCCTCTTGAGTAGGGAGTGGAAGCTCCCCCGAATTTCCACTTGGTGGTGATGGTGGCTCGGCCCCACCATCCTCAGCTCCTGCTTCATGACCACCTTCTTCCTCATCTTCAAAGAACATCCCCTTCTTGCTCCTTGTCTCCTCATCCCAGCTCCAGCAGCTGTCTTCTTCAAACACCACATCGCTTGAGATTATGGCCTTCTCCGTCACCGGGTTGTATAGCTTGTAAGCTTTGCTCTCCGGAGCGTAGCCCACAAAAATGCACTTCTCGCTCCTATCATCGAGCTTCTTCCTTATCTGGTCTGGGACGTGAGCATGAGCTACACACCCAAAGACCCTCAAGTGCTTCACACTTGTCTTTCATCCACTCCAAGCCTCGAACGGGGTCATGAAATTCACACTCTTCGTGGGGCATCTATTCAGTAGATACACTGCACTGCCTCCACCCAGAACATCTTCGGCAACCCTTTGCCCTTCACCATACTCCTCGCCATGTTCATGATGGTGAGATTCTTCCTCTCCGCATCTCCATTTTGCTGTGGTGAGTATGCCATCGTCAACTGGCGTGAGATCTCATTCTCCTTGCAAAAAACATCAAACAGCCTCGAGGTGTACTCCCCACCCCGATCTGTCCTCAGCACCTTCAGTGGCTGACCGCTCTCCTTTTCCTCCATCGCCTTGAACTCCTTGAACTTGTCAAGGTCCTCAGGCTTCTCTCTCAAGAAGTATACCCAACACTTCCGACTGAAGTTATCCGTGAAGGTGATATAGTATTTGCTTCCGCCCACTGAGGTGGTCTCAAACGGACCCGCAATGTCCGAGTGAACCAGTTCAAGTTGTCTCCTCGCTCTCCGAGACTTCCCTCCTTCAAACGTCAGCCTCTTCTGCTTCCCCTTCGTGCACGCCTCACAGACTTTCTCCGGAGGTGAGATCATTGGCAGATCCTCCACCATCCTGGAGTGGGATAGCAGCTTCAAGCCCGTGAAGCCCAAGTGGCCCATCCGATGGTGCCACAGCCATGCTTCCTCTTCTTCCTCCGTCCTCACGAGACATGTTGTCTCCTGAGTATCCATCTTCAATGTAAAGAGACGGTTCGCCGTCATCTTCACCCTCACCACTTCTTTCCCTTGATGGTTCTTCATCGCCAAAGACCCATCCTTCAACTGGACGCAGTAGCCTTTCTACACCAACTGCCCAAGGCTCAAGATGTTAGTCTTCAAGCCTAGCACATAGAACACATCGTTCAGATGCACCTTCTCTCCATTCAGCTTCACAACCACCAGGCCTTTTCCTTCCAACGAGATCTTCGACGCATCCCCAAAGCTAACCTCACCCCCACTGGGTTCCAGGTTAGTGAACATCTCCCTATCTCCGCACATGTGGTTGCTCGCCCCGGTGTCCAGGTACCACACTTCATTTCTTCCTTCCTCCGCTCCTCGGTAGGTTAGGAACATCATCGGGTCTCCAGCGCCAGCATTGTTCCCGTTGTTTCTAGCCTCGGCATAGTGGTTTGCCTCTTCTCTCTTCCTTGGAGCCCAACAATCATAGCTCATATGCCCAAATTTGTTACAGTTGTAACATTGGACCTGGGACATATCTCCTCGGCCTCTTCCTCGGCCTCTTCCTTCTTGCCAACCTCCTTGAGATCGCTCCTCCTCTCTCTGGAAATTTTGGTTCCTTCCTTGATCTCTACCTCCTCTTCTACCTCTGCCTCTGCCTTGGTGACCTCGGCCACGCTGGCCGCCTCCTCTTCCGGAGCTCTCTCCAAAATTCAACTGAGTTTGGAGTGCTTTTCCCAAGCCACTCGCTTTTTCATCATCTTGCAGCATCCTATACTCATGGGCTTGCAAAGAGCCTACAAGCTCATCAACGGCCATCTCGGTGAGGTCTTTCGACTCTTCAATCGCTACCACCACATGGCGAAACTTCTTGGACATAGATCTCAACAACTTCTCCATAAGGCTCACATCATCGATCGTCTCCCCATTGCGCTTCATCTCATTTGTGAGCGTCCGCAGACGGGTCACATAGTCACCGACCTTCTCGGTGCTCTGCATCTTCATTACTTCATATTCCGCACAGAGGGACTGCAGCTTCACCTTCTTAGCCTTGTCTACCCCCTGCATGGAGCGTTGCAACACCTCCCATGCCTCCTTAGAAGTTTTCGCGTCTGAGATCTTCTCGAAGGTCGCTTCGTCGACCCCTTGATATAACAAAAAGAGAGCCTTCTTGTCTCCCTTCCTAGCCTCTCTTAACGCCATCTTCTGCGCGTTGGTTAACGCCGCCTCTGCTGCAGCAGTACGCTCCTCATAGCCATTCTCAACTATATCCCATAGTTCTTTAGAGGCGAGTAGCACTCGCATCTGTATGCTCCAATTCCCATAATTTATCTTCATCAACTTGGGGACTTGCCCCGACATGGCTCCACCCGTCTCCATCGCTTCTACTCCTCAAACCTTCTGAGTTACCGCAAAGGTTTGCAACCTCCCTCTGATATCACTTGTTGGAATCGCTACGTATGAGCCCGCAACTTCACTATCACCCCAATACTTCCAAATGCGAGCACCCTCCGGCGAGCACTCCTACTTCGCGAACACACCCCCACTCCCACGAGCACTTCCCAAGATAATCACCACCCGGCGAACACACACCCACTCCGGCGAGCAGACATCCACTCCAGCGAGCTGGGCGAGTACGGCTGGGCGAACACAGCAGGGCGAGTGCTCTGGCGAGCTGGGCGAACACAGGTTGGCTGCACCTCCTTCTCTTCCACGTCCAGCTGCGAGTGCGGCGGGCTGCACCGGCGAGCGGCTGGCGAGAGGGCTGCTCTTGCGAGCTGGCGGGCTTCTAGCGGGGCGAGTTCAACCACGCGAGCTGGCGAGAGAATAATGGCGAGGCGAGATGATAATGGCGAGGCGAGATGAGACTATTCCTGCGGGAATAAATAAATTTTCTCTCACTACCTTTCCCTCTCTCTCTCTCTAGCTTCCGTAAGTAGGAAAATAAAAAACTTCTTGCAACTTCTATTCAACTGTTTTCACAAGAAACACACAAGCCTATTTATAGGCAAAACAAAACCTTCCTACCTCTCTCCGCTTCTTCTCTCTCCTCCTTTTCAATTAATACAAAAATACATATAAACTTAAAATAAGATAAAATAAGTTGACTAAGTCAACAAGACTAAAGCCAACAGTTATAACTATTGTCTTGCCAAACATGCAATAATTCTATGATGGTCGCGGTTTTGTCCACGTACAAACTCGCCGGAGCAAAATCGCTGCATCAAACGGAGCCTTGATCTATCCTACAATATTAACCTTGAGGTTGGATATTTCTTGTTTGCATTTCATAAGAATCAAAATGTATTTATGTATATGTTATAATATGCCACATGATTTTAGAAGAAAAAAGAAGAAGGAAACACATGATTGTTCTCTTTAGCTATAGGTTTGAACTACTAGTGCTATCCAAGCATGAGCAGACACCCAAATAGAGCTCATTAATAAATGTGGGCGCGCGGCCGTTCACACTTCATTTAAAAAATAGAAATTAAACTAATTGTAACAATTATTCTTTTGTAAACCCAACAATTTCATTTTGCTTACACAATGACTGCACCGCTGCGGAACCAGCTGCACACATTGTAATTTCATAGACCATTTGCATGCATTTGAACCGGAAAATAATAGTTTCCCACTGGGGAGGGCGAGTGTTCTTAATATTTAACATGGAGGGGGCGGCGGGAATGGGATCGGAGAAACTCGAGGGCGGGAATCTGGTGCAGGCGGGCCGACATTGGGGCGCCTTGTGCCAAGGAGCCTACGGGCTGTTTCGTCTGGAGCGGGTACGGGCAGGACCCATTTGGCTGTAGCTGACCGATCACCTGCATAAAGTAGATTAACATTTAGTATCTGTTATGATGTTATTGAGAAGCCACACTTTTTATTCTCAGAGAATTTCTTTACTAAGCATGTACCTAATAGTAATTTCACATAGAGCCATGTTAAACGCAGGTCGGTTTTGGCTATATGCATGCCACAGTTTTTTTAAAAGGAGAGATGTTAAACGCAGGTCGGTTTTGGCTATATGCAGGCCACAATTTTTAAAAAAAAGTATCATTTTTCCTTTTCAACCTGCATTTTTTCCTTTTCAACATGCAGCCGCCGGACGAGATCGAGCTTCCTCTCTGATCTCCTCTCCCTCCTCCGGCGACTCCGGTCGGTGATTCTCTCCGGCCGACCACCTCCTTCCCTTCTCCGGCCGGCGAGCTCCTCTCTCTTCCTCTATAACTTATTTTTCTATTTTCGAAAAGGCTCCATTTATCCAAAATGCTGTAAATCGTGCTATGCATCTGAATTTAATTAAAGGATAGTGTTTTGTGGATAAATAAAGCCCGGTGTTTTTTTGTGATTTTACACGTCTTTTATTGATTGAAGCTTTGAAAGGGGTGGCCACAAACATATTTTTTGTGATATATAGAATCAAAATGATTATAATGTATTTTGTTGGACTATTATTGTAGATCAAATAGACTGCGAAAATGTATTAATTATTTGGCTTTTATAAATGCTATATTTTGCTTGATGGTTTATTTAAGAAAATATTAATTGATTTTTTACATAGTTTGTAAATATGAAATTCTGCCCGCATGAATATTTTTTTGGCCTGCATATATCTGCGGCCTGCATAAAGCTAAAACCGGACTGCATATAACATTGCTCTTTCACATATCTATGATACATATTATAAAGAATGCTCTTTGGTAAAACATTCTTTTCAATTCTATCTTTTTTGTTTATTACAATTTTTCCATGTTTTGTAATTGAGTTTACATTATTTTGTTTTAAAAGGATGGAGAGTTGCAACCCTACCATCACGATATCACCCCTATGCTAGGTGGAGAAAAATTGAAAACTATTAAAATAATCAAGATGAGGTAGTGCAGAAAAATATTGCAACCTCTTATAAAATAGGTTGTAACTTCTTTCGTGCTGTCCTTTTAAAGAGAAAAACTGCAGTTTCCTTTTTTAAAAAGCAGCGGACAGTTTTTATTTGAAGTGGTGTTTTCTCTCTCATCATAACTGCTGTCCAAATTAAGAAGAACCGTGTGTGTGGCTGATTCTCTCTCCTCTCCCTGTTTTCGTAAAGAAAGGTTTTCTTCTTTCCTTATTCGTGAAAGAGAGTGAAGGGGGCTGTTTTTTGCCAAGTTCTTTTTCTGCCATTAAAACAGTTTCCAGAAAATTTCTTTTCCTTGTTGGTGATAGAAGGGTTGCCAACATCAAAGTGCCTAGTTTTTTGTTGCCCGGTTTTTGTCTCCACGGTGAAGGTGCAGGCCACTTTTTCGTTCTATGGTGAAGTTTGTCCGTGAAGATCGAAGCATGTCTCGCTATGGTGAATCACGGCGCGTGATTATTTCTCTCTCGGTTTTTGTTGTTGTTTCTCTCCGGTTGTATGCAAACTTTAAACCTTGTTTTTAAATTTGATTTGCGTGGAGTTTATCCCGGTTGGGTTTATCATTGTTGGATTTCATTGCGATTGAGAAGGGATTTTGTGCAAGTGGTGAAGTGTTCCTGGGCACGTAAATTTCTACATGGTATCAGAGCTACGGAAGTTTTAGCGGGGCTAAGTTCTTTCGTGTTGCAAATATCTGAGTTTCTCATCAATGGAAGGCAGTGGTAGTTCTCGAGGTTTGGGATCGATATGCTCACGTATACAAATTTTAAGAAGTGGAAGTCATGCTTGGAGAGTTACTTGTTGGGAGAAGATTTATGGGACGTTGTTGGTGGAGACGCACAGACAGAGGTAATGGCGACTGCGACGAATGCTCTTGAAGTCAGGGCCTGGAAGAAGATGAACGCGAAAGTAGAGTTCACCCTGAAAAGAGCTATCTCATCGGACTTGTTTGATCACATCATAGGGTGCAAATCGGCGTCGGAGATTTGGGCGGCCCTTGATGGTTTGTTCAACAAGCAGAATGTGGCAAGACTGCAGTTTCTGGAAAACGAGTTGGCGAAAGCAAATCAACCAGCTTTCCATCTCCGTTTATTTCCTGAAGATGAAGAATTTGTGTGTAGAAATTACCGTATTGGATCCAGAAGAACCAATTTCTGAGGCGAAGTTGAAGAGACATATTATCAGGGGGTTGCGAAAGGAGTATTTATCTTTTGTCACAGCAGTGCAAGGATGGGCTACTCAATCGTCCCTGATGGAGTTGGAGAATCTCTTGGCATCTCAGGAGAGTTTGGCTAGACGGATGGCGGGGGTGTTTATCTCTAATGAAGGGAGCGATGTTTTGTACACCGGGAAGAAGAAACATTGGGATAGGAAGAAGAAGCAGAATGATGGAGAAGGTTCTTCTACCTCATCTAGGGAGGGTGGTGCTCGTTTCCCTCCCAGGAATGATGGCGGCAAGAAGAATGTCAGGTGCTTCAGATGCATTAAGGTTGGGCACTACAAGCGTGATTGTAGAGTCAACCTCACACCGGGTCATGCATCAGAGAAGGAGGAAGGTATAAAGGAAGACGAAGGATGGGGGAGGTGTTGCCTTGCGGAGAAAGTCTCCAATGTGGACGCCTTGGCCTCGGTGAACTTCGAAGACGATTGGATCGTCGATTCCGGATGTTGACATCACCTTACCGGTGACGGGTCCAAGTTCTCATCTCTGCGGAAGTATGATGGATGTGATGCTTTCGTGAGGGCGGATAACACAGTTCATCCGGTGGAGCAAGAGGGGAATATGACAGTAGGCAGTGATAGGAGTGCACTTACATTGAAAAGTGTGTATCATGTGTCGGGTATGAAGAAGAACCTGTTTTCAGTGACAAATGCAGTTGATGCTGGGTACCACGTGTTATTTGGGCCGAAGGAGGTGAAGTTCCTACGGAACTTTGATTCAGTGAAGGCGGAGGTGACTCACACTGGAAGGCGGGTTCGTGATCTGTATGTTCTCTCCACAACATCTTATGTGGACAAGATGAAGGCCAACGATAGTGCTGAATCTGCGGATGATCAAAAAATTGAGGACAGACAATGGAGGGGAATTTACTTCCACGAAGTTCTCTTCTTTCTGCAGAAAGAATGGGATCAGGAGAGAGTTATCATGTGCTTATACACCGCAACAGAATGGAGTTGCCGAGAGGAAGATCCAGCATATTTCTGAGACTTGCAGGTGTTGGTTGCATGCTAAGGGTATTCCTAAGGCCTTATGGGCGGAGGGAATGATGTGTGCAACTTATGTGATCAACAGGTTGCCATTGAGCCCGAACAACCAAAAGTCTCCATATGAACTCATGTTTGGAGAGGTACCGAGTGTGAAGCACTTGCGAGTGTTTGGAGCGGTTTGCTATGTTCATGTTCCAGATGCACGGAGGACGAAGCTTGATGCCAAAGCTATGAAGTGTGTATTCATAGGCTATGATGTGCACAATAAGGGTTGGAAGTGTATGGACCCTCATACTCGAAGGTTTATCGTTTCTCGCAATGTTGTGTTTGACGAGTTGACATCTTATGGTGGAGGTCCTAGCACAGTATTGGAAGAGAACGTGGGAGTTGCAAGCCATGAAGAAGAAACTGATGAAAGATTAGTTGAATTACCTATGTCTCCAGGAGGTCCATGCTCTTCGGGCTCGACGTCGGTGGAGACGGAGTCACGAAGAAGGGGGAGCAGTGCTTCAAGTCATGGTGACGGGGGAGCATGCGCGGAGGCAAGGGTGGAAGAGTTGGAGAGCGGTTCTTCTCTTAGAAGATCGAAGAGTATCATCGTGCCACCGGCTCGCTATAAGGAAAGTAATATGGTAACCATGTGTTGGAACCTTAGTTTTTTATTTGAGTTGTGATCCATCTTTATATTTATTCTGTGATCGATGAAATCTTATTAAGAGAGGAGACAGGAGAAAACTATACAAATTCTCTGCGTTCGACGAACAACTATCTGCGTTCGACGAACGACGCTCTGCGGTCGACGAATTATATTCAATCTGCATTCGATGAACAACTCAATATCCCAGCGGTCGATGAACCGTCTCAACGGTCGACGATCCAGCCTGTCTCAGCGGTCGACAAAAAGATGCGTTCGACGATCTCCAATCTGCGTTCGACGAATCTTCAGCAGAAGCTCAAAACGACGAACTAAATGATCAGATCGACGATCTTCAATCTCAGATCGACGAAATATTATCTGCTATTATAATATCTCATTTCTTAGCTCGGCTAATATTATTATATCTGATTAAGCAATATTTTGATTAAATTATATATTGCTGCCCTTCTGTATCAATAAATATTATAGCCGTTGCAGAAGCATTAAATATTATAGCCGTTGCAGAAAAGCAAAAGGCGGCAATTTATCTTCTCGAGGAAATTAAAGAGACATTATCTCTTTCCTTTGTCGGGCAAGAATTCAAAATAGCCTGAAAGCCTTCTCCAGATTATATATACAGAGAGAAGAGCAGAGAAGAAAATAAGAGAAGGATTATACAGATACAGGAAGAGAGAAACAGAAATAACAGAGAAGCAAAAAGAAGAAGCAGATCTACAGAGTTCTTGATAAGAACATATATTATTTATCTTCTTTTTTCTAACTCTTCTCTGCAGAACATCTTCATCCTGAGACACCAATCAAGATCACTTGCTCTGGATCAAAACTGCAGAAGAAGAAAAAGAGTTATTACAATCAAGTGAAGAAGCTTCCTCAACACTAATCAAGTCAGGGGGAGCTCTTCTTCAACATCATCAAGATCCATTCTCAACAACCCATCAGGATCTCTAGAGTCTTCTCAGAAAGAGAAGAACAACATATTCTTTTTCCTTCCCATCTTGTACAGGGTTATAACTCCCTTCAAAAGTTAACTGTGTGGTGGCAGGGCACCTGATCAAAAACCTGTGTTGGTTTTGAGCACCTGATCAAAAGCTCTGTGGTGATTTGGGCACCTGATCAAAACTCCATTGGTGACAGGGCACCTGATCAAAACCTGTAGTGGATTCCTACCAAGTATGGTAGAAGAGTAGACGTACCCAGGTTTATTGGGGAACTATTATATTTCTTTGTGTCTTCTGATTGCTTGGCTTATGTTTTATTTCTTTATTGCTGTGCTGTGATATCTGTGATAAATATTGTAGTTAAATAACTCACTCTGTGTTATACATATTTTTATATATCACTATTTTGAAATAACCCAAAAAGTTTTAATTTAAGAACTAACCTCACTTTCAATTGGTATCAGAGCGTGGTTGATTATATCAATCACTTTCAACTGATATTCAATTGACTTTCAATATGGTAACCATGGTTTCATGTTACTTTGCAGGTCCACTTGATGAGCGGGAGCCGTCATGCTATGACGAAGCCGCGGGAGTGAAGGAGTGGGAAAATGCCATGGATGAGGAGATGAGTGCCCTCAAAAAGAACGAGACTTGGGATCTTGTACCCAAGGTGGATGGTGTTACTCCAGTCACATGCAAGTGGGTTATACAAAATCAAGAAGAAAGTAGATGGCAGTGTCGAGCGGTACAAGGCACGTCTTGTAGCTCAAGGTTTCTCATAGCAGTACGGGGAGGACTACGATGAGACATTCAGCCTCGTGATGAAAATGACTTCAGTACGGATGGTGATTGCATTGGCGGCTTGCCAAGGTTGGAGGTTGTGGTAGCTCGACGTGAAGAGCGCCTTTCTTTATGGCGATATTGACAAGGACATCCTTATGGTGCAACCACCAGGGTACGTATCTGAATCTCATCCTGATTATGTTTGCAAATTGAAGAAGACATTGTATGCCTTGAAGCAAGCACCTCGGGCGTGGTATGAAAAGATTGCAGAGTATTTACAATTTTGTGGGTACTATGCATCTGACTCGGACTCGAGTTTATTTGTGAAGAAGAAGGGTAGTCTACATGTCCTCGTATTGTTGTATGTCAACGATATGATTGTGACAGGAAACGATAACGAAGATGTGACAATGCTTAGAGAGGAGCTATCTATTCATTTCGAGATGAAGGATTTGGGAGAGTTACACCATTTCCTTGGTTTGGAGGTGGAGAGGAAGAAGAACGGGTTGCTTGTGTCCCAGAAGGCCTATGCGGAGCGAATCGTTGATAGATTCGGCATGAAGGAAGGGAAGAGCAGTTCTACTCCACTAGAAGTTGGGTTAAAGCTTCGTCGAGATGAAGGCAGGGTCCTCCCGGATCCTAAGCTTTTTCGGGCTCTGGTGAGAAGTTTGATATATTTGACGATTACAAGGCCGGATATCTCGTTCGCAATTGGCCGAGTAAGTCGTTATATGCATGAGCCAAGGAAGCCTCATCTGGAGGCGGCGAAGGGAATTCTAAAATATGTTCGAGCGACCTTGGACATGAGGTTGTTGTATGAACGGGACATAGTCTTCAATCTACACTGATTCACAGATGCTAATTATGGTGGAGATTCTGATGATCGGAGGTCGACGTCGGGGTATGTTTTCTTGTGTGATTCAACAACAATGTCGTGGTGTAGTAAGAAGTAGGACTCGGTGTCCCTTTCCACTACCGAAGCAGAGTATAAAGCGTCATCTTTGGCGGCTCAGGAGTGTATATGGCTTCGTAGACTAGTGGAGAATGTGTTTGTGAAAATTGGAAAGGCTACAGTACTTCGCGGCGATAACGAGAGTGTTTTGAAGCTCGTGTCGAATCTGGTTTTTCATGCTCGGACGAAGCACATAGAAATTGAGTACCATTTCATTCGGGAGAGTGCTTGACGGTGCTATCGTGATGAACTTTGTTCGTAGTCATGATAATGTGGCGGATATTTTCACTAAGCCTTTACCAAAAGGATCATTCGAGCATCTTCGTGGTTTGCTCGGAATGGTATCGGGAGCTCATCTTGAGGGGGAGTATTAAAATAATCAAGATGAGTTAGTGCAGAAAAATGTTGCAACCTCTTATAAAATAGGTTGCAACTTCTTTTGTGCTGTTTTTTTAAAGAGAAAAACTGCAGTTTCCTTTTTTAAAAAGCAGCGGACAGTTTTTATCTGAAGTGGTGCTTTCTCTCTCATCATAACTGCTGTCCAAATTAAGAAGAGTCGTGTGTGTCGCTGGTTCTCTCTCCTCTCCCTGTTTTCGTAACTGGTGCGTAAGAAAGGTTTTCTTCTTTCCTTATTCGTGAAAGAGAGTGAAGGGGGCTGTTTTTTGCCAAGTTCTTTTTCTGCCATTAAAACAGTTTCCAGAAAAGTTCTTTTCCTTGTTGGTGATAGAAGGGCTGCCAACATCAAAGTGCCTAGTTTTTTGTTGCCCGGTTTTTTGTCTCCACGGTGAAGGTGCATGCCACTTTTTCGTTCTATGGTGAAGTTTGTCCGTGAAGATCGAAGCATGTCTCGCTATGGTGAATCACGGCGCGTGATTATTTCTCTCTCGGTTTTTATTGTTGTTTCTCTCCGGTTGTAAGCAAACTTTAAATCTTGTTTTAAAATTTGATTTTAGTGGAGTTTATCCCGATTTGGTTTATCATTGTTGGATTTCATTGCGATTGAGAACGGATTTTGTGCAAGTGGTGAAGTGTTCCTGGGCACGTAAATTTCTACAAAAACTAAAGCAGAATCTGATGAAGAGGCAAAAAAAGAGGCGTATAGAAGCTTGGTTGGCTCCCTTCTATATCTCACCAATACTATGCCAGACTTTGAGAATGCTGTCAACATCATCGCCATATTCGTGAGCAATCCGTCAAGAATCCACTTCCTAACATCCAAGCGAATTCTTCGCTATCTAAAGGGAACAAAAACCTTTGGTCTCTGGTTTGAAAAAGGGGGTGAACTCAAACCTAGCTAGTCGGATATTCAGACTCCGATTGGGCTGAAAATTTAGATGATCGGAAGTGTACAAGCGGTTTTATCTTTTTTGCAGGTACAAATCCAGTCTCATGGAGTTCCAGGAAGCAACAGACAGTTGATCTGATCTACTACGGAGGCGGAGTACATGGCGCTCAACTCTGCTGTGTGTGAAGCTATCTGGCTTAAAATTAAGGATAAAGAAAGAAATAGATCAAAACAAAGAAGAGAAGGAAGGAGTAACAATCTATTGCGACATCTCCGCCATTTCACGGTCAAAAAACCCCGTATATCATGAAAGGAGAAAGCACATAGACATACGTTTTCACTCCACCAGAGAAAGGGTCGAGAAGAAGGAGATCGAGATGAGCTACTGCCCTACCAAGAACCAGGTCGCCGACATCTTAATTAACCAAGCCACTGCAACGGTAACGTTTCAAAGAATTAAGAAGTGAAGGGACGGCACAGTTTCAGAGGGGGTGTTGATGGAACCTGTGCCGATGCAATAAATGGAGAGATATTAATGTAATAACCATCTATTAGCAGCTAACCACCCTTATTAGTGGCCTAATCCCGAAATTTCTCCTGTAGGCTATAAAAGCCATCGTAATGCACCTTTTATGATTGAAGTAAAAAATTTTAACTTCCAGTAGTACCATTCCCCTTCATAATTTTTCTTACTCTTGAGCTTTTCTTCACGTTGTCTCTCTTCCCATAGATTTACAAGTTAATTGTAAAGATTGGTATAGTCGGCGCAGATCGATCTCATTACCTCCCAACCTTAATTAATATCATTGAAATATATAAATTGACAGCAGAAAATAAACTAAAAGAACAAACATACGCAGACAAATCTACAGAGACTTGATGTAGTTTGAACACGCACAGATAAAACTAAAGCAGAGGAGGGAATTTGGTGGAATGAATTAAAGAAAACTTGAGTAAATTAACCTGCTTTTGTCACTTGCAGAGAAGCGGCCAATAATAACAGGATTGAGCAGAGGATGAGTGCTGGCATGAACCTTGTACTCTTCTTTATTCCCATGTGAGAGGGAGGGAGCTGAAGAGAGAGAGAGAGAGAGAGAGAGAGAGAGAGAGAGAGAGAGAGAGAGAGAGAGAGAGATGTGGTAGAATGATGGAAGAAATATATAAGAAAGAATGTGAATATAAGAGAGAGAGAGAGAGAGAGAGAGAGAGAGAGAGAGAGAGAGAGAGAGAGAGGTTTAAGCGTGTAGGCGTGAACACGGAATACTATGGCCATGACTTTATGATGTACATTCACCATCAAGTCTGTTTTGATAACGCGTAAGAAGCGGGCAATTCTCTTGAGTCCGGACGCCAGCATGCATGTAGCCGATCCTAGCTACTTTGGTGCGCACGTAACAATTTTTTGTGGGGTCCACTGCACGCTGACTTTCTATTGGTCTCAGACACAAGAAAGAAATCTTAAGAAGCATGTGATGGTGTTGAATTACTTAGGGTTTAGGCAATTGGTACATGTTTCAAGAAGTGATATCACTTCAAATTCTTTAAAGCTGTGCTCCTTCGGAAGGAATTTAAAGGTAGGAATTAGAATTGATATGAATTTTGTCACATGAATTACAATTAATAATTTCATTAATTATTCAGCTATATGTTAGAATTTAGTGGTTGTAATTGAAACTTAAAATCAAAGTCAGATGATAAATGAGATATGTGCTTCATGCGTAACCATACAAAATGTTAGCAAAATTAAAATAAGTTTGTTGAAAATATAAAAAAACAAATAAAAATACATTCCACATATAATCAATCTCTCAAATGTAAGCAGAGACAGGTCCTCTTGATTGATACCGACAAAGACATGAACACCCCGCTCTTTGCTTCGTTACCGCTCAACATATCGATGGCCTTGATGATCGCATGCTCAGCCAGATCTGTAATAGCTGCAATGACCACATATTGTTAGATTATCTAATTTGGTTCAACCCGTGTAAGTCTGTTAGGGTGATTAGTATAAGGAGGTGACTCGCTAGGCTCTAATGTGACGAGTGGTTCAAGTAAGGTCGGGTTTTTTTAGTCCAGATCCTCTAGATGGGAGGATGGACGACCCAGATCGTTCAGGGCTAATCTTGAGGCCCTGCATTGGGGTATAGAAAGGAATAAAATCCATCTAAATTGATTCCTATTCATTTCAACTCTCCCCCAAAATCCAGAAGCCGCAAGAATCAAGAGCTAGGGTTTTACGTTCTCTTCCCGTTCGGCGCTTCTTCACACGGGAGCTGCGCGCGAGCCCTCCTCCGTCGGGCAATGCCATCCTAGAGGTTTCTCCCTCCTGCAACACCAGCCAACTCCAGGAGGTCTCGCTGCTCCGACCGATATCGTCTTCGCGCAGGAACTGGCCCGAGCTCTTCTCCTCCGACATTGTCTTCACCCGAGAGCTCATCCTAGTCCTCCCATTCGATGTCATCAGATCCATCCTAGTCCGCCCATTCGACGTCATCAGATCATGCAGAGGCAGAACACAAGCTCTACTCTTCTTCCTCTCCGGATTGAAGTCGTTCGTCCAAAAGTAGCCCTATGGCTGGAGGTATAAAATTCCTATACTAAGATCTTCGTTTTTCGCTGCGTTCTAGGCTATGCCCTAGATATATATAGAAGTTCTTTCATTTGGTAGCAGAGGGAGGTTATAGGGATTTTCACATCCGTGGTTTTTTCTTCAAAAATCTGTGATGATTTCTTCCCAAAACTTGAGATGTGTTTTCTAAAATTTTGTGGCGATTTCTTCCAAAAATCAACAAACTTTCTTTTGTTGGATGCTCAATTAATATTGCGTTTTAAAGATTGCGATGGTTGTTCGTTGCCTTTCTCTTGGATGGATGTAATATTCTATCATTTTTATGTAAATTTAATTCTAAAATCTGTATGTAATAAAGGCAACGAACAATCATGCATTCTTGACCCGAATCCGATCTTCATGCACGTCTGTGCAATGTGCTAAAGATCAACTCATGAAGAATCTTGTGCGCCTTAGTTTATGGCATTGCTTGGTGTTTTCCGGTGCGGCTATGGAGGTGCAAGCACAACGCCAGTAGAAGCCTACTGCATCAACCATTTGGCGGAGTAAAGTTACTGATCCAGCCTTCTGTCATGGTCTTAGAAGCAGCGTTTTGGAAATCGGATTCGGGTTCTATTGTGATTGAGCTCCAATTTTTTTCTTTTGCTATTTTGGTTTAGTGCACTAAATTAGAATATCGTTTGCTGAGCATCTCAGGAATGGCCAAAGCATCCTGACAAGCCCAACAAAATAATTTTACAAGGATTGCACTATGAGGTGCTTTTAAAATCACCATCTAATTTTTGCACGTTGCAATTAGATTCATATCTGTTAAAATTACCTGGCCCCACAGGGAAGTAATAATTAATAACATTTGGAATATTTTTGGGGATATAGTAGCAAACATATACCAAAATTAATGGGTCCCCATACCCACAGGTACAAGATTCCATTAATTCTGGTATATTTCCTTTCTAGCTATATCTATCAATAAAGTAAGATAAAAATTCAATGCGATAACGGTCTCTGCCCAAAGGAAGACTGAATTCTTATCATTAGCAATTAATATGAGTTAATTGTTAAATTACATTTTCATTTACAATGCTAAAATTGTCTTTCATTATTTCGTTGTTTTGTAAATTAATAGTAAACATGTGATTTTATGATTTTTGCAGTTTTTAACACCGTAATCGACCCAACTCAATTTATCCCCACTCTCTCCAGAGACAATTATAAAATATGGAAAGATAAGGTGCTTCTAGCCTTATGGTGCATGGATTTAGACTTGACTCTTTGCACGGAGGAGCCAGATATCCCTACGGAGCAAGCTCTACAGTTGACCACACCTTATACGAGCTATGGGAGAGATCCAATCATCTTAGTATGATGGTAATCAAGACCCACATTAGTCAGAGCTTAAGGTGATCCATCCCCGAATGCAAAACTGCTAAAGAACTAATGGGGGCATTAATGAGCAGTTTGTCAGCTCGGATAAAGCTTAGGCCAGCACCCTAATGGCAAAGCTCCATTCCATGAAGCTCAAAGGAACAGAAAGCGTAAGGGGACATATTATGGAAATGAGAGACATAGCTGCTCAGCTGAAGACTTTAGATGTTGATTTTTCAGAGTCCTTCCTGGTCCATTTTATATTGACTTCCTTGCCTGCTGACTACACTGCTTTTAAGGTGTCTTATATGACACATAAGGAAAAGTGGTCAGTCAATGAGCTCTTGAACATGTGTGTTCAAGAGTAGAGCAAACTGAAGCAAGAAAAATTGGAACCAATTAATCTTGTGTCTCACAAGAAAGGACAGTCCTACAAGACTAAGGGTGATCCAAAGGAGAAAGACAAAGGGGTAGCAGGTTCCATAAAGAAATCGGACAACCAAAAGCTATCAACTTGTTTTTTCTGCAAGAAAAAAGGTCACATGAAGAAGGACTGTCATAAGTATAAGGCATGACTCACAAAACTGGAGGTATGACATCTTTAGTGTGTTATGAATCAAATTTTGTGAATTCTCATAATTTTCATAATACATGGTAGATTGACTCAGGCTCTACAATCCATGTCTCTACTTTCATGCATGGGAAAGTCTAAGGAAACCCATTGATGGAGAACTCTGCGTCTATTCGGGGAACAAGATGTCGTCTTCTGTTGAAGGTTTTAGGACATACATGCTCGTCCTAAAAATCGGATACATTTTGGATCTAGAGAAGACTTTTTATATTCCTAGTTTTTCTAAAAACTTGATATCTGTATCTAGACTAGCGTCTACGGGCTTTAATTTTCAGTTTAAAGACATTTCTTTTCTGATTATTAAAGATTCAGTTACTATTGGCTCTGGTATATTGATAGATGTTTATATAGTCTAGATCTAGATTTAAATTATATGTAGTCATTCACTACAACGCATGGTAATAGTAGCATCATCAATGTGAAAAATAATCATTCATCTAGTTTATTGCATAGGAGATTAGGTCACATCTCCAGAGAGCATCTTAAAAGATTGGTGAAGGAAGGTGTCATTCATACACTTGACTTCACTGATTTTGGAACTTGTGTAGGTTGCATAAAGGGGAAGCAAACTAACAAGTCAAATAAAGGAGCTAGAAGAAGTGATGCAAAACTAACGCTAATTCACACTGATATTTGTGGATCATTTACCACCCCATGTATGAATGGTCAAGTGCATTTCATTACTTTTATTTACGATTTTACAAGATACATGTATCTATACCTTTTGAATTAATGACAAATCTGAAGCACTCGATGCTTTCAAGGTCTATAAGGCAGAGGTAGAGAAATAATCCGGCTTGAGTATCAAAATTGTAATATCTGATAGGGGTGGTGAATATTATGGTAGGTTCACAGATGGATCCCAAAGACCTGGTCCATTCGCTAGATTCCTTCAGGAACTTGGAATCATAGCTCAATATACGACGCCTGACACACAACAACAAAATGGTGTAGCTGAAAGGAGGAATCGTTCACTGATGGACATGGTCAGAAGCATGACAAGTGTCTCAAATCTCCCTTCTCACATATGGAGCGAAGCCTTGAAAATAGTTGTGTATATTTTAAACAGGGTTCCATCCAAGTCGGTTCCTAAAACACCTTTTGAGTTATGGAATGGATGGAAGCCTAGTTTGAACCATGTGCATATATGGGGCTGTCAAGTATAGGTTAGGGTGTATAACCCACATGAAAAGAAGCTAGACCTAAGGACAATCAGTGGGTTTTTTATTGGCTATGCAGAAAAATCCAAGGGTTATAGGTTTTATTGTCCCCTCACACGCTTAAAGTCGTAGAAGCAAGGAATGCCAGATTTTTTGAGGAATCTAACAGTAATGAAAGACGTTCTCATAAAGTTGTGATAGAAGAGGTGCAAGAGACTGTGCCTTCAGGTAGTGGTGTTCAACCTGGTGGGCTCATACCTATTGTGGCTCAACACCTACCTATTCGGATCCCAACTTATGAAGGAGTGATCGATAATCCTCCTATCCAGAGCTTTCATGAAGATGTTGCTAGTGAAGTAATCATTCAGGAACCACCACCAGTGGAGACTGCACTACAACCACTTGATCAATCAGATTTAAGGAGATCTTCAAGAGTCAAAAGGTCAGCTATTCCATCTGATTAAGTTATATACTTACAAGAGACTGACTACATGTATGGACTCAATCAAGACCCCATCACCTTTTCAGAGGTCGTAAGCCGTCCAGATTCTGAAAAATGGTATGAAGCTATGAAGGATGAATTAAATATAATGACAAACAATCAAGTATGGGATCTAGTAGAATTACCAGAAGGTTTTCGCGTTGTAGGTTCCAAATGGGTCTACAAGACAAAAGTTGATGCCTCTGGTAATATCGAACGATATAAGACAAGACTTATTGCCAAAGGTTTCCTTCAAAAGGAGGGCATTGATTACCATGACACCTTCTCTCTGGTTTCAAAGAAGGATTCACTGAGGATTATCATGGCCCTCGTAGCTCATTTTAATTTGGAGCTACATCAAGTATGAATGCCAAAATGACATTCTTAAATGGGGAAATTGAAGAGGAAGTATATATGAATCAGGCTGAAGGATTCATTTCAGAGAAAGGCCAAAACTGTTGGAGCCTATGTTTCGCATCTCTTGGTTTGAGAATAACAAATACCGTGTTGTATTTGATCTAGTCTTTTGTGTGTTTATAGTGTCCAGGTTGTACAGGTTCAATAAGGAGACAAGTCCTCGTTCATGGGCATGATCCAAGAGTGTGCACACATTAGAAAAAGCAAAAGGATGAGTTTTGTGTGCTGATCTTAAAATGGCCATAACTTTAAATCCAGGAAGATTTACAGAACGGTCCACCCCATTTCGGAGATGAGAACGACTCAATCTACAGTCTGGAGAAGTTTCGGACGGCAAAAATGAAGAGGAGCTGTTGGAATTCCGACAGCGATGTCGCCCAGGCGACATCACAGAAGTTACAGCGACAACCCGCACGACAGCACGACGAGCGGTAGTTTGGCGCTGTCGGAATCCGACAGCGATGTCGCCCATGCGACAGTGAAAAACTATAAATTAGTTCGTTTTGTTCGTGCATTCTAAGCTTTGAGATTTCCAAGTCCTTTCCTGAGTGCATTCCGTCCAGAGAGCTCCAGAACTCCGAGAACTCCCATTTTGGCAAGAACGTTCAAGAACGAAGAAGAGACAGTCCATGCGCAGTATCTCATGCAATCTTTGCAAGGATTCGGCGTCGTCTTCAGAGCTTCATATTTAGGGAGTTTCATATCTGAATTTCTATTTTGTATTTTATCTTATCATTTTGTAATTGGAGGAGAAAATCGCCGCCTTGTGCGTGGCGTCTAAGTCTGTGTGTGGCTTAGGGGAAATCGCCGCATTGCGTATGACGTCTAGGTCCTTGTGTGGCTTAGGAGGAAATCACCGTCTTGTGCGTGACGTCTAAGTCCTTGTGCGGCATAGGAGTAAATCGTCGCCTTGTGTGCAGCGTCTAGATCATGGGGAGATCTAGGGGAGGCTAGTAGCAAAATCTAGGAAGAGATTCGCTATAGCCGGCCGGTCCTTGGTTGAAGGACCGGTAAATGGAAAAGAATTTTATTTTTATCATAGCCTTGATTTTAAGCTTTATTAAGATCGACAATCCTTTGTATTCATCACTTGTGGAAATAAAATTTGATTTCCAATTTCTTATGATTTTCTAAGTGCTTATTTGGGTTGTCTAAAAATCTACTTGTTTATCCGTTAAAATTATCATAATATATTAAAAAAAATATCAAAGTATATTTTAGCCCTTATTCACCCCCCCCCCCCTCTAAGGGCGCCGCAAGATCCAACACGTGGTATCAGAGCGAGGTTATTCCAAATTGGCTTAACAACCGGGAATAATGGCGTCTCTTGATCATGATCTCGCTTCTACTAGTGGGGAAAATTTTAATATAAATGAAAAAGTATTATCACCACCTTTATTTATGGTCAAAAATTTTAAAGGGTGGAAAATATTAATGAAAATTTTTCTTAAGGTCTTAGATGAAAAAGTTTGGAATATTACTATTAAAAAGTCATCAAGCGTACTAACTAAAAACGAAATTATTTTAAATGCAAAATCTATGAATAGTATATTTTATGCGTTAGACCAAAATATTTTCAAACTTATTTATACTTTACCTACCGCATATGAAATTTGGAGTTTTCTTGAAAGAACTTATGATTCTCCTTCTACAGGTACGGAACATTCACAAGAACCGGAGAATATGCAAGCCTATGCAAATATTCAAGAAAGCTACATAAAGGATGGATCCATAGAATGCTCATCAAGCGGAAAGGATGATGGAAACTCTTGTTTGGAAGAGGAAGATGCAGAAGCCAAAGGAACACTATGTTCAAATCTTGCCTCATCCACGAGCGCTGTAAGGAAATCAAAATCTCATATTTTTTGTACATCTATCTCTACACTACAATTGCTACAAAATACTAAACGTAAGATTAAGAAACTAAAAATGGCTAATGCAAAATTACGTTTAGAAAATAAAATTTTGAAAGCAAATGTGAATGTAGAATCCAAAAATGAAATGTTTGTATCTCCTGCATGCTCTTCATTTGAAAAATCTATATCTTGTTTTGATTGTAATAATATTAAAGAAAAATTCAAGGAACTTGAAAAAGAGCTTACTTTCATAAAAGAACAAAATGAAAAATTATGTTTAGAAAACTCTTCTCTAAAAAATGATTGTGCTAAGTGTAAATAATATAAAATTGAAATTAAAGAGATGGATGAAACATTTGATGAATATAGAAATAACTATCAAGATCATATTGATTCAATTGTTTCCACTCTTAAAAATAGCACAATCGCTTATAATAAAGCTAGACATAATTTAAAGATTAAGAATGATGAATTAAAATCAAAAATCAACTTGCTTAAGAAAATGGTAAATACAAATTCACAATATCAAACTATATCTAAAAACAAGTTGAATATGAATATGAACATCTTAACTAAGTTTAATAATGGAGTAAGAAACATAAAGGATTTGTAAATCAAAATCACCATTATGTACAAAATCATGTTTCTCCCAACCTAAAATTAAATGCAAATAAATTTCCTCAAATTATAAATTCAAAAATCATTTTGATCCAAATATTCAAGTAAATGATTATGGAAGTTTGAAAAATAAAAATAACATTTTCCAAGGTTTGAATGGAGACCCAAAGCTAAAGAAGAAACACAAACTCCACTCAAAAGGGCCCATTCATCACTATCTCCCCAAAAGCAAACACGATGTATTTGGGTACCCAAAAGAACCATCACACCCGGTCCTCTTTGGATACCTAAATCTCTCATTCATTAGTATCAAATCATTTGCATGAAGTAGAAATCAACTACAAATGGAATATCATTATTCTACTTCATGTTTGTTTATTTTCTTTTTGTTGAACCATCATGATATGATCACTTTATATAACTTGTAATATGGCTTTCACATATTAAACCAAAATTCATAAATAAATCAAATTGAGTAAAGTTGAATAATAAGTCATGTCATTTTTCAAGTGATCTACTTATCCTTATTATTTTTATCCTTCTAAATCCATTTCCTAAAAAGTCTTATAAAATTTGAAAAACTAAATTTGTCATATGATATTATTAAGACTAAATGAAATAAGTGTCAAAATGGATTTAAAAGGTGTATTTTAGGGGTATTAGACTAAATTTATAAAATGCGCAAGTTTTGCCTAGGTATTTAATATATTTGCGTCATTTTTGATTACCCTTAGTATGTTAAATTATAATCATGTCTAACCAAAATTAAGAAATTGCATGAATATTATTTCACTTATTTATGATCATTTCACTCATGCATATGTTGTGCAAAACCAAAGAACTAAGCTTTAATGAATGTGAAACTCATGTACTAAAATTTTAACTTCCGCAACTTTTTGCGATTTCTTCTCGTCTTTTCACTTTATTAGACAGATATTACATTGCACAAACATAATTAAGAAAAATTGGAAGCAAGATCAAAGAAAATCTAGGCTAAATGATCAAAATAAGCACTCCCTGTGAGCTAACGCAGGCGCTAGTACCTAACGCCGACGCTAGTACCTAACGCCGGCGCTAGCTCAAGTCTCAGATTTTTTGTCATTTTAAAATTCTGAAAAATCACTAAAAATATATTGTTTTATATGTACTACTCAGTTTTGCATCTATGCCTATAATTGATTTTCTTTGAAAAATTAAAATACAAAATTTCAAAAACCAAACTACAAAAAAAAATTAATTTTGCTTACTTCCTTTCTTTGGTTATTTGTTTGATTTATATATGCAAAACTCCAATACAAAAATACAAAATATTAAACTATCAAAAAAAATACTATATGGACTTCATTGAAAATCAAGCATGATTTAACCCATCATTTAGAACTTCTAAAATATTGCAATTTACCTTTTCAAACTACTTTGAACATTATTTTCATCATGCTTTGATATATCTACTCATTTGTGCATAAAATTATATGGTAAATGTTGTGTAGAACTAAGCTTATCATGTCTCTAAGTATGAGTAAATGTTTTATGTTTGATAATGATATTTATTCACTCACTTATTTTGGCATTGTCTACTTATGTGTTTAATCTAAGAATGCTTGTGTATGTTTTGTATTAGTACAATGAATTAAAATTGCACAAGTATCTTACCTACACTACCTTTTTTTTGCACTTTAAAAGGTTAAGAAAAGTGGTTATGTTTTCATAAATTATATTGGTTTGCAAAACAAGTGTATTCGGAGATCTTCGTACAAACCAAAAATCATAAAATAAAGTGACAAAGATAACTCCACCAAGCACTACTTGAACCTCCTGATAAGTCTTAATAAGCGTTGTGAGGTTGAGCACCTTGGAAAGAATAGTAAAGTATCTTGTGCAAACCATATCTTTCTTTCAAAATAAAAACCACTTACTCTTAAGTACACCGGATCACTAGTCTCAACATTAAAATAAAATAAAATATGTGATCCCCCAAGCACTACTTTGCACCCTGATAAGTCTTAATGAGGATTGTGTGTGCAAAGCACCTTGGTAAATGTACATTTTTTTTTGTGCATTAAAGTTTGTGGAAGTAAAACTATTTGTGTTTTATTGTGCTCTTTACTTTACATATTTCTTGTATTTTTGATTAAAACATTTGTTTACTCTACTCAAAATACACTTATGTGCACATCATTATCTTCCATAACACTTCTTCTCATGAGTATTGGATCCTAATGCAAATTCTATACTACTCTTTATTTATGAAATGCACTAGATAACCTAGCATGCTCTCTACAATGTTTGGTATGTCTTGAATTTGTGAATTACAACAACATTGTAGTAGTCTCTTATTGATATATTTCTTTCATGCTTGGTTACTTTATTGTCAAAAATTTAACAATAACTTGATTTGCAAAAAACATCTTCCTTTTTGGAATTTAACTCATATTTTTTCTTATGCATAATCATGATTACAAAAAAGATGTTTTCTTGTATTTCTATAAGTCTTCCGCATCATCACAATATATTTTTACCTTGCGCTTTCATGCTTATATCAAAGTCTTAAATATCAATTTTTTTTTTAACAAATGGTAGACTTGCTTGGTAAATTTTATATTGGTTGCTCTCAACATGAAAATATTGTTATGCTAAAACTCTGATTCATTAAGGGATTTCTAAATAGCTATGTGAGTTGTTTGTTTACTAAATTCAAATAAAAATATAAATCCATAAGCAATGAACTCATCATTAGATTTAAAACGCTTAAATGTTTCCAATAATTATTATCCATGACTTCATATCTCACCATAGCGGGGGCGTAGGGTTGTAGACATTAGATAACCTTATCTCTAGTCATGTCTTGTCCTTAACCGGGGAGGGTTCCAGTGGGGCCTTTCGAGGCACTGGGGGGGAAGAGTGCTAGGGTGAGTTTTGTCTACTAGTGTTTGCATATGGGACTAACACCCCAACCTGCGGCATGTATGCAGCTCCTCATGCCCATCCGTCACTTAGTACGGGGCTAGGGTGTAGACATATTGTCTGGGTAGATTGGTTACTTGGAAAATCATTACTTTTTTGCTTCAAACATTTATAAAGCAAAATCCTTTGTGTACTTAAAATGCTACAACATCTATTTTGTTATGCCTAAAATTCTTAATCATGTACTATGCTTCACAATTCCTACATAGATGTTCACTTAATAAAAAAAAAATTTCGTCATGCTTTCCGCATCTTTACTACTTATGCTCTTTCATGACTTTTTTTTAACAAATGGTATCTTAAACTAAGAATGCTTACCTTATCATTTCAGCTATGTTGCTTACTACTTTTTGTTCCATCATGCTTATATTTTTCGCAACAAGGAGTATTTACCAAGCTTTATATTGCATCCTATTTTTCTTCTCAACATAAATCATTTAATTTTTTTATTCCATAATATCACCTAAACCCTCTTTTGATACTACCAAAAGGGGAGATTAAATTGCATAAATCTAATATTTAGGGGGAGTGCATTATAATGATATTAAACTCAAAAAATGGGTATATTTGTAGGGGGAGTAATCATATAGGAGGTGCATACACTATCATATGCTCGATCATGAAAATCCTTCAATAAGTGGTTCCTTACCTATCTTAAAAGATATACACTCATCCCTACCCACTTTTGTTAATAACAAAGGGGGAGAAGAAATTGAGAAATCTAGTAAATTAGATACTTAGGGGGAGTAGTTTATAAGAGAACACTAATGGAGGGGGAGGACTTGATATAGAAAGAGTAGGCATTATCGCTTTCAATTCTATCACGCTCTTAATATGTTATTCATGCATATCTTATTATCGCACTTATCTATAAACACAAATTGTCTTAATCTCACTAATTTCTCATACGGGTATTTGTTATTATCAAAAGGGGGAGATTGTTGGAGCCTATGTTCCGCATCTCTTGGTTTGAGAATAACAAATACCGTATTGTATTTGATCTAGTCTTTTGTGTGTTTATAGTGTCCAGGTTGTACAGGTTCAATGAGGAGACAAGTCCTCATTCATGGGCATGATCCAAGAGTGTGTACACATTAGAAAAAGCAAAAGGATGAGTTTTGTGGGCTGATCTTAAAATGGCCATAAAGCCAGCTTCACCAGATGTTTGGGAAGAAGTTTGGAGACGAATTTTAGGACTTAAGCGGCGCTTCTACCAAACGCAGCGTTTGGTTCGGCGGTTCTATGAAACGACGATTTTTAATAAACTTCGTTTCTTTTATCATCTCAGCCGCGGTTCCTTCCTCCAGTCCAGACGGTCCAGACGCGCGGCTAGGTCTTCTTCCACAACTCCAGAGCACTCCCTGATTCTTCTCCTCGCCCAGTCGATTTCTCGCTAGCTTCTTTCGCCGCCGAACGGTCCTTCTCCACGCTCGTCGGCAACGTCAACCTCCGTGCTTCACTTCTTCCTCCGCTGACGTCTACTGCTCCACATTCTTCAAAGCCACTTCTGATCTCTGTGGTGAAGGTAATCATCAACTCCTCCGCATTTTTATGTGCTGTTGTCTACTGCTCCTACTCGATTTCTCATTTTTTTATGATTAATATGTGTTTGTGTGTTTTTGTGTGTTCAAAAATCGAATTCCTTTTTTTTGACAAAGTAGATCTATGGATATGTGTGTGTGTGTGTGTGTGTGTGGTGTTTGTGTGTTTATTTTTGTATGTGTGGCTGTGTATATGTGTGTGTGTGTGTGTGTTTATTTGTAGTTGTGTGTGTGTGTGTTTATTGTAGTTGCATGTGGTGTTTGTGTGTGTGTTTATTGTAGTTGCATGTGGTGTTTGTGTGTGTGTTTATTTATGTATGTGTGGCTGTGTATATGTGTGTGTGTGTGTGTTTATTTGTGGCTGTGTTTACGTGTGTGTGTGTGTCTATGTTGTGTTTGTTTGTGGATGTATGTGTGTATTTATGTGTGTGTGGAGATGGAGGTGTTTGTTTGTGTTTGTATGTGTGTGTGTGTGTTTGTGTGTGTATGTTTGTTTGTGTTTGTATGTGTGTGTGTTTGTGTATGTATGTATGTGTGCGTATTTATGTATGTGTGTGTGTTTGTGTATGTGTGTGTTTGTGTATGTATGTATGTTTGTGTATGTGTGTGTGTTTGTGTGTGTGTTTGTGTATGTGTTTGTGTATGTATGTATGTTCGCCAAACAAAGCGATATTGTGATGACGACTATGTCATTGCATAATTTTATTCGACGGCATCCTTCGCGATGGGATATTGATTTCAATGACTGCGAGCAGGGAGGTGGTAATGAGGGGGTGAACACACAAGGCATCAAGTAGTTTGTCCTGACACTGTAGGCGGGGTAGAAGAGATGATCACGTTGCGTGAAAGTGAAGAGGAGCTGTCGGAATTCCGACAGCGATGTCGCCCAGGCGACAGCACAGAAGTTGCAGCAATAACCCGCACGACAGCACGGCGAGCGGTAGTTTGGCGTTGTCGGAATCCGACAGCGATGTCGCCCAGGCGACAGTGAAAACTATAAATTGGTTCGTTTTGTTCGTGCATTCTAAGCTTTGAGATTTCCAAGTCCTTTCCTGAGTGCATTCCGTCCAGAGAGCTCCAGAACTCCGAGAACTCCCATTTTGGCAAGAACGTTCAAGAGCGAAGAAGAGACGATCCGTGCGCAGTATCTCAGGCAATCTTTGCAAGGATTCGGCGTCGTCTTCAGAGCTTCATATTTAGGGAGTTTCATATCTGAATTTCTATTTTGTATTTTATCTTATCATTTTGTAATTGGAGGAGAAAATCGCCGCCTTGTGCGTGGAGTCTAAGTCTGTGTGTGGCTTAGGGGAAATCACCGCATTGCGTGTGGCGTCTAGGTCCTTGTGTGGCTTAGGAGGAAATCGCCGCCTTGTGCGTGACGTCTAGGTCCTTGTGCGGCTTAGGAGTAAATCGCCGTCTTGTTTGCAGCGTCTAAATCATGGGGAGATTTAGGGGAGGCTAGTAGCAAGATCTAGGAAGAGATTCGCTATAGCTGGTCGGTCCTTGGTTGAAGGACCGGTAAATGGAAAAGAATTTTATTTTTATTATAGCCTTGATTTTAAGCTTTATTAAGATCGACAATCCTTTGTATTCATCACTTGTGGAAATAAATTTTGATTTCCAATTTCTTATGATTTTCTAAGTGCTTATTTGGGTTGTCTAAAAATCTACTTGTTTATCCGTTAAAATTATCATAATATATTAAAAAAATATCAAAGTAAATTTTAGCCCTTATTCACCCCCCCCCCCCCCCCTCTAAGAGCGTCGCAAGATCCAACAAAAACCTCGTGTGCAAATTAAAGAAATCAATATATGGGCTAAAACATGCCTCACGACAATGGTATATAAAGTTCCATAATGTCATTACCTCATTTGGTTTCGAGGAAAACATTGTGGACCAATGTATATACATCAAGGTATGTGGGAGCCATTCATGCTTTTAGTCATGTACGTTGATGATATTTTGCTTGCGAGCAATAACTTGAGAATGATAAAAGAAACTAAACAATTTCTCTCTCAAAATTTTGACATGAAAGACTTGGGGGAGGCTTCCTATGTGATAGTGAGATACATAGAAATAGATCTAGAAAGATCTTGGGGTTATCTCAGAAGGCCTATGTCAACAAAATTTTGGAAAGGTTTAATATGAGAAATTGTTCCAGTTATATAGCTCCTATAGTAAAGGGTGACAAATTCAGTTTGTCACAATGTCTTAAGAATTCTCTGGAATTGGAGTTCATGAAAAACATTCCATATGCATCTGAGGTTGACAGTTTGGTCTATTTAGATGTTTGCACTAGACCGGACATTGCATTCGTGGTGGGGATGTTGGGTAGATATCAAAGTAACCCTGGGATAGAGCACTGGACAGCTGTTAAGAAAGTCATGCGATATCTCCAGGGGACAAAGAATTACATGCTAATATATAAAGAGTCCGATCATCTGGATTTGGTCGGATACACAGATGCAGACATTGCAGGCTGCCAAGATTCGAGGAAGTCAACTTTTGGCTACATTTTTATGTTGGCCAGTGGTGCAGTAGCTTGGAAGAGTACCAAGTAGACTCTTATTGTGTAACGGTCTCCCCAGCATATAGCTCGTAAGGACGACCGTCGACACCCCCGACATCCAGCTCGAAAGGGATCATCCTAACCAAATGGGTTGCAGCCCATGCACCCCAACCCCTCTCTGTCCTTAATAGTTAAGCGTGCTCGGGCTGGAGTAATCATGGGATGGGTGACCTCCTGGGAAGTCCCTACGCTGTCGCTTAACTGAACCATTCCTCATGAAAAGGGGGATTGCGGTCTCCAACAACCCACTGTGCCCTGTGGTGGGACAGAGAGGGGTTGGGGTGCATGGTCTGCAGAACATCTGGTTAGGCTGAACCCTTCTGGTGCCAGCTGGGTCCCGTGTTGGCGGGCCTGGGCTGGGAGGGTGTCGGCGGTCCAGTTGGGTCCCGTGTTGGCGGGCTTGGACCGTTACATATTGCATCCTCGACCATGGAGGTAGAGTTCATTGCATGTTATGAAGCAACAAAACAAGCATTGTGGTTGAAGAATTTCACTTCAGGGCTTAGGGTGATGGATACGGTGTCTAAGCCAATAAAGCTTCTTTGTGATAATGCTGGAACAGTGTTCTTTGCCAAGAACAATAAAAGCGGGAGCCGCAATAAGCACATCGATATAAAGTTTTTGGTGGTTAGAAAAAATGTAGGGGGGGGGGGGGGGGGGGGGGGGGGGGGGGGGGTAAGATCATCATTGAGCATATAGGCACGCTGCTTATGGTAGCAAATCCCATGACTAAAGGGCTCCCTCCTAAGTTGTACAAAAGTCATGTTGACAGAATGGGACTTGGGGACTCATTTGATGGTTAAATAGTCATGACATTCATTGTAACTCTCCCTTTGGATTAATGCAGTATTTTAGTTTTTTATCTCTTTGTGCACACTAAAGTAATATTAGAGATCATATATTGTATTAAAGAGTGGGAGCACCCACTCATAAATAATTGACACCACATGAAGTGATTGATAGGATCAAATGGTTTACAGTGTAATTGTGGATGGAAAGTATCTACCATTTAACGTACAACTGCCGCAGTTCATGTAATTGCGACGTCCTATACAAGTATAAAGATGTCACATAAGGTTTGTGTTAAGAGTCACTATTATTTTGTGTTATTATGTATGGCCATACGAAAAGTTTTTTCTGTTGTTCGCTATCGCCCTATGAGTCTAGTGTTCTTCTACTATTATAGAACAAAATAATTATTTTTTAAATAATAAGGGGATTTTTCCATGTGTTGAATCAAGTGAGAGAATGTTAGATTATCTAATTTGATTCAACCCGTGTAAGTCCGTTAGGGTGATTAGTATAAGGAGGTCACTCGCTAGGCTCTAATGTGACGAGTGGTTCAAGTAAGGTCGGGTTTTTTTAGTCCAGATCCTCTAGATGGGAGGATGGATGGCCCAGATCGTTTAGGGCTAATCTTGAGGCCCTGGATTGGGGTATAAAAGGAATAAAACCCATCTAAATTGATTCCTATTTGGTTCAACTCTCCCCCAAAATCCAGAAGCCGCAAGAATTAAGAGATAGGGTTTTACGTTCTCTTCTCGTTCGACGCTTCTTCACGCGCGAGCTGCACGTGAGCACTCCTCCATCCGACGACGCCATCCAGGAGGTTTCTCCCTTCGACAACACCAGCCAACTCCAGGAGGTCTCGCTGCTCCGACCGATGTCGTCTTCGCGCAGGAACTCACCTGATCTCTTCTCCTCCGGCATTGTCTTCATGCAAGTGCTCATCCTAGTCCTCCCATTCGACGTCATCAGATCTTGTAGATGTAACATCCCATTTCCTACTAGACCCCTTAACTTCAATTAGGGTAGGACATGTGGTGAGTTAGGTGAGTTTGAGCTTGGTGGTGACCTTGGGATGCACTGAGTTGAGTGAACTCACACGTGATCCACTATAAGAGGCAGATCAACTTAGGTCAAATTAGCTCAAATTGAACTTACACTTGTGAATTAACCCCACCACCATGTCCCTAAACACAAAGGAGACATAATTGACCAAAAGTCTCATCAATTGGTCAACCAATTTAGCCAAGAGGATCAAAGTCAAACTTAGGTCAACATAAGTCAATCCTTGCCCAATAGACTCAATTCACCCCCAAAAAATCAAATTGACTTCACCCCTAGTCTTAGAACATCATGGGGGACCTAATTGAATCAAAAGCCCCATCAAGAGATCATCAATTTGACCAAATTGACCAAAGTCAACTATTTCCCAATTTTGGTCAAAATCACACATATTGGTTAAATTAGCCCAATTGGGCCATCATCATGACCGAATCAACATTGGGAGGTGTTAAGGGACTCAAGCTCAACATCTTGGTCCAGTCAAGCAACCCAATTGACTAAGTCAACATCAAGGTCAACCATGGTCAACTTTAAGCCTAAATGGAGAAATTGAAAGTCCAAACCAAGTCCAATTGGGCTAAGGCCTCAAACCAAGCCCACCCAGCAGCCCAAGGGTGCAATTACCAGCCATGCCCCCTAAAATTTGAAAGGAATAACATGCAAAGGGTCATTCTTGGTTTTTCCCCCAATTTCAAGTGAAGACAAAGAGGAAATTGTGGAGAGCTTACCATGTGGCCCTCCTCCCTTCTGCCCAAGGCCATATCTGAGCCCAACACATCAATTCCTGCCGTTTTTCCACCAAGGGAGGTGCCACTTGGCAGCAAGGAGGAGCAACCAAGGTGAACCCGAGCTCCCCCTCTTCAAACCTCCTTATACGGCCCTCCCCAGCTCATTTGGACCTTTCCATTAGCTTCAGAAGGTGGAGAGCACATGAAATCGAGCCTGGGATCATTGCAAATGGTGGAGAGTTGAGGTTTTGAGCAAGCTCGCCGGAGAAGAGAAGATTCATGGCCAACTGCCGCCGTCGCCGCCGTCAAGCTCCATTGAGGTCCGGTTTTGCCCCCTCTCCCTCTATGCTAGTCTCTTAGATCATTTAGGAGAGGTATCTAGCTCAACAGAGCCGGATTCAAAGTGAGCAAAATACCATTTTCCATGGGTTTTTCCATGCTCGGATCGCCGGAAACTGCCACCTCCGGCGGCCAAACCACCGCCGGCCGATAGCCACCACCTCAACGGAGGTGGTGGTGGCGGTGGCCGGCCAGGGAGGTGGCTGGTTGGATGAGAAATAGGGGATCAAGGACTTCCAGGTCGGGAAGATCTGAGCCATTGGCTCAAGGAGGAAGATGACCCGTGGCCCTTGGATCTGCTTCAAAATCTGTGTTGATCAGATGAATATATTCATTTCCTTATATGTATTTTGTCACACATTAGCTGCTATTTGTACCATAAAATTAGGTACCTTAGAGGCCATTTCATGAAAGGTTGCCTGAGACAACTATTGTAGGCCTTGATGTCTACTTTCATTTGAAATTTAAATCAGATCATTTGGATCACTGTACAACCCACATCACTCATTTTAGTGAGGCTGGTCAAAATAGAAACCAGATCTTTGAATGTGTATAACTTTCAAATGCCAAGTCTGATGAAGCTGAGATTTTGGCCATTCATGCATGTGCTCTATACCTAGATTGTATCCTAAAATTAGATTTTTAGGAGATAATTTTCTAAAGGTTTTATTTAAAATATGTTTAATCAAATAAATAATATTTTTTGAGTTGTATAACTCCAAATGACCCCAAATTTGGGTGTCACCCTTATTAGGTCATCATTAGACCATGGTTAAAATTTGAGAGCAATTGGACCTCTGCATGTGGGGTAATTCCTCTTGCAAGTTTTATGTCTAATAAGTGATATGGTGTGCCAATAGCAAAAAAGGGATATTTTGTATATTTAGCATAAATGGCTTAGTGATAGCTTCTGAAACCTTGGTCATACCTTCTTTATGATATAATACATTACTCCAAGAAAAAATAGGATTTTTTGGATCAAAAATCCTAAGTAATTGATAAAATTAAATTATGTCACAATTATGTATTAATGAAATGTTTAAGGCAAAAACCTTGTGGAAAAATCTGAAACTCTGAGAAATACCTTGTAACATCAACTAGAACCTCTAGAAATTTTGTAGGAATTTTTAGAGATTATTTCCTTAGAAATCATGGAAATTATCATATGTTGCTTTTTTTGAATAACTGAAATTTTATTGATGAAAAATATTGGGAAATTTTTGAAACCCTGGAAAATCATGTGGAATTTAGTTATGAACCTCTGAGATTTTTGGTAGATTTTTTCGATGGATAATACTTGGTGAAATTTCACATATTTAGTTTGTCACACTTCTTAATTTATGAAATAATTAAGGTGAAAAATCACTGGATAATTATGAAACTTAGGCACTGAAGTTTCTAGGTCAATATTGTACCACTGTAATTTTCTCAGAAATTTAGGAAGTCAATATCTGGTACTTGATGTACAAAGTCATTTTTTCACCTCTTTTATGATAAATAGAAATTGCGGGTTTAAATTTGTTGGAAAAATATGATATTTTGGAATTAGTATTTTTATGGCATTATAGTGCCATTGTAATTTTATCAGAATTTTAGGAAGTCAATATCTGGTACTTGATGTACAAAGTCCTTTTGTCACCTCTTTTATGATAAATAGAAATTATAGGTTTATCCTTGCTGGAAAATTATGATCTTCTGGAATTAGTGTTTTTATGTTATTATAGTGCCACTGTATTTTTCTCAGAATTTTAGGAAGTCAATATCTGGTACTTTATGTACAAAGTTATTTTGTCACCCCTTTTATGATAAATAGAAATTGTGGGTTTAAATTTGTTGGAAAAATATGATCTTTTGGAATTAGTGTTTTAATGGCATTATAGTGCCACTGTAATTTTACCAAAAGTTTGGAAGTCAAAATCTAATACTTGTTGTGCAAATTCACATTTGCTTCTATTATTGTTCAATGGAAATTATGATCATAAAACCTCGGGAAAATTGTGAAACTTTGAGAATCATAATATTTTGTCACCTATCATCTCTGGAAAATTATTTAGCAACATTAAAATTATTGGCATGATAGTTCCTTTGCATTTTCAATGATGACAACTGATTTATGAATTTTTATGGAGGTCAAAATTGTATGAGATCTGCTTAAATTCCGGTCAACTCTTATTTTACCCAGTAAGAACCTATGATAAAAATTAGAACTCATTTGGAAGTGTTTTGACCAAGATTTCAACTTAGGAATCAAATTAGTTATATATCGTGGTCTGCGAATAGTGAAAACTTGATATGATGATTAAATCAGCAAAACCACATAGAGAATCAGTGAGAATTGGATTATAACAGTACACAAGTATATACCACTTAGAGGACGAAGAATCTTGAGAGTTGAGCACCATTCAAGAGAACGGTTACATAGGAATGGGGTGAAACATAAGTCATGAAAACACCTAAATTATAAAGAGTAATAAGTAGAGTGGGTCTTAGAATGGGGTAGCCACCAATAAAAGTAATTGTCTTGGAATGGGGGATTTGGGTTTCAACCCGTTGCATTCCCTAGTACCGCTGCGAGCCCTTCACCGGGTAAACCTCTGGAAGTCCAGGATTCACCCTAAACTTCTAAGTATACAATAATTAGACAAGATTGATCTAACTAAATGAATAAGAGATATGGTAAACTTCATCCCGAGTTAAGGGATGGGAAGTTGTATTTCAGGATGAGATGGTCCTGCGAGCTGGAGGCTCGGGAGGTTGTATATCAGGACGGGTGAGTCCTGCGAGATGGAGGCTCGGGTGGTGATAAATTACATGTGCATAAGAACAAATTAGTGGCGGGTCTTCGGTACGGGTCGGTCGTCACACCGACGGCAGTATGTTGACTTAGGCGGGTGTGAGGTTGAGAGGCCAGTAGGTCGTTTATACTGCGGTCTGGAGGACGATCCCCAACAGGACGCACACCCGACCTTTAAGACTGGTAGGTTCCAGCAAAGAGTACGTAAGACTCTAGAGTGCACCTAGGACGTGTACAGAGGCGTATGGGAGGTCTAGGCCTGGTAGTGTGTATACCCTCTTAGTGGTGGAGACGTCCGCTCCACCGCTACCGTAGCCACAACGGTAGTACCAGAGAGTTTAGCTAACTCCGAAAAGTGGGAACTAAAGGTCTGTGATCACAGAGTCGTGTGGGTGAGTTGCACTTGTATGAATCATATCATGGCATGCATATCATATCATACGTAAACCTAGAACATAATTTGCAGACCCTTATCATATAAATTAGTATGGGCTCTTTTATATAATAAGTTACAATTCCGGAAATCTTAACTTATAAGTTTGTATGGGCATTCATATAAGTTAAGGTACTCATGTGATGGTAGTGTAGAATTGTTTACTTGTTTGCTATACCTGCGCGCACAGCTTATTACTTACTTCTTTTACTGTTATTTACTGCTTATTTGTTTATACTGCTATAGTAATGCTTGCCTATTTATATATACTTGCTAGCTTAGATTTCCCTGTCACCTGCTTTTGTTTACTCCACTTTGTTGTCCTCCGCTTTTTCCTCCCGCTCGGTGCCTAGGAGTCGCGGAGGGAGGCGGGGACAAAATCGGCTTAGTCTTTATGACTAACGGTCGGTTGTGACCGTAGGAGTTCGAGGAGCTGGAGCACCAACACGACCAGACAGGACATGATGGCAGGATCTAGGGAGCAGAAGCCGCGCAGTACATCTACTACAAGACAGGTGTTTGAAGATTTGAGAGTTTGTTTAGCTTCCGCATAGATGTAGAGTGAGAGAGTGAGATTTTGTTCTACTTTGGATATGTACCGGGCATAAGCCCCTTTAATCTTTCATTTATTGTACTCATTGATGGACTGATTATATTTGGATATATTTATACAGATGCGTGTGATTGTGGACTTGTTTACTTATTTTCTTCTTATTCTTGTTGGCCTAGTTGGTCGTTCTTGCCGGCAGGATCGACGTCTTGCGAAGGCGGCTAATTCGTGTGTTAGCATCATCGTAAGGCGGCGGTTCTGGGCATAAGATCCGGGAACTCTCCTGGTGCGGGAGGGGGGTCTTACAGTAGAGGAAGAACACAAGCTCTACTCTTCTTCCTCTCCGGATTGAAGTCGTTCGTCCAAAAGTAGCTCTATGGCTGGAGGTATAAAATCTCTATGCTAAGATCTTCATTTTCCGCTGTGTTCTAGGCTATGCCCTAGATATAGAAGTTCTTACATATATATCATATCGTCTCTTAAGATTGGTAGTGTAGGTTGAACAATATAATCACATTGCTCACCTATTCCACGTTTCTTGCAATTGCGAAAACAATATCCACAATAATATCAACTGCAGTAGCTTTCTGCTTCTTTGGTTGTGGCTTGGCTTCCTCGACAACATTTTCATTTATTGAATCATCTATGTTACTTTCATTCATAGAGTCAGATGCAATCACAACATGAGCTCCAGTAGCTCTATCAACTACACATAATGTCACTACAACACTACACCATATCATGCATATGGTAATGCTTAATTTGTAGCGGTTAAGTAAACGCTGCCAAAAGATATTTATGACAGCGTTTATAACCGCAACTGTAGATAAATAAACGCTACTATACACTTATAGATTAAGTTTGCCTTTGGCGTGACCTGTGGGTTAAACCCTTCCAGAGTTTCAGGTTAATTGATTTATTTATTGCTAAAAGAAAGTTCTTTTGGGAGGCCTTTGGGCTTTCTAGGAGCCCCTTCGATAAATCTGAACCCTCCAACAAATACCTCCCCTTTCATCGAAGCCACCCAATAAACTTTATTTTGAATCCCGTAATTTCAAAGCTCGCAAGTAATTGGCGACAGAAGAGGCGCTCTCCCGCATTACTTTCACGCTCTGGCTTATTTTGTAACTCCCCAATTTATTTAAAATTGGTTTTGGGGTGCGAATAGAGGTTATGGGGTGCGAATATAGGTTATGGTCTGCGGATAGTGCTTTGCTATGTTTAGAATTAAACCTAAAACCCTAAGCAACCCTCCCTCTCCCCGATGTCCCTCCCTCTCAGATCGCGTGAAACGGCCGCATCCCTCCCTCTCCCTCTCGTCGCACAGAGCAGCCCCCCCCCCCCCCCCGATCCCTCTCCTCCCCCTCTCCCGTCGCCTCTCCCTCTCCCGTCGCCCCTCCTCCCCATCGGCCTGGAGTAGGGAAAACGCAGCCCCGAGCCCTCTCCTCCCTCCTCCCCGTCAGCCTGGAGCAAGGAGGAGTCGAGCCCCTCTCCTCCCTCCTCCCCGTCAGCTCTGTGGCTGCAAAGGGACCAAGACAAGCTCGCCATCACCTCCCTGCATCTGATCGGCCCAACAACCGACCATTAGTCACAAGGTATCCTTATACATCCCCCATTTCTTCTATGCAGCAGTCCATTGCAATTTCTGCAGAATACATGAGCAATTTCTCGACGATTCTTCTATTCAGCTGCTCCAATCTCTGTTGTGCTCTTTCCTCATTTCAGTGAATTTTTATTTTAGGACAAGGGGTAACATTTTTGAAGTCAAGGACTCTTCATCTTCTTTGATTCAGATACTAATTCTCAAAATTTCAATTCTTCTTCTCGATTGAGAATGCATGTTTTTGATCTCTTTGTGCCACTGTTTGTTGCATATGGAATTCCTCCAAACACTTTTTGCTGTCTATATTATGAATTTACTTTCTTGGAGAATTAAACCTGCATTTTCTGTGAATTCCTCCAACCATTTTCTGATACTAGACATTTACTCAAGTACAGTAAGTACCACTTCATTCAACTTCAGAGTCCATAATTAGCCGAATGTCAAGCTCAATGCAACTCTTCTAAGGGCTCCGTTGGGCACGGCGGCGGCATTCGTGAATGTGGTGGTTATGAACTGTCGTTCGTGAATGCCCGACCTCTCCTAAGGAACTTCCTCCACTTTTATGTTCAAATTTAGTTTTCTTTTCTTGGCGGTGGTCATAGCGTAATCATGCCAAATGGAGCAAACAAAATCACGCCAATTGTGCCTAGACAATAACTTATAGAATGAGTGATGTTAAACATGTTAGGGTTAGAGAGAGCTCAAAGTATTCTACCTACCTCCATCAGATTTGGAATGGGGTATAAGTAGTACCACCAGCATAGGACCGGGTCCTAGAGTGACACGAACCCGTTAGGTTATCCGAGTCGGTCTTGACACGACATGACATATATATATAATACATTAACAATCTCCTCCTATGTTCGTCGTGAACCCAGACTTCAGGTAGAGGGTGGTTTGTGTAATATTCAACCAGAAGTGAGACATACACAACCGTGTCCAGCACCTGTTTAAGATAAAATCGGACTATAACACAAAATAGCATGCATGCATAAGTAAAATAAACAACTCAGCTGCAACATAAACGTCTCAGGTACAATCGAGACACAGGCCCTAAACACCTGGTGTCCCAAAACAAACAGAGATCAAAAGTCCAAACAAACAGTACTAAAAAATAAGAGCTAAACAATGCTCTGAACAGAAGTACAAGAACTAAACAAAATAACACTCAAAAAGCTAGTAATCCAAAAGATCATCCTCCTCCGGATCCCAGACAACCAGTGCTCCTCCTATCCCAGGGTCTCCTGCAATTCAACGGAGAATTTCATTTTAGAATGAATTCTATCCTTTGTAATTTGCAGATATCTAGTTTTAGCATAAAACTTAGTATTGATTATTATTTAATTTGGCTGGGAGGACACGTTCACAGAGTATTATAGTTTAACCTCATAATCTGTTATCTGTTTCCAAATGAAACGATTATCAGACTTCTGGACATCGCAGCTATATCTGTAATCCTATATGGAATGTCACGGTTACTGCCCTTCTAAAGTCAATTGGAACTCATCAAATTTAGAATGGAACCAATCTTCAGAAGAAGAGACAAACCAAGTCAGATTGTGTTATCAAGTTTGGAATAACACTCTCCTCCAAGGCAAAAGCCGAATCCGATGAAGCTGTTAACATCAAGTTTGGAATGAACAGCTTACCAGATCCGAGCTCAGCAACCAAGAGCATCAGCGGACCACAACATACTTGCATTGACAAAGGAAATATGGAATAATCAAAACGTCTGGACTAAGGCTGAACTGAATCGCCTGATACTGAACTAAGACCGAACTAAATCGCCTTTAGTCCCATTTCCCCCACTGTTTTGATTAACCGATCTTTGGGCATTCCTTTCGTCAGTGGATCAGCAAGGTTATCCTTTGAACGGACATCAATCAAAGTGATGGTTCCTTGTTCTTTTAGATAATTCAACAACACATGTCTCAGCCGTACATGTCTCCTCTTAGTATTATAGAGGGTATTTTTAACGACTTGAACTGCTGCTTGATTATCACAATACAAGCTCAACGAGTTGACTTGTAACTTAGACAGGGGAATGTCTAAAATCAAGTTTCTGATCCAGTCTGCCTCTTCTCCAGCTGAAGCTAAGGCAAACAACTCGGCCTCCATGGACGACAAAGCTTTACAGGTCTGTCTTTTGGATTTCCAAGTGATAGCAGCTCCTCCCAAGGTGAATATGTATCCACTGGTGGACTTGATGTTCCCGACTTCTGAACACCACGAGGCATCAGAATGTCCTTCCACGGTAGGTGGGTAACCAGTGTAGCACAGAGCATAGTTAGCAGTACCTCGAAGGTATCTCAACAGCCTATCTAGGGCAACCCAATGCTCTTTGGCAGGACTACTGGTAAAACGACTCAGCGCGCTAACCGAGAAAGCAATGTATGGCATCGTACAAGTTGTAGCGTACATGAGACTACCAATTATTTTGGAATATTTGACTTGATCAATGTTGGCCTCTAGATTAGGACTTAACTTAACATTATGGTCAAATGGTGTCTCAATCGGCCTACACTTATCATATCCCCAGGTAGAGAGAAGTTGCTCAACATAGTGAGCCTGGCTAAGAGTAACTCGACCCTTGTCAACTCTAACCTTCATACCTAACAGGGTATCAACATGACCGAGATCATTCATATCAAATACTTCTGCCAGAGTGGATTTAACATCCCTAACGGCAGCAAGATTAGGGTCCGTTTGGTTGGGCTGTTGCTGATGAAAAGCCGCTGATCAGAAATGGAGTTTTGAAAAAGAGCTGTTTCTGAGAAATGGAGTTTTGTTAGAAAACTGTTTGGGTGAAATGGAGTTTTCAGTGCTTATTGAAATGGAGTTTTGTAAATTTTGTTTGGGTCAAATAGAGTTTTTGAAAAAAAAAATTTCGATACACATCAAATACACAATCTTGACAATAGTTACTATAATAGATAAAAATACCAACAATTCGTCTCACCATCTAAGATCTCAAAGTGTACAACTATTGCGCTATATTTTTACGCAACGTGATCATCTCATCTACCCCGCCTGCTGTATCAGGACAAACGACTTGATGCCCTTGTGTGCTTCCCCCCTCATCACCACCTCCCTGCTCGACGTCATTGAAATCAATATCCCTCCGCGACGGGTGCCGCCGAATAAAATTATGCAGTGCCATAGTCGCCATCACAATATTGGTTTGTTTGGCGAAGCTGTAGCTCGGCATATCACGCAATATGTCCCACTTCTTCTTTCAAATGCCGAACGATCTTTCAATGACACTTCTAAGGGATGAGTGTGCGTGATTGAATATCTCTCGGCGTCCTTCCGGTGCACGACCTCCACGAGCAAAGTCCGGGAGATGATAACGTGTCTCTGGATATGGTTTCAAGTATCCCCTTTGTAGCGGTTACCCAGAGTCTACCAAGTAATATTTTCCTGAAAATCAGGAGCAAAGTTGTTATGCTTCATAGGTGAGAAGTATAAAAAATGGAATAGAAATCTGATTACCTGGTGGTGGATGCGGAAATTTGTAACGGGGATCCCGAAGCGCATAATTGAAAATGCGGCTATCATGCGCAGAGCCTTCCCAACCTGGCATAACAAACGTGAAACACATGTTGAAATCACAAGCAGCCATCACATTTTGTGTTGGCATGCCATGTCTCCCAATGTATGGTACTTGATCACGAACAGGTACGCATGCATGAACATGTGTTCCATCAATTGCACCGACACAATCTTTAAAGAATGGCATGTAACGTGTGTCGTACAGAATCTCTGGCGGTGTGCTACTGAAAGATCTATCTAATGGCTGAATCAGTTCATCTGCCAGTAGTATCAACACGCGAATGCCTTCTCCAAAAAACCTGCTAGCAGTCTCCGTCGAGTGCTGAAACCGCTCACATGTCTTCCTCATGACCTCGTTATGAGACAGTATGTCCAAGGTCAGTGCCAAAATCTCTCTAGATGCAGTCTGTCTCGTCCCGTGAAATCCGTACTTCTCCTCCAAGATATGCAATAGATCCATAAAAATTTCTTGGGACATCCGAAATGAATTATGAAACCTGATTGTCGAACCTGCTAGCATTTCTCCAACCCATTTATCACATGTTTGCTTCGAAGTCATGCAGGGTACTGGTTGGTTGAAAAGAGAACTACTTTCAGCTAAGATACTAACTGCTGCTACCACATTCTGATGATGTGCGATCGCATAACTTTTAATAGCCTCAAAACTATCTTCTGAATCATCAGAGTCAGTGGTAGACATTCTCTGATAAACAAAATACAGGAAATAAATAAGAATACAGTCCAACCACAACCACAATAGCTAACAGTAACAGTCTAACAATATCTAACAGTAACAGTCTAACAGAAACATAGAAATAATAGAAATATCCAACCACAACATCAGCAATAATAATAACCGTCTAGCAGTCCATGACCCTAAATATGATAAGTCTACTCCTCACCATTGTACGGTTATAAATCCACTTTATGTTCATACCCTCGGGTAGGAACATAAATGCCTCTCTATGACCTTTGTCCAACAGAAATGTCATGGCAAAGTCATAGAATTTCTCGTCCGCTGCAACGTCGGGGTATCCACTTAACCGCTCTAATGCCTGAGTAATATTGTAAGGGTTGCTCTTTGGATGCTCCTGAATGCATCGACTGATGGTCTTTGAAGATTCTGCCAGATCTTCTAAGACGGAGCTGGTGGCACTTCTATTTCTTTTCTTCCTCTTCCGCGCCGATGTGACCTCGGGTGGAGGTGGAGCAACATTATCCTCATGGATGTCATGCTCCCCACCGGACAACTCTCTCTCGTCGGTAGACTCAGGTGGATTACTCCTTATGCTAGGAATGGTATCATGACGTCCACAGGCTACTACTGAATCAAACATCCTCCTCAATCGTTCCTCTAACTCGGGGGGGATGCCAGCATATCTGAACTTTTTGGCCGCTGGGACAACCTACAATTTTATAAAAAAAAATTGGACGGGCAAATAGTTGAACATAAAGTTAAATGAACATTTTTAATAAATGAATACCTTCAATCTCTCGGTCCACCACTCGTCTGAAGCATCTATAGTCTTTGTAGTTGGATTCCAACCCAAACCAGTGGACCCACGTTTTAGCTCACTCCAAATCTTCCACTCCTTCTTCAAATGATCCCATTTGTTCTTCATTTGAACCTTATCGTACTTTTTTCCAGTTTGTAGGTGGAATTTGGTAGTCACATTAACCCAGCCCTCTTTGCTAAAATGGGTTGTGGGTCGGTTACCAAGCTCTATTTCATGAATGCATATGTCGCAAAAAATCAGGACATCGTTTGCATCCCATATAAAGGAGACACCACCATCTTTCGCCTTACCCATCTTAAAAAAATTTAAACATATAAACATAGGTAAACATATAAACATGTAAACACACGAACACATAAACATATACACAAACACACATACACATATATATACAAACACACACACACACACATACACACACACACATAAACACACACACACACACACACACACACATATACACATACATATACACATACATATACACACACATATTTATAAACACACACACATATTTATAAACAAATACACATACATATACACACACACACATACATATACACACACATATATATACACACGCATATTTACACAGCCACACACACACACACATATTTATAAACAAATACACACATACACATACACACACATATTTATAAACAAATACACACACACACGCACATACAGACATAAAACACACATACAAACATATATATACACAGCCACACACACACACACAAACATATATATACACAGCATCACACACACATATATATACACACACACAAACATATAAATTCAGCCCCCCCCCCCCCCCCCCCCCCCCGCCCCTATTTATAAACACACACATATATACACAGCCACACACACAAACAAACATATATATAAACACACACATATTTATAAACACACACACACATACATATATACACACACATATTTATAAACAAATACAAACACACACACACACACACATACAAACATATATATATACACACACACACACATACACACATAAAACACACACATACAAACATATATATACACAGCCACACACACACATATACACACACACATACACACACAAACATATATATATATATACAGCCCCCATATTTATAAACACACACATACATATACACACACACACATTTACATAAACACACAAACACACACACACATATATATACACAGCCACACGCACACACACAAACATATATATAAACACACACATATTTATAAACACACACACACATACATATACACACACATATTTATAAACAAACACACACACACACACACACACATACAAACATATATATATACACACACAAAAATATACAGAGCCACATACACACACACAAACATATATATAAACACACACACATACATATACACACACACATACATACACACACACACACATTTACATAAACACACATATATATACACAGCCACACACACACACACAAACATATAACATACAACACACACACACCTCATGTTCATAGCCCACATGTTCACACATACATATAAACATACATGTGCACACACATATACATATAAACGTTTGGACTGGAGCAAAACATTGAGGAGCACACACATAAGGTAAGGAGGAGGAATGAAGTGGAATACCTGATTTTGGACTGGAGGAAGGAGGGATCCCTGTCGTGGAGGAGATATCTGTTCCGAAAACGTCCTGGTGGCCGGCGGCGTGAATATCTACGACAACAAACAACCGACGGCTACAAAACCCTACAATAATGGGGCAAAACGTTGAGAAGAGGAAGGAAATCCAGAGCAAATAGGGATGCAGTCGGGAACGAAGACGAGAGGAAGGAGCCTTACCTTCACCAGTGGCGAGATCGGGGCGAGAAGGAGTGGGGGAAATCCTGCTAGGTTATCGGGGGAGAACGACGCGCGGCGAGGGGAGCGGCATGTGCGTCTGGACTGGAGCTCGAAGCTGCGGTTGCGCGTATAAAGGAACCGGCGTTTACTTTGAAACGGAGGTTGCTGGATCAGCTCACCCAAACGCTGCTTATCCAGCAACCTCCGTTTCTATCCTGCCGCACCGGAGCCAAACCGCCCAACCAAACGCGCCTTTAGACCCTAAAATCAACAAATCATCCACATATAAGCAAATGATAACTGTTTGATTTGACAAGGAGCGGTAATAAAGGCATTTGTCAGAGAGACTGAACTGGAATCCAATGCTCTTTACTACCTGATCAAACTTCATGTGCCACATCTTAGGTGCTTGTTTAAGACCATAGATTGACTTATCGAGTTTGCACACTTTGTCTTTTTGATCTTTGAGTACATAACCTTCAGGTTGAGTCATGTAAATCTCTTCATTAAGCTCTCCATTTAAGAATGCAGTTTTAACGTCCATCTGATGAACTATAAAGTTCTCAATAGAGGCTAATGCAAGAAGAATCCTGATAGTCGATAGATGACACACAGGTGAGTAGACGTCAAAATAGTCAATTCCCCCTTGTTGCTTATAACCTTTAGCTACGAGACGCGCTTTATACCTGGCTATAGATCCATTACTATGTAATTTCTTCTTTAAAACTCACTTGCATCCTAGGACATTAGCACCTTTCGGTAAGTCAACTAGATGCCCGGTATTGTTATGTAACAGCGAGTCCATCTCATCATCAATGGCTTCTGCCCACATCAACGAATCTCTAGACTTCATTGCTTCCTGGTAGGAGAATGGATCATCCTCTAAGTGATAGGTGATGAAATTCTCACCAAAATCCTTAGGAACTCTCTCTCTGGTAGATGCTCTAAGTGGAATAGGTTCCACCTCTACAGGTTGGGGAGTGGTGCCAGAAGGGCCAGCTTCAGGTTCAACGATAGATTTAGTAATCATATCATTGGACCCGGAGACAGACAATCCATGATCTTTGACAAATTTATCTTCAAAAAATATGGCATCTCTAGACTCTATCACGGTATTCGTGGATAGATCGAGAAATCTGTCTGTTGCACTATCTTCTGCACTACCTAGATAGACGCATGTCGTCATCTTAGGTCCCACCTTAGGCCTCTTGAGGTCTTGTATACGCACATAGGCAATACAACCCCAAGTCTTTAGAGTATCGTACCTGCACGGATGACCATGCCACAGCTCATACGGTGTAGAAGTGAGCTGAGAGTGAGGTACTCAATTTAGAATGTGATTTGCAGTGTGGACTGCTTCTCCCCAAAAGGAATTAGGCATGCCAGCTGTTAGGAGAATGGAATTCAACATTTCTGTTAAAGTCCTATTCTTACGCTCTGCGACACCGTTAGACTGGGGTGAGTCAGGAGTTGTGGTTTCAAGAATTATTCCCTCAGAGGCACAGAATTCCTTGAATCCAGTAGCAGTGTATTCTCCTCCCCTATCACTTTTAAATCTCTTAACTTTCAGGTTCAACTGATTTTCAACACGAGACTTAAAGATCTTGAACGCCTCAAATGCTTCGTCTTTCGATTTCAACAGAGACACATGACAATATCTAAAAAAGTCGTCTATGAAAGTAATTAGATACTTCCTTTCCCCTTTGGTGGCATGACTGCGGAAATCACAGAGGTCTGAATGTATCAATTCAAGAAGTTTTGTGCTCCTAGAGACAGACTGTTTTGAAAGGCTTTCTAGTGATTTTTGTTTGAGCACACACCTCGCACTTGTCAAATCGAATCGACAGATCTAAGGGGATGTTTTGACTCTTAGCTAGATCTAGCATCTTCCTATAGTTCACATGTCCAAGTCTGTTATGTAACAACTTAGGATCTATAAGGTTCGAACTTACTTGGTTGATGCTATCATTGTTTAAGCTAAGTCTATACATTCCGTTGATCAGATACGCACACCCAAAATAATGTGAATTTACCATAAGAGTCATTCTACAATTTTGAGTTGTGAAGGTCATCCCAGCTTTGTCTAGTAGACTTATTGAAATCGGATTTTTAGTTAATGTTGGAACTACTTTAACAAAACACAGGCCATTTTTGGCTATATGCATGCCACAGTTTTTTAAAAAGAGCGATATTAAACGCAGACCGATTTTAGCTATATGCAGGCCACAGTTTTTTAAAAAAAGATATCATTTTTCCTTTTAAAACTTCAGAAAAATGATTCGAGTAGTTTAATACTTCATGTATTATGTGTTTTTTTCCTTCCATGCAACCGTGTCCCCAAGGAGTTTACTCGTTTGCCCGAGTCCGATGTGTTTTTAAATTACAACTGGCCTAAACCTATTCATGGGTATTTGCTACGGTGATAGCGACGATCGCGACGTCGTCGGTGATGGCGGTGATGACGGCGATGGCGGCGATGCATGATATTTTACTTACTTATTTTATGAATGCTATTTTGCTTGGTGATTTATTTAAGAAAATATTAATTTAATTTTTGAATATGATATGTAAATATAAAATTTGGTCTGCATGAATAATTTTTTGGCCTGCATATATCTGCGGCCTACATATAGCCAAAACCGGCCTGCATTTAACATCGCTCTATAGAATAAAGCGGCATTTCTTAATAACATGAAGATGTCTCATCTGAGCCATCAATATTATCGTATTTTATACGTACCAGCATACATTTGAATTTTATAAGTATTAAAAATATATCAATCAAAACAATATTCATAAGCCCAACAATTTCATTACATCTGATTTATTGAGGAAACTTATAGACGATCGAGACCAATTGACTGCACACTTTAACTAAAACCTTAATTAGTAGCATTATTACATTACATATTAATAATTATTATATGGGTGCTTGCGGCGGCGGGAAAACGGGAGAAAAGTTAGCGCCGGCCGTCGGCGCACGTGGAACCACAATCGGAGTCCTTATCAAGAGCCTTCTAGCGGTTGAATGCTGGTGCGGTGCAACCAGTTCTCCACACCCGCCTGTTGACTCGCCTGCAAATTATTAGATAGAAAAAAAATAAATTAGCATTATCAAAGCCAGATTAATAATATATGATTATGCTAAATTAGTAGAAAAATAATGAAAAGAAAAATCAAGTTATAATTTTTTATAATGAGCAGGATATAGATAAATGAAAATACTCTATTACATAAGCAAAATTATTCTCTATTGCCCAGTAATAATTTCATATTGTATACAAAAGCTAACTTCATTATCAATAATATGTAATATATAAAAGATATACAAAAATTAAATTAAATTAAATTTAAAACATGCATGATGCTATGATTAAAATAAGGTGTTGATAATCATAGACCCAATATGACTATTTGCACCTCTTAATCAAAATCAAATTTTAAAATAGAGATTAGACGTAAGATCAAGCCCACAAACATCCCTCCCCAATATATATTTGGAGTTTAGTACGAAAACATTGTCACAAATGTTCAAAATGCATATATAAAACTTCACAAATTACTCAGGGATAGACCTCTAGACAGCTCGATCGAATCAATTCGAAATGAATTTGGTTAACCAAACAGATTATGAGTGCAACAACTAAGAATTATGATGATGAGCCAAATTCCATCTCCGTCACCTGCGTAATGGGCGACATGAGCTCCCTTCAAAGTTCAAGGATCTTGAAAATGGTGAAGGGGGCATCAAATTTCTCCAGGAAATTGTTTGGGGGATAGAATAACATCTTTGGGTACAATTATAATTCCGGCATAATGCTTACAAATAGTCAAAGAGGGTCAATGAATATCAACACCCATAAAATATGGTTTTGTTACTGTTTCAAACCTAAAGAAAAAGATGAGCGAAGGTATAACGAAAGAAAAACCTGCTCCAGCTGCTTTCAGGGAAGAAGCTAATAACAGGATTGAGACGAAGAAGATGATCCGCGCCGCCATGGACTTGCTTGTGCTCTTCTTCATGCTCATGATGATAGAGATTTATAGGTTGATTATTGATGGGAGCTGATCGAACTGTGTTAAGAGTCTTCTTCCTGCGCTGAAAGATGCTGCAGGCAGAAAGAGTGAGATGTATTAATGGAGAGGTCGCGTATTTATATATCTATAAGAAAAGAAGGTGGTGAATATTAGCGTGGACTTTGAAATAAAGCGTGCTGTGAAACTTTGAATATTAGTGTGAAACCTCGTGACATTAATATTATGACCATGAACATAGCGTTGACTTTGAATCCCCTTTAACCTAAGTGCGGTCTGCGTTGGCATGAATTGGAGCACGTGCTGATCGCGTTAAATGATTTTAATTTAAAAAGTTTAGGGTTAATTATATATTACTTTACAATTCTTAATTTATTATCTTGCCCGGGAGCATATGGTCCTATAAAATAATAAAATAATTGGAATTAAAAATTATCAACCAAGCTGTACGTTCACAATTGATGCTTTATTTTAGAGTGATTTTTGTTAGGTTTATTAATATATATGTCCGGGCGTGTCATGACAGACTCGAAACGATCCGACGGATTACGTGTAACTAGGGTTAAGCTATAAGCTGGAGATACTATATAAAGACCATTCCACACCGATGAGTCTTAGTGGACTATCTTGAGCGGAGCCATTCTTACATTCTCAAGATATATGTTAGGGTTTTTCCGCTCTCCCGTCCACTCTTCCGCTTGCGAACTGCAGCCGCTCGCGAGTTTTCTTCATCCCCGTCGTGATTTCGTCGAGCGCAAGAGGATCGCCGCCGGTGCTCCCGTTCTTTCTCGCGATTGCGGCGCTCTCCCGTTCGCAATTTTCTGTCGGCGTTTCCAGCGAATTTTGAAGATCGTTTTCATCTCGTCAATCGCAAGGATCACTGCTCCCCGGGAGAGATTGCAAGCCGCTGCGGTGTTTCCCGCTCGCGGTCTTCTCCAGATCATAGAGAAGAAGGCGTCCTTCTCTATCCTCGCCGGTTAGTGATTCCCTGAAGTTCATTCACGACGTCGATCGCAAGGGTCCCAGATCGCGATTTCCTGAAGTTCGATCGCTGGAGGAAAGAAAGCCCGCCGCGAGTTCCTCTCCCAGATCTGATCGCTGGAAGAAGCCCTTCCCTGTTCAGATCTACAGGAAGAAGTCCATCCATGTTACCTCCAATCTCCGATCAGGCTGAAGGAGATCACCTTCTCGACGTGGAAGAGACCTGTCGCTCGTCTCCGTTGCCGATCCAAAGAGGGCACGAGGAAGATCATGTCGTCTTGCTTCTCGAAGGAGGATCCCGTCCTCTTCTTCCAGATCGCGATTCCTGCGTCATTTCCAGATCTGGTTTTTTGTTCCATATATATTGTTCCTGCGCGGTTTCCAGAGCTGTTGTTCCAGATCTGTTGTGTCACACCTCCTAAGGATTCCAGATTGCGACCTCCTGGTGTTCTCACTGCCAAGATTCAGATCGCAATCGTTGTTGGTGGTCTGTTTTCTGCAGCAAGAGAGATCGATCAAGGGGTGTTCTTTTGATTGGCTCCTGTCCATATCTGCCTCTCTGGAGTGGTCTCTTGATTGATACCGTCACCAGAGGACTGTCTTTATGCTACTTTGGAGGAACAAGCTTAATCTTTTTCTGGATTGGATCCGAAGTTTCCCGGTCGTCTCCGCGCGAATCAGGTGACTTTGTTTCAGTTTTCTATTTTAGAATTCTGCTGCGATGTCGAAGAAAAGTGCGCTCGACGTCGCAAAGTTGCAGTCGTTCGACGCCTCCGATTTCCTCAGTTGGAAAATACAAGTCCAGCTAGGAATAAAGGAGCGCGACATCTTCTACACTGTTCAGAGCAACTTTGCTTCTTCTGGCGAGGGCGTAGACGAATATCAGTGGAACAAGGATGAGGATTTTTGCATGGATTACCTGTTGAATTCTCTTAATCCTCGTCTCGCACTGACCTACCACGCCTGCAAGACTGCAGAGGAAATCTGGGATCGCCTCAACGTGCACTTCCAGAAGGAGGAGGTATTGTCAAAATCGCTCATTGGGGAGAAGTTCTTCAACTTCCGCCTCAAAGCGAATTTGTCGATCACTTCCCAGATCATAGAGCTGGAGAACTTGCGTCACAAACTGGAGGACGATCAGTCGAAGATGGACAACAACCTTTTTGTGTATCTGATTCTGAGCAAGCTACCTACGGAGTGGCTGGCCTTCAAGACAGAGATGCACATGCGGAAGGAGAAGATCACTCTGGTTGAACTCAAAAGGTTCATTCACATTGAGGACCAGAACATCGCTGGAAAAAGCGCAGAGCAGGTTGTTCAGCCCTCACAGGCTATCAACTTTGTTTCTCGACCTAACATGCCTTCTCAGAAGCCCCCGACACCTAAGGGTGACACCCATGCCCAGTTGGAAGTCAAGAAGCCTTCTCTCAAAAGGAAGAAGGGTAAATGTCATAACTGCGGTAAGTGGGGTCATTGGGCCGTTGAATGCAAGGGTCCGAAGAAGCAGAAGGATGAACTCCACAACAGGTGACACACATGGTGGTCGACACCTCTGATCCTAAGTCCTTTGTGGCTATGATCGGGAGTAGTCGCCGCAGTGCGTCTTCTGAGTGGTGGCTGGACAGCGGTGCCACTTATCATGTTACGAATGACAGAGATCTTCTCACAGACATTAGAGCAGTCCGAGATAGAGTAGTGAACTACAATGGAGGAGAGACAGTCGTTACTCATGCAGGGACAGCAAAGCTAGTCCTCTCTTCAGGTAAAATTTTAATTTTGCAAAATGTTAAATTAGTTCTAAATTTAACCAAAATTTTAATTTCTGGAACCCCGGGGGACCGAGCAGGGCATAGCGATGAGTTTGCTAGATAAGTCTGGAATGTCTTTCACAACAATAAGTGGTAGAATAACACTAACTGTTAATTCACATTATTTTGGTTGCGCTTACCTAATCAATGGAATGATAGACTTAGCTTAGAAAATGAGTGCATAAATCAAGTGAGTTCGTCTCTGATAGATCCAAAGTTACTTCACAATATACTTGGACACGTTCACTATAAGAAGATGTGCGATCTAGCTAAGAGTCACAACATTCCGTTAGATTTTTCTATTCGATTTGATAGGTGCGAGGTTTGTGCCCAGACCAAAATAACTAGAAACTCTTATAAAACCATTTCTAGGAGCACACAACTTCTAGAATTGATTAATTCCGACCACTGTGACTTTCGTAGTCATGCCACTAGAGGGGAAAGGAAGTATCTAATTACCTTCATCGACGATTTCTCCAGATTTTGTCATGTCTACATATTGAAATCGAAAGACGAGACATTCGAGACCTTTAAAATCTTCAAATCTCAGGTAGAAAATCAGTTAAATTTAAAGATTATGAGACTTAGAAGTGACCGAGGAGGAGAATACACTGCAACTAGGTTTAGGGAGTTTTGTGCCACTAAGGGTGTAACATCCCCAAAACAACTAGACCCCTAAGATGCATTTTGTCATGACAAGGTCATGATATTGCTCCAAGAAGACAAAATGGGCCAAGGAGGCCCCATGATTTCCATAAATTAAGAGAAATGCACATTGGGGTGCAATTAGCAAATTTTGATGACTTAGCTTAGGGTTGACCAATATACCTCCAACAAGTCAACATAACCTCATCATGACCCCTATGACCATCCAAGGAGGTGAGTAGGCCACTAGGGACCCTTGGGGTCAACCAAATTGGCCAAATTGACCAAAAGTCAACTTTGAGCTATCCTAGGTCAAACCTCCATGAATAAGGGCAATTGAACTCCAAATGATCAAATTGGACCCACCCTCTTATGGCAACCTCCGTAGGGGACCTAATGAACCCAAAAGCCCCATCATAGGGCCATCAATTTGGGGAAAATGGGCCAATTACTAAAAAGCCCTAAATTGACCTATTAATACTAAAAACTTAAATTGAACTTCAATTGACCCATTGTGATCAAATTGATCACCTCTAACACTCTTGGGCCACTTAGGGAGTCTAATGGCCCCACATTGGACCCTTGGTGTAAGCCAATTTTGAGGAAATTGGGCAAATTACCAATTTGCCCCAAATTACCAATTACACCCCTTTGGGTTCTAATTAGCCCCAAATTGACCAAATTGACCTAGCACAACCCTACCCAAACACTAAGGGAAGTGAGTGAGACATAAGCAAGCCAAGGTTCACATTCAATTTGGAGAATTAAGGCAAAATCACCAAAATGCCCAAATTGCCCCTATAGGCAAATAAGTGCAATCAAGCCCCATTTGACCCCACCAAGACTCAATTCTTCTTGGAGTAGGTCCATAGATCCTAAGGAAGCAATGTGGGTCAACCACATTGGATGAGGTGAGCTTGGGTCCAGCCCAAACCCAAAATCCCCAATTTGGCATAATTTGGTCAAGTGGGCCAAAACTCAAATTAAGTGATCTTAACCCAACTCCATAGCCCAAGAAGGTAGCCCACATGATAACCAGCCCCCAGCCATCTGAAAATTCGAAATTGAGGTGGAATTTGCACATGGAGCTAGGCTTTAATGGGGGAAGAAGACAAGGAGGAATTCAAGAAGAATCCATGGAAGGATGGCCACTTGGCCACCATTCCCTAATTCCTGGATTGCTCTCAGATTCCCCAAGAATTTCCCAGCAGACTTGAGCTAACATGGCAGCAGTTGAGAGGGGGAGGAGAAAGCTTGACTTCACCTTGCCGGCCACACTAATGGCAACCACCCCTTCCCAATGTAAAAGCAGCCAAGCCTTCTCCCCCTGGCATCAATTCGAGCTCAGGAGTGAATTTCTGATGAGTTGGAGACCTGCAGTTGGCTGGCTGAGGCGGTGGCAACATAGAGGAGGTCGCCGGAAAATGGCAACCAGCAAACAAAACCCCCTCAGCCTCATTCATCCCCACCATTAGCTTCAGAATCGAGAAAGGAGGAGAACCCCCATGTTTTCGGGAGGAGACCGGCTCTGAGGAGGAAGATCGAGCAGGAAGATGGAGCTCGAGTTCGGCCATGGCGTTTCTCGTTCTTCCTCAAGATCAAGCTCGATCAAGGCAAGTTCCTTCCCCTCTCCACTTGTGCTAGTCTCCCCATTTCTTCCGTTTTCAAAATCGCATAGAGAATGGAGTTTCTCCATTCGAGTTTTTCCTTGTTCCGACCGATAAATCGCGAGATGCCGGAGAGCTCCTCCGGCCACCTCCGGCCAAACGGCCACCGCCAAAAGGAAGCCCTATGTCGGGTGAAGGAGTGGGCTTGGGCGTTTGGCCGGAGACGGCCTAGGCTCACCGGAAAACACCCCGCAAAAGGGCCCAGGCGCAGTCAATCACGGCTGTTGATTCAACGGGGAAGACGAAATCATGGCCGTTGAAATCCCTTGAAATTTCTATACGCAGACCACATATAATTTAATAAAGGAGTAGTACATATGCTGTCACGTTTTATTTAAGTTATTCAAGTGGAAAATTGAAGCCCTTAGAGGCCATATCATGAAAAGTTGGCAGAGACAACTTTTGTAGCTCTTGATGTCTACTTTCTGTAGGATTTGAGATCAAGTGATTTAGAGCAATACTGCTCCTTCTAGAGCCATTCTACTAAGACTGCTCATTTTGCCTATTGGCAAACCATTTAATCCTACCTAGGTTTTTAATCAGTTTGCATGCTGTTTTTGAAGGCCTTAGAGGCCATATTTGCAAAAATTGTCAGAGACAACATTTGTAGCCCTTGGGGTCTACTTTCATTTTCCACCTTAAACTCTTGATTTGGTGCACTGTGGGCCCCAGGGCATCCATTCTACTAAGACTGCTCATTATGTCTATTGGCAAACCATAATATTTCTGCCTAGGATTTTTATGTAGTTTGCATGCAATTTTTGAAGGCCTTAGAGGCCATATCATGAAACGTTGGCTGAGACAACTTTTGTAGCTCTTGATGTCTAATTTTTGTAGGATTTGAGAGCAAGTGATTTGGAGCAATACTGCTCCTTGTAGAGCCATTCTACTAAGACTGCTCATTTTGCCTATTGGCAAACCATTTAATCCTACCTAGGTTTTTAATCAGTTTGCATGCTGTTTTTGAAGGCCTTAGAGGCCATATTTGCAAAAATGGTCAGACACAACATTTGTAGCCCTATGGGTCTACTTTCTGTTAGATTTGAGATCAAGTGATTTGGAGCAATACTGCTCCTTGTAGAGCCATTCTACTAAGACTGCTCATTTTGCCTATTGGCAAACCATTTAATCCTACCTAGGTTTTTAATCAGTTTGCATGCTGTGTTTGAAGGCCTTAGAGGCCATATTTGCAAAAATGGTCAGAGACAACATTTGTAGCCCTTGGGGTCTACTTTCATTTGCCACCTTAAACTCTTGATTTGGTGCACTGTGGGCCCCAGGGCATCCATTCTACTAAGACTGCTCATTATGTCTATTGGCAAACCATAATATTTCTGCCTAGGATTTTTATGTAGTTTGCATGCAATTTTTGAAGGCCTTAGAGGCCATATCATGAAGAGTTGGCAGAGACAACTTTTGTAGCTCTTGATGTCTACTTTCTGTAGGATTTGAGATCATGTGATTTGGAGCAATACTGCTCCTTGTAGAGCCATTCTACTAAGACTGCTCATTTTGCCTATTGGCAAACCATTTAATCCTACCTAGGTTTTTAATCAGTTTGCATGCTGTTTTTGAAGGCCTTAGAGGCCATATTTGCAAAAATGGTCAGAGACAACATTTGTAGCCCTATGGGTCTACTTTCTGTAGGATTTACGATCAAGTGATTTGGAGCAATACTGCTCCTTGTAGAGCCATTCTACTAAGACTGCTCATTTTGCCTATTGGCAAACCATTTAATCCTACCTAGGTTTTTAATCAGTTTGCATGCTGTTTTTGAAGGCCTTAGAGGCCATATTTGCAAAAATGGTCAGAGACAACATTTGTAGCCCTTGGGGTCTACTTTCATTTTCCACCTTAAACTCTTGATTTGGTGCACTGTGGGCCCCAGGGCATCCATTCTACTAAGACTGCTCATTATGTCTATTGGCAAACCATAATATTTCTGCCTAGGATTTTTATGTAGTTTGCATGCAATTTTTGAAGGCCTTAGAGGCTATATCATGTAACGTTGGCAGAGAGAACTTTTGTAGATCTTGATGTCTACTTTCTGTAGGATTTGAGATCAAGTAATTTGGAGCAATACTGCTCCTTGTAGAGCCATTCTACTAAGACTGCTCATTTTGCCTATTGGCAAACCATTTAATCCTACCTAGGTTTTTAATCAGTTTGCATGCTGTTTTTGAAGGCCTTAGAGGCCATATTTGCAAAAATGGTCAGAGACAACATTTGTATCCCTATGGGTCTACTTTCTGTAGGATTTGAGATCAAGTGATTTGGAGCAATACTGCTCCTTGTAGAGCCATTCTACTAAGACTGCTCATTTTGCCTATTGGCAAACCATTTAATCCTACCTAGGTTTTTAATCAGTTTGCATGCTGTTTTTGAAGGCCTTAGAGGCCATATTTGCAAAAATGGTCAGAGACAACATTTGTAGCCCTTGGGGTCTACTTTCATTTTCCACCTTAAACTCTTGATTTGGTGCACTGTGGGCCCCAGGGCATCCATTCTACTAAGACTGCTCATTATGTCTATTGGCAAACCATAATATTTCTGCCTAAGATTTTTATGTAGTTTGCATGCAATTTTTGAAGGCCTTAGAGGCCATATATTGAAACGTTGTCAGAGACAACTTTTGTAGCTATTGATGTCTACTTTCTGTAGGATTTGAGATCAAGTGATTTGGAGCAATACGGCTCCTTGTAGAGCCATTCTACTAAGACTGCTCATTTTGCCTATTGGCAAACCATTTAATCCTACCTAGGTTTTTAATCAGTTTGCATGCTGTTTTTGAAGGCCTTAGAGGCCATATTTGCAAAAATGGTCAGAGACAACATTTCTAGCCCTATGGGTCTAATTTCTGTAGGATTTGAGATCAAGTGATTTGGAGCAATACTGCTCCTTGTAGAGCCATTCTACTAAGACTGCTCATTTTGCCTAATGGCAAACCATTTAATCCTACCTAGGTTTTTAATCAGTTTGCATGCTGTTTTTGAAGGCCTTAGAGGCCATATTTGCAAAAATGGTCAGAGACAACATTTGTATCCCTATGGGTCTACTTTCTGTAGGATTTAAGATCAAGTGATTTGGAGCAATACTGCTCCTTGTAGAGCCATTCTACTAAGACTGCTCATTATGTCTATTGGCAAACCATAATATTTCTGCCTAGGATTTTTATGTAGTTTGCATGCAATTTTTGAAGGCCTTAGGGGCCATATCATGAAAAGTTGGCAGAGATAACTTTTGTAGATTTTGATGTCTACTTCCTGTAGGATTTGAGATCAAGTGATTTGGAGCTCTACAGCTCCTTGTAGAGTCATTTTCCTAGGACTGCTCTTTATGACTATTAGCAAACCACAATAATTCTGCCTAGGATTTTTTATGTAGTTTGCATGCAATCTTTGAAGGCCTTAGAGGCCATATCATGAAAAGTTGGCAGAGACAACTTTTGTAGCTTTTGATGTCTACTTCCTGTTGGATTTGAGATCAAGTGATTTGGAGCTCTACAGCTCCTTGTAGAGCCATTTTTCTAGGACTGCTCTTTATGTCTATTAACAATTTTGGGTAGAGTGAGCCCTAAGCCTTGGGGGTTGACCCAATGGCTTGAAATGCTGGACATGGATCCTTGGCAGCAATATGCCTTCCCAAAAGTTATTTGGGATTTTTGGGTACAAAAATCCCAAGATATGGAATTTACTAAATTACCCCTAATTTAGGTTATAAAATAAAAAGGCGGTCATATGAACTTGGAATAATATGAGACTTAGGATCTGGTGTTTTTAGACTAATATGGTGCTATAATAATTTTCCCAGAATTTATTGAAGTCTTAACATAGCACTTGTAGAGTAAACCCTTATACGCACACCAAATGTATTAAATGATAATTAAGGGCAAATATCACTTGGAATGATATGAGACTTAGGATCCGGTGTTTTTAGACTAATATGGTGCTATAATAGTTTTCCCAGAATTTATTGAAGTCTTAACATAGCACTTGTAGTGTAAACCCTTATACGCACACCAAATGTATTAAATGATAATTAAGGGCAAATATCACTTGGAATAATATGAGACTTAGGATCTGGTGTTTTTAGACTAATATGGTGCTATAATAGTTTTCCCAGATTTTATTGAAGTCTTAACATAGCACTTGTAGTGTAAACCCTTATACGCACACCAAATGTAATAAATGATAATTAAGGGTAAATATTACTTGGAATAATATGAGACTTAGGATCTGGTGTTTTTTTTAGACCAATTTGGTGCTATGGTAATTTTCCCAGAATTTACTTAGGTCATAACCTAATACTTGTAGTGCAAACCCCTATTTGCACCCCATTTAGGTTAAATAGAAATTATGGTCAAATATTCCTGCTAAAAATGTGAAACTCAGGTTTTGGTGTTTTTAGACCAGCGTTATGTCATGGTAATTTTCCCTGAGATTATTGAGATCATAATCTAATACTTGATGTGTAAATCTCTATTTGCACACCTCCTATCTTTAATAGAAACTATGACTTAAGATTCCCTGGAGAATTTATGAAATTAGGATTTGAGATCACCACTCATTGCGAACCTATGGTGATAATTGGAACTCGTTTGGATATGATGTGATCAAGATCGCACCATAGGAGTCTAATCTAGATCAACCTTGTTTCGGTCTGCGAATAGTGAAATTGATTTACATGAATTAGACCACCACTGACCTTCACACGTAGAACTGTTAACTCTTTAGTAATTATGAAGGCTCAGGTTATTTGGAAGAGCATCTCTAAGGGCATCTTTGGAAATAAGGATTGGGGCGCGTTTAGCAAAGCTATAGGTGTGTGAGTTTACAGTGATATGAAAAGGAGGTTAGACCTCATCAAGGGCCCCACACACAACTCATCAGTGTTAAACGATTGTATGGAAGTAAAACTACCCTTAGTCGGGGAGCCATTTTAAGGTAATACTCGAGGGAGAAGTCGAGAAGTATCTAAGGCAAACCCTGGATTAAGGATGACGAAGAATAGGAGTGTGGGTCCAAGTAAGGTTGAGAATGTTATTTGAATGTGAGCAGTTCCTCGGTGAAGAAAGGGGACTCGAGTTTAAAATGTGACGACGGGAGAGTCAGCACCCGGTCACAGCTGGAGGTGTTGGAGTTCAAGGAACTCCCCCACTCCTAATTGCCAAGTTTAACTCATCTTAGAGATGTAATGTAATTGGAGAGGAAAATGGGGATCAAGTAAAAATGGGTAGACACCAACAAGATTAAGTGCCTTGGGAATAGGAAGTTCGGGGTGTCAGCCCGCCACACTTCCTAGTACCGCTGCGAGCCCCTCACAGGGTAACCCTCCGGATGTCCAAGGTTAACCATAAAACTTCTAAGTTCAACTAAATCATAGACAAGACTAGTTAAGTAGGAGAACTCGGCAAGTTAACTTCCATCCCGAACCGGGACGTTATATATAAGAATGGACTGGGATAGTCCGGCGAGCGGTAGGCTCGGGTTATAAGAATGGACTGGGATAGTCCGGCGAGCGGTAGGCTCGGGTTATAAGAATGGACTGGGATAGTACGGCGAGCGGTAGGCTCGGGTTATAAGAATGGGCTGGGATAGTCCGGCGAGCGGTAGGCTCGGGTTATAAGAATGGACTGGGATAGTCCGGCGAGCGGTAGGCTCGGGTTATAAGAATGGACTGGGATAGTCCGGCGAGCGGTAGGCTCGGGTTATAAGAATGGACTGGATAGTCCGGCGAGCGGTAGGCTCGGGTTATAAGAATGGACTGGGATAGTCTAGCGAGCGGTAAGCTCGTAGTTTGTATATAAGACTAGTGTAGTCTAGCGAGCGGTAAGCTCGTAGTGTATATAAGACTAGTGTAGTCTAGCGAGCGGTAAGCTCGTAGTTTATATATAAGACTAGTGTAGTCTAGCGAGCGGTAAGCTCGTAGTGTATATATAAGACTAGTGTAGTCTAGCGAGCGGTAAGTTCGTAGTTTATATATAAGACTAGTGTAGTCTAGCGAGCGGTAAGCTCGTAGTTTATATATAAGACTAGTGTAGTCTAGCGAGCGGTAAGCTCGTAGTTTATATAAGACTAGTGTAGTCTGGCGGGCGGTAAGCTCGTAGTTTGTATATAGACTAGTGAAGTCTAGCGAGCTGTAGGCTCTAATTTATAAATGCTGATGTAGATGTGCGAGCTGGAGGCTCGGTTGTAAAAGGCTAACTTATGTTGCTTATGAATGAGATGTGGTGGGTCTCCGGATCTGTCTTAGTCGTCACACCGACAGCAGTTCGTTGACTCGGCAGTGCTAGAGGTTTATTAGGGCCAGGTTGTTTTACTGCGCGTCCGATGGGACGAATTCCCTAAACCCTGCCTGGCCATTTCAGTTTAGTACGCAGGAGCTCGTGAGTACCGGGTACCGGTATCACAGCGTACGTTTGGGCCTAGGTCTGGTAGTGTGACTTACCCACCTAGGTGAGGAGACGCCCGCTCCTCTGCCACCGTTTGACCACGACGGGAGGTGCCCGAGAGGTTAGCTACCTCCGAAAAGTGGGAACTAAAGGTCTGTACGTACAGAGTCGTGTGTGTGAGTTGCATGTGTATGAAATAATAATACAAACATTGCATCATTGCATTGCATATCATAGCATAGCATTTCTGCATAAACAGAGACCTCATCGTATAAATCAGTGTGGGCTCTTTTATACGATGAGTTTATACCTTCCAGATCCCTTAGCTTATGTGCCCTCGTGTGTGCATATAAGTTAAGGTTACTTTTTTAGATGCTCGTATATATTTGCTTCTTATATTACATTACCTTTTACACATTGCATAAACAGAGACCTCATCGTATAAATCAGTGTGGGCTCTTTTATACGATGAGTTTATTGCTTGCCAGATCCCTTAGCTTATGTGTCTTTGTGCACGCATATAAGTTAAGGTTAATTTTCCTAGCTGCTCTTCATATTACTTTACTTGCTCATATTACTGCTATTGTAGCTTTCTCCTATTGTTTGCTCTTATTACAAGCCTAATTGTAGAACTGCTAGAGTAATCTTAATTAGTGTACTCCTGTTAGCTAGAAGCTATGTATCTTTTCTTGATATACATTGCTAGTTTTACCACCTGTCACCTGCTTCTTTGAATTACCCCTTGATGTCCTCCGCTTCCTCCTCCCGCACGGTGCCTAGGAGTCGCGGGTGGAGGCGGTGAGGAATATGCTGAGTCTTTTAGACTGACGGTCAGTGGACCTTATCATTTTAGGGATGAAGTACCGGAGCAGCAGGTCCCCGTTTAGGAGACAGGATAAGGAGATGGGATGGAGCACGTCAACCCCTATACGTCGTCGCAGCAGCAGCTACAGATGTCTGAAGGCAAAATCGATGGCTTCCGCATAGACGTTGTGAGAGAGTGTTGTAGCACTATACTTAAACATGTACTGGGCATAAGCCCTTTTAGTTTAGTTCTCTTTTACTTTAACTCTCATCGTGGACTTTGTAATCATGTAATTTATATACTTTATGTGAATTGTGGACTTGTTGTTCTTCTATTGCTTCTATTACTGTGAATTGCGGTTGGCCTGGATGATGTTGATTAGCCGGCAGGATCGACGTATTGTGGCGGGGACCATTGGGTGTATGGTCTCGCCGCAAGACGGCGGTTCTGGGCGGTAAGACCCGGCTTAAAAAAAAGGGTCTTACAAAGTGGTATCAGCTTAGCCGACTTTCGATCCAAGTAAAAGAAGTTCACAAAACCTAGGGCAACCCCCGCTCGAGTTAGTTTGAGGACAAACTAGCAGCGGAAGCAGTGGTGTGCCCATACGGGAAATCACATAATTTTTGTCCACTTAACGATGAGATTAGGCCAACCCGACTAGTACACCATATTGGCGTGACTTAGCAAGACTTCTCATAAGGTATCCTAGTCCGACATCAACCTCAAGTATATTTTGACCAAGTAGTAGGATACCCCAAGGTGACTAAAAGAAGGAGTTGAAAGCGTGTGTGAGTGTTCAGGGCTTACTCGGTGATATACCCACATCACTTCCTAAGTGATTTTAACACTCCTCAACAAACAAATAGGACAATCTTAAGTGGTTTTGGTGTTTGTGAGACTCGTAAGACCTTACTTGTGCGCTTAGAAGCTAATACTACACACTCCCACCCTCGGAAAACCATCACAAGAAAGGATGTCAAATGTGGAATGAGAAGTCCATCTTAGAGAAGACCACTTAATAGGCACACGATCCTTGGGAAAGATTTACGACAAATGGCGTTTTGAGGGTAGAGAACCTTACCATATCCAAACCACAAGAACTATATATCCATAGGGATTTTATGCATACGTGGAAAGCCGATACTTTCGGATATAAGAAACTCATCACAAGATTACGGGAGGCTAATCTTGTTTCTTCGTTTATTGGGCCACTAAAATATTGACTTAGCTTCCCTTGGAGACATAAAAGTCTCTGCATTATAACTCCGTGGGCACCTGCCTTGGTGCAAGATATATAAGTGAACCCCAGACCCAAATCGGTGCACCCCCACCATCCGACTTATCTAATGATCTGAATTTTTACACTGTACTTGTAAACTTAATACGATACACATGCTACCCAAGAATCAGAATTTTGGGAAATAAAGTTCTATGGATTTGGAAATAAGTACATTGCAGACGATTGCGGTAGACCTAAGAATTGATATGACCAAGGTGGCTTATGATAACATCTGTGTTGTTACACACACTTAGAGTTTTATGGATAAGTATTTCCTTGGTCAATTCTTTGAAATTTTGAAACATGCACTTGTTATCAAGAGATCCTCACCTCTAAAAGAATCAAGGACTTGAAGACTGAATTCCGTAGGAAATTGGGGTTTGTGAACTCTTGTTGCATTAAGCAGTGTTGAGAATTCCAGGGTCATCTTTTATTTTTCCCTAGATCAGTGTAAAAACCTGGAATATTATAGAAATGAGTAGATAGACTCGTGGTCTCCATTAAACTTCTGAAAATTCTGTTAAACCTTTTGGCCCATGATAACTGATACTTGGTGTACAAATTGGAGACCCCATAATTATGAAAAGAAGTAGGAATGAGGCCAAAACAAATATGACTTTATGAAGAGTTGAAATCACTCACAAGACTTGGGGAATGATTCAGAGATCAACTCACGACATATTCACGTTAGTTGATTCGTAGGTGATAGGTCTGGTGCGAAATTTGAGCTTGGTTCGCGTTTAACAAAATGAGAACTATAGATTTGACCGTTAATAACACATGATTTGGGGTGAAAATCAGGAATGAGGTTTCAGGACGCTAATGTGACTGGGTGCACTTCAAGAATTAATCTTGGAGGATTTACAACATATGATTTTACGAGGCTCGGAATTGAGACTCACACGAATTTAAGTACCAGAACTGAGCCTGTTTACTACTAAGGTATCCTTTTAGTTCAGTAAACGACCATGACATATTTACATTTACTAAATATCATGTCGAATCTTAGAAACATGATTAAACGTCTACATAAAGTATTAAAAGAATGAAGATGTCATGAAAATTAGAGGAATCAATATTGCCCAAGCCATAAACATATCATGATCTTGGAAGACAAGTCTAAATTCTAATTACGAACAACTAATAAATAAGGGTACTGGTGTCACGTGTACAATGATTGTGAACCACTGGAGAGTAGACCCAAAGTGTTAGTAAGGATACAGTAATAAAGATATTGACGGTGAACGTGACAATGTACTCACCGGATCGAGAACTGTATACTTACGAAGACATCATACTATAAAATATAAGACTCAATGGATTCTTACACTCGCCTTGTGAGTGTGTGACTTTACTTCGACTTATGTCCTCCCTCCACTACGATGTCTTCATCATTGGGAATTGTCTAAGAAATCTCAGGTAAAGGATCTCGAACTCGAATAGGATGAGGTTTAACGAAAGTGCACTTGGGAGAAAACCGAGGATGAGTCAATGAGAATTAGACCTAACGAGTCCCAATGTTAATTGAGAGCCATACTGCACCCAAACAACTAAATCATCCATGAACTCTAACTCCCGTGGACCTAAACCTAAATTTCGGGGACGAAATTGTTTCTTCGTTTATTGGGATTTGTAACATCTCCAAAACAACTAGACCCCTAAGATGCATTTTGTCATGACAAGGTCATGACATTGCTCCAAGAAGACAAAATGGGCCAAGGAGGCCCCATGATTTCCATAAATTAAGAGAAATGCACATTGGGGTGCAATTAGCAAATTTTGATGACTTAGCTTAGGGTTGACCAATATACCTCCAACAAGTCAACATAACCTCATCATGACCCCTATGACCATCCAAGGAGGTGAGTAGGCCACTAGGGACCCTTGGGGTCAACCAAATTGGCCAAATTGACCAAAAGTCAACTTTGAGCTATCCTAGGTCAAACCTCCATGAATAAGGGCAATTGAACTCCAAATGATCAAATTGGACCCACCCTCTTATGGCAACCTCCCTAGGGGACCTAATGAACCCAAAAGCCCCATCATAGGGCCATCAATTTGGGGAAAATGGGCCAATTACTAAAAAGCCCCAAATTGACCTATTAATACTAAAAACTTAAATTGAACTTCAATTGACCCATTGTGATCAAATTGATCACCTCTAACACTCTTGGGCCACTTAGGGAGTCTAATGGCCCCACATTGGACCCTTGGTGTAAGCCAATTTTGAGGAAATTGGGCAAATTACCAATTTGCCCCAAATTACCAATTACACCCCTTTGGGTTCTAATTAGCCCCAAATTGACCTAGCACAACCCTACCCAAACACTAAGGGAAGTGAGTGAGACATAAGCAAGCCAAGGTTCACATTCAATTTGAAGAATTAAGGCAAAATCACCAAAATGCCCAAATTGCCCCTATAGGCAAATAAGTGCAATCAAGCCCCATTTGACCCCACCAAGACTCAATTCTTCTTGGAGTAGGTCCATAGATCCTAAGGAAGCAATGTGGGTCAACCACATTGGATGAGGTGAGCTTGGGTCCAGCCCAAACCCAAAATCCCCAATTTGGCATAATTTGGTCAAGTGGGCCAAAACTCAAATTAAGTGATCTTAACCCAACTCCATAGCCCAAGAAGGTAGCCCACATGATAACCAGCCCCCAGCCATCTGAAAATTCGAAATTGAGGTGGAATTTGCACATGGAGCTAGGCTTTAATGGGGGAAGAAGACAAGGAGGAATTCAAGAAGAATCCATGGAAGGATGGCCACTTGGCCACCATTCCCTAATTCCTGGATTGCTCTCAGCTTCCCCAAGAATTTCCCAGCAGACTTGAGCTGACATGGCAGCAGTTGAGAGGGGGAGGAGAAAGCTTGACTTCACCTTGCCGGCCACACTAATGGAAACCACCCCTTCCCAATGTAAAAGCAGCCAAGCCTTCTCCCCCTGGCATCAATTCGAGCTCAGGAGTGAATTTCTGATGAGTTGGAGACCTGCAGTTGGCTGGCTGAGGCGGTGGCAACATAGAGGAGGTCGCCGGAAAATGGCAACCAGCAAACAAAACCCCCTCAGCCTCATTCATCCCCACCATTAGCTTCAGAATCGAGAAAGGAGGAGAACCCCCATGTTTTCGGGAGGAGACCGGCTCTGAGGAGGAAGATCGAGCAGGAAGATGGAGCTCGAGTTCGGCCATGGCGTTTCTCGTTCTTCCTCAAGATCAAGCTCGATCAAGGCAAGTTCCTTCCCCTCTCCACTTGTGCTAGTCTCCCCATTTCTTCCGTTTTCAAAATCGCATAGAGAATGGAGTTTCTCCATTCGAGTTTTTCCTTGTTCCGACCGAGAAATCGCGAGATGCCGGAGAGCTCCTCCGGCCACCTCCGGCCAAACGGCCACCGCCAAAAGGAAGCCCTATGTCGGGTGAAGGAGTGGGCTTGGGCGTTTGGCCGGAGACGGCCTAGGCTCGCCGGAAAACACCCCGCAAAAGGGCCCAGGCGCAGTCAATCACGGCTGTTGATTCAACGGGGAAGACGAAATCATGGCCGTTGAAATCCCTTGAAATTTCTATACGCAGACCACATATAATTTAATAAAGGAGTAGTACATATGCTGTCACGTTTTATTTAAGTTATTCAAGTGGAAAATTGAAGCCCTTAGAGGCCATATCATGAAAAGTTGGCAGAGACAACTTTTGTAGCTCTTGATGTCTACTTTTTGTAGGATTTGAGATCAAGTGATTTGGAGAAATACTGCTCCTTGTAGAGCCATTCTACTAAGACTGCTCATTTTGCCTATTGGCAAACCATTTAATCCTACCTAGGTTTTTAATCAGTTTGCATGCTGTTTTTGAAGGCCTTAGAGGCCATATTTGCAAAAATGGTCAGAGACAACATTTGTAGCCCTTGGGGTCTACTTTCATTTTCCACCTTAAACTCTTGATTTGGTGCACTGTGGGCCCCAGGGCATCCATTCTACTAAGACTGCTCATTATGTCTATTGGCAAACCATAATATTTCTGCCTAGGATTTTTATGTAGTTTGCATGCAATTTTTGAAGGCCTTAGAGGCCATATCATGAAAAGTTGGCTGAGACAACTTTTGTAGCTCTTGATGTCTAATTTTTGTAGGATTTGAGAGCAAGTGATTTGGAGCAATACTGCTCCTTGTAGAGCCATTCTACTAAGACTGCTCATTTTGCCTATTGGCAAACCATTTAATCCTACCTAGGTTTTTAATCAGTTTGCATGCTGTTTTTGAAGGCCTTAGAGGCCATATTTGCAAAAATGGTCAGACACAACATTTGTAGCCCTATGGGTCTACTTTCTGTTAGATTTGAGATCAAGTGATTTGGAGCAATACTGCTCCTTGTAGAGCCATTCTACTAAGACTGCTCATTTTGCCTATTGGCAAACCATTTAATCCTACCTAGGTTTTTAATCAGTTTGCATGCTGTGTTTGAAGGCCTTAGAGGCCATATTTGCAAAAATGGTCAGAGACAACATTTGTAGCCCTTGGGGTCTACTTTCATTTTCCACCTTAAACTCTTGATTTGGTGCACTGTGGGCCCCAGGGCATCCATTCTACTAAGACTGCTCATTATGTCTATTGGCAAACCATAATATTTCTGCCTAGGATTTTTATGTAGTTTGCATGCAATTTTTGAAGGCCTTAGAGGCCATATCATGAAGAGTTGGCAGAGACAACTTTTGTAGCTCTTGATGTCTACTTTCTGTAGGATTTGAGATCATGTGATTTGGAGCAATACTGCTCCTTGTAGAGCCATTCTACTAAGACTGCTCATTTTGCCTATTGGCAAACCATTTAATCCTACCTAGGTTTTTAATCAGTTTGCATGCTGTTTTTGAAGGCCTTAGAGGCCATATTTGCAAAAATGGTCAGAGACAACATTTGTAGCCCTATGGGTCTACTTTCTGTAGGATTTACGATCAAGTGATTTGGAGCAATACTGCTCCTTGTAGAGCCATTCTACTAAGACTGCTCATTTTGCCTATTGGCAAACCATTTAATCCTACCTAGGTTTTTAATCAGTTTGCATGCTGTTTTTCAAGGCCTTAGAGGCCATATTTGCAAAAATGGTCAGAGACAACATTTGTAGCCCTTGGGGTCTACTTTCATTTGCCACCTTAAACTCTTGATTTGGTGTACTATGGGCCCCAGGGCATCCATTCTACTAAGACGGCTCATTATGTCTATTGGCAAACCATAATATTTCTGCCTAGGATTTTTATGTAGTTTGCATGCAATTTTTGAAGGCCTTAGAGGCCATATCATAAAACGTTGGCAGAGAACTTTTGTAGCTCTTGATGTCTACTTTCTGTAGGATTTGAGATCAAGTGATGTGGAGCAATACTGCTCCTTGTAGAGCCATTCTACTAAGACTGCTCATTTTGCCTATTGGCAAACCATTTAATCCTACCTAGGTTTTAAATCAGTTTGCATGCTGTTTTTGAAGGCCTTAGAAGCCATATTTGCAAAAATGGTCAGAGACAACATTTGTAGCCCTATGGGTCTACTTTCTGTAGTATTTGAGATCAAGTGATTTGGAGCAATATTGCTCCTTATAGAGACATTCTACTAAGACTGCTCATTTTGCCTATTGGCAAACCATTTAATCCTACCTAGGTTTTTAATCAGTTTGCATGCTGTTTTTGAAGGCCTTAGAGGCCATATTTGCAAAAATGGTCAGAGACAACATTTGTAGCCCTATGGGTCTACTTTCTGTAGGATTTGAGATCAAGTGATTTGGAGCAATACGGCTCCTTATAGAGCCATTCTACTAAGACTGCTCATTATGTCTATTGGCAAACCATAATATTTCTGCCTAGGATTTTTATGTAGTTTGCATGCAATTTTTGAAGGCCTTAGGGGCCATATCAAGAAAAGTTGGCAGATACAACTTTTGTAGCTTTTGATGTCTACTTCCTGTAGGATTTGAGATCAAGTGATTTGGAGCTCTACAGCTCCTTGTAGAGTCATTTTCCTAGGACTGCTCTTTATGACTATTAGCAAACCACAATAATTCTGCCTAGGATTTTTTATGTAGTTTGCATGCAATCTTTGAAGGCCTTAGAGGCCATATCATGAAAAGTTGGCAGAGACAACTTCTGTATCTTTTGATGTCTACTTCATGTAGGATTTGAGATCAAGTGATTTGGAGCTCTACAGCTCCTTGTAGAGCCATTTTTCTAGGACTGCTCTTTATGTCTATTAGCAATTTTGGGTAGAGTGAGCCCTAAGCCTTGGGGGTTGACCCAATGGCTTGAAATGCTGGACATGGATCCTTGGCAGCAATATGCCTTCCCAAAAGTTATTTGGGATTTTTGGGTACAAAAATCCCAAGATATGGAATTTACTAAATTACCCCTAATTTAGGTTATAAAATAAAAAAGCGGTCATATGAACTTGGAATAATATGAGACTTAGGATCTGTTGTTTTTAGACTAATATGGTGCTATAATAATTTTCCCAGAATTTATTGAAGTCTTAACATAGCACTTGTAGAGTAAACCCTTATACGCACACCAAATGTATTAAATGATAATTAAGGGCAAATATCACTTGGAATGATATGAGACTTAGGATCCGGTGTTTTTAGACTAATATGGTGCTATAATAGTTTTCCCAGAATTTATTGAAGTCTTAACATAGCACTTGTAGTGTAAACCCTTATACGCACACCAAATGTATTAAATGATAATTAAGGGCAAATATCACTTGGAATAATATGAGACTTAGGATCTGGTGTTTTTAGACTAATATGGTGCTATAATAGTTTTCCCAGAATTTATTGAAGTCTTAACATAGCACTTGTATTGTAAACCCTTATACGCACACCAAATGTAATAAATGATAATTAAGGGTAAATATTACTTGGAATAATATGAGACTTAGGATCTGGTGTTTTTTTTAGACCAATTTGGTGCTATGGTAATTTTCCCAGAATTTACTTAGGTCATAACCTAATACTTGTAGTGCAAACCCCTATTTGCACCCCATTTAGGTTAAATAGAAATTATGGTCAGATATTCCTGCTAAAAATGTGAAACTCAGGTTTTGGTGTTTTTAGACCAGCGTTATGTCATGGTAATTTTCCCTGAGATTATTGAGATCATAATCTAATACTTGATGTGTAAATCTCTATTTGCACACCTCCTATCTTTAATAGAAACTATGACTTAAGATTCCCTGGAGAATTTATGAAATTAGGATTTGAGATCACCACTCATTGCGAACCTATGGTGATAATTGGAACTCGTTTGGATATGATGTGATCAAGATCGCACCATAGGAGTCTAATCTAGATCAACCTTGTTTCGGTCTGCAAATAGTGAAACTGATTTACATGAATTAGACCACCACTGACCTTCACACGTAGAACTGTTAACTCTTTAGTAATTATGAAGGCTCAGGTTATTTGGAAGAGCATCTCTAAGGGCATCTTTGGAAATAAGGATTGGGGCGCGTTTAGCAAAGCTATAGGTGTGTGAGTTTACAGTGATATGAAAAGGAGGTTAGACCTCATCAAGGGCCCCACACACAACTCATCAGTGTTAAACGATTGTATGGAAGTAAAACTACCCTTAGCCGGGGAGCCATTTTAAGGTAATACTCGAGGGAGAAGTCGAGAAGTATCTAAGGCAAACCCTGGATTAAGGATGACGAAGAATAGGAGTGTGGGTCCAAGTAAGGTTGAGAATGTTATTTGAATGTGAGCAGTTCCTCGGTGAAGAAAGGGGACTCGAGTTTAAAATGTGACGACGGGAGAGTCAGCACCTGGTCACAGCTGGAGGTGTTGGAGTTCAAGGAACTCCTCCACTCCTAATTGTCAAGTTTAACTCATCTTAGAGATGTAATGTAATTGGAGAGGAAAATGGGGATCAAGTAAAAAGGGGTAGACACCAACAAGATTAAGTGCCTTGGGAATAGGAAGTTCGGGGTGTCAGCCCGCCACACTTCCTAGTACCGCTGCGAGCCCCTCACAGGGTAACCCTCTGGATGTCCAAGGTTAACCATAAAGCTTCTAAGTTCAACTAAATCATAGACAAGACTAGTTAAGTAGGAGAACTCGGCAAGTTAACTTCCATCCCGAACCGGGACGTTATATATAAGAATGGACTGGGATAGTCCGGCGAGCGGTAGGCTCGGGTTATAAGAATGGACTGGGATAGTCCGGCGAGCGGTAGGCTCGGGTTATAAGAATGGACTGGGATAGTACGGCGAGCGGTAGGCTCGGGTTATAAGAATGGGCTGGGATAGTCCGGCGAGCGGTAGGCTCGGGTTATAAGAATGGACTGGGATAGTCCGGCGAGCGGTAGGCTCGGGTTATAAGAATGGACTGGGATAGTCCGGCGAGCGGTAGGCTCGGGTTATAAGAATGGACTGGATAGTCCGGCGAGCGGTAGGCTCGGGTTATTAGAATGGACTGGGATAGTCTAGCGAGCGGTAAGCTCGTAGTTTGTATATAAGACTAGTGTAGTCTAGCGAGCGGTAAGCTCGTAGTGTATATAAGACTAGTGTAGTCTAGCGAGCGGTAAGCTCGTAGTTTATATATATGACTAGTGTAGTCTAGCGAGCGGTAAGCTCGTAGTGTATATATAAGACTAGTGTAGTCTAGCGAGCGGTAAGCTCGTAGTTTATATATAAGACTAGTGTAGTCTAGCGAGCGGTAAGCTCGTAGTTTATATATAAGACTAGTGTAGTCTAGCGAGCGGTAAGCTCGTAGTTTATATAAGACTAGTGTAGTCTGGCGGGCGGTAAGCTCGTAGTTTGTATATAGACTAGTGAAGTCTAGCGAGCTGTAGGCTCTAATTTATAAATGCTGATGTAGATGTGCGAGCTGGAGGCTCGGTTGTAAAAGGCTAACTTATGTTGCTTATGAATGAGATGTGGTGGGTCTCCGGATCTGTCTTAGTCGTCACACCGACAGCAGTTCGTTGACTCGGCAGTGCTAGAGGTTTATTAGGGCCAGGTTGTTTTACTGCGCGTCCGATGGGACGAATTCCCTAAACCCTGCCTGGCCATTTCAGTTTAGTACGCAGGAGCTCGTGAGTACCGGGTACCGGTATCACAGCATACGTTTGGGCCTAGGTCTGGTAGTGTGACTTACCCACCTAGGTGAGGAGACGCCCGCTCCTCTACCACCGTTTGACCACGACGGGAGGTGCCCGAGAGGTTAGCTACCTCTGAAAAGTGGGAACTAAAGGTCTGTACGTACAGAGTCGTGTGTGTGAGTTGCATGTGTATGAAATAATAATACAAACATTGCATCATTGCATTGCATATCATAGCATAGCATTTCTGCATAAACAGAGACCTCATCGTATAAATCAGTGTGGGCTCTTTTATACGATGAGTTTATACCTTCCAGATCCCTTAGCTTATGTGTCCTCGTGTGTGCATATAAGTTAAGGTTACTTTTTTAGATGCTCGTATATATTTGCTTCTTATATTACATTACCTTTTACACATTGCATAAACAGAGACCTCATCGTATAAATCAGTGTGGGCTCTTTTATACGATGAGTTTATTGCTTGCCAGATCCCTTAGCTTATGTGCCTTTGTGCACGCATATAAGTTAAGGTTAATTTTCCTAGCTGCTCTTCATATTACTTTACTTGCTCATATTACTGCTATTGTAGTTTTCTCCTATTGTTTGCTCTTATTACAAGCCTAATTGTAGAACTGCTAGAGTAATCTTAATTAGTGTACTCCTGTTAGCTAGAAGCTATGTATCTTTTCTTGATATACATTGCTAGTTTTACCACCTGTCACCTGCTTCTTTGAATTACCCCTTGATGTCCTCCGCTTCCTCCTCCCGCACGGTGCCTAGGAGTCGCGGGTGGAGGCGGTGAGGAATATGCTGAGTCTTTTAGACTGACGGTCAGTGGACCTTATCATTTTAGGGATGAAGTACCGGAGCAGCAGGTCCCCGTTTAGGAGACAGGATAAGGAGATGGGATGGAGCACGTCAACCCCTACACGTCGTCGCAGCAGCAGCTACAGATGTCTGAAGGCAAAATCGATGGCTTCCGCATAGACGTTGTGAGAGAGTGTTGTAGCACTATACTTAAACATGTACTGGGCATAAGCCCTTTTAGTTTAGTTCTCTTTTACTTTAACTCTCATCGTGGACTTTGTAATCATGTAATTTATATACTTTATGTGAATTGTGGACTTGTTGTTCTTCTATTGCTTCTATTACTGTGAATTGCGGTTGGCCTGGATGATGTTGATTAGCCGGCAGGATCGGCGTATTGTGGCGGGGACCATTGGGTGTAATGGTCTCGCCGCAAGACGGCGGTTCTGGGCGGTAAGACCCGGCTTAAAAGCAAAAAAAAAAAAGAGGGTCTTACAGAGGGCATAATCCTTGAAACTACAACTCCTTACTCACCTCAATTGAATGGCGTTGCTGAGCATAAGAATAGAACTTTGACAGAGATGTTGAATTCTATGCTCCTGACCGCTGACATACCTAATTCCTTCTGGGGAAGCAGTTCTTACTGCGAATCACATTCTGAATAGAGTGCCTCACTCAAAGCTCAGTTCTACTCTGTATGAGTTGTGGCACGGTCATCCTTGTAGATATAACACTCTTAAGACATATGTGTACAACCCTCATTCTCCGAGGGTGGGCCTGTCTAAAGGCCACGTAAGCAGAAGTCAAAGTCAACAGTCAGCATTAATATCAGACAGAGCAGCGGGATCAGGAGACTTGGGCGTGCGAGTAGGAACCTGGCCGAGCGAGAAGGAAAGGCGCACCCGGAGTTCGCACCCGGCCGAGCGAGAAGGGCGTAGGAATGGATATTCTCGCCTATAGGCAACTTGCACCAACCAACTCGCCAGTTTAGGCCGATGTCCTCACCTACTCACCTGCCTATGCCTTTGCTAAAAACCAACTCCAAGGGGATCAGGGATAGTCGCCTGCTTCCTCTCCCTCAAGATTTGTCTATAAATAGACCCCCAGGGGTACCAGGAATGGCACTTGTCCAAAATCAGAGCTTCACCCTCCTTATAGGCGAGAATCCTCCCTAGCCAGTGCCTTCCTAGTACCAAGCTCGGCCATTCGTGGTTTTGGAGGAGAAGACTCCCTTGAGCTTCTGGGTACGTGGTGGGACCTCCCTGTCACAGCACCTGGGGTTGTGTTTTTTATCCCTTTATTTCGCTCGTCGTAGCTAACCAAGTCTTCTCGTTGGATCATTGGGCAAGTAACCTCCGGCTGCATTTATCCGAATTTTGAAGCTTAGGATTTTCCTGGCCTCAACACTTTGGTGCGGTGAGCGTGGATCGTAGTCAGAGGAAGAAAGTCTGGTTGAGAAAGCGCGATGGTCACAGTTAGCGACCATGAGGAGGTGGTAGGTAACCCGGCCAGAGGTGGCGAGTTCGTAACTTTGGCTATTTTCGAGGATTTCGCGCGGAGGATAGAAGGCTCCATGTGAGCAGCTCTTCAACCTCGCATGGAAGGAACGACGACCTCGCCTGATCGCCCGGGTCTGTCCGAGGAAGATGCTCACCCAAAGAGAGCAGGGAAGGAGCATGTGGAGGAGTTCGAGCGACCAAGGAGGTCGTAGTTCGGTCCACAGACGTCGCAAGGAGCTGGTGGAACTCGGTTCCGTAAGGAGGAGTAGGCGAGATACTTCGGTACACGCCAGGCTAGCGAGTATGGAGGAGATACTCGCCAAGATGAAGGTCGTCGCCAGATTGGGGGGAGGAGACCATTATGTGAAGAGATCATTGTCGCGCCAGTGCCGGAGGGGTTCAGAGACCCCACGATGAATTACTACTCAGGGAGGGATGACCCCCTCCGACACATCCAGTGGTTTGAGGATGTCGCCTCCATCCGGACCATGTCTGACGCCTTCAAGTGTAGGTTGTTCGCAATCTCCCTCCGAGGGAAGGCAAGGGACTGGTTCCACCAGTTGCCAGCAGGTTCCGTCTACTGCTTCGAGGACTTGTGTCGGGGGCTGACCATGCAGTTTGCCACGACCAAGAAGTTGAAGAAGGAGGCCACGACCCTTTTCCATTTGATGCAGGGGCCGAAGGAAACGTTGGGGGACTATATCGACCGCTTCCAGGAGGAGGTGTTAGACATCCAGGAGGTGGATGGTCGCACCTTGCAGCTGGCCCTGACTTTCGGCCTTTAGGAAGGCCTCTTTAAGTTGGAGCTCGGTAGGATCCCTCCCTACTCCTACGGAAATCTCATCGAAAGGGCCAACCAGTTCGTCCAGGGTGAGGCTTCCAACCGTGGCTTTCTAGCCAGGCTCACCCGAGTGACCAAGGAAGATGAGGAGGAGGAAGAAGAGAACGCCCCCGATAGGAGAAAGAAGGAAGAGCCCAGGAGGGTAGAGAAGCGGAAGCCGTAAAGAAGGGGCAGGGAAGAGAGAAGGGGAAGAGAGCCCAGGAGAGAGGAGCCAAGAAGAAACGATGAGAGGAGGCTCATCGTAGCCCCAGAGCGTCGGGAGGAAGAGAGGCGCTACCAAGTCCCGTTAACTGGCCACCTTGGAAGCCGGCCAGAGGACCTCAGCGTCAGGAACGGGGAAGGAGATCCCCGAAGAGAAGACACTTCGACAGACCGGAGGGGCGTCAGGAAAGAAGGAGAGAGGAAGCGATGGCGGTTGCCCGACGCAGCAATCGGCAAGGCCGGAAGAACCGGAAGCAGAGGAGTCCGCAGGTAGAGGAGGTTCCCCTTTATTGTGACCTCCACTAGGTGGAGGGGCACGGAACGATGGCTTGCCCAGACTTTTGGGAAGCCAGGAGAAGGTTGGCAGCAAGAGAAGTAGAAGGGGAGCAGCGGAGGATTGAAGCCCATATCGAGCCGCCGGCAGTTCAAGCCATCGGCCGAAGGAGGAATGAAGATCGCGTCGACCACGGAGGTCGAGGAGACCTCGTCCAGGGAGGTAGAGGGGTCGGTGTGATCCACGGGGGAGCAGGGGTGGGAGCTTCCCGCAAGGGGAGTCTCCATCAGATCTATCGAAGGAGCGTCGCTTCAACTTCGCAGGCGCCGCCCCCGTTGGAGGAGATCACCTTCTCAGAGGAGGACATGCTGGGGAATGAGAATCCATTTCATGATGCCCTCGTGATCCAAGCTTCCATGGAGGACTTCATCGTTGATCGAATTCTGATCGATAACGGTAGTTCCGTAAACGTCATCTTCAAGGAGACGTTTGACGGACTGGGCGTCGGCGTAGGAAGAGTCTGGGAACCGGATGGTCCCCTCTTTGGCTTCTCCGGAGAGAAGAAAGAGGTGGAGGGAGGAGTAGATCTCCTTGTAACACTCGGTAGCACCCCTCTCCAGTGTCGTTTCGTCATCGTTGACGCCCCAAGTTGCTACAAGGCCATCTTCGGGAGGCCGCTTCTCAACACCTTCAAAGTCGTTCCATCCTCCTACCATCAATGCCTCAAGTACTGCCAAGGGGACGTCCAGGTGAGGATCAGGAGTGATCCAAGAGCCGCCCGTGAGTGCTACCTTAGCTCGGTCAGCACCATCAGCTGGATGGTTGATGCAGAGGAGTTTGAAAGGGCGACAGGAGGTACGACCCAGCTGGAGGCGTCTGAGGAGGTAGAAGAAATCGAGGTACTCTCCGCGGCAGGAGTACCTGGGTTGCTGAAAAATGGAGGATTATTGAAGGTCAGCGAGAAGATGGAGATGGCGACGTGCTTACAGGAGAACGTAGACATCTTTGCCTGGAGTGCTGCTGAGATGCCCGGGATCGACCCAGAGGTTGCTTGTCACCACCTCAATCTCGACCCCACGGTGAAGCCCGTCCGCCAGAAGAAGAGGTCAAGTGCCACCGTATTGGCCGGACCTATCCGTGAAGAGGTGAAGAAGCTGCTGGATGCGGGTTTTGTGTCAGAGATCCAGTATCCAGGCTGGGTCTCAAATGTTGTAATGGTAAAGAAAGTTGTGGGCAGCTGGAGGATGTGTGTAGACTTTTCATTATTAAATAAAAGCTGCCCGAAGGATTGTTATCCTTTGCCTAGAATCGACGCGCTGGTTGATTTAGCCGTCGGTTTCCCTATGATCAGCTTCCTTGATGCGTTTTCAGGATACCACCAGATCCGGATGTATCCCCCCGATTGCCGCGATGTTCCTTCATCACCGGAGATGGCTGCTACAACTACAAAATGATGCCCTTCGGGCTAAAGAATGCAGGAGCAACCTACCAACGGATGATGGACCGTGTCTTCGAAGAGCAGAAAGGGAGGAACCTGGAGGTATATGTGGACGACCTATTGATCAAAAGCAAGAGCGTCTAGGAGCATGTAGTCGATTTGGTAGAGACCTTCGCAACGCTAAGTTCAAGATGAGGCTCAATCCGGCAAAATACGTGTTCGAAGCCGGAAGAGAAAAGTTTCTGGGGCACCTCATCACCCCGGGGGGAGTTGAGCCGAACCCTGACAAGGTCAAGGCAATCCTGGAGATGGCCTCGCCGAAGACCATGAAAGAAGTCCAAAGGCTCACAGGTCTTAGCCGCTTCCTGTCCAAGGCAGGAGAGAAGTGCTCTACCTTTTTCAAGACGCTCCGTAAGAGTGAAAACTTCGCATGGTCCGACGAATGCGAGAAGGCGATCGGTAGGCTGAAGGAGCAGTTGACTCAGACACCTCTCCTTCAGAGCCCGAAAGAAGGAGAAGACCTACTCATCTACTTGGGAGTAGGGGTGGAAACAGTAAGTTCTGTACTGGTCCGGGAAGAAGGAAGGAAGCAGCTCCCTATTTATTATGTTAGACAGGTGCTCAAGAAGGCGGAGTTTAAGTATCCAATCTTGGAGAAGCTTGCCTTCGCCTTGGTGGTGTCGGCACGAAAGCTCCGGCCTTATTTTCAAGCTCACTCCATCCGGGTCGTGACTGACCATCCTCTCTGAAATATCTTAGAAGGGGTGGAGCATTCAGGGAGGCTGGCGAAGTGGTCGGTAGAACTCAGCGAGTTCGATATTTCCTTCTCACCCCGGGTGGCGATCAAAGCACAAGCGGTAGCGGATTTCTTAGCCGACTTCTCGGTGGAGGCGGAGCCGGGAGAGGAGGCTTCTACTCCCATCCCTTGGAAGATGTTCATGGACGGAGCCTCAAGCAAGAGCTCTGTGGGGGTGGGCATCATTCTTGTCAGCCCACGGGGAACTAGGATCGAACAAGCAGTCGAGATCCTCTTCCCCATCACGAACAATCAGGTGGAATATGAGGCCATAGTAGCAGGCTTGCGCCTCACAAAGGAGCTGGGCATTCAAGACGTCATGGATTTCATTGATTCAATGGTGGTCGCATCTCAGATTCGGGGAGAGTTCGAAGTACGCGACACCATTCTGCAAAATTACCTCGTAAAGGTGAAAGGATTGATTGGGGGCTTCCAATCCTTCTTCGTCGAACACGTACCGAGAGAGGAGAACTCGGCAGCGGATCGTCTGGCCAAATACGAGCCAAGAGCAGGAGGGACCATCACAGAGTTATTTCGACCATCCATTGAGGAAGGGGAGATGATGGAGATCGATCAGCGCCCCTCGTGGAGGGATCCGTTCGTGGCATTTCTGAACACCGGGCAGCTCCCTGCGGAGGAGGGAGATCAAAGGAAGTTCCAGTATAAGGCAGCGTATTATTTATTGCAGGACGGGGAGTTATATCGCAATACCATCTCGGGCCCTCTGGCTAGATGTGTCTCTGAAGACGAAGTACCTCGAGTGTTGGAAGAGATCCACTCGGGAGAGTGCGGAAGCCATTCTGGGACTCGTACTTTGGAGCAAAGGATCTTGAGGCATGGCTACTTCTGGCCCACTATCCGCAAGGACGCGGAGGTCTTCTCAAAAAAGTGCCAGAAGTGTCAGCTATTCACCCCCCTTCAATTGCAGCCGGCCCAGCAACTTCGTTCGATCACCGCCCCGTGGCCGTTCGCTATCTAGGGAATGAATTTGATAGGCCCCTTTCCTTCAGCTTGCGGCCAGAGGAAGTTCGTTCTCGTCATGATCGACTACTTCTCCAAGTGGATCGAGGCCAAAGCTCTGGCCAAGACCACCTCTCAAGTCGTGAAGAACATCATCTGGGGAGAAATTGTCTGCAGATTCGGAATTCCCATTGCCATCGTCACCGACAACGGTCCTCAGTTCGCCAGTTTGGAGCTGGAGGATTTTTGCAGGCAGCTCGGAACTGATCTCTGGTTCGCATCAGTACATCATCCCAGGAGCAATGGACAAGTGGAGGCCGCCAACAAGCTGATCATCAACCTACTAAAGAAGAAAGTCGAGAACCTAAGAGGTAATTGGGCGGAGCAGCTCCCCTCGGTGTTGTGGGCTTTGAGAACCAATCCAAGCTCAGCCACAGGGGAAACCCCGTTCAAACTCTCTCACGGGTCCGAAGCTCTCATTCTAGTAGAGTTCGAGGTTAGAAGTCCTAGGGCAATTGCAGCAGAAGACGGAGACGAAGAATGGCGACTAGAGAATGAGGAAGCCCAGAAACTGTCCCTCGACTACATCGAAGAGCTCTGAGATCTAGCCTCATCTCGACAAGAGGAGATGAAGCGTCGCATGGCGAGACACTTCGACAAACACGTTCGCCTCAAGCACTTCCAAGCAGGTGATCTAGTCCTGAAGAAGGTGGACGCGGCCGGGAGATCGACAACCGTTGGAAAGCTCAACCCTAATTGGGAGGGACCTTTCATCATCCACGAATCACTTGCAACAGGAGGATATCGCTAACAGAATCACGTACCTGGAGCGGCGATGACCTGAAAAGGTTTTATCCCTAAGCAGGGACGTATACCCTTCTCTCCTGTAAATTGATTGCTTATAAATAAATCTCCCTAAAACACGGCACGGCAAGAGTTTCTCATTTCTATCATAGTAGTTAACCTTTAAAAATAAGAAGAGCAGAAAAAGCCGACCTACGAGTCAGGTTGGGAAACTGGCCTCCGACTTGATTCTCGTAAGATCCAGAACGGATGGTGGGACGGTGCCTCGGTAGTGCATTCCCCTAAGACCAAGCATCTGCATTGACGGTCGAGATCAGCTCCCCTTGCACGTTGGTCGTTGTTCCCTCCGACCGCATCTCTCGTCCGACTGGAGAGATTATCAGAAAAAATTCTTGACGTCGACCTCCCAACTCAACAAGAGGATGATCGACTTAACCTCTCAGGGAACCCTCGAACAAAGGCGTCGTGAACCCTTAAGAGTGGAAAGCTCGTGGCGTAGCTTTTTTACGAGTTGATGGTCTCAGCCAATCATTTGAGTTGGTATGTTTAACCTCTTCTGATTGTTGAGTATATCAGGAGAAAGTTCTTCAAAACAGCATCAACGCCCCCGTAGGATGGAGATCTCGGGATGATGTGTCTAGGGACCTCCCCGACAGTCAGTCCCTACTCGAAGATCTCTTCACCAGCATCAACGCCCCAGTAGGAAGGAGACCTCGGGATGATGTGTCTACGGATCTCCCCAACAATCAGTCCCTGCTCAAAGATCTCTTCATCAGCATCAGCATCGTGATAGGATAGAGATTATCGGGAATGTGAGTCACCTTGGAACCCCCGACCGTCATTCCCTATCTAACATCTTTTTCAGCAGTCAGGGTGCGAGTAGGAAACTAACTCGCAAGGTTAAGTGTGAGGAACCTAAAGGCGAGCATCTATGGACAAAAAGATTAAAGAAGCGAGTAAGGTGAGATAGTTGGCAGACCCCGATCTCATCTGAAGTCGTCTGGACCAGAATGACAGGTAAGCGTATATGAGCGAGCCTATGAGCCTAGCGACATCACAACAATACAAGAAAGATCCACAAAGAAAACAAATATCACTATAAAAAAAAGGTTATCTACCCAAAAAAATATATACTCGCAGAGCCATGAGAAGCATCAAAACTGTTCAAAGAATACGAAAGTTTACTTGGACGACGGGGCATAGTCGGATGAGTTCGACTCGTTCCCCTCCTCGTCATCTTCCTCCTCGCTAGCGTTCAGAATGTCGGAGAGGATCCCCTCCATCGTCAGATTCTCTGCTCCCAGAACCAGCAAGCCCGCCACAGAAAGTTTCGCGAAGAACAAGTCACCGGCGGCGAGGGCTATCTCTCGCCGAAGAGACGAGAGCTCCTGCGAGGTCATGAAAGATCCTTGAGCTCGGCGAGAAGGTACAACTTTCGAGGAGGTATGGGCAGCCATCCTCGACTCCAGCTCGGCATTACGAACCTGTGTCGCCTCCAGCAAGACCTGGCTGGCCCACAGATCGCACTCGAGCTTGGAGATTGTCTCGGCCGCAACCAACTGCTCTTCCTACAGATACAAGAGGGATGGGTTACAAGGTCTAGAAGAAAAAGAGGGATTCTTAATCCTAGCTCGCGCGGAATACCAAGGTCACCTCGAAACCTATGCTGGACTCGACCTTGTCCTCGACAGCTTGGGCGTGCTTCAAGGCCTCCACCTCGCACTTCTCAGCATCCATGGTAAGATTCCGATGTAGGGCGAGCTCCTCTTCGGCGCCGAGGAGGTTCCATGCGGTCTGGTGAAACAGCTCTGAGGCACGCAGCATTGCTCGCGACCCCTGGTCGGCGAGAAAGCGAGGGGAAGCCTCCCGTAACACCTTCGCATCATCGCGACCATACAGTCCGAACAAGACGCAGAAAGCGTCGTCGTTCGGGACCTCGTCCTAGCTCCACGAAGGCAGGCGAGTGCTCCGGGATACCTCGCTACGCTCCCTACTCGAGGCGATCAGCGGCTCGCCATCTAAGCCCCTGTTCAGCGAACCCTGCCCAAAGTTTGGGTGATTCTCGGGGACGCTATCTTCCTCCTCGCGTGCCCGCTCCGCCGCCACACGTCGGGAGATCTCTTTCATCTTTCTTTTCTTTGTCTTCGGTGGTTCGCCTTCATCCGACCATCCTGCAGCGCAAAGGATCTCGGTCGCGTCGCTGACCCCAGGAGGAATTCCTAACAGAGGAGACTCCTGCTCGCCTTCTTCCTCCTCGCCTTGTCGCATCGTTACCGAAGCCGCCGTGGGAGATAGAGGAGGCGAGGTCTGGCCCCCCACAGGAAGAGGCGCTCGAACGGTAGATGCCGGCAACCTAGAAGAAAGGCGTTAGACAAAGAAGCAAAGATAGAACCAATTTAATCGGCGACTAAGAAACGTTACCCTCGCCAAGCTGCACATATGCGAGATGGTCGATGTTCTTGCGCCAGAACACGATGTCGAACTTTTTGTCTTTCAAGGCGAGGAAGAGTTACTCGCGATTACCTCAGAGCGAGGGAGTGGCGAGCGTTGCGGGTGGTCTTTGCTGAGGGCAATTGGGTATCTGGGAGAAGTCGCCAGATACGAAGATGAATTTCTCGCTCCACCGATGGACCTTGTTCGAAGTCCCTGTTATCTTGCAATGGTGGCTGCCGAAGAAGATCACCCCGTCCTTGGTCGCTCCCATGTAGAAGATCTTTCGGAAGACGCCGAGGTCAAATGCGATCTTCTCGCTACGAAGAAAGCATAGGTAGCCGATGATAATCGCTACCCCGTTCGCGTTAATCTGGGCGGGGACCCAGCCGTATTACCTAAGGATCTGGCAGAATTCAGGCCAGAGCGGAAGGCGCAGGCCGACCTCAAGGTGCGGAAGGGGAAAGGCGAGTTTCCCCTCTGGGAAAGTGTTGATTCGCTCGCCGGAAGAGGGAAGGTCAGCGCGGAAGCCCCGAGAAAGGTACTGATGGACGAATCTCTCCAAGTCGTCCGAGCGAGTAACGGCCTTCTTGAATTTATGCGCGACAAAATTCTCGGCATAACTCAAGTGCCGGGTTTCAGCATCCAACGAGGGCGTCATCATAGAGAGGAAGAAGAAAGAAGCGAGTTAGTAACACAATTGAAGAACTTCGAGAGAGCGCGCCGATTTTGGGCTCCTACCCCCTATTTATAGAAATCAGGTGGAGGGTCACGATGTAAGCGCGTGCGAGGTGTCTACCTGCTCGCCTATATCGAAGTCGCACAAGTAATAGTATATGCGAGTTATTAACTACCCTTCTCGCGCCTAAGCGACGAACTGCAAAAAACACGAGAAAGCTCTGCAATAGATATAAGCAACACGCATGCGACTAAGCAGCATAGTTCGAAATTACAACTAGCAATTCAGGATTATTACAGATACACACAGAATAATGTTCTTAAAAATACGAAGGAAAAAAGCGAGGCTAATTCACAGGAGGGTCGCCGCGCCTGTCCGAGGTAGCACCAAGCCGCCCGTTGAAGACCAGTTGACAAGCGAAGGCCATCTGCTCACTAGCTCTCGCCAAGTGTTCCTCGCTGAGCCGAATGTGTTCTTCCATGCAATTCAATGTCCCGAGGGACCCAATACTCGCCCGCAGGCCATGCACGTCCGCCCTCAGCGACTCGTAGCGCTGTTCCACGCCCGCCATCCGGCACTCCAACTCGGTGACGAGATAATGCTTTCCTTCTGCCGCCACAAGTCGATGTTCGAATCCTTCAATGTTCGCAACGCGCCCTTCAAGCGAAGTTATTCGTCGATGAACCTCGTAGGTGAGCAACCTTTCGACCTTTATCTTCAGATCAAGGTAGGCCGAATCCATCTTTGTCCTATATTCGCGAGTAGGAAGACCTAGCGCCTCGATAAAAGCTGACACCGGAGACGTCACAAGGGCTAAAAGGCAGCGAGTTAGGAAAAGAGCCATATAAAGACAGCACGATGCAATGATCATACCTGCCCGCACAGGCGCCGCCCTCGGTTGATGACGAGGAGAAGGTGACCTTCGAGGAGCGTCCCGACGAGGAGGAGAGCCAACCCGACGAGGAGACGGAGATCGCCGAGGACTGAGCCTCCGCCGAGGAGATCTGCGAGGGTAAGGCGAGAGCCGAGGAGAACTGTTATGTCGGCCCCCTTAACGACCACCCCGTCCATTAAGAGACGATGGCGCCGCGTTAGGCCGCCGAGGAAGATGAGTCGTAGGCACTGTCGAGGAAGACCCTCCCCCTCCCCTTCCTCCAGAATTTTGTCCACTAGTCCGAAGGGCCTCAGGCGAAGGTGATCTCCGCGAGATGGTAACCCTGGAGTTCTTGAGCATCATCCGGGTTCCGCTTGTCGCGCGCTCGGAAATGGGGGATGACGGGCGAAGAGGTTCCCTCCCGGGGACGACCCTTGCGGGAAGGACCGGTGGAGGCGGTAAGTGCTCGGTACCTACGCGCTCTTCCACCGGGGACATCTGCGTGTTCACTTTTGCAGGAGGTCCACCTACAGAACAACGTCGGCATCAACAAAAAGTTCACTCAAGAATCATGATATCCTAAGAAGTTGATTACCTTCTCGGAGAGGATCCGGATGGACGTTCAACGGTTCATCCTCGGCAGTTAACCGAGGAACTTCGTCCCCCAACCCCTCATCGATCGGCAACAAGAGGAAGGGTTCGGGCGCAGAGGTCGCCGGATTGACCGGAGGCACCTCCTCGCCCAGCGGGTTAGGGTGACGATCGGAGGACCCCCTCTTCCTCTTGCGGGTATCCAGACCTTTTGTTTTCTTCATCAGCTTCATCAATAGCTCGGCCTTCGCAATTACCTCCTCGGTAAACAACATCTCATCGAATGTGAAAAAGTGGAATGCCAGGGAAGGACCATCCCCCTCTATTTATAGATTTCTAGGGACCCCCCTTCTCTACCTACCGAGTAAGCTAGTATCTCGCCGGAAATAACTCATCGAATACGGGTTGGATGATTCTTTCCTACAAACTATGTTGCTCGCAAAGAGCGGGGATTATGTACAACCCTCATTCTCCGAGGGTGGGCCCGTCTAAAGGCCACGTAAGCAGAAGTCAAAGTCAACAGTCAGCATTAATATCAGACAGAGCAGCGGGATCAGGAGACTTAGTCGTGCGAGTAGGAACCTGGCTGAGCGAGAAGGAAAGGCGCACCCAGAGTTCGCACCCGGCCGAGCAAGAAGGGCGTATGAATGGATATTCTCGTCTATAGGCGACTTGCACCAACCAACTCGCCAGTTTAGGCCGAGGTCCTCACCTACTCACCTGCCTATGCCTTTGCTAAAAACCAACTCCAAGGGGATCAGGGATAGTCGCCTACTTCCTCTCCCTCAAGATTTGTCTATAAATAGACCCCCAGGGGTACCATGAATGACACTTGTCCAAAATCAGAGTTTCACCCTCCTTATAGGCGAGAATCCTCCCTAGCCAGTGGCTTCTTAGTACCAAACTCGGACATTCATGGTTTTGGAGGAGAAGACTCCCTTGAGCTTCTGGGTACGTGGTGGGACCTCCCTGTCGCAGCACTTGGGATTGTGTTTGTTATCCCTCGATTTCGCTCGTCGTAGCTAACCAAGTCTTCTCGTTGGATCATTGGGCAAGTAACCTCCGACTGCATTGATCCGAATTTTGAAGCTTAGGATTTTCCTGGCCTCAACATTAGGGCTGCATCGCCTATGTGCGCATACAAGACCTTAAAAGACCTAAGGTGGGACCTAGAACGACAACCTGTGTCTATCTAGGTAGTGCAGAAGACGGTGCAGCTGACCGATTTCTAGATCTATCTAATAATTCAGTGTTAGAGTCTAGAGATGTTATCTTCTTTGAACATAAATTTATAAAAGATCATGACCTAACCATCCCTGGATCTACTGACCTGATCTCAGAATCTACTGTAGAACCTGAAGCTGGCCCCTCTGGCACTGCTCCCCAACCTCTAGAGGTCAAACCTATTCCTCTTAGAGTATCTACAAGAGATTGAATCCCTAAGGATTTTGGTGAGAATTTCGACACTACCTACCACTTAGAGGATGATCCATTTTCCTATCAGGAAGCGATGAGGTCGAGAGATGCGTTAATGTGGGCAGATGCTATCGATGATGAGATGAACTCGCTGCTTTAAAACAATACCTGACATCTAGTGGACCTACCGAAAGGAGCTAAAGTCCTGGGATGTAGGTGAGTTTTAAAGAAGAAGTTGCATAGTGATGGGTCTATAGCCAGATATAAAGCACAACTAGTCGCTAAGGGTTATAAACAATAGGGGGAATTGACTACTTTGATGTCTATTCACCTGTCTGTCACATATCCACTATAAGAATTCTTCTAGCCTTAACCTCTATCGAGAACTTTATAGTTCATCAGATGGACGTGAAAACAACCTTCTTAAATGAAGAGCTAAATGAAGAGATATACATGACACAACTTGAAGGTTATGTACATACAGATCTAAAGGATAAAGTATGCAAGCTAGATAAATCCATCTATGGGCTTAAGAAAGTGCCTAAGATGTGGCACATGAAGTTTGATCAAGTGGTAAGGAGCGTTGGATTTCAGTCCAGTCTCTCAAACAAGTGTCTCTATTACCGCTCGATGTCAAACCAAACAGTCATCATATGCCTATATGTGGATGACATGTTGATTCTGGGGTCAGACCTTACTGTCGTGAGGGATATTAAGTCCGCTCTTGCAAAAGCGTTTGATATGAAGGACCTTGGTCCTGTGGATACCCTACTATGTATGAAAGTTAGAGTAGACAAGAGACGTGTCACTCTAAGTCAAGCTCATTACATAGAGCAGATTCTCAATACCTGTGGTTATAAAGATTGTAGGCCTGTTGAAACACCAATTGATCTGAACGTCAAACTGAGTCCGAATGAAGGGACAAGCGTTGATCAAGTGAAGTACTCAAAAATCATTAGAAGTCTCATGTACGCCACTAGTTGCACTAGACTAGACATTTCCTTCTTCGTAGGCATGTTGAGTCGCTTTACCGGTAGTCCAGGCAAAGAGCATTGGGATGCCCTAGACCGGCTGATGCGGTAACTCAAAGGTACTAAAGATCACGCTCTGTGATACACTAGTCACCCTCCTACTTTGGAAGGGTACTCTGATGCATCCTGGTGTTCAGAAGTTGCAAACAGCAAGTCGACAAGTGGATTTATATTCACCTTGGGTGGCGCTGTAGTTACTTGGAAGTCCAAAAGACAGATGTGTATAGCCATGTCATCTATGGAAGCCGTGTTGTTTGCCTTAGCTTCAGCTGGTGAAGAGGCAGACTGGATCAAGAATTTGATTTTAGACATTCTCTTGTCTAGACTTCAAGTTAATTCTTTAAGCTTATACTGTGATAATCAGGCAACAGTCTAAGTTGTTAAGAATGTCCTCTTTAACACTAAGAGACGACATGTACGACTGAGACACACTCGTTTGAATTATCTTAAAGAACAAGGCATTATTACTTTGGTCGATGTGCGATCGAAGGACAATCTAGCTGATCCACTGACGAAAGGAATGCCCAGAGACGGTTCAATCAAAACAATGAGGGAAATGGGATTTAAGGCAGTTTGAGATTAACCTTAGTCCGAATGTTTTGATTCCTTCCTTTGTCAAATCTAGCATGTTGTGCTCCGTTGGTGTTTTGTTTGCTGAGTATAAATCTGGTGAGTTGTTTCATTCCACATTTGATGTTAACAACCTCATCCAGATTCGTCTTCCTTAACTTGGTGGGGAGTGTTATTCCACATTTGATAACACGATCTGACTTGTTTTGGACCTTCTCCTATTTATTGGTTCCATTCCACATTTGATGACTTCCCATTAACCCTAGAAGAACAGGAACCATGACATCACACATAGGAACATAGATATAGCTGCGTTCTCCAGTAGTCTGAAATTGTTTCGTTTGGAAACATTTAATAGATTCTGCGGTTATACCTAAATACTCTACTCAAAATGTCCTCTTAGCTTAACTAAAGTACTACGTTCTTATTTGTAGAACTAGATACATGTACATTTTTCATGGTTGAATTCATTCTGAATGAATTTCTTTGTTGGAAATTACAGGAGCTGCTGTCGCAGGAGGAGCACGTGCAGATTGGGATCCTGACAAGGATGATCTGTTGGACGATGGTTTCTAGAGTATTTGTTTGGTTTTTCTTTCTTTGGCTTAGAGCACTGTTTTAGCTCTTTTCCTTTACCTGTTTGTTTGGACTATTTTCTGCACTTTTGTTGGCCATGAGATATTAGGACTTCTGACACCTATTTCTCTGATTGTACTTTTGACTTTGATGTGACACTGCTTAGTTTATGTTTTATTCTTATGCGTGCATACATACTTCTGTTTCTTTTCAGTCCGATATGTTATAACAGGTGCTTACAGATACGGTTGTGTAATGAGTTGAATTGGTTGAACACTACACACACCCACCCTTTTCCAACGTCGGGTTTACCGCGGACATAGGAGGAGATTGTTAGGTTTATTAGTATATATGTCTGCGCGTGTCAGGACCGACTCGGAACGACCTGATGGGTTACGTGTCACTAGGGTTAGGCTCTACGCTGGAGATACTATATAAGACCATTCCACGCCGATGAGTCTTAGTGGACTATCTTGAGCGGAGCCTTCCTTACAGTTTTAAGTGCAAATCAATAAATTTTAAGTGCTGGTCAATTTTTTAGGTGTAAGTTATGTGCAAATCATATCTTCTCTCTTCTCTTTTAGTACCGTAGAGAGCTATGTGCGGGAGGAGAGGAAGGCGAGGAGGAAGCGGATCTCCAACCTTGCAGCTATCTCTAAACTCTTGCACACAACAACATCGTTTTGTCGAATAACAGCTTCAAAACTCATTTGAAGCGTCACTAGTAATGCATCACACTGGCTCGCTCACCACATTCTCATCAATCCACAGACACTCAGTCTTTGTACTTCCTTCTCACGAAGTCGTGCGTCAGAAGCCAAGGTCATGACCTCCCAGTGCCTGCGGTGAATCTCGGATACGCCTTGGTTTAAATTATTTGCTTTCAAAATCGCTCTTAGGGTTGATGGGCGACGAAAGGGCCTTCTTTTCACCTCGCTCTAACAGAAGTTGGGGAGAAAGGCTAGAACGGCCAGTTAGGAGATATTCTTATCAAGGAGGTCTGGGGATCGAGCCCCGACTTCAACAACCCGCCGCGCTGAGAACAGGCGCGGAGATGGGTTGGGGTGCCTGGACTGCAGTCCTTCTGGCAGGCGTGCTTGGCCATGGTCCGCTAGCTGGTGTGATGCCACGGGGTGGGGTCAGAGCCCCGACGTCCTGCATCACCCGGCCTCCAGCACGGACCGCCCGGTCTTACTTCAGAAAACTCAACACTCCCCCTTGAAGTGAGCTCAGGGAACAACACAAAGAAGAGATCGAAGACGTTCAAATGACCCCCTATATAGAGCCTTCGTGAATATGTCAGCAATGTTGTCCTGACTAGGAACATACTACACCTTTAGCGTTCCATTCAGAACCTTCTCCCGCATGAAGTGGTGCTCAATCTCAATATGTTTTGTCCATGCGGGACATACTGGATTGGTTACCAGTTTCAAGGCACTTGAGTTATCGCCGCAGAGTAAGGTTGGCTCGCTCGCCTCCTCATGAATGTCTCCCACCAACCTAACGCCAAACGTCCTCCTAGGCTTACAAGGATGACGCCTTGTACTCTGCCTCTGTAGTTGTTAAGGACATCGAGCTCTGCTTCTTGCTGCACTAAGAGATGGCAGCCGACCCACTCATGAAGACGTAGACAGATGTTGATTTTCGACCATCCACATCTCCCCCGTAGTATGCATCTGTGTATCAATGCAACATGAATTCAGCCCCCGCTTTGTAAAGCAGCCCAAACTCCAAGGTTGACTTTAAATATTTCAAGATATTCTTCGTTGCCTCTAGGTGAGGCATTCGTGGTTCCTGCATATATCGACTAACTAGGCACACACAGAAAGCAATGTCAGGCCGGGTAATAGTTAAATAGATTAAGCTCCCCATCAGGGATCAAAACAGTTTCGGTTCTGGGAGGATTCTTCCCTCATCCTTCCCCAGCTTCAGCCCAACTTCAAGAGGAGTAGCACAGCTATTCCCCTCCTTCATGTCAAAGCGCTCCACGATTTGCTTCTCATAAGCCTTCTGGGATACGAGCACTCCACTCTCCTCCCTCTCTACCGCCAAGACAAGAAAATGGTGCAGCTCACCAAGATCCTTCATCTCGAACCGAATTGACAGCTCTGCCTAATGCTTTGTAACTTCTCTATCATCGTTGCCTGTTACAATCATATCATCAACATATAACAGCACCAACACGTGTAGCTCCCCCTTATTCTTTACAAAGAGATGCGAGTCAGAATCGGAAGCAAAGTAACCGCAAAATTGTAGGTACTCCACGATCTTCCCATTAGAGATGCAAAATAAGCCCGAGCCCAATTTCCCGGCCCCGGACTGCCCGGATCTGGGCCCAGTTAGGTCTGGGCCTGATTAGGCCCGGGCTAGGCCCAAGCTGGGCCTAAGTGGGCTCACAAGGCCCGCTTTTTAAAGTAAAGCCCAGCCTGGTGCCCGACTCGGGTCGGGCCCAGGCCCGGTAATATATTGGGGCACCGCCCCAGCTTTAAAAATTGCTGGGGCGTGGCCCCAACTTTTAATTGCTGGGGTGTGGCCCCAGCTTTTAATTGCTGGGGCCACGTGGGCCCAACACTAAATGCTGGGGCATGGCCCCAGCAATTAAAAGTTGGGGCCAACATGGCCCCAACATGGCCTTTTTTAGAGGGAGCTGACCAGGGCCTGGCCCGGCCTAACTGGGCCCAGTTTGGTGGGCTCCCTCAGGCCCCTCTTTTTAAGAGGGGCCCAGGCCCGGCCTGCGTCTGGAAGACAAAAAGCCTGGGCCTAGTAGGCCCGGGTCTGGCCTGGGCCCGTCGGGCCTTTTTTGCACGCCTGCTTCCCATACCAGGCTCGAGGTGCCTTCTTCAACCCATGCAGAGCTTTTCTCAACTTGCATACTTATCCAGGGTACGATTTGGATAAAAAACCAGGTGGTTGTAGCATTAAGATTTCCTTATCAATCTCTCCGTAAAGAAAGACGTTCTTCACGTCGAGTTGTCAAACTTTCCAATTCTGGCTAGCAGCAAGCGCAATCACCGTTCGGACAGAAGTCATCTTTGCAACATGACTGAATGTCTTATCGTAGTCCTCTCCATAGTGCTGCGAGAATCCCTGAGCCATAAGACGAGTCTTGTACCGCTCCACACTTCCATCTGCCTTCTTCTTCACCTTGAAGACCCACTTGCATGTGATAGGAGCGATGTCATCGACCTTGGGCACAAGGTCCCAAGTCTCGTTCTTCTTCAGGGCGGACATCTCCTTATTAATGGCTTCCTCCCACTCCTTCACTCCAGTGGCCTCCTCGAAGCACGACAGCTCTCGCTCGTCCAGAGGTCCTGCAAAGAAACATGAACAAGTGTTCACCAAGTTGCTCTCTCTATAGCGAGCCGGTGGTATGATAGTCCTCTTGGACTTCCTCAACCCCATACTGCTCTCAGCAGTAATATTGGTAACTTCTTCCTCTACTTCAGCTTGCCTTGGAGCAATGCTGCTCCTGTCTCTGGATTCTGAGGCACCTGAGCATGATGGAGATGGAGCACCTGGGGACAGAGGTAACTCCACGAGAGAGTCATCATCAACTCTCCTCTTTTCGACTCTTCCTTCCTCCCTTCTTTCCTGCATTGGAACAGTAGAAACACCTCTATATGATGCCAGCTCGTCAAACACCACATCCCTCGAGACAAGGAACTGACAAGTCTCAGGGTTCATGCACTTCCAGCCCTTTTTGTGTTCATCGTAATCAATGAAGACACATTTGAGAGCCTTCGCCTCCAGTTTGGTCATTGTCGCATTTGGAACATGCACATAGCACGTAGATCCAAACACCCGAAGATGACTCATGTTTGACTTCTCTCCCCACATCATCTCAGAGGGGGACTTCATGTTCACAGGGCTCAGTGGCATCTTGTTGATCACATAAGTTGCACACGCCATCCCGTCTGCCCATAGGTGTAAGACCCTTTTTTTTGCATTCCTACCGGGTCTTACCGCCCAGAATCGCCGTCGTGCGGCGGCACCATTTCACTAAATGGTCACCGCCATAATACGCCGATCCTGCCGGTTATTCAACATTATCCAGGCCAACCAAAATCACAATAAAATTGAATAAACAAGAAGCACGTGTCCACAACAATCACATAATATAAGTAATACATGTCCAAAATGAGATAGTCATAAATAGTATAGTACTAAGCAGAGTTCGGAAATAGAAATGAAATACAACTAGGGATCAAGCCCGATCTAACTGTCTCTTCTTCACCTCTCTCCTGGCAAAGATATAACAATCCAAACACCCACACGGCTCGACGCCCTCAATAGCATATAACTTTTCCCTCTGTCCTGGGTAGATGTGCATAGTAGGTAAATGAGGTGTCTTGCTTACCGGTGCTCTCCCAGCAGCAGCGGAGAGTCCGGCTCCAGTTTGGTCACCGTCTCACATTCCTCCCTCTCGGGGATGTCCTGCCCTTCCTGGTTCTCCTGTAATAATGAGGTCCACCGACCGTCAGTCTATAAGACTCAGCATATTCCTCCCCACCTCCACCCTCTACTCCTAGGCACCGGCGGGAGGAGGAAGCAGAGGACATCAAGGGGTGATGAGTCAAGCAGGTGACAAGTGTTTAGACTAGCAGGGTATAAAGTACTAACAAGAATGATTAACAGTTCTATACTAGCAAAAGTAAGTATATCAACAATAAGTAAAGGGCAGTATAAGTAAAAGAGCAGGTATAATAAATAAGAGCAGCTACAAATGTAACCTTAACTTATATGCACACACAAAAGCATATAAGCTAAGGGATCTGGCACTAAGGTAAACTCATCGTATAAAAGAGCTCATACTAATTTATACGATGAGGTCTCTGTTTTATGCGAGAATGTTATGTTATGATATGCGATGCAATGTTGCAACTCACGCACGCGACTCTGTACGTACAGACCTTTATTTCTCACTTTTCGGAGGTAGCTAACCTTTCGGGCACCTCTCGTCGTGGTCAAACAGTGGCAGAGGAGCGGGCGTCTCCTCACCTAGGTGAGTAAGTCACACTACCAGACCTAGGCCCTAACGAACGTGGTGATACTGGTACCCGGTACTCACGAACTCCTGTGTACTCTACTGGATTTGGCCAGGCAGGGTTTAGGGAATCCGTCCCGTCGGACGCACAGTAAAACAACCTGACCCACAATCAAACCACTAGCACTGTCGAGTCAACGAACTGTTGTCGGTGTGACGACTAAGCCAGAAACAAAGACCCACCACATCTTATGCATATGCAAATATGTATTATCTCTTACCACCGAGCCTTCAACTCGTAATTCTAAACCAACATTTATAAAACTAATCGAGTCAACCGCTCGCAGGACAATCCTAGTCCTTCCTTATATCTCGAGCCTACCGCTCGCAGGACTATCTCAGTCCTTCCTTATATCTCGAGTCTACCGCTCGCAGGACTATCCCAGTGCTTCCTTATATCTCGACCATGCCTCTCGTCGGACTATCCTAGTCCTTTTTTATATCTCGAGTCTACCGCTCGCAGGACTATCCTAGTCTTTTCTTATATCTCGAGCTTACAGCTCGCAGGACTATCCTAGTCCTTATTTCATTCCATCACAAATTTCGGAGGGAGATTATATTTCAAGTTCTCCTACTTCATTACCCTTGTCTATTGTCAGTTGATCTTAGAAGCTTGGGGTGAATCCTGGACTTCCCGTGGACTACCCGGTGAAGGGCTCGCAACGGTACTAGGGAATGCGATGGTGACTGAAGCCCAAATTATTCTTTTCAGGATATTTACTCTTACTAGTGACTACCTATTCTTATATACATATTTGCTCTCTAATTGCTTCAAATCCTAGGGTGGATTAACATTTGACTCGAACTGACGAGCGTCAGTGTTCAATTGAACACCGAAACTCTACCTCTCCTAATGGCCGGCTACTTCATCTCCGGTCACATGATTTTTCACCCCTTTCCGAGGTTTTCCACTGTAAAAAGGGCCCCTTGCCAATCATCTCTTTCCTCTGTGACTGATTGTGCGCTCGACCGCTCCCGGGCTAAGACGGTCCAGTCTCGACCGATTTCAGGAGCGTCGAGTGATCTGCAGCAGTAAAAGCATAATAAATTATTCTTTAGTAGGCATACTTTTCTGCAAATAACATGCAATTTAGTAGGCCTCCAGCTTCCTAATCAAACAACAACGGCCAAGTCTTTATCCCACTATAGTGTGATCGGCTATACGGATTCTTTGTCGCCACTGTGCACTATTTTTAGTCATGAAAAACATTAATCACCATTCAAAAATAACTCGGATCTCCACGCCCTCCAAGCGATGCAATCACAAGAATAGTTCGTCGTGTTGGATTTAATTTTAGAATTAATATAAATGGAGATCATTTTGATGTGCAGAATCATGAAATTGTTAGATAAAGCTGATAAATGTTATTTTACTGTATTTTGACGCTGCTTAATAAATAAATAAATATAAAAATACCTTTTCTTTTTGTTAAAAGCATAAAAAATAAAATTTTGAAATCTCTCTTTCCTAATGGACTAAAAAATACCTTGTCGCGGCGTTTTTGCTACGGTGAGTTTGGACAGAAATGCCTTCATCATAGAAATGTATGTTTGGCGTGCCAACGGTTGGATCATCACCAAGAAAAGAAAATTAGTTTTGAATATAAAAGTGAATGAAGTTTCTTAAGTGAGATCGGACGCTCACGAACGACAATTCATGAACATCACGTTCCAAATAGAGTCTATATCTAAAAAAAGTAGGTTTAACTTTTAGGTAAATATGCCAAAGAAGGCGGGGAATCTGAGAAAGGAGGCGTGATTTTGGTCTGCAATTAAAAAAATGTTTTACTTTTAGATAAATTTTAATGTATTTTAAAATAGAGAGTGGCCTGCGCATAGCCGAACAGATTTAAATTTAACATTTGGTGTTTACGACAAATAAGAATTCAGCGGTAAAAACAATTAAACGTTTTATTTAATAAATTTAATTTCAGTTTTGACTTTAAAGGGTTTATTTATTTCTATCTAAGATTAGAAGTCAAAACAAGAATATAAATATGTCTACTAATAATGAAATCAACCTGAATAATATATTTTAATAAATAATGTCAAATGCGTGTAACGAATCAAATGTACTGGTTCTTTTAGATTGGGCGCTCTTGACATGGACTACGCGGATACGCCGGCGGAATTGAATAAAATTTGGGAAATTGCAAGCAGTTCCAACTTCCAATTACGAGCGGTTTGGCCGTAGGGGCGGAGTCAAATTTTGTTATTTGTAGATCAAAATTTGTGTTCTTTAATTGTTTATTATTCCATCTTTTTGTATATTTGCAAGGCCAACTTGGAGGCAAGCTTGGGATCTTGCCCGCCATTGTTGCTTGCTCAAGCTTTGACGTTTTTCCCAAGTGATGACGTTTTTCCCATGTTGGGATGGACAACTGGACAAGCTGAAGGTTATAGCGGCAAAGAGCCTGGTAAGAGGTTTGCCTATCCTATCTTCTTTTGGCGACGTTCATGTGTATGGAGGATGTCAGTTTGGGAAGGCACATCGTCTCCTATTTGACAAGTCCTTGTCATGGTGCAAGGCACCACTGGAGTGCATTCACAGTGATCTGATGAGACCGTGTGCCACCCTCACCTACTTGAGAAACATATACATGCTGGTGTTGGTTGATGACTTTACACGATACACGTGAGCGTACTTCGTGAAGGAAAAGTCAGAAGTTTGTGGAGTTCAAGAAACTCGTTGAAGGAGTGCTGAGGCTGCGGATCAAGAAGCTAAGGATAGACAATGGAGGGGATTTTACCTATAATGAGTTCTCTGCCATTTGCAGGAAGCACGAGATCAAGAGTGAGTTGTCTTGTGCACATACTCTACAACAGAATGGAGTGGTGGAGAGGAAGATTCATCACTTGGCGGAGACTTACAAGAGTTGGCTACATGCCAAAGGCATACCCAAGGCCTTATGGGCGGAGAGAATGGTCTGTGCTACCTATGTCATAAACAGGATGCCTCTGAGTCCTATCAACATGAAGTCTCATCACGAGCTGATGTTCAAGGAGAAGCCAAGTGTGACGTGTACAACCCCGATATTCGCCAGGCAGGGAAATCGAGCGAGACGGGAGTGACGAGATCTGGGCCTCGCCAAGATCGACCCCCAGCCGATGAGACCTCGGCAGACCACCAAAGTGGGCCAACGTGGTCCTCGCGAGAACCTCGTCAGCAGACCCTCGTCCTCGCGAGAGCTCCTTCCGCAGGGTTCTCGCAAAACGACCCTCCGAAGGAGATGCCGCGGGCAGTATTCGCGAGAGCTCCTTCCGCGGGCAGGATCTGCGAGAAGGCCGGCGAGAACTCCAACAGTAGGGCTCTCGCAACCCCTTACCCCTATATCATTAGGATCAACTTACCATTTTACCCTCGGTGGTCTGCTCTTAGCCTCTCTAAACAGCGGAACTTGGATGTTAGCAGACCCACCTGGGGTGCAGATAGTCAAATCTGAAGGCGGAATCCTGTTATCTGCAGGCCGCAAAACCAAAAATTATAAATAGACCTTAATGGGCACCTTGGAGAAGACCGGTTCAGGATTTTTGAGCCTCCTTCTCTCCATAGGTCGCTTTGGTTTGAGCTCTCTAGCTCTCCAAGGTGCCCGAGTCTTAGCTTTGGCTTGGGAGGGGAAGCGCTCAACGATCTTCCGGGTTAGTGGAGGGACCTCCTCGCTAAGACTAGGGTCTCCTTTCTTTGTCCGAGTCATCTGCCTATCTCTTCCGAGGGACCGGTAAGGGCTAGCTGCCCCTCAATTCATTGAGGGCCCCGAGCTTCACAAGATACCGAGAAATCGGTTTCAACATTTTGGTGCGGTGAGCGTGGAGCGTGGCTGGTTCAAGAAAGTCCCAGAGAAGAGTTATGGCGGGAGATGAAGAGCAGGGCGAGGAGTTCGGCGAAACCCCTCAGGAGGCAATGGCTAGGATGTTCGCGGATTTCCGAAAGGAGGTGCTCGACACCTTGGGGTTCACGGTCACGGCTCTGCGAAGTGAGTTTGCGACCCCGGCACCTCAGACGACCACCCCCCCAACAGCAGTCGGCGAGAGGGCACCAGGAGGAAGGGCTGGAAAAGAAGTTGTCGTTGAACCAGGACATGACAGGGAAGGGCGAGTGCTGTTCGCCAGTCTGGCGAGCCCGGTGTTGGCAAGCTCCGTGCCGGCGAGTTCGGTGCCGACAAGCTCTGCTCCAGCGAGCGCGGCGCAGGCGAGCGCGCGCCAGGAGGATGCGGCGACAGTCGGGGTGGTTCCGGCGAGCGTCGCCCTCGCGAGTGCGATCCCAAGCTTGGCGAGCGAGCTAGGTCTGCGAGCCGAGCGAGAAAAGATGGCGGGAGGGGGAAGTCCCTTCTGCGATTTGGTGTTGTCTGCGCCCGTTCCAGCGGGATTCGGAGAATGGGATAGAGTGTACTACAACGGAAGAGATGACCCAGTTCAGCATCTGCAGTCTTTCGAGGACTCGGTCTCCATCAGGCCGATGTCCGATGCCTTCAAGTGTCGGCTCTTCGCCGTCACTCTCAAAGAGAAGGCCAGGGACTGGTTTCATTCACTCCCGGCAGGCTCTATCTACGCGTTCGAGGACCTGCGCCGAAGTTTTTTGTTGAGATTTTCAACTTCAAAAAGGAGGAAGAAGGACGCTGATTCCCTCTTCGCGGTGAAGCAGGAGTCCAGGGAGACGTTGGCTCAGTATGCGGATCGGTTCCAGGAGGAAGTGCAGCTCACTCAGGAGGTGCCTGGGTTTGCACTTCAACTCGCCTTCACGGTCGGGTTGAAGGAAAGTTTCTTCAAGATGGCGTTGAAGAGGAAGGCCCCCGTCTCCTATGAGGAGCTGATGGAGAGGGTGGCAGAGGAAGTAGCAAGCGAAGAGGACAACCCAGAGCTCACCAAGAGGCTAGCAAAGCTCAGTGAGCCTGAGGCGAGGCAGTAGGAGGTCAGAAGAAGGGAAGAGCCCCGGGCCCCGGAGGGAGGATGGAGGCCGCAAGGTGGAGGAATGCAGGGGCAGGGAAGGGGTTATGGCCCAGGAAGGGGTAACCGTTTCGAAGGACAATGGAGACCCCCCCAGTTGAGGTGGAGGCAGGGCCCGATGCAGTTACCTCCCCCGCCTCAACAGGCCATGGCAATTGGCCGAGGAAGAGGAAGGGGAAGGGGAGGAGAAGCGGAAACGGCGGCCGCTAGGAGAAGAAGGAATAGGGTGGCGGAGACCGAGGCAAGGGAAGTGGTGGTGCCATATTGCATCTTCCACGATGCGGAAGGCCACCCAACGGACACCTGTCCGGAGTTCCTGGAGGTGAAAAGGGGCAGAGCGCCCGCGCCACCACAGCAACAGCCATTAAGGATCGTAGAGGTGGAACCTCGAGAGGAGGAGGAGGAAAGGTGTGAGGATAGAGCAGATCTGGGGAATATAGGAGGGATCAGAGTGATCCATGGGGGGTAGGGGTGGAGGCAACCCGCAAGGCTAGTCTCCATACCATCTACCGCCGGAGCGTAGCGTCAACATCCACCGCTCCACCCCCGGCCGAAAAAATTATTTTCACCCAGAAGGACATGCCGAGCTACGAGGACCCGTTCTACGACGCGCTGGTCATCCAGACGGCGATCGAGAATTTCACCGTCTCCCGAATCCTAGTGGACAACGGGAGCTCGGTCAATGTCATCTTCAAGAAGGCATTCGACAAGATGGAGGTGGAACCCAGAAGGGAGAGGACGGAAGTAGAAGGAGGAGTAGGGCTTCATGTGACCCTGGGTGGGCAGTCCCGGAACTGTCGTTTCGTCATAGTGGACGCCCTGAGCAGTTATAGCGCCATCTTCGGACGGCCACTCATCAGCGCGTTCCGCTGCGTCCCTTTCACTTTTCATCAGTGCCTCAAGTTCAACGACGGAGGGGTCCAGGTGCGGATCAGGGGGGATCCCAAGGTGGCAAGACAGTGCTACGTGACGGCTGTCAACACCATCTCCTGGATGGGAGAAGCTGAGGAGTGGGATAAGATGATGGAGGAGGCAGACGAAGCCGGAGGTTTAGAGGTAGCCGAAGAGAAGGAGGGAGATGAAGTTCATGCCCAGGAAGGGGTAGCTGAGGTACCCCGGGCGGAAGGAAAGGAAGAAGAGGGGGAGGCCCAGGAGGAAAGGGCGGAAGAGCTGATGGTGGTAGGGAAGAAAGTCGAGGAAGAGACCCAAGCTCCCGCTTGTGCCGAAGAGGAAAGGGCTTGAGGAGAGCAGTCCCGGTTGGAGGCTGTGGACGAGGTCATGGAGCTCGAGGTCACCACCCGGCTGGGGGTGGTGGAAAAAGTCCGGGTCAGCGGAGAACTCAGCCCAGGAGAACAAGCGGAGATTCTGGCTTGCGTACAAAAGAACGTGGACGTCTTCGCTTGGAGCGCCGCGGAAATGCCCGGGATCGACGCGGATGTGGCGTGCCATCGCCTCAACCTCGACCCCGGTGCCCGCCCCATCCGTCAGAAGAGGAGGGCCGTCGCGGACAAGCTAGAAGGGCCCATCCGCGAGGAGGTGGGAAAACTCCTGCAGGCCGGGTTTGTATCGGAGATCCAGTATCCAGGCTGGGTCTCCAACGTCGTTATGGTAAAGAAGGGAGGAGGTAAGTGGCGTATGTGTATCGACTTTTCGCTTCTTAATAAATCATGTCCGAAAGATTGCTACCCCCTGCCCAGAATCGACGCGCTGGTTGATTCAGCCGTTGGTTTTCCTGTAATGTCTTTCTTAGATGCTTTTTCAGGTTACCATCAAATCCGCATGCATCCCCCAGACATCAAGGATGTTTCCTTCATCACGGGGGATGGATGTTATTGCTATAAGATGATTCCCTTCGGGCTCAAGAACGCAGGGGCTACGTACCAAAGAATGATGGATAGGGTCTTCCGCGAACAGAAAGGAAGAAATTTAGAAGTCTATGTCGACGACCTCATGGTTAAGAGCCGAGACCTCGAGACCCACCTCCGAGACCTCGAAGAGACATTTGGGACCCTGCGGCGGTACAAGATGAAGCTCAATCCCTTGAAGTGTGTCTTCGGGGCGAGCCGGGGGAAGTTCCTGGGCCATTTGCTCACCCCCACAGGAGTGGAGCCCAACCCGGACAAAGTTAAAGCGGTGATGGAGTTGGAGTCGCCGAGAAATCCGAAGGAGGTTCAGAGCCTTACGGGGAAATTGGCTGGGCTCAGCAGATTCCTCTCCAAGGCGGGAGAAAAATGTGCACCTTTTTTCAAAGTACTGCGGGGAAACAAGAAGTTTGAATGGACCCCAGAATGCGAGAAGGCCTTCCAGGCTCTGAAAGAACAGCTCACTCAAACCCCTCTGCTCCAGGGACCGAAGCCAGGGGAGGACCTGTCCCTATACCTAGGGGTAGGATCCGAAGCAGTAAGTTCTGTGCTGATCCGGGAGGAGGGGAAGAAACAGTTCCCAATCTACTACGTCAGCCGAGTGCTGAAGAAGGCGGAACTCCGGTACCCGATCCTAGAAAAGTTAGCCTTCGCATTGGTGGTGTCGGCCCGGAGGCTCCGGCCTTACTTTCAAGTCCATTCAATCAAAGTAGTGACGGACCATCCGCTCCGCAAAATCATGGAAGGGGTGGAGCACTCAGGAAGGTTGGCGAAGTGGTCCGTGGAGTTAAGCGAATTCAACATCATGTTCGCACCCAGGGCATCCATCCGGGCTCAAGCGGTGGCAGACTTCATGGCCGACTACGCGGCCGAAGTGGGGGAGCACGAGCCACCTCCCCCAGAAGCATGGAAGATGTTGATGGACGGAGCGTCGGGAAATACTCCTATGGAGGGGGAATAGTCCTGGTGAGTCCTCAGGGGACTCGGATTGAACAAGCCTTAAACATCCATTTCTCAATCACCAACAACCAGGCTGAGTACGAAGCAGTGATAGCGGGCCTTCGGCTAGCCCGGGAACTGGGTGTGCAGGACGTGGAGGTCTCCACGGACTCCATGGTGGTAGCATGCCAGATCAAAGGAGAGTTTGAAGCAAAGGATCCAACCCTCCTACTATACCTGGAAAAGGTTAAGGGGTTCATCGGGCAGTTCCACACCTTCTCGATCAATCACGTGCCGAGGGAGGAGAGCACCCAGGCAGACTTCCTAGCCAAGTTCGGTCCCCGAGCGGGGGGGGGGACAACTTCGGAACTCTTCCGGCCCTCCATCGAGGAAGGAGAATTGATGGAAGTGGATCAACAAGCCTCATGGATGGATCCGTTCATCACCTTCCTATCCTCCGGGCAGTTCCCTGGAGAAGATGTGGACAAGAGACGCTTCAGGTATAAGTCCGCCTATTACTCTTTGCATGCAGGGGGGCTATATAGAAAGACTCTCTCGGGACTCCTGGCCCGTTGTGTCTCCGAGGAGGAGGTCCCGAGAGTGCTGGAAGAAATCCACTCCGGGGAGTGCGGCAGTCACTCCGGGAGTCGGACCCTGGAAGGGAGGGTGTTGAGGCAAGACTACTTCTGGCCCACTCTCAGCAAGGATGCGGCAGAGTTCGCAAGAAAGTGTCAGAAGTGCCAACTCTACGCTCCGCTCCAACCCCTCCCCGCTCAAAGGCTCCGGACCATCACGGCCCCCTGGCCCTTCGCCATATGGGGGTTGGACCTGGTCGGCCCCTTTCCCCAAGCCAGCGGCCAGAGGAAGTTCCTGCTGGTCATGATCGACTACTTCTCCAAGTGGGTAGAGGTGAAAGCACTTGCTAAGGTGACCTCTCAGGTTGTAAGGAATTTTGTGTGGGGAGAAATAATTTGCAGGCATGGACTCCCTCTAGCTATAGTGACGGACAATGGGCCGCAGTTTTCGAGTGAAGAGTTTGTCGGCTTTTGCACTCAGCTCGGCATCGACCTCAGGTTCGCTTCGGTCCACCACCCGAGGAGCAATGGGCAAGTGGAGGCGGCGAACAAGATAATTGTCAACTTGCTAAAAAAGAAAGTGGAAAACCTATGAGGAAGTTGGGTGGAACAACTACCCTCCGTCCTCTGGGCCATGCAGACTACTCCGAATACCGCCACCGGGGAGACTCCATTCAAGCTCTCTCACGAGTCCGAGGCCGTTCTCCCCATAGAGTTTGAGGTGAAGACCCCCCGGGTGATCGCCGTGAGCGAGGGGGATGAAGAGTGGCTGGAAGGCAACAATGCAGAGCAGAGGTTGTCCTTGGACTTGGTGGAAGAACTCCGAGACTTGGCTACCATCAGACAGGAAGAGGTCAAACGGCGGATGGCTCAATATTTTGACAAACACATCCGGATCAAGCACTTCCAGAAAGGGGACCTAGTCCTGAAGAAGGTCGATGCGGCTGGCAGAGGGGCCGCGGTGGGTAAGCTTAACCCCAACTGGGAGGGCCCATATATCGTAAGCGAGGTGCTCAAGACGGGGGGGGGGGGGGGGGGGGGGGGGGGGGGGGGGGGGGGGGGGGGGTATCATCTCCAGGATGTGGAAGGGGTACCTCTCGACCGAGCTCGGAGTGGGGATGATTTGAAACGATTCTACCCTTGAAAGCTTTATTATGTTGTTTAATCAATGTCTTACTTTTATTAGTTGCGCTTTTAACTGTTGCTGTGCCGAGGTGACAAGTATTAGTGCTGGAATGCCTCAGATCGATTCCGCTCCCGGGCTCTCACTAGACGGGGGGTTCAGGTTGATCTCTGGAGAGGCTGGCAAGGTGACAAGTATTGGTGCTGGAATGCCCCAGATCGATTCCGCTCCCGGGCTCTCACTAGACGGGGGGTTCAGGTTGATCTCTAGAGAGGCTGGCAAGGTGACAAGTATTGGTGCTGGAATGCCCCAGATTGATTCCGCTCCCGGGCTCTCACTAGACGGGGGGTTCAGGTTGATCTCTAGAGAGGCTGGCAAGGTGACAAGTGTTGGTGCTGGAATGCCCCAGATCGATTCCGCTCCCGGGCTCTCACTAGACGGGGGGTTCAGGTTGATCTCTGGAGAGGCTGGCAAGGTGACAAGTATTGGTGCTGGAATGCCCCAGATCGATTCCGCTCCCGGGCTCTCACTAGACGGGGGGTTCAGGTTGATCTCTGGAGAGGCTGGCAAGGTGACAAGTATTGGTGCTGGAATGCCCCAGATCGATTCCGCTCCCGGGCTCTTACTAGACGGGAGGTTCAGGTTGATCTCTGGAGAGGCTGGCAAGGTGACAAGTATTGGTGCTGGAATGCCCCAGATCGATTCCGCTCCCGGGCTCTCACTAGACGGGGGGTTCAGGTTGATCTCTGGAGAGGCTGGCAAAGTGACAAGTATTGGTGCTGGAATGCCCCAGATCGATTCCGCTCCCGGGCTCTCACTAGACGGGGGGTTCAGGTTGATCTCTGGAGAGGCTGGCAAGGTGACAAGTATTGGTGCTGGAATGCCCCAGATCGATTCCGCTCCCGGGCTCTCACTAGACGGGGGGTTCAGGTTGATCTCTGGAGAGGCTGGCAAGGTGACAAGTATTGGTGCTGGAATGACCCAGATCGATTCCGCTCCCGGGCTCTCACTAGACGGGTGGTTCAGGACGGTCTCTGGATAAAATGGTAGGATGACAAGTCTTATGCTGGCAAACTCCTTCTCGCTCGTCGGGCCTGCTCGCTCGGCTAAGAGAGGTCGCGTGCGACACTACACAAGTGGCGAGGATCGACCTCATACGATCCCAAATATCCAGTCCTCGGCAGAAAGGTTGCCTGCACTGGGTAAGAGGCGAGCTCTCGCCAAGAGGAAAAATACCCTACGAAACCTAAAGAAAATACGCATAGCTAAAGGCGTAACAAGCCTAAGGCAAACGGCGAAAGACCCGAGCAGCCGAAGCACCCTGCGCGCACCTATCCAATAACGTGAGGCGCGAGAATGACCTCCGCGAAAGCGAATCACGAGATGAGCAAGGGCGAGACGATCGACAAGTGAAAATAACAAAACGAGAAAAGGAGAGCGCAGTGAACAAAACAAAATCTGCATTCTATATTTCATAATTCAGTTACAATCTTTGGCGATCTCGCCGATCAAAAATTATAACACAAGTTACAACACAAAAGGGGGAAGGGCGGCGAGCTTCAGGAATCGCCCGCAGATCCTTCTTCGTCATCACTGTCCTTCACTGGCGGGAGAGGGAGGAAGAGCTCTGGAACAATGTCTTCCAGAGTCATGTCAGCCACATTATCCGCCAAAAGGCCGATCGCCTTCGCCACCGAGAAAATGTAGCGAGCCGACTCTATCGATCCCACACGAATTTCTTCGTCTCGCGCCCGCCGGTCTTCTTTTAAGCGGTTAGGCGAAGGGGGAACCACGGCGCGAGTGAGGTCGCTATTTAGAGCCTTCAGCCCGGTCACCTCGCTCTCCAAGTCCTTGATGCGAGCGTTGGCCCTCCCGGCGACCTCGACATCCTGCGAGCAAGTCAGGTTAGAGAGATGAAGGGGTTGGGGGAAAAGAGGAAGTTGGAAGTCTAGATGACTCACCACCCTTGCCTCCGCGGCGAGCAGCTTCTCTTTCAGCTGCGTGCTCTCGGCGAGAACTCCCTGGTAGGCCCTCGCGAGCTCCACATTCTGAAGCTCCAGCTGTAAGCAACGCCTCCCCGTCATATGGGCGAGCTCGGCAGAACGCAGTTGGGACCTCGCGCTCTCATAAGCAAGGGTCCTCGCGGTCTCATCCTTGTAAGACCCTGCATCCTCGCGACCATAAAGCGCGAACGAAAAGTCAAAAGTGTGACCACTGACGGTCTCCTTCTCCACCCAGGAGGGGAGGATAGAAGAGATGTCCACCATGTTTGTCTCTGGCTTCCAGGTGACAAGGGGCTCGCCAGTCTCGTCCCGACGCCTCTGGCCGAGCCCGAAGTTATAATGGTTCACCGGGATGGGGAGGACCGAGGCCCTGACCGCCTCCTGGCCAGGATCTTCGTCCTCGCCCGCCAAAAGGCCGGTAAGGTCAAACTCGTCGAAGGCGGCCTCGCGAGGTTCCTTGCTTTTTGACGAAGCGAGCGAGGCCGCGCTTTTCTTGCTTTTCTTTTTTGGCGGAGACTTCGGAATGGCACCATGACTGCCGGAAGCTCCCGATCTCTTGCGGGAGGAAGGCTCGGCCGGGGTGACGTCTCCTCGGCAGGCTTCCGCCCCCATGGTAGCGAGAGTCGTTGTGGCATCGGTCTTCCGATTGCTCGCGTAAGAGGGATGGAGGGGAAGATCTCGCTCGCCTAAAAAACAAAAAAGTCATATAGATAAGTATGGTAGGCTTGCGAATTGAGACAAATATGTTAGGCAGAGATCTTTACCTTCTCCGGCGAGGACCGGAAGCAGCGAATCTAGGTTACGGCGGAGGTAGACGACTTCGAAGTTCTTCTTGCAGAAGAACTGATGGAGGAGGGCGTCATGGCCGCCGAGGGTGGTGGGTCGGTAGGTGGTCTCGCTATGTTGGATCGGTGAGAGGGGAATGTTGCCGAAGTTCCCCTTGACGACGACAAACTTTTGGGCCCAGAAGTGGGCCTTGTTGACGGTCTCAACCATTTTCGGGTCAGTGCCCACGAAATAGGCTGTCCCATCTTTGTAGGCGCGGAAGGAGAACAGCTTCCGGAAGATAGGGAGGCTGAACTCGATTCGCTCCTCGCGAAGGTAGCAGGCGAAGGCGGTGACCACCACCATGGCATTGGGTGTGAGTTGGCCGGGAACCACGCCATAATGCTTGAGCACCTAACAGGCAGAGAAAACGGGATTAAACTGCGTGGCGAGCGAGACTCGAGTGGCAAATTAAATAGGAAGTAAGCGAGAACGATTATTACCTGGCGAACTTCTGGCCACAAGGGAAGGCGCAAGCCAACCGCAAAGTGGGCGATGGGGATGGCCAACTCGTCGACCAACGGGTCGTTGATCACGTCGTCCTCGCTAGGGCGGCGTGCCTCAAATGGGGGGGGGGGGGGGTGACGTAATCAGCGACCGCGCTGAAGTACTCCTCATCGGTCAAGTTGCAATTAAAAAAGCCATGCTCGGCAAAGGCCTTCGCAACCCTTCGCCGGCCCTCTGACTCCGCGTCGCCGCCCATCTGGAAGATCTGCGAGAAGGGGAAGAATGCGAGAACGAGAAAGAGCGAGAGCTCTGCAGCAGCAGAAGAAGAAGATCGAGAATAAATGCGGTGGTTGGCTCAGTAAAGACCGCCTATTTATAGCCAAAACAAAAAGGCGGGAAGAAGTCCAAGCGTCAGCGAGCACGAGTATCAACAAAAACATCACATCATGTCCGCGGGCGAGAAAAACCTGCGGGGTTAGTACAAACGACACTTTCGAGAGATATATTTGGCGAGAGCAAAGGGTCCGCGCGAGCACAATATAATATGAAAATGAAGTAGACTTGCTAGCACCGAGCGAGAAATAATAAAAAGCTAGTAATACTTATAATCAGAAGAAATAAAGCCAACATATAAGTGGCAAATATGCGAGTTGCGAGCCATGACAAGATTGTCTAAAACAGCGACACCCATTAATAATAATAAGAGCACAACAAAGCAGTTAGCGAGAATCATGGGGTAGCCATTTCCACCGGCCGCCACCCCGCGACCCGGACCTCGGCGGTACCCTAGAATTATAGTACTCTTCCGCCAAACGACCCTCCCGGTCCGTGAGGTAGGCGTAGTCTCTCATCCTCGCTATGTGCACCTCCGACGTCGTGGCGTTCTCATCTTGATCGCGCTGTCTCGCTTGCCGGAGCCTTGCACATTCTTCCATCAGGACCGCGTGTCTATCCTCGGCAGCTTCCCTGTCCCGTCTCGCCTGCATGTTGAGGTCCATCAGCATTCGCCCATGCTTTTGCAAGAGCTCCGCGGCCCGCTGTTTCATCATCTCGGGATCTCGCGGATCCCCTAAGAATTCCTCCACCTGATCAGGAAGGGGGGACATTTCGTCGTCGCCCAGTTCAGAATCGGTAGGCGGATTCTCGGCAGTATCTGCAAGATCTCACAAGGTCAGATAATGAGCGCGAGGTCACGCAGGGTTTCGGCGAGGCCATAACGCTTACCGAGAGGGGGACGAGAACCCGAAGGACGGCCCTGAAACACGTTTCCATAATGGGGGTAAAGAGATTTGCCCAGGCCAGCGGGATAAACCGTGCTATTGGTCGGGGGAATCTTCGGCGGGGCGGAGCCACGGGTCTCCTCGCTCGTCAGGAGCTGGAACCCGGGCTTATCAACGATTCTACCTGGAGGGGGTGGAGATGGAGGCCGCGACGACGGGCGGATCGGGGACTTCAGGGGCGAGACTGTAAGAAAAGAGTAACGGAGATCATATATGGTTGACATAAATATTACGATATGCGAGATCCAAATCGTACCGGTGGTGTCTTTCCCAGCGAGGTTCGTGTCCACCTGCTGGCTTTTCCGAGACCCCTCAGCACGTTCCTCAACGATCTCGCTCGGCAAAGTATCCTGCGAGCGGAAATGAATGAAGAGCAATTTATTGACGTGAATTCGAATAACTCATACCTTCTCGGGGCGGCGATCATCCGGGGAGGAGTCCAGCGTCACAGAGTCGTCTCCAGAGAGGCGAACCGCCTTCGCCTTCTTGACTTTTGGCGACTGGGCGGGAGGTGGCCGGCTCATCCAGGCGGGTACCTTGGTCGTGGAAGGTAGCCCGCCGGCTCTCATCGCCCTCAGGCGAGCCTTTGCTTCTTCGGAAATTGGCATCTCCCGGCAGCTAGAACAAGAAAGGAAGGAAAAGAAGCGACGCGCACCAATGGGGGTTCGGGATGATATTTATAACCTGCATGGTGGGTCCCACCAAAGATTCCTGACAGGTCATCTGGGGGCGGTCGAATATCAGGGGTTGGACGATTCTTCGCGAGGACATTAGTCATTGTGTACAACCCCGATATTCGCCAGGCAGGGAAATCAAGCGAGACGGGAGTGACGAGATCTGGGCCTCGCCAAGATCGACCCCCAGCCGATGAGACCTCGGCAGACCACCAATGTGGGCCAACGTGGTCCTCGCGAGAACCTCATCAGCAGACCCTCGTCCTCGCGAGAGCTCCTTCCGCAGGGTTCTCGCAAAACGACCCTCCGAAGGAGATGCCGCGGGCAGTATTCGCGAGAGCTCCTTCCGCGGGCAGGATCTGCGAGAAGGCCGGCGAGAACTCCAACAGTAGGGCTCTCGCAACCCCTTACCCCTATATCATTAGGATCAACTTATCATTTTACCCTCGGTGGTCTGCTCTTAGCCTCTCTAAACAGCGGAACTTGGCTGTTAGCAGACCCACCTGGGGTGCAGATAGTCAAATCTGAAGGCGAAATCCTGTTATCTGCAGGCCGCAAAACCAAAATCTATAAATAGACCTTAATGGGCACCTTGGAGAAGACCGGTTCAGGATTTTTGAGCCTCCTTCTCTCCATAGGTCGCTTTGGTTTGAGCTCTCTAGCTCTCCAAGGTGCCTGAGTCTTAGCTTTGGCTTGGGAGGGGAAGCGCTCAACGATCTTCCGGGTTAGTGGAGGGACCTCCTCACTAAGACTAGGGTCTCCTTTCTTTGTCCGAGTCATCTGCCTATCTCTTCCGAGGGACCGGTAAGGGCTAGCTGCCCCTCAATTCATTGAGGGCCCCGAGCTTCACAAGAGACCGAGAAATCGGTTTCAACATGACGCATCTTCGGGTGTTTGGCTCCACTTATTTTGTGCATATCCCGGATGCTCTCAGGACCAAGCTGGATGCAAAGGAACAAAAGTGTGTCTTTATTGGGTATGACGAGCGGAAGAAGAGATGGAAGTGCATGAATACAGGAACAAGGTAGTTTATTGTCTCGCGGGATGTGGTATCTGACGAGCAGACGTTATACCAAGGAGGTTCTACTGTATACCTGCAGGAGAACAGAGAGGGAGGAAGAAGGGAGGAAGTCGTTGATGACTTTCTGGTGGAGTTGCATGTGTTTCCAGAAACTCCTACTCCATCAAGCTTAAGTTCAGGTGCTTCAGGTTCCAGAAGCAGGGGGACCTTTGCCCCTGGTAACTCTCACAAGAGAGCTGATGCAGAGGAAACAACGGAAGTGATGGACAGTGGTTCGGCCTTGCGGAGGTCGAAGATGATCATCGTGCCACCAGCTCCGCAAAGAAGGGATCGGAACATGGTAAGCATGTGTTCATATTTCTTTGTAGGACCTTTGGACGAGCAGTAACCGTCATGCTTTGAAGACACCATTGGAGTGAAGGAGTGGGAGGATGCATGGATGAGGAGATGACTGCCCTCAAGAAGAATGAGACTTGAGACTTTGTGCCTAAGGTAAATGGCATGCAAATGGGTGTACAAGGTGAAGAAGAAGGCAGACGGAAGTGTAGAGCGATACAAGGCTCGCCTTGTTGCTCGTGGATTCTCGCAGCAGTATGGAGTGGACTATGATGAGACATTCAGTCCCGTGGCAAAGATGACATCAGTGCGAATGGTGATTGCCTTGACGGCATGTCAAGGTTGGAAAATTTGACAACTCGACGTAAAGAATGCTTTTCTTTATGGAGAGATTAACAAGGACATCTTCATGGTGCAACCACCGGGCTACATATCCAAGACTCATCCAGGACGATATGATCTCCATGTGTTGGTGTTGTTGTACATCGACGATATGATCGTGATGGGAAACGATGACAGAGAGGTGGCAAAGCTCTGGGAGGAGCTATCAATCTGGTTCGAGATGAAGGATCTTAGTGGACTGCATCATTTCCTTGGTTTGAGGTGGAGAAGAAGAAGAGCGGAGTGTTTGTGTCCCAGAAGGCTTATGCAAAATAGATCGTGCAGAGATTCGACATGAAGGAGGGGAAGAACAGCTCTACTCCACTCGAAGTTGGTTTGAAACTTCGACGGGATGAAGAAAGGATTCTTTCGGATCCTAAAGTATTGCGGGCACTGGTGGGGAGTTTGATATACTTGACGCCAGACATCTCTTTTCCCGTCGGCCGAGTAAGTCGACACATGCAGGAGCCCAGGAAGCCTCTTCTGGAGGCAGCAAAAGGGATACTGAAGTACGTGAAGTCTACCTCAGACATGGGGTTGTTCTACAGGTGAGATGCGGGTTTTACTTTACACAGATTCACGGATGCTGATTATGGTGGAGATGTTGATGATCAAAAGTCAACATCTGGGTAAGTCTTCATGTGCGGGTCAACGACTATCTCGTGGTGTCGCAAGAAGCAGGATTATGTGTCCATCTCCACCACTAGGGCAGAATACAATGCGTAAGCTTTGGCGACGGAGGTTGGTGAAGGACATCCATGAGGAGGTGCGAGAACCTACTTTGCTTCACAGTGACAATGAGAGTGCATTGAAGCTGGTTATTAATCCAGTCTATCACGTGCGGACGAAGCCAATGGAGATCAAGCATCACTTTGTTAGTGGGAAGGTGCTAGATGGATCTCTGATCGTGGAGTATATGCAGAACAAGGACAATGTCACTGACATCTTCACGAAGCCTCTTTCGAAGGGGTCGTTTGATCGATTGCGGGGGCTACTTGGTGTAGTTCCCGGTGCTCACTTCAAGGGGGAGTGTTGAATTTTGAAGTGAGCTACCACCGCGCGTCTCGAGAAGGAATTGCGTTGAGTTTGTGCATATACCTAAAATCAACTAATCCCTCAAATCGGCAAACCCTAACCAAGGCAAACAATTTGGAATCCTTGAAATCAGAACTAAAACGCAAAAATCAGGATAAATAACTTAATCATTAGACAATTAGGAAAACAATCTCAAAGAACTCTTGAAATCAGAAATACAAAATAAAAAACATATATTCTAACCCATGAAATTGGGAGCAGAGTCGCTTCTGTTGAAATTGAAGTGTGCTAAAGGAGGAGGGGCGCGTGGAGGCTTTTGAGTGGGCGAGTGGAGGAGTTGTGAAGTTGGCGAGTAGGCCAAAGGGGGGGGGGGGGCTGCCTTGTTGAAGCTGGGCGAGTGGAAGTGAAATGTGGGGGTTGCCTTGTGTTGGCGAGTGGAAGGGTGATGGGGGCTGACTTGTTGAAGGTGGCGAGTGCACCCTTGGAGGTTGGCGAGTGCACCCTTGGAGGTTGGCGAGTGCACCCCTCTCCCTACCCTAGTTGGCGAGTGCATCAAAAGGGGTCTGCCTAGTGAAGTTGGCGAGTGGAGCAATGTTGGGGAGGGGCTAGTGCATGTGTTGAGGTGTATGCACCCCCTCCCCCCTCCCCCCCCCTCCCCCACTTTTATCTCTCATATTTGTGTTTTCTATAAATACCCCCCCCCCCCCTTAGTGGTTGTTGATGTGAAGAGAGAGACATACAAGAGAGTGTGAGAGAGAAGAGAAGAGTTGAGAGAGAGTGGGAGTGTGCCTACACCCCAAGAGAGTCCAACCCCAACCCGTACCTCAGCGAGAGGTGGAGAGTGCACTGTGAGGTGGAGAGTGCAGGGTTGAGTGTGTTGTGAAGTGGAGAGTGCGTTGACAAGCTCAAATACACTGAGTGGAGAAGTGAACCCTGTCCGCGACCAAAGTTTTTTATATATGTCTCAGCTGTTGTGAATCAAGGTGTATGCACCTTATATTCAGCTTGTCTCTTTGTAATCAACTGTTTGCCTAGTATAAAGAATTTATTTTATCTCTGTTCATCGTTGGTTCCTTGTACTTGGTAGCATAAGAAAATTTAATATGGTATCAAAGCGAGGTTGGTGAAGCGACGTGTGCTATCTAGGTTCAAGGTTGACATCCAAGATGGAAGGCGGAGGAGGTTATGCGAGAGGACTAGGCATTGAGTTGCTCACCCAGACCAACTACAAGAAGTATAAGTCATGCATGGAGAGCTACCTTCTTGGAGAGGACCTATGAGAGGTCGTTGGAGGAGCTGAGCAAGAGGAAGTAGCAGCTACCGGAGACAATGGTCCAGCAGTGAGGGCGTGGAGGAAGACCAATGCTAAAGCTGAGTTCACCTTAAAGAGGGCTATCTCACCTGACTTGTTCGACCACATCCTGGGGTGCAAGTCAGCGTCAGAGATCTGGAGTGCCCTTGATGGGCTATTCAACAAAAAGAACATAGCGCGGCTACAGTTCTTAGAGAATGAGTTGGCGTGGTCCACTCAGGGAGAGTTGTCGATATCCACCTTCTTCTTGAAGGTGAAAAACTTGTGTGCTGAGATCTCAGCCTTGGATCCTGACGAGCCGATCTCAGAGGCGAAGCTGAAGAGGCAGATACTCTGAGGTCTGCGGAAGGAGTATGTTCCATTTATCACGTCTGTGCAAGGATGGGCTACTCAACCCACCTTACTGGAGCTAGAGAACCTGTTGTCGTCACAGGAGAGCTTGGCGAAGTAGATGGCAGGAGTGTCTATCTCAGGGGGAGATAGCGAGGCGCTGTTCTCAGGCAAGAGGAAGCCTTGGGACAAGAAGAAGAAGAACTCCAGAGATGGACCTTCAATGTCCTCTCAGGGAGTTAGGGAGAACTTCCTCCCCCCATATGACCAGAGGGGGAGACCCCTCTGCTTTGCCTGCAAGAAGTACGGGCACATGACAAAGGAGTGCTGGTCTAATCTCAAGGTCGGTCATGTTGCTGAGAAAGAGGGAGACCACCGGAGAGGTGGAGACCATCAGAGAGGTGGAAGAAGAGGTGGAGAAAGAGGTGGAGGTCACCAGGGTGGTGAAGGCGGAGACAACTACTTCTTGGCTGAGATGACGACAACGTCGGTCGATGCTTTAGCCTCCGTCAGCTTTGAGAACGACTGGATAGTGGACTCCGGTTGCGGGCACCATCTCACTGGAGATGTGTCAATGTTTGCCTCCTTGAAGGCATATGGTGGAACTGATGCTATCATCACGGCGGATGATACGATGCATCCAGTTGAGAAGGAAGTGATGGTATCTCTTGGAAGTGAAGAGAAGCCCGTGACACTGAAGAGTGTGTATCATGTGCCGGGCATGAAGAAGAACCTCTTCTCTGTTGCGAATGCAGTGGATGCAGGATACCACGTATTGTTCAGACCGAAGGATGTGAAGTTCCCGAAGAACCTGTCTTTAGTTGATGTTGATGTCACACTCACCGGGAGAAGGGTGAAGGACTTGTATGTTTTGTCTGCAAGTGCCTACGTGGATAAGCTGAAGACCAATGACGGCGCAGCGATCTGACATGAGAGGCTAGGTCACGTGGGGATGGATAAGTTGAAGATGATAGTGGCGAAAGGTCTGGTGTCTGGCCTGCCCAATCTCTCTTCTTACGGCAACGACCATGTGTGCGAGGGCTGCCAATTTGGAAAGTCACATCGACTTCCATTTGACAAGTCGGAGACCAGGTGTAGGGCACCTCTTGAGTGCGTACACGCTGATGTGATGGGGTCGTGCTCCACCCTGACGTATGGAGGAAACAAGTATGCGCTGGTCTTGGTGGATGACTACACCCACTACACGTGGGTTTACTTCATGAGGGAGAAGGCGGAGGTGTTTGAGAAGTTCCAGGAGTGGAAGGAGCTAGTGGAGGGGAGGCTGAACCTGAGGGTGAAGAAGTTGAGAAGTGATAATGGGGGGGAGTTTACCTCTAACGCTTTTAACTATTTCTGCAGGAAGTTCGGCATCCGGCGAGAGCTCTCCTGTGCCCACACCCCTCAACAAAATGGGGTCGCAGAGAGGAAGATCCGCCATCTGGTGGAGACTACCAGGAGTTGGCTACATGCCAAGGGAATTTCCAAAGCCTTATGGGCGGAGGGAATGACATATGCCACCCATGTGATCAACCGGCTACCTCTGAGTCCCAACAGGATGGTGTCTCCACACCAACTCATGTTCGGGGAGAAGCCAGATGTGAGTCATATGAGGGTGTTTGGCTCTACCTGCTTCGTGCACGTCCCAGAGGCTGAGAGAACCAAGTTGGAGCCGAAAGTGAGGAAGTGTGTCTTCATCGGCTACGACGAGAGGAAGAAGGGATGGAAGTGCATGAACCCGCAGACCCACAAGTTCGTCGTCTCGCGCGACGTGGTGTTTGACGAACTGATCTCATATCAGGGAGTCTCTTCTGTGGTGCTGCCGGAGAGTGGAGAATCAAGCAGGGAAGGAGAAGAGAGAGTCACTGAGGACTCTATGCTGGAGTTGGAGGTATCTTCAAGTGCCCATCGCCATCTGGCTCAAGGGGAGCATCTGGCTCAGGAGGAGCTTCTAGCTCAGGGGGAGCTTCAAGCTCTAGAAGCAGGGGGAGCGCTACTTCAAGAGAAGTTGAAAGAGAAGCTCAAGCGGAGGAGTCTACCAGAGTGGTAGAAAGTGGCCAAGCCTTGAGGAGGTCGAAGCGGACCATCGTCCCGCCTACTCGCTATAAGGAGGGGAACTTCGTGAGTTTGGTCTCTTGCTTCTTCGCAGGACCACTCGACGAGAGGGAACCTGCCTGCTTTGAAGATGTTGTTGGCACCAAGGAGTGGGACGTGACCATGGATGAGGAGATGGAGGCCCTGAAGAAGAATGAGACATGGGACCTTGTTCCCATGGTGGAGGGCATCAAACCTGTCACCTGTAAGTGGGTGTACAAGGTGAAGAAGAGAGTTGATGGAGAAGTGGAGCGGTACAAGGCTAGGCTTGTCGCTCGAGGTTTATCACAAACCTATGGAGAGGACTATGAGGAGACCTTCAGTCCTGTGGCGAAGATGACGTCGGTGAGGACGGTCATTACCCTAGCAGCATGCAAAGGGTGGAAGCTGTGGCAGCTGGATATGAAGAACACATTCCTAAACGGAGAGATAGACAAGGACATATTCATGGTGCAACCACCTGGGTATGTGTCCAAGTCTCAGCCACATCATGTCTGCAAGCTGAAGAAGGCCCTCTATGGGTTGAAATAGGCGTCGAGTGCCTGGTATGGGAAGATTGCAGAGTATCTGCAGTTCTGTGGTTACGATGCCTCAGACTCAGACTCTAGCATGTTTGTGAAGAAGAGTGGAGATCTTCACTTGATGGTGCTGCTGTACATCGATGACATGATCGTGACCGGGAACAACGGTGAAGAGGTCGCGGTGCTGAGACAGCAGTTAGCCATACGGTTTGAGATGAAGGATCTTGGTGAACTGCACCATTTCCTTGGACTTCAAGTGGAGAAGAGAAGTGGCGGGCTGCTCGTGACCCAGAAGGCGTATGCCGAGAAGATCGTCGAGAGATTCGGCACGAAGGAGGAGAAGAGCAGCTCCGTTCCACTGGAGGTTGGGCTGAAGCTTCGGAACGAAGAAGGGAGAATTCTTCCTGATCCGAAGATCTTCCGGGCACTGGTGGGGAGCCTTATCTATCTGACTATCACAAGGCCAGACATCGCCTTTGCTGCCGGCCGAGTGAGTCGGTACATGCAGGAGCCGCGGAAGCCTCATCTGGAGGCAGCTAAGGGGATATTGAAGTATGTGAAGGGGACCCTGGAGATGGGGTTGTTTTATGGAGGAAGGACCGACTTCAAGCTGCATGGCTATACAGATGCAGATTATGCAGGTGACGCTGATGACCGCAAGTCGACATCAGGTTACGTGTTCATGTGTGGAGCCACTGCCATCTCATGGTGCAACAAGAATCAGGACTCCATTTCCCTCTCCACCACTGAGGCCGAGTACAAGGCGTCGTCCTTAGCAGCTCGGGAGTGTGTCTGGCTGAGGAGGCTCGTGGAAGATGTGGATGAGAAGGTCAGAGGACCTACTGTGCTGCGTGGAGACAACGAGAGTGCTCTGAAACTGGCAACCAACCCAGTTTGTCACGCAAGGACAAAGCACATAGAGATCGAGCACCACTTCATCCGAGAGAAGGTATTGGGTGGCTCGCTTGCTGTGGAGCACTTGCGGAGTGAAGAGAACCTGGCGGACATCTTTACAAAGCCCCTATCTGCGGGACTGTTCAAAAAGCTTCGCGCTTGCCTAGGAGTTGTCCCTGAAACTCACTTCAAGGGGGAGTGTTAAAATTGAAGTGTGCTAAAGGAGGAGGGGCGAGTGGAGGCTTGTGAGTGGGCGAGTGGAGGAGTTGTGAAGTTTGCGAGTGGGCCAGGGGGGGGGGGGGGGGGGGGCTGCCTTGTTGAAGCTGGGCGAGTGGAAGTGAAATGTGGAGGCTGCCTTGTGTTGGCGAGTGGAAGGGTGATGGGGGCTGCCTTGTTGAAGGTGGCGAGTGCACCCTTGGAGGTTGGCGAGTGCACCCTTGGAGGTTGGCGAGTGCACCCCTCTCCCTACCCTAGTTGGCGAGTGCATCAAAAGGGGGCTGCCTAGTGAAGTTGGCGAGTGGAGCAATGTTGGGGAGGGGCTAGTGCATGTGTTGAGGTGTATGCACCCCTCCCCCCCTTTTATCTCTCATATTTGTGTTTTCTATAAATACACCCCCCCCCCCCCCCCCCCCCCTTTAGTGGTTGTTGATGTGAAGAGAGAGACATACAAGAGAGTGTGAGAGAGAAGAGAAGAGTTGAGAGAGAGTGGGAGTGTGCCTACACCCCAAGATAGGGCTGTTCACAAATAGTATAGTTCGTGAATAGTTCGAGATTCGATTTGTGAAGATTCGATTAAAATTTGTATTTTTCGAATTCGAATCCGGATTCGAATCCGAATTCAGATTCGAATAGATTTCGAATCCGAATAATTGTATTCACGTTCGAAGGATTCACGAATAGTTCTCGAATAGTAAAATATATACTTAAATAATTTATATATATGTAAATAAATATTAAATAAAATTATATTTAAACATTATATATAATTAAAATTATAAAATTCGAAATCGAATTCGAATCCATGTTCGAATTCGAATCCATGTTCGAATTCGAATCTGAATCCGAATTCGAACCTAAATTCGAATCCAACATTTCCTGCCGAATCCGAATCCGACTTCGAATGTTCGAACGAATCCGAATTCGAATCCGAATATCTGCATTCTATGTCAAATTTGGATTCAATTGAATAGCTATTCGATTCGATTCGGTTCGTGAACACCCCTGCCCCAAGAGAGTCCAACCCCAACTCGTACCTCATCGAGAGGTGGAGAGTGCACTGTGAGGTGGAGAGTGCAGGGTTGAGTGTGTTGTGAAGTGGAGAGTGTGTTGACAAGCTCAACTGTACTGAGTGGAGAAGCGGACCCTGTCTGCGACCAAAGTTTTTTATATATATCTCAGTTGTTGTGAATCAAGGTGTATGCATCTTGTATTCAGCTTGTCTCTTTGTAATCAACGGTTTGCCTAGTATAAAGAATTTATTTCATCTCTGTTCATCGTTGGTTCCTTGTACATGGTAGCATACGAAAATTTAACAGCTTCGAGCCGACGTCTCGTCGTCCCCTAATTTATGAAATCAGACTTTCTACAGATTCATCGTTTCGAGTCGTCGAGGTCGAGTAGCACTAAGTGAGTCATCATCTCGTCTCATCGAGATAGCAGAGTCGCGAGCCGTGAGGTAGCACCGTAGCACAGTCGTCCCATGTGGCAGCACTAAGTGCAGTCATCCCATCTCTATTTAATTATATCAAATGAATAAAGCTGTACATCTTAATAACACGAAGATATCCCATCTCAAACCATCATTATTATCGTATTTTATACATACCAACATACATTTGAATCTAATATGTAATCAAAACGATATTTAAGTAATTATAAGCCCAACCATTTAATTACATCTGATTTGTTATGGACGAGAACGATTGACAGCACACTTTAATTATGGGAATTGTTATTCGCATATAAATGTCTATCCGGAGATCAACTTTTTCAAATTTACAAATTGTTATCCGCAAATCAATTTTAGATCTGAGCATTTGATATATTTATTCTCCTGAGCAGGGCTCGACTACGAAGGAACATCTCTGACGACCTTCTGAGCACTTCAATGTGCGCACGGATCGTCTTTCTTCCTCAACTCAGCCTCTATCCGTGCATTTATTTTATTAATCACGATCCTTGCACACATTGAAGTGCTTAGAAGGTCGTCAGAGATGTTCCTTCGTTTTCGGGCCCTGTAGTTCATGAGAACAAAGATATCGAATGCTCAAGTCTAAAATTGATCTATGGATAACAATTTGTAAACTAGAAAAGTTGATCTACCGATAGACATTTATGATCTGCGAATAACAATTCCCTTAATTAAAACCTTCTTCTGCAGTTTTATTACATTAATAATTATACCATGGGCTGCGGTGGTGTTAAAACAGGAGAAAGGTTACTGCCGGCAATCGGTGTACTTGGAACCACAACCGGGCTCCTTGACCCCAACAGCCTTCGCGCGGTTGAATCCAGAGCCGCCGCTACCTCTACTCCCGACCTGCCCGTTGACTCGCCTGCATTACATTAGAAAGAATAAAAGTAGAGAATTGTTTTTGGTATCTGTTAAATGGCTATTTGTAGCCCACTTATATTTGTACTCCATAGAAGATATTTGTGCCAAAAGAAAAATTTATAAATGAACTAATAGTTAAAAGCTAATTTGTTAAATGTCTCATACATGATTTGAAATCTTTTTTAATATTAATGCGGAAGGAGTATGAAATACATTGACGTCTCTTAATGTACGCAAAACAAATATTTCATTACAAACATCAAATTTTTGTTTTGCACGCGTCTCTTAATGTAGTCGCATCCCAAGAAGTCCCAAACAAGAAAAAAGAAAAAATATTAGTAAACCGTGCGAGTACAAAATAATATCGACTGTTTAACATAAAAATAAAATGAATTAGTCACCTATAAAAAGTATCGTCTAGAACTTGACTTTCTAATATTTTGTTTCACATAACCTTTTTGCCCTCAGAAGCAGATCTGGACCTATCACAACCTAGGATTACCCAAGGTTTTGTTCTTGTAGTAATATTATATGTCCTCAAAATTATAATAACAAACCCCAAATTTTTCGCAGTATTTTGCGCCCAAGCTACTAGTTTTTCTTTATCCAGAAACCTCACATTTGTTCAAAATATTGACCAACATCTATCATACTCTCTTGCGGACTTTCAACATCGCGCCCGGGCGGAAAAAATAGCGTCAGGACGAAAAAATGCGCCCGGGTGAAAAAATCGCGTTCGGGTAAAAAATATCGCGTCCGGGCGGAAGAAATCGCGCCCGGGCGGAAAAAAATCGCGCCTAGGCAAAAAAATCGTGCCCGGGAAAAAAAAACGTGCCCGGGTGAAAAAATCGCGCTCGGGAAAAAATATCGCTGGTCCGGGCGGAAAAAATCACGCCCGGGCAGAAAAAATCGCGCTCGGGCGAAAAAATCGCGCCCGGGCGAAAAAAAATCATGCCCGGGCGAAAAAATCGCGCCCGGGCGAAAAAAACGCGTACGGGTGAAAAAAATCACGTTCGGGCCAAAAAGATCGCGTCCGGGCAAAATATATCGCGTCTGGCCAGAAAATTCGCTTCCGGCCGAAAAAATTGAATCCTTGGGGGGGGATCACGGCCGACCGAAAAAACCGCGTCCGGCCGGAAAAATTGCGTTTGGGCGAAAATCCGCTCAATGGCGAAAGTCACGTCCGGACCGAAAAATAGCATACGGGCGAAAAAATCACGTACTTGCCAAAAAAATCACGTTCGGGTCGAAAAAAATTGCTCCTCTTTTGGAAAGCCGGAGTTGGCGATCTTAATATCGGCCAGTGGAGATAGACATTGGATTGATGAGTTTTTAGGTTATGGTGAATATCGTTGACTTTCCACCAGAAAGCCAATTCTATTCTACAATTGTTGGTACGAACAGAAATGACTTTTATATTCTCAAAGTCAATACTTAAATATCAATGTCTGTGATACTAACGGACCCTTAGAATTTTTAATGAATTAGAATATTATTAAATAAAATATGTTTTAGGTACAAATAGCCATTAAAAAAGTATCAATATCAATTCCCTAAGTAAAGCCTGTGCATACAATAAATGTAAAGATTAAAAATAAATTTAGTAAATATTTATAATGAAAATTGTAGAGAAATGAAAAACTCTATTACATCTGCAAATTATTCTCGATTACCCTGTTATAATTTATATTGTATGCAAAAGCTAAATTCATTATATATAGACTGTTTGTTTCCACGTTTTTGCAGTGGCGTGTTGTCAATTTTTTCATCGTCTGCGGATTTATAATATTTTCTGGGTTCGATTCTGAAGTTTATTTAGAAGTTATAAATAAAGTTATTTGAATTTTAACGAGGCGTTCACATTTTCTAACCTGTGAACTCATCGTCCGTTGGTTTTTGTTTTTTTTTTTCTATTTCCTGTTTCTTTCCAGGTAGTTAAAAAATCAAAATTCAGAGCTTGAAACTTGGGACTTGGGAGCTTGGAACTTGGAACTTGGGAATTAGACTTCAGAGCAGGTACCCGTTGAATTCAAAGCTTAGAAATGTGTTCATGTTGTACAACTTAGAAATGTGCTCTTAATTTGTTGTTCTTTTTAGTTCTTACCAACGCAATCTAGGTATTTTATACGCTGTTATTTGGGTTTGGAATTTTTTTTAAAAAGGGGTCAAGTCTAACTAACTATGTGGACTTACAAGAGCACAATCAAAGTGGTAAAAGACATTGTGTATGTACAACTCTCATTCTCCGAGGGTGGGCCCGTCTAAAAGCCACGTAAGCAGAAGTCAAAGTCAATGATCAGCATTAATATCAGACAGAGCAGCAGGATCAGGAGACTTGGTCGTGCGAGTGGGAACCCGGCCGAGCGAGAAGGAAAGGCGCACCCGGAGTGCTCAGCCCGGCCGAGCGAGGAGGACGTAGGACTAGACATGCTCGCTTATGGGTGACTTGCACCAACCAACTCGCCAGTTTAGTCCGAGGTCCTCACCTACTCGCATGCCTATGCCTTTGCTAAAACCATCTCCAAGGGGATCAGAGATAGTTGTCTGCTTCCTCTCCCTCAAAATTTGTCTATAAATAGACCCCCATGGGTACCAGGAATGTCACTTGTCCAAAATCAGAGCTTCACCCCCCTTATAGACGAGAATCCTCCCTAGCCAGTGTCTTCCTAGTACCAAGCTCGGCTATTCGTGATTTTGGAGGAGAAGACTCCTTTGAGCTTCTGGGTACGTGGTGGGACCTCCCTGCCGCAGCGCCTGGGGTCCTGTTTGTTGCTCTTCTAGCTTCTTCGTCGTTGCCAGCCAAGTCATCTCGTTGGACTGTTGGGCGAGTAGCCTCCGGCTGCATTGATCCGAATTTTGGAGTCGGGATTTTCCTGGCTTCAACAGTGTAAATATTAATTTGGGGGATTTACCATCGGATCCGGGCATGAGGCAACTTATAGCTCTTATGATGTCAACCGTCGGGATTCAATAAGAAGATATTATTTGCAGAATGTGTCTTGTCAACCTCGTTTAGATAATTTTGCTCAAATTATGATTGGTCAAAAAGCACGTCGATTCAATAAGAATTGGTATAATGAATTGAAGGGTTGGTTAGAGTTTATCACAGAAAAAAAATGTAGTGTATTGCCTTTATTGCTATATTTTCCCCCAAAGAGAATGTGATACTACTTTTGTAGTGTATTGCCTTTATTGCCTTTATGTGTAGTGTATTGGAAAGATAGAACGATACTTGAAAAATACGTGGGAAATCATGCGACTGCACATAATGCATCGAGGAGATGTGTGAGACTTTGATAAATCAGAAACAAGGTATTTCTACTGCATTTGATGAAAAATATTCTTGCAAAAACATACGAATTGTCTCAAACCTTACAAAAAAAAGATCAAGATATTGTAAATGCAATGAATTTTGTGAAGATATCAAAACATCTTTTCAAAATTAGAAATGATGATAGTGAATGGCAATCCTTCATGATTGAAGTCTCCTCTTTTTGTAGTAAACATGTTATAGAAATCTCAAATATGAATGAAAAGTATGTGCAATTCAGGGAGTTCAAGACGTCGAACAAATGAGATTACAAATAACCATCACTTCATAGTTGAAATTTCTAATATAGTACAAGATTGGATGATAAATGAGCGTTTTGATGAAGTCAACACTGAGTTAATGTTATGTGTTTCTTGTCTTGATCTCAATGATAACTTTGGTTCTTATGACAAACAAAAGTTAATTTGTCTTACAAAATTTTATACATATGATTTTACTCTAATAGAATTGCAACTACTTGAAGGTCAGTTTGATACATATATTTGCGACATGCACACAATTTCAGTTGGTATAATATCTCAAGTTAAAGTCATAAATGGACTTCGTCGGCTATTAGTGGAATTGAAAAAGGATAAATATTTTCAGTTAGTTTTTAGATTATTGAAGTTGACATGTCTCCTTCTAGTTGCAGCAGCTAGTGTTGAAAGGATGCTTTCTGCAATAAAAATAATAAAGAGTCGTTTGCGAAATCGAATGAGTGACAATGGATGAATGATTGTTTAATTACTTATATTGAAAAAGGTGCCGATGAAATTACAAATGACACAATTATCTACTGCTTACATAATATATGTCAAAGAAAAATGGCTTGTTGAGCAATAAATTTAATTATGTTGTTTTTTTTCTTTACAATGTAGTACTTAATGATTAAGAACTTTGTTACTTATGTTCACTTTTGCATTATCACTATTAATGCATAAATATTGCAATATTTTTGCCAATTAATTTTTAGTTTAAATTAATTGTTCCCGGACTTCGAAAAATTCCTGGTTCCGCCATCGGGAGTAGCCACCGCAGGTGGGACGCTGTTTTTACGTGTTTACGAGGCATGGAATTTTTCACGACTCGCAAACCACGCTGTCCCTTTGCTCCTTGTGGCCTTGGACTCCCGTCCACGCGAACTTTTCACGCCTCTCTCTATTCACGATTCCGCCACCGCAGCGGTGAATATGGCAAATTTGTGATTATTATAGGCCGCCCTTGTACTCCACCTCGCCCTACCTCCGCCTCGCCCTACCTCCGCCTCGCCTGGCCGCCCATGTGCTCAGATCAACTGTCCATTTGGGTTGGAAGATGAGAGTTTATTCTCTTTCTCTATCCTTTTCTTTTCACTAGCTTAAAGTCACCAGAGCCTCTGGTTTTTCTAACCATGCTTCTCTATCTTTGTCCATTTACATCCCTCTCTATCTTTGTCCAGCTGGCACCTCTGCAGCTATTCTTCTCTGTATCTTTCTCTGTCCTTTTCTCGATGACGATGATGTTCAAGTGGAGATAGTTGGTCGGGTCAATGAATCGAACAACTGCTTTGGAGTGTGGAGGATACCGTTCATGGACCGGCTAAAGAGTGTCTACGAATAGCGTCATGAGGTAAAATTATAATTTCGCGGTCTCTAGATAATGAAGGGCTACAAATAGCCAAAAACAACTGCGAATATCAATCGCAAGAAAAAATACATAAGCAAAATAACGAAGATACTGCTGGAAATTTTAATTTAAAACAATTATTTCATAATGTTTAATGAAATCTTATATGGTGTTTGGGCTTCTTGTCATTTAATGAGAAAAATTCAAAAACAAATGAAAAGAATCCAAATATTTTGGAGGAAAGTGTTTTCATGAAAGTGGCTGAACTTTTAGGCTCTGTTTGATTGGGCTGTTGCTGATAGTCGTGGGCATTAGGACCGGGCCCATCAGGCCAGCCTGGGCCCGGCCCGGTAAAAGACCGAAAGGCCCGGGCCTGAAAAAGCCCGTTCCAGGCCCGGGCCGGGCTTTGGGGGCCTAACAAGGCCCCCATTCTGATTAGCTGCCCGGCCTGGTGCCCAGCCCGGGCAAAGCCCGGGCAAAGCCCAGGCCCTAGGCCCGGCCTGAGACCAGGCCGGGCAAAGCCCGGGCCAGGCCTGGAAAAGCCTGGCCCGGCTTTGTGCCGTTGATCAACGGCTCCCAAAGGAGCCGTTGATCATTCCGTTGATCAACGGCTCCTTTGGGAGCCGTTGATCAACAGCACACAACGGCTCTCTCTTTAAGAGAGAGCCGTTGTGCTCCTTCCTGGCAGCTGCCAGGAAATTAATTCCTGGCAGCTGCCAGGAAATGGCAGCCTAGCCTAGGCGTAGGCTGCCAAAAAATTGGCAGCCTACGCCTAGGCTAGTGCTTTTTTTTTTTAAATTAATTTTTTGTTTTTATAAATCTCTCTCACTCCCTCCCCCTCCCCCCCCTTACCCGATCCCTTCCCTCTCTCTCTCATACTCTCTCTCTCACTCTCTCTCATTCTCTCTCTTAATTTTTGAGAAATGGCGTCTTCCTCCTCTATGCCTTCGTCCTCCGCATCGACTGCGCATGAAATTGTGGAGCATAAGCACACAGCTCCAGTCTGGGAGCACTTTGAGAAAGTGCGGATCGGCACCGAATTTAAGGCGAAGTGCAAACATTGTTCGAAGCTGCTAACCGTTAGCGGAAATTCAACGCTCGCCCGACATATCAAATCATGTCTGGCTAAGCAAGCCCCGGAGGCCACTCAAGCGCAAATTTCTGCAGGCGGGCAAATCTGGACGTATGATCAGATGCGTCAACGAGAGCTTCAAATGAGGAACGTCATTAGACGTGGATTGCCGCTCGGGCACTACGACCATGAGGAGGAAACTGAATACATACACGAAGGGCTACAACCAAAATATCAACAGGTAAGTAGATCAACACTTAAGCGTGATGCATTTAAATCTTATATGCAAGCGAAACAGGACTTAATAAATTATTTAGAAACTTACGACGGTAGAGTTAGTCTGACGAGTGACGTTTGGAGTAGCAATATAAAAGCAGGCGTATCGTATATATGTATTACTTGTCATTGGATCGATTCCGATTCATGGAACTTAAATAAACGTATTATATGTTTTGAGTATTTCGAATATCCACATACTGGTCAAGCTATTTATCACGTAATTTCAAAATGTATTCGCGAATTTAAAATTAAAGATAAAATATTAAGTATTTCTTTCGATAACGCTAGCAATAATACGGTCGCAATCGATTATTTAAAACGTGATTTGAGACCAATATTAAGTGGGATATTTTTTCATACACGATGCGTATGCCATGTTTTAAATTTAATTGTGCAGGATAGTTTATCGTATATGGAACCCTATATTAATAAAATGCGTATTATGTTAAAATATATTTATACTTCTAAAAAACGTAAACAAGATTTTAAAAAATTTGTAAATGCACAAGGGCTTAAATTTTTAAAACCTCAATTTGATATGCCTATAAGATGGAATTCAACATATCAAATGATAAAAAGAGCAGTGCGACAAAAAACACAACTAATGGAATTTTATAGTATGTGCGAAGTTCATAATTTTCAAGATTCTGATTGGGATGTAATTGAAAATTATATGGAATTATTAGAAGTTTTTTATAGATCGACGACAATTTTATCTGGCGTTTATTATCCTACTAGTTCACTCGTTATCGAAAATTTTGTATTAATTACAGAAAAATTTAAAGCTTATAAAAAATATGAAGGTTGGCGGCCGTTAATTCAAATAATGGAAGAAAATTTTTTAAAATATTATAAAGAAATGCCAGCTATGTTTTCATGCGCCGCAGCGTTAAATCCTTTAATTGGCGTAGATGGCGTAGAAAATCTTATAGAAGAAATAAACAATAATTTAAACTTATGTGGAACCTATCAATTTTATGATAATATAAGTGTTTCAAAATTTAATACTGATTTTACAGAATTTTATAATTATTACGATCAATTATATGGATCGCGACCTAGAGAAGAAAGCACCCAACCAAAAACCAAAGATATTCTAAAAAACAAGATTTTAGAGTTAGCCGCCCGGAAAAAACAACGAACTTCTAGTACTTTAAATGAATTAGGATTATATACGAAAACACAATTTCAAGATTTTATGAGTTCAAATGAGATAGAAAATTTTGATGTTTTACAATGGTGGAAAAATAAAATTAATATATATCCTGTTATGGCCTTTATGGCCAGAGATTTACTAACAATCCAAGCTAGTACTGTAGCTTCGGAGTCTGCATTTTCTTTGAGTGGCAGGATTCTGACTGACCGAAGGAGCCGCCTAAGCGACGACACTTTGGAAATGTGCATATGCTACAAAGACCACTTGGATGCTATGAAGAGGAGGCAGCATGTCGCATCGATCGAAGATAGCTCATCCGACGTTGACGATGAGCTAGGCGGCCTAAATTTGGGCACAGAAGATCAAGCCTGAACGTCATTTCAAATCAAGACTAATATTGTATTATTCTAGATTTTTTAATAGTCAAATATTTGTACTCGTTTTTTTTTGTTAAATCTATGTACTTAATTTTTTAATAGTCAAATTTATGTACTTAATTTTTATTGTCGCATATTTTTGTAATTAATATTTTTATCAATAATAAAAAAAATCATTATCATTTTGTCACATTTTTTTGTATGGTACTTAATATATATTTATATATAATGTTATTATTATTATATTTATATAATTTTATATTTATATTATTATATAAAATAAATTTAAAAAAAAAAAATTTAAATATGCCGGGCCAGACCCAGGCCCGGCCTGGGCCTGGCCCGGCCTGCAAGGCCTTGGTAGGCCTCCTCCTCAAGAGGAGGCCTGGGCCCGGCCTGGGCCTGGCAAAAACCAGGCCCAAGCCCGGGCTTTTTCCAAAAAGCCCGGGCCCGGCATGCCCGGGCCCAGCCTGGGCCTGGTAGGCTTTTTGCCCAGGGCTAGTTGCTGATGAAAAGTTGCTGATGGAAAGCTGCTGATAAGAAAAGTGCTGATTCTGGAAAATGGAGTTTTGTTAAAAAACTGTTTGGGTTAAATGGAGTTTACAAAACAGAGTTTTGAAAAAGTTGTTTGGATACAAAACGGAGTTTTGAGTGAAATTTTTTTTCCATAAAAGATAACCAACAAAAAAAATTATAAACTCACGTAGCGTTAGGCATGTCATACACCATACATACACATACACATAAACACACACATACACATAAACACACACATACACAACAATTTTTTGCTTCATGTTCATGTTAGAGCAATCATTTTTGCAGGATGGAGTTCAATTTTTGCTTGCTAGTAATATTTCTTCATACTGTTACAAATTGTTTATATATAGATTATGGGCAAAATTGGAGATCGGGAAGAAGAACGATGGAATCTTTTATATATAGATTATGGACAAATTTTTGCAAAGATCAAGCCTCAACAATTGAAAATCTTTAAGAATAAAAGGAGAAAACAATCTGACCGTGATGATCCAGATGGAACAATGACGCCCCTATGAATTTCTACAGGGGAGGGAGATGAGAAGATGAGCAGACCTCCTCTTGTTGTGGCTGCGCGGTGTAGTGAAGGCCGTGCCGTGCCGGCAAAGCTGCTCAGCGTAGAGACCCAAGGGGCACACAAGGGGGCTATTCTGCCCCTCCGGCAAAGCGCCGGGAAGACGAAGAATCCAGACAAGTACTCGATGAGTTCGCCTACTTCTCGACAAGAGAGCTGCTCCGTACCTTCTCCAGGAATGGCTTTCCTTTTTCCTCCTCCAGGAATGGCTCTGAACCTCCTCCAGGAAAGCCAAAACAGGAAGCGGAGGTCACGCGGGGAAGACGAAGAAGCGGGGCGGAAGAGGGCACGCGGGGAAGAAGAAGAAGCGGGGCGGAAGAGGGCACGCGGAGAAGAAGCGGAGCGTCTGCGGTTGACCGTGGATCTACGCTGCGGCTGGGTATAAAGAGAAAACAGCGGTTTTAAGTAAACATAGTATTGGAAAGAAGTCGAACCAAACACTGCTTATGCCATAAATTGCGGTGCGGTTCAGCCGCACCACAGGCAAAAAGCCCAACCAAACGCCACCTTAGTCTCACGTTGTCAACCTTTACTTATCTAAGTGAGTATATAAATCATTTCAGTATTCTTTGTTATGTTGAAATAAACATAAAGAGTGTCTATGAACCACACACGCGTGTGTGCGCACGCAACAGATCTGGATTATGGATTTTAGATTTCGACTCTCCCGTGCGTCGAATAGAAATCCACTTATGTCGATTTATTCTGCCTAAGGCCCGGGCGTAATTTTTGTACGTGTGAATTCTTTACACATTTCTTCTCATTAAATTTTCACCGGATCCGGATCCCCTGGAGTTCTTAGGGGAACTCCAGAGGGTGGAGTTCGCGATTCGAGCCCGAATCGTGTTGAATCGTAAAAAATGGTTAACACGAAAGTTGTAGATTTTCCCGAGACGAATAACTTTCATGTTGAACATTTTTTGATATGAAGTCGTTTAGGCCCCCGATTTAGACCCCGAAAAAACTGACCCCTAAAAATATTAAATTAATAAATTTCGGGGTCAATTTTTTCGGGGTCCAAATTGGGAGCCTAAACGACTTCATATCAAAAAATGTTCAACATGAAAGTTATTCGTCTCGGAAAGATCTATAACTTTCGTGTTAACCACTTTTTATGATTCAACACGAATCGGGCTCGAATCGCGAACTCCACCCCCTGGAGTTCCCCTAAGAACTCCAGGGGATCCGGATCCATATATATATGAGGTTCTCCTGAATTATTTTCGAACTTTCGCTCTCTTGTTCTCTCATTCATTCACGACGATCTTGCTCTCGCGATTTCTGCTTTCTTGACGTTTGATTCATCAAGTGAGAGTTTGTGTGCTCCGTGCTTCTCTAATATCCGTGCTCATCGGAGTTTTCAGGATCTAGACGAATGTTGTATCTTGGAGGAATAAACGCCAGTTGAAAGTCTTACAAGAGAGCGGTATAAAGAAAGACAAACCTGTTCCAGTTGCTTCCAGAGAAGAAGCCAATAGCGGGATTGAGACGAAGAAGATGAACAGCGTGGCCATGGACCTGCTTGTACTCTTCTTCATGCCCCTGATGATAGAGAATTATAGGTTGACGGGTTACAGGATATCGGATTGTTGATGGGTAACCGAACTGTTACCAGTCTTCTTCCTGCGCTGAAAGATGCAGCAGAAAGAGAGAGGGAGATCGATTAATGGAGAGGGAACTGCAGCTAAGGCGTGCATGGGTCACACATTTATATATCTATAATATTAATAAAATAGTTATTAGGTGAATAGTGCTGGCGTCTGATTGCGTATGTTTTTTAGCTAAATATATATACTATTAATTATAAAATAGTTATTAGGTGAATAGTGCAGGTGTATGACTGCCCTTCTATATATCTACACTATTAATATATTTATAATTAGGTGAACAATGTGGGTGTCTCACTGCGAACATCAATAGTATGTGTACATAAAAAATCTTATATGCCGATCAAATTGAGTTAATCAAAGAAACGAGAAAGGGTGAAGTTTCCTTCATGACGTGGATACTGGCAAAGCTTCCACCACCGCCCTGATCACATTCCAGGATCGGCTGCACCATCAGCTCCTACATCTATCCACCAGCCGCAAATATAAAGAAACACGTTCTCAGCAAAAGCCCTTGATCATCCAATCATGACAATCATCATTTTGCAACATTAATTAAATCGATTTTTAGTTTTGAACTAGCATTAAATCAACAAGAAATCCACAAATCAACGAGAAATTCACAAACAATCCAGAAATCCACAAGAAATTATCATCAAGATCTGAGAAAATGAAACGGGCTCGGATGTTGCAGAAATTACAACCCGCCAAGGAGCAACAATGTTAAACTCCCCAAACGCATGTTTTTCTCACCTTCCATGGTGCTCAGTTTTGCACAGTACAGCAGCCGCCAGTTTAGCGAAAAAGTTTGGCTGAGCACCCACCGGAGCAGCATCTTCTCCTCTACTCAGAAGCAGGGACCAACTCATCGGAGGTAGGAAGTTTGAGGTATCAGAGACGAAATCAAAGCCGTAGTCAAACGGGTTGGAGCAAACAACAGAGAGGAAGGAGGGTAGAGCAGGCTTTTGGGAAAATTAAGAAGTCCGGGTGTGCACATAGTTTTATGGTGGATGGGTTGAAAAATAAAAATAATATTGTTTATTTTGTGATTATGGTATGCACAAAACCAGAAATAATATGCACGTAACAACGCCCTATATATGTAGGGTTTATTATCGGACCTCCCCTCGGAGTTTGCATAATTACAGGTTGCACCTCTCTATCTTTCGAAAATACATGTACTTTCCCTTTTATCTTTTCGAGGTTTACAAAATATTCCTTCCATTAGAAATATGAATGAAAAATGATAAAATCAATCAAATTGTTTTATGATATTCAATTTTACCCTTTGTAACATCTCTATATCGAAAGGTGTGACCTTTTCCTTTTGAAAATATAGATGGCAACATTAATTTATTAGTAAAATTATTTTCTGATATTTTAATTTTACTTTTGTAATAACTCTACATTGAAGAGTGCGTTATATCTATATTAATAAGGCTCTTTCGTTTCTGGGCTGTCAATACCGTCGGTCACAGTAAATTACTCTTTTGCCCTGTAGGAACGAAAAAAAAATGCAACTGCGGCTGCGCGGCTCGATCACGCGGGATCCCTAGGGGCGGGGGCGGGCGGGCTGACGCGGGGGTAGGGCGGACGGGCTGGGGCAGGTGGGCTCACGCGTGATCCGGCGGGGGCGGTCGGGCTCACGCAGGGGTGAGCCAGCCCGCTGTGCCCCGCCAGCTATTTTCGAACATAAAGCGGGTTTCCGCTATATAAACAGCGGAAACCCCGTTTTTATTGGCGATGTGGGACTTTTTAGTCCCACATCGCCATTGCAATTAAGCGGGCGGGGCCCGCCTGTGGGCCCCACCTGCAATTGTTTTAAAAGAAAACGTGCGGAAGAACAGTGGCATCAGATGATTTTTAAAAATTAAAACCTTAATTTTTTTACAGTTTTTTTAACGTTTTGTTAAAGTTTTTTTAAAAATTAAAACCTTAATGTTTTTTAATGTTTTTTAAAAATTAAAACCTTAATGTTTTTAAAGTTCTTTCAAAGTTTTTTTTAACTTTTTTTTTAGTTTTTTTTAAATATTTTTTTAATCAAAAAAAATTGTACGGGGTGAAGCCGCCGGGGGGCGGGCGAAGCCCGCCGCAAGCAGCTGGGTACTGCCGCGAGATTTTAGGGGGTTAGATTTTTTATTAGTTTTAATTTATTTTCTATTTTAATATTTAATGAATGTAAAATTATTTAAAATTTTAAATAGGTGACGGGGGCGAACACCGGAGAGGGGCGGGCGAATACCGGCGAGGGGCGGGCGAAGCCCGCCGACGCCGAGGGGGCGGGCGAAGCCCGCCTTGATTGCGGGCGAAGCCCGTGCGAAGATGCTCGTATATTAAGTGTCTGTTTGGGAGAGCGGCGGCGGTAGGAAAAAGAGTGATAGTAAAAGAAAGATTGTAGATGGAGCTGTAGGAAAAGCTCTGTTGCAAATGAAGATATGTTTGGATGAACCCTATTTGTAGAGCTTAAGCAGGTAATAAATGCTTGGCAAATTCCCTAATCTCGGCCAAATTTCCTAATCAACGGGAAAAGTAATAATTAGAAAACCAATCTTCATGATGTCAATGAAAAACCATTCTCTGATGTTTGTGAAAAACAAATCAGAGAGAGGAATCAAAAATCAGAAAAACCATTCTCCAAGGTTAATAAAAACCATTTTTTTAATCTGTTTGGAATCGAAAATCAAAATTCAGCAAAACTGTTCTCCGATGCTAATGAAAACCACTTTTCTGATCTGTTTGGAATAAAAAAACAGAAAAACCATTCTCGATGCTAATAAAAAACAAATTTTAAAACGAATCCAGGAAAAAATTGAATCCAGGGAAAAATTGAATGCAGAAACAAATCAGGAAAAAAACGTAAGCAGTAAAACACTAATCAGAAAAAGAACGAATCCAGAAAAAATTTTGATAAAAAAAAAAGAAATGAAATCAGAAATGGGGAATCAAATTAAAAAATGAACCCAGAAAAATGAATCATTCTTTGATGCTGCAGTGAAAAAACTAAACCAGAAAAAGAACGAAGGAGAAAGATCATGAGGACTAAAAAAATCAGAAAAAGGAATCAATAATCAGAAAAAAAAAAGAAAAAAAAATAGAAGGAAAAAGAGGAATCAAAAATCAGAAAATGAAAACGAACTTAGATCTGGGTCGAGATCGACGAGAGCGAGAGGGAAAAAAATAAACAAACGCTACGGTAGAAAAGTTAGACTGGAGGAGAGTCTTCGAAAATACCATTAAAAGCCCTTTTGTGCGGCTGCGGTTGCCACCGGTAGACATTTCAAACGATTTGTAAAAAGTGGTGGTGTTTTCTAGAAAACGTTACGGAGTTGAAAAGCCCTCCCAAACTGGGCCTAATATTGACTCAATAATAATGAACGCATCGCATTATTCATTCATCGATCTCCTGTGTATATATTAAAAAAAAAATATACTCATCAACTGCTTACCACTAAATTAACAATTCGAGGGACCATATTAAGATATGTTAATTAAATACGAGAGACAGTGAAAGGTCCCATCGTGTTGCCTCAATAGTCCCCGGCCACGATAGTGTCACAACGCGATGGTGTTCAATATGCCGCTCGCATCCCCGGAAGACATTAGATGACCGGCATCCGCAGTACTGCGGTTCGGAGATGCGAGCTGCCGGAGTGCGGATTGTCATGACGGTGTTAATTCGAGATATTGCTTTTCGCGGATATTTATGTAACTTCAAGTATAAAAGAGTTTCTTTGCATCTCACTTCTGTAGCCAAAAAGAAATAGTGAAAATCCTAGTGCGGCCGTGATCGTAGGCAAAGTTGCTGAACCACATAAATCTATGTGTTTTTTTCCGATCTTCGTTCATAAGAGGCGGACGGCACGGGAAAAGAATGTAGTGAATATAAGAGAGATTCCAGGCTGTGAAGCTAGCTTTGCATATTAGGCATATATCTGGTTCACTGGTTGTGAAACTGCATGGACGTCATTAATACTATATATGGCCATGAACATATCGTTGACTTTGAATCTTCTTCAAGGTAAGTGCGGTCAACCTGCAAATGGGTATATGAAGCGCATGATGATTGCTTTAAATGATTTTAGATTATTTTTAAAAAACAAGTTGGGGTTAATTAAACATTACTTTGCATTTCTTAATTATCTATGACCGCGAGCACACGGTCTTCTACAATAATGGATTTAAAATAGAGTGATGTTATGTGCAAATCGGTTTTGGCTATGTGCAAATCATCAAAATTTATGTTTTTTGAAAACACGGCTTATAGGTGCATTTTTAAGAAAAGTGTTCAACATCAAAGTTGTAGATCTCATCGAGATATACAACTTTCGTGTTTAACATTTTGCCTAAAAATGCACCTATAAGGCGTATTTTCAAAATGCGCGAGACTATTGTGAAATGTTTCGCGTCTTTTGGAAATACGTCTTATAGGTGCATTTTTAGGCAAAATGTTCAACGCGAAAGTTGTAGATCTCGACGAGATCTACAACTTTGATGCTGAACACTTTTCCTAAAAATGCACCTATAAGACGTATTTTCAAAAAGCGCGAGTTTTGATGGTTTGCACGTAGCCAAAACTGGTTTGCACGTAACATCAGTCTTAAAATATCAACCAAGTTGTACGTACGTACGTACACAGATGAGGCTTTATTTTATTTTTTTTTATATGCACAAAATGTATTTTATGTTCAAGTGGAAAGAAAAAAAATAAAATATTCAAAAGTTAGTAGGAGATGGGTACCCGATAAATTGTAGTAGTCGGATCGGACCAGCAAAAGATTAAAGACTTCTGCAGAGACGATTTCAGAGGTCCCAATTACTAGCGATTTCGAGTCCAAAAAGCGTCCCCTCAAACAGACCCTAAAGCAGTTTGTGGGCCAGCCTCCCCCTTCCTCAAGCTAGGTCTGATGACGAAGCAAGAGATTATTCTGGTGCAGGGAGCATAGATTGCTAGGACCGTGCGAGCAGAGTCAACTACCAAACCGTAGCAAGCCTCTATGGAGCAAATTGTACATCGACCAAATATTCGACAATGAAGAATCGTTGGCGATGAAGCTTGCGACTTCGGCGATGCAGATCTTACGACGATGCATGAGGGATTAAGGTGAGGGCTACTGCAAGAAATCTTTGTTTTAGTAATGAAAATTTTGGTCACACCATTGCACCATAAAGAGATATCATTGTATATTAGTTCTGAACGGTCACATCATTACATCATAAAGAGATATCTTTATATATTAGCGTGTGTGTACTAAAAATTTACTCTCACTAAAAAATGACATGTCACCAATCTTTGTACCATTACAAATTTTATAGTGTAATAGTGACAACAATTCACTAAACTTATTAATTTGGGGACTATTTTGAGATATATTTATTAATTATATTTAAAGCTCATTAACTATAATTTTTTTCTTTTAATTTTATTAAATGAAGAAGGAGGGTGAGAGATAGCTCAAATCTTTCAATACAGATCAATATTGTGCTTTCGTCTTTAATTAGGCTCAGTTTGATCGGGTTGTTGCTGATGGAAAGCAGATGATAGAAAATGGAGTTTGAGAAAAAACGATAATATTTGGATGAAATAGAATTTGTAGAGTTGTTAGAGTTGGAGTTTTGAAAAAAATGTTTGGTTACAAAATAGAGTTTGCAAAGTTGTTAGAGATAGAGTTTTGAAAAAATTGTGTGGTTACAAAATAGAGTTTGCAGAGTTGTTAGAGAATGAGTTTTGAAAAAACTGTTTGATTACAAAATGAAGTTTGGAAATTTATCAAATATTATTTTTTAATTTGAAATTGGATATATATAGTTCAAACAACTTCATTCACCTGAACTCTAAAATATTTGCATATGTTAATTACATGAGAATAGAGATAACATCCAATAATTAACAGTAATAAGTCTAATTAACAGAGAGAACATCCATTAACAGAGCAACACATGAGCTGGTTGTGATTCCACTGTGCATCACACACACGAGTGGCGGCCACCAACAGATCAATCGGCGTCTAGGATTCCTTCAATCGAACGGCAATACCATATTACTTGATGTAAAGTCGAGCAGCAATAGTAGTAAAGGCATGTTTTATTCGACTATCTTCTTAAGAACAGGATAAAGTTTCACATCTGGATAAAGTTTCACAACATAAACCACTCCACTCCTCCATGAGCATTATCAATTTGCAATCCAATAAAACAACAATATTTTCAAACTAATGCAAAAATTATTGAGAAACAACACAGTTTTAGGCTTCATTTGGTTGAGCGGTTGTGGTTGTAAAATGAGCTGTTGTAAATACAGGTATGCAAATGGAGCTGTTGGAAACTTGTTGCTGGAAATGGAGTTCTGTTTGGTTATTCTGTGTTTGCAGAACTGTTCAAAACAGAGAACCGTTTGGCAAAACTGCGGTGGCGTTTCGTAAATGTTTTTTAATATAAATTTTTTTATTAGAGATTTTTGTAAATTATTTTCGAAGACTATTTGTAGATTTATTTTAGAAATAACTATTTAGAAAGAAATACTTGTAAACCTCAAACATACATGAACTATGTAAACACATACAGGAACTCAAAAAACTCCAAAATACTTGTAAACCTCAAAATATTGAAAACTCGAAATCTCTGACGAGAGACTATGCAGATACTACCAACACATTCAAGCTCGGTGTAGTTGATCGGCAAAGGAGTCACGCAATGCCACCATCTCATCCACCCCTACTCAAATCCCTCTAACATGGTCTCCACTTGAGTTTTCATTACTCTGTCCTGTTCTTCTCTGAAGGCTCGCCGGGTAAATGAAATGCTCGTCTTCATCACAAGCACGAAAATGATTGTCTGAGCGGGATGGGTGTCTGCGAATATAATTCTGCAAAGCCATTGTTGCAATCACAATGTCTCGTTGCTTTGTCAAACTGTAGGCGACATATCTCTAAGTATTTTCCACTTCTTTTTCCATACTCCGAATGAACGTTCTATGACGTTGCGCAAGGACGAGTGAGCCTGGTTGAATATTTCCCGACGCCTTGTATATGCTTATTGCCCCTTCTAAAATTTGGTAAATGATACCATGTACCTGAATACGGTTTTAGAAAACCACGTTGTAGTGGATATCCAGCATCTACTACGTAATATTTGTCTGCAAAATTATACAGTGCAATCTATGTGTGAGTAATAGCGATCATAACTTATAATCTTACAAATTTCTTTTAAAAAGGGGTCTCAAGAAGTGAAAGGCTAACCAGGGTGGCGGGTACGGGAAATTGTAACTGGGGTCCATAAGAGCACGCTGGAATATACGGCTATCATGAGCAAGCTTGCAGATGTCGGATGTCGGACTCATGTCGGTTTTGATTTTTTATGTCGGATGTCGGATTGCAGGGGATATATCGGGGACATTTCAAAATGTCGGATTTTAATTATATATATATATATGTTTTTAATTAGATGATAATTATTTTTTCTAATTAAGGGCAAACTCAAATTCATATGAGAAGATTAAACTACTAACTAGTGTTTAAAAAATTTATAATAAATAAGAAATGTTGCTCGAACCTTCTGATGAATTCATACTACAAACAAAAAATATAAATATTTTTGAATAAATTAAAATAAAAACAACATAAGCGATAAAAACAAAATAGCAGAAATAATATCAATGTAGACACAAATAATAATAATAAGGCATTAAGTAGTTAATTAGCATAGCATTTCAAAAATTGAAGCATAGCATTACAAAAACAGAAGCATAGCATTACAAAAGCAAAAACAGAAGTATAACATTCATGGTTTCTTTTAGTAGTATTTTAAAGTTAAATATGGAGTTAGTATGCTTTAGCCTTTGATTTATGGCAGTAAACAGTAAGTAGCAGCAGGAAAAAAATAAGCAAACAACAGAAAACAACAGGTAAACAGCAGAAAACAACAGGTAAACAGCAGGTGGTAATAGAATCAGGTAGAAAACAGCTAATGTCGCCGCCATAAGCCGACATAAACCGACATGTCGGGCCGACATGTCCGACATGTCGGCCGCCATACTGGAAAACACCATTTTTCTCATCTGTGTCGCTAACGTTGCTATTTCCCCTCAAAAATGACATGTCGGACATGTCGTCCGACATCTACAAGCTTGATCATGAGTAGAGCCCTCCCAACCTGCTAATGCGAAGGTGAAACACATGTTGAAATCACAAACTGCCATAACATTCTGTGTTGTTGTGTCATGCCGGCCAATGTAGGATGTCTGTTGATCTGCGGGAACTCGAGCATCCACATGTGTTCCATCAATAGCTCCAACACAGTCGTTAAAGAACGACATGTTGTTGGATCTTACGGCGCCCTTAGAGGGGGGTGAATAAGGGAATAAAATTCTTTTTATAAATTTTAAGAAAATAACTAAGTTGTTTTGATTAATAGGATATAATATGACAAATTAGAAATAAACAATTTATATTAGGAATTGAAAACTTAGAACACAAAATAATAGAGATTACGCCAAATGATAGAAATCAAAGTAAATACAAAAGAGACATGATTATATTAAATGAAAAAGTGTTTACATAAAATTTTGATTTCTATATCGCTAGAAATCGGAGGCGTACAAATGTAAATTTCTTTTCCTTTTCTATACCGACTTGTATCCCCACAAACCGGTTGGCTTTAGCCTATCCTTCCCCGGATAAGGCCTCAAGCCGCTCTAGCCAGTCCTTCCCCGGATATGGCCTCGAGCACCCCCTAGATCTAATCCCTCTAGACCTAGTCGCCAACTCACGCGGCGAATTCCCCCTAAGCCGCGCAAGGACCTAGTCGCCAAAAACAAGGCGATTTCACTACAAGATACAAATAAAGAAATGAAGTAAATAACAAGCAAACTCCCTCTTGAGATTTCTGGAGATGAGGATGAAGGATCGTTGAAGCACAAGCGAGGTCGAAGCGATCGTTCTTCGGATGCAGCGTGATGGCTTCCTTCTCCAGAATTTCTTCTTTGGCTTTGAGTGGGAGATGATGTTTTAGCAGAGTAGCAGCACGAGAGTATGTGCACAAGTAATATCTCTGGAAGGTCTAACCAAAACGAGAGAGAGCCCAGCCTTTTATAGAACTTGGAGCTAGCGCCTGCGGTAGTGGCTAGCTCTTGCGGTAGCGTTCGTGTGGAGCGGTTGCGCAATCATCGGCGGCGTGGCGCTGTGTACGAACTGGAGATAGCGCCTGGCGGTAGCGATAGCGCTGGCGGTAGCGGGAGATAGCGCTGGCGGTAGCGGTAGCGGCTGCGTAACCGTCGCTGCGCACGAACTCGAGATAGCACCTGGCAGTAGCGGTAGCGCTGGCGGTAGTGCTGACGGTAGCGCTAGCGCTAGCGATAGCGCTGACGTTAGTGATAGCGTTGGCGGTAGCGCTGCTCCTTTCAAAAGTTTGTTCCAAACTGTTTTCTACCAGTGGAGTATTGCACCTATAGTTCCTGCACACTATAAACACACTACAAACAATATCAAATAAATATGTGATTTGTTATTCTCAAACAAAGGGATGTGACACACATGTCCAACAATCTCCTCCTTTTGATAATAACAAATCCTCTAAGCAAGAAATCAGCAATAGTGTTTATAGATAAGACAAGCAAGATAAAAGTGCTACTATAGTAAATGATATGCATGATAATGTGCATACTCCCCCTATCTTAATGCTCCCCCTACATAAATGCAATTTATATGTTACTCCCCCTAAATGATAGATTTCATGAATTTATTCTCCCCTTAATCTTCTATATTTCTTCTATATAGATTTCTTCAATTAATCTCCCCATTTTGGTATTATCAAAAGAAGGTGGGGTGAGGGTAGTAAAGAGGCATTAATATATCATGATCGAGCTTTTCGAAATATAAATAATGATAAAGAGTTTAAGCATAGCATATATAAGAGATTTCAAATATAAAGATAAGAGTTGTAAGCAAGCGGAAGAGTATAATAAACATTTTTTGTAAGCATGAAAAGCATAAGTAGAAATATGAGTTTTGGTTCAAAATTGAAAGATGTTTTAACCTTTTTGAAATCTCAAAGTTTTTCATAAAAATACCAAGCATGAAATGAACATATCAAAAAGAGAGATTAAACTACAATGTTGCTCAATTTGAAAATTCAAGAAATACCAAAATATTGTAGAGATCATGCTAGGTTATCTAGTGCATTTTTTTATAAAGAGTAGTATAGATAAAGCATTAGAATCCAATACTTATGAGAAGAAGTGTTATGAAAGATAATGATGTGCACATAAGTGTATTTTGGGCAATGTTAACAATTGATTTAAATCACAAAATACAAGACATATGCAAAGTAAAGTGCACAATAAAACACAAGTAAATCACTTTCACACACTTTTAATGCACATAGTTTTTAACAAAGTGGTGTAATAACCAAGGTTTGCACAAGTAACTTTACTACTCTTTCTAAGGTGCTCAACCTCACAATGCTTATGAAGACTTATCAGGAGGTTCAAGTAGTGCTTGGTGGAGTTATATTTGTCTACATATATATAATTTTTTGTTCATATTTGTGAGACAACATTCTCCGAATACACTTGTTTTGCAAACCAAAAATTTTAAACTTAACCACTTTTCTAAATTTCATAAGTGCAATTCAAATGTAGTGTAGGCAATAAACTTATGCAAGTTTTAATTCATTGCACAAATACAATACACAAGCAAACATTTTTAGATTTAGACACACATGTTGATTACTAAAATAAGTGAGTGAAATGTATCATTATCAATCATAAAACATTTACTCATACTTAGAGGCATGCTAAGCTTGGATCTACACATTTTGCAATACAATTGATCCACTTTAAATAGATATATCAAAGCATGATAAGCAAAACAATGTTCATAGTAATTTGAAAGAATATGTTTTAACATTGTAAATAATTCGAAATAATAGAATTCATACATGCTTGATATTGGCAATAAAGATCATACTGTTTTTTTTTTGAAATTTTTAATCACACAAACATATTTTTGTATTTTTAAATTTTGAAATTTTGTAGTTGATTTTTCAAAATATGGATAAAAACACAAATAACAAAAATATATTTTTGTATTTTTAGATTTTGAACTTTTATAGTTGATTTTTCAAAGAATGAATAAGACACAAATAACAAAAACATATTTTTGTATTTTTGAATTTTGAATTTTTGTAGTTGATTTTTCATAATTCAAACAAAACAAAAATAAAATAGACAGTAACACAAAAATAAATTTGCACAAATAAACTAACATATTTTTGTTGAATTTTAGAAATTTTAAAAATCATAAAAATCACACACCCAAGCTAGCGCCGGCGCTAGCGCTAGCACTGGAAACAGTACACGATTTTTCAAGAATTTTAAATTTTTGATTTTTGATATTGGTTAGGGGTCTTAAGAGTAGTCTTATGCAGAAGTTTTGTAATTATCAGAGATGTCTTGATTGCTTAAATTGCATAAAACATTAGCGTTTTATATGTTTTTCATCCTAAGATGTCTAAGACTCCTAATTCCAACCTTAACATTTGAAGCCTTGCATCGGGAAGAGGTTTAGTGAATATATCAGCAAGTTGAGAGTTCGTGCCAATGAAACTAATCCTTAAATTTTCCTTTTTAATGTGATCCCTTATGAAATGATGACGCACATCTATATGTTTGGATCTAGAGTGGTGTACCAGATTATTTGTGAGATCAATGGCACTTTTGTTGTCACATTTTAATTCAATAAGTTTTAGATGAAAACCAAAGTCCTCTAAAGTTTGGCTCATCCATAGAGCTTGTGCACAACAACTCCCTAATGCAATGTATTCGGCCTCCGTGGTGGAGAGTGCAACCAAATTTTGTTTCATACTAGACCATGCAACTAATGAAGGTCCTAGAAAATGACAAGTACCACTAGTGCTTTTTCTATCAAGTGAACAACCGGCATAATCCGAATCGGAATAGCCATGCAATGTAAATGAATCATTATGCGGGTACCATAATCCTAATCTAGATGACCCAATGAGATATCTAAAAATTCGTTTTACCGCTTTTAAATGAGATTCTTTTGGATTGGCTTGAAATCTAGCACATAAGCATACGGCAAACATAATATCGGGTCTAGTTGCACTAAGATAAAGTAAAGATCCTATCATACCTCTATATAAAGTTTGATCTACAGAAATTCCTGATTCATCTTTTCCTAATTTTAGTGATGCACTCATTGGTGTAGAAGCATGTTTAAGGTTTTCAAATCCAAAACGTTTAAGCATATCATGGACATATTTAGTTTGACATACAAAGATACCATCAATTCTTTGTGATATTTGAAAACCAAGGAAATAAAAAAGTTCTCCTACAAGACTCATTTCAAATTCATTTTTCATCACTAAAATAACTTCTTTACACATCTCTTCATTAGTAGATTCAAAAATAATATCATCAACATATATTTGTAAAATAATTATATCATTATTATTGTGCTTAATGAAGAGAGAATTATCCGCACTTCCCATAATATAATCGTGTTTCAATAAAAATGAGGTAAGTCTTTCATACCATGCACGGGGCGCTTGTTTTAAACCATAAAGCGCCTTTTCTAGTTTATAAACATGATTTGGAAATTTTTCATTAATAAAACCGGGGGGTTGTTCAACATAAACTTCTTCTTTTACAAACCCGTTTAGAAAAGCACTTTTCACATCCATTTGAAATAGTTTTATTCTTTTAAAGCTTGCAAATGCTAGAAAAATTCTTATAAACTCCAATCTAGCAACGGGTGCAAAAGGTTCATCAAAATCTATCCCCTCGACTTGAGAATATCCTTGTGCTACTAAGCGTGCTTTATTTCTAGATATTCTAGACTCACCATCTAATTTATTTTTAAAAATCCATTTTACACCTACAACCGGGTGATTAGATGGTCTTTCTACTAATTTCCAAACATTATGTCGCTCAAATTGTTCTAATTCTCCATTCATAGCAAAAAACCAAAATTCATCATTTAAAGCGGTAGTAACGGTTTTTGGTTCTATTTCGGAAACAAAACAAATATTTGAAAAAGATTCATAAAGATAAGAGCGAGTTCTTACCCCGATGGATGGTTCACCAATTATCAATTCCCGTGGATGATCCTTTGTGAATTTTAAGACGCTTGGAGGTACATATTCATCTTTCTTGGCCTCCTCTTCTTCTTCTTTGGAAGGTTCTTCATCACCATGCTCCAAAGGAGGTAATAGATCATCCTCTTTACCTGCGGAAAGTCTTTCTATACAAGGAACAAGCTCATCAAATTTCACATTAATTGACTCTTCAACTTTTCTCGTTCTTTTATTAAAAACTCTATAAACTTTACTAGTTGAAGAGTATCCAAGAAATGTTCCTTCATCACATTTTTCATCAAACTTTTCCAAGCTATCTTTTGTATTTAAGATAAAGCATTTACAACAAAAAACTTTGAAGTAAGACACATTAGGCTTCTTTTGAAAATAGAGTTCATATGGTGTGAGATTTAAAGATGGGTGAAGCATGATTCTATTTATAACATAACATGATGTGTTTACGGCTTCGGCCCAAAAGGACTTAGGTAATTTATATTCACATAACATAGTGCGTGCTAGCTCTTGAAGTGTCCTATTCTTTCTTTCTACAACACCATTTTGTTGTGGTGTGCGTGGTGCGGAGAACTCATGTTTTATGCCTAACATATCACAATACGAAGTAAATTTTTCATTTTCAAATTCTCCTCCATGATCCGAGCGAATGCATTTAATTTTTAAATCACTTTCATTTTAAATACGAGTACATAATTTTGAAAATTCACAAAACACTTCGGACTTGGATGAGAGAAATATTGTCCAACAATATCTAGAAAAATCATCTATTAAAACATATGTATACAATCTACCACCAAGACTTGCGGTGCTAACGGGACCAAAGAGATCCATATGAATTAATTGCAAAGGTCTTGTAGTAGAAATAGCATTTTTACTTTTGAAAGAGGATCTAGTAATTTTACTTTTTTGACATGATGAACAAATTGAAGGTAAATTTCCATTTATTCTAGGCAATCCTCCAATTAAATCTCTTTTGGCAAGTTTTACAATAAGCTTTGTGCTAGCATGTCCTAGCCTTCTATGCCAAAGATCAAGTTCATCATTTTTGGTAATAAAACATCTTAAAGATGATTTTGAAAGATCATGAAATGAAACAATATAAACATTGTGTATTCTAGGTGCAGTTAGTAAAATATTGTTTGTAATAGGATTAGATATTTTGCATAGATTAGTAGAAGATTCAAATAAAACATCTAATCCTTTATCACATAATTGGCTAATTGAAATAAGATTATGTTTTAGCCCTTTTACATAAAGAACATTTGATATAGTGAAGGATTCGTTACCAATTGTACCAATTCCCATGATTCTTCCTTTTCCGTTGTCGCCAAAAGTCACAATCCCTCCCTTCTTCCTTTCTAGGCTAAGGAACTTTGATTTATTGCCCGTCATGTGCTTGGAGCATCCTGAATCTAAGTACCACACGTCTTCATTGTCCTTAGCCTGCCTGCACATCTAGAAAGAAGATGAGAGTAAAGATCCGGATACCCAAGTGGAACCTCCCATAGAATAAGTGGAAGCTTTAGGTACCCAGATTTGCTTTAAAGTATTTTGTTTTATTTTCCTGCAAGAACTAGTTGTGTGACCCAACCTATAACAGTTTGCACACGAAATAAAGGAGGTTGAGACCCTTTTCTGGAAAATTTTCTTGCTGGAATAATTTTGATTACAGAAGGAAAGCATTTTGAAAAAGAAATTTCATGTTTCTGGCATGAGGTGCTAGCGCCGGCGTCAGTGGCTAGCGTCGGGCGATAGCCCTCACCTCGATATCCGAGCCCAAACTTTCCAGATCCATGGCACTGGTACCCTAGAATCATTTCCAGTGATTTTTGGCCTATACCAAATTTTTTAATGGCCATGGTGAGATCATGAACTTGTGCTTTAAGTGAAGAATTTTCTTTCACAAGCATGACACACCTATTTTCAAAACCTTTCTTATTATTTTTTATTTGCAAAAGAGAGGCTTCCAATTTCCTTTCTAATTCCCCCTTCTCTTTTGTAAGAGTTTTGGCATGAGAGAGGGCTTTAGAAAGTGACTCTTCTATATCTTTTGCCAATTTTGTGGAGTGATCACATTCTTGGCAAGAAACCTTTCTCTTTTCTAAAACAATCACCTTTTTGGAAAGCTTTTGATTTTCTTTAATAAGAGATTCATTTTCACGATTTAATAAAATACTATCTTTCATATTTTTATCAAAAGCTTTGCAAGTTTCAAGAAATTCATTATACAATTCATCATAAGTGGGAGGAGTTACCTCAGTGTCACTAGGAACACTGGTGTCGTCGTCGTCGTTTTCATGTCCCATGAGGCACATGTTTGCTTCCTCATCTTCGCTTGATGAAGACCCACTTGATTCTTCGGAGGAGGAGGAGGAAGAGTCATCCCATGTTCTAGCTTTTAGTACTTTCTTCTTCTCCTTCCCTTTGTGCCGTTTTTCTTTCTTCTCCTTCAAGAACTTTGGGCACTGGCTCCGAAAGTGCCCCGTCTTCCTACAATGATAGCATTCCGGTGGAGGTCTCTCTTCTTCATTGTCGCTCTCTTTTTCCTTCTTTGAAGATGACCCTTTCCATCTTTCACCCTTTTGGAAATATTTTCGAAAGGTGTTTCTCCCTTCCGGATTGCGCATGAACTTTCGGAAGTTCTTTACCAAAAGACTCTCTTCATCTTCATCCTCATCCTCTTGGCACTCCTTCTTTGATTTTAATGCCAACGCCTTCTTCTTTGGCTCCTTGTTGTATTCATCATGTTGGATTTTGAGTTCTACCTCATGGGTTTTGAGATTCCCAATGAGGCTCTCAACTTGGAGCGTCCTTAAGTTGTGCTACTCCGAAATAGGCATCACCTTCGGGTTGAATTTTGGAGGAAGAGAACGAAGGATCTTACGGACCAAGTCGCCATTTGAGAAGGTCTTTCCAAGAGCTTTTGAGGCATTGACGATCTTGGTGAAGCGCGTGTACATACCATCAACATCTTCGCTTTCATCCATTCGGAATTTTTCAAATTCCGACTCCAGTTGGAAAAGCTTGGAATCTTTAACCTGCGATGTACCTTCATGAGTAACTTCCAAATGATTCCAAATTTCATATGCAGTAGTACAAGCAGAAATTCTATTAAATTCATTTCTATCTAACGCACAAAATAGAGCATTCATGGCTTTTGCGTTATTTTTACATTTGAGTTTATCCCGATCATCCCATTTATCTTTGGGTTTTTCTAACATAACCTCTCCAACTACAAATGTAGGAGGAGTGTATTCTTCTTCTACCATGTTCCAAACCTCAATATCTATGGTCATTAGAAAACAACGCATCCTATTTTTCCAATAATTATAATCTGACCCAGTAAATAGTGGAGGTCTACTAATTCTCTGACCCTCGGAAAAAGCGAGATCATAAGACGCCATTATTCCTGGTTTTTAAACCGTTTGGAATAACCTGGCTCTGATACCACTTGTTGGATCTTACTGCGCCCTTAGAGGGGGGGGGGGGTGAATTAGGGAATAAAATTTTTTTTATAAATTTTAAGAAAATAACTAAGTTGTTTTGATTAATAGGATATAATGATGACAAATTAGAAATAAACAATTTAGATTAGGAATTGAAAACTTAGAACACAAAATAATAGAGATTACGCCAAATGATAGAAATCAAAGTAAACACAAAAGAGACATGATTATATTAAATGAAAAAGTGTTTACATAAAATTTTGATTTCTATATCGCTAGAAATCGGAGGCGTACAAATGTAGATTTCTTTTTCTTTTCTATACCGACTTGTATCCCCACAAACCGGTTGGCTTTAGCCTATCCTTCCCCGGATAAGGCCTCAAGCCGCTCTAGTCAATCCTTCCCCGGATATGGCCTCGAGCACCCCCTAGATCTAATCCCCTAGACCTAGTCGCCAACTCACGCGGCGAATTCCCCCTAAGCCGCGCAAGGACCTAGTCGCCAAAAACAAGGCGATTTCACTACAAGATACAAATAAAGAAATGAAGTAAATAACAAGCAAACTCCCTCTTGAGATTTCTGGAGATGAGGATGAAGGATCGCTGAAGCACAAGCGAGGTCGAAGCGATCGTTCTTCGGATGCAGCGTGATGGCTTCCTTCTCCAGAATTTCTTCTTTGGCTTTGAGTGGGAGATGATGTTTTGGCAGAGTAGCAGCACGAGAGTATGGGCATAAGTAATATCTGTGGAAGGTCTAACCAAAATGAGAAAGAGCCCAACCTTTTATAGAACTTGGAGCTAGCGCCTGCGGTAGTGGCTAGCGCCTGCGGTAGCGTTCGTGTGGAGCGGTTGCGCAACCGTCGGCGGCGTGGCGCTGTGCACGAACTGGAGATAGCGCCTGGCGGTAGCGATAGCGCTGGCGGTAGCGGGAGATAGCGCTGGCGGTAGCAGTTGCGTAACCGTCGCTGCGCACGAACTCGAGATAGCGCCTGGCGGTAGCGGTATCGCTGGCGGTAGAGCTGGCGGTAGCGGTGGCGCTAGCTATAGCGCTGGCGTTAGTGATAGCACTGGCGGTAGCGCTGCTCCTTTCAAAAGTTTGTTCCAAGCTGCTTTCTACCAGTGGAGTATTGCACCTATAGTTCCTGCACACTATAAACACACTAAAAGCAATATCAAATACAATATGTGATTTGTTATTCTCAAACAAAGGGATGTGACACACATGTCCAACACATGTATCGAGTGTCATTCAATATTTGGGGGGGGGGGAATATCATTGAAAAGGTGGTCTACAGGGGTGATGACATCAGAAGATAATCTCTTTATAGCAGTGATACCCTTTGCAAAAATCTACTTATAGTTTCTGTAGAGTGTTGGAATCGTTCACCTGTATTTTGCATTGGTATATTATGTCCTAAAATATGCAATGTAACTGCAAGCACTTCTTGTGGTAGAGTTCTCCTGGATCCTTGCAATCCATATTGTTGTGTGAGGAGTGTAAGTAGATCTGCAAATATTACCTTGGACATTCTAAACGCGCTGAAAAATCTTAATGGGTGTCCATCAAGTAGTTCATCAATCCACCTAGCTCCTGTTTGGCTTGATGTCATGCAAGGTGTATTAGAGAAACCACTAGAGCCGATTAACTCGTTATTTACTACTAATATAAATTGTTGTCCACTGAGTGCTCTATTACGATAAAACCAGCCGGCTACTTGCTGCTCAGTCTCCTCACCAGAACTGCTATGATCCGAAGATAACATTGTAAACCTGCGACAAGTACACTACATTATTTTCAAAATAATATAAATATCCATCTAGCTCATATAACTCCAGTGTTATAAATGTCCAACAATGCAAAAAAATGTTCAACAACGAGACAAGTAAATCACAGTACAAAAAATAAACATAAACATCAACATAAGAAGGTGTCCGTTTCGATCACAGGAAAAACATAGAACCAACTACTCTAATTTTTTGTCAAAACAATCCCGCAACCATGTTAGACGTCGATCCCGCCGAATGCTCATAAAAGTTTCTCGATTCTGCTTTTGTCTCATAAACATGAGGCAGTAGTATTGGTATAAGTCCAAGTTCGAATCATCCATAACCTCAGTAATAGTCTCGAGCCCTACAACAGTCTCAGGAATGGTGTACAACGATGAAGATATCTGGATGTGAGGAGGCTCCAACATGCACTTCCCAATAATGCGCGATGTTTCAGCTATGTCTTCCATCGGCGAACTCCTTGTCTTCTTATTACTCATCTTGCTTTTGCCCTTAGCCGTCCGTTTATTCCTTGCATCAGCAGAAGATGTCTCGTTCATGTTCTGTGTGTCATCTTCGGCAAACAGGTCATGTTTGTCAATCGACACATGCTCAAAATTTCTTGAACTGGGAGCCCAAGCAAGATCTCATGTAGCTACGACCTGGCTGAACATCATAAATAGATTCTCTTCTAAATCAGGGGATATGCCAGCGAATTGAAACTTTTTTGCCGTCGGAACAACCTAGGATAGAAATAATAAATATGTTATAACAGGCTGATAAAAATATTTGCAAGAAAAACAAGAATATTTAAAAAAAAACATACTAGGAGGCGTTCTTTCCACCAATCTTCTGAAGCGACAATTGTTTTGTGAATTGGATCCCAGCCCAAACCCGTCTCACGGCCCTTTAGCTCCCTCCATAACTTCCAATCTTTTTTTAGTTAATCTCACTTGTTCTTCATCTGATTTCGATCATACATCTTTCCCGTGCGAGCAAAAAAATTTGTTGTTAGGTTTGCCCACCCATCCCTGCTAAAGTGTGTGGTTGGGTGATTACCCAACTCTATTTCTTTCAAGCACAAGGCACAGAAAATCATAACATCGCTGGCCTCCCAATTTGCGCTAACATCACCTTCTTTATGTTTACCCATAATGACTGTATGTACGGAAAAATAAAATCAAGAAAAGTGAACACACACAAGTAAAAAATTTGCAAGTAAAGTGAACATCATTGGCCTCCCAGTTTGTTCTTCTTGTTTGACTTAACACACAAAAAAACTTAACACACACACACACACACACACTCACACACACACACACACACACTCACACACACACACGCATTCACATACACACACACACATTCACTTACACACACATAAACACATAAAAAATACTTAACACAAACACGCATTCATACACACACACTCTCTCTCTCTCTCTCTCTCTCTCTCTCTCTCTCTCTCTCTCTCTCTCTCTCTCTCTCTCTCTCTCTCTCTCTCTCTCTCTCTCTCTCTCTCTCTCTCTCTCTCTCTCTCTCTCAACACACATTACATACATGCACACACACTCTCTCTCTCTCTCTCTCTCTCTCTCTCTCTCTCTCTCTCTCTCTCTCTCTCTCTCAACACACATTACATACATGCACACACACACACACACACACAATCAACACACATTACATACATGCACACACACACTCTCAACACACATTACATACACACACACCTTGCATATATGCACACACACACATTGCATACACTCACACATTACATACATGCATACATGCTACCACACATTGCATACATTACATACACTCACACATTACATACATGCACACACACTATGCATACACACACATTACTTACAGACATAAGCCAAATCACCAACAAAATTCAAAAGCTAATGGTATACCTGCTGGTGTTGAATGTTGCAGCTCAAGGGCAAGATCCAAAAGCTTTTTGAGCAAAAGGGAGATCACAGTTGCACAAAACAAGGGGGAAAGGTGAGAATCATGACGTCATTGCCAGGTCCGACTAGGTAGAGAATGCGGCCGGAGAAGATGCCTGTGATCCTTACCTCCTCTGCTCGGGTCCGAGTAGGGATGAAGAAGAAGACCGGGATTTGCTCAATGAAGGTACGAAATCTGGTCGGGTCCGACTAGGGAGAAGATGACTGGGATCTGCCGCCGGAGAAGATGACGCCAGAGTAGATCTGCTAGTGGAAGATGACGCCGAAGTAGATCAGCTAGGGGAAGATGACGCCGGAGTAGAGATCTGCTAGGGGAAGATGACGCGAGCGCTGGCCTCTTCTCCTCCCCCAAACGCGCTCAACCGGTGCTCTCGATCAGGATTTCGGCCCGCAGATGCTAGAGCAGCGATAAAACGCCGTGCGGTTCCAATCTACAGCGGAAAAACAAATAACACGCACGAGGTGCGGTGCATTTTTAAAAAACGAAACGTGAATAAACGCTTAAACAAATAAGGCCTAAAGCTTCAAAAATCAACATAGTGAAGCTTCAAAAATCAACATTCAATCTCAACCATTAAAAAAATGCATAAGAGGAGCAATCGGAAAAAGGCGAACCCGGTTGATTGCATGGGGAGAGCAGGAGCACAGGAGGAGGAGCGATAACTTTATACATGAAAAAACTTTGATTAACCACTATATTCATTCTTACTTTCTTATATGTAGTTATGTACACAGTAAAAACTAATACATAGTTAACAAATATCATTCATCCTTGGTCCTTTCCAAAGCCTTCACAAAAAGCCTCCCAATAATTATAGGTCGATCCAAATTTCATTTCCATAAAATAGTATATGTTCATCATTTTGTGTTTTGACCCTTCTCTTAATTAATATACCGTCCAATCGGCAAGAAAACGTCGAGCAAATGAAAGACTTTGAAAACACGCAGTCATAAAATCAAGGCAAGCTTTTACCAATCTCAAGTGCACACTTCTCACTCCATCTTAGAAAATTTGAAAACTATCTCACTTAGGCTCCGTTTGGAATTGCGGTGGCGGTCATGAACGCGGTAGTTATGAACTATCATTTGTGAACGCCGACCTCACCTAAGAAACTTCATCCACTTTTTTGTTCAATACTAGTTTTATTTTATTGATGGTCGTCCTAACCGTTGTCATGCCAAACATACATTTTGATATTCTATGACGGTGTAGTTTTTGTCCAAACTCACCGGAGCACAAACATCGCGCCAAACGGAGCCTTAGATTAATATTATTCTTATCAGCTGTGCATAGTGTTGGCGAAGCTTGACTCATCAACATGCACTGCTTCTACCACTTTTTAACCATTCCATCTGCAGGTATATGCCCCTGCAAATCTGTTTCCTCGTAGCGCACGCTCGGGATTTCGGCGATGCAAATGGGGATACAATGAGGGATCGGGATTTCGGCTTGCATAGAGGGCTTAGGGCTAAAAACATATATTGTTTTAAATTGAGTTTTAATTTTGTTTTTTTAAATCAACTCCAAGGATTGTTTTGATGGTACACATCATTACATCAAAACTCACTTAAATAGATTTATGTATATCCTCTGTTCATCGTTCTCATGAAAAAAAATTCACGCCGAATATAAAATGCACAACTTTTCAAATTAAATAAAAAAAAATATACTAATTACATTCATTCTTAGAAAGATGATAGTTTCACCGAAGATGTTTTTCCCTTTTATCTATACTAATGTATAAAAATATCACCATACGGTGTAATGTGTAATGGTGTGGACTATCAAAGTAATGTAGCGCTCCATTCAATCATCTCCTTTTTTTTATTTAATGAATAAAAATCACCTCCTCACGATGCCCTTGAGACTGCAAATCGTGCTCTCTGGCGAGCGAGTCGCGGGAGTGTCATCGCGCTGCGGCACTGTCGTGACCAGAGTATTATTGTTGGCCGCACGAGAGGCCTCCGTGCACGAATCATATATTCCAGTGTTGAGTAAATATATATATATATATATAAAGATTAAATTATAATATATAATTTAATTCTAGGTGAGCATAAGTAGGTGTGCTCACGAACCGAATTGAATCGAATAATACATCAATTAAATTTAAAATTGGGATAGAACGTAGAGATTCATATTTGGATTTATTCGAATATTTGAATTCGGATTCAGATTCAGACTCATCCCAAAATCTTAGATTCAAATTGGAATTAGAATTCGGCTTCAGACTTAGAAGAAATTGAATTTGTATATAAAACTTAACTAAAGCACATGAGAAATTTAATAGAGATAATATTATTCCGAGTTGAATACCGATTCAAATTTCAAAAATATGAATAGACAGCAAAAGTTTCAATGTCTCCTAAAACTTGATGAGGAAGACTACAATACAGGATCGCTTTCTTGCACAATAACAAGCCTCCATCTTCATGGGGCAAGCAATAAGCTTGCATAAGAATCAATGTTCACCTCATCTCCCCTGTTTCTTCCTCTCCCTACTCTAAGAATCGACCCCAAATTTGGCATCGCTCTCTTCCTCTTCTTGATAGTTATCGATGGAGATCGGCCGGCAATTCTCACTGATCCGGCCATTGATGATGCCCTCCTGTCCTTTGACTTTCTCCTGTTCCCTAACGTTGGTTTTTCTCCAATCAGCTTTACAGGAGTAGAGATTCCAGCGAGCTCATTGCCTTCCATTGTTGTCTGAACAACCACTGATTTTTCCTCCTTCGCAGCTATCATTTCTTTGATTTCCTTCTCGATGTGTTCAGTCTTCAGCAGCATCTCCTTCTCTTGTTCCCTCAGTGCTTCCATCCATCCATTAATGGCCGCTATCTTCTTGTCGGCCACTGCATTTGCCGCCTCTCCCGTCTTGGTCAAATACTCATACTCCCAATTTGAGACCCAAATCATGGCCGAATTCTGAGAATCCATGGCCCTGCTCATCACTGTCTTCTCCATCATGGTCTTCAACTTCAAAAGAGCTGCAGCTTCTGATGCCTTCACTGCTTCGAGCTGTGATATCATGCCATCCAACTTCTTCTGCTTTGATTTGACATCCATTTCAGTCTTCATGACCTCTTGTTTGACACCACTCGTCTCTTTCCTGGCATTCTCCTGCTCATCCTTCGCCGTGTTCACTTCAGTCTGAAGTTGCTGAAGTGCGTTGCTGAGATTGGTGATGATTCCCCTGGTTCTCTCCTCCGTCGAAGCTGCCGATTCAAGCTTCGATTTCTCTTTCATTAGACGTGAATTCAGACGCTCGATACTCGATTCTGCGTCCTTCTCGAGTTTCTTCAACCTGTTTGTCTCCCTGGAAACCTGCAGAATCTCTTCTCTAACAACATCCATTGATGACATGAACTGGAAGCCCTCGTCTTTGATTCTCTCCAGCTCCCTTTTCGCATTGCTCAGTTCCTCCTCAACAACACGCAGTTTATCCTCGCTGACTCTCCTCTTCGTCTCCGAGCCTTCCAAAATCTCCTTTTGCAAGTTCTTCTCCATTGCCCTAACAAGCTCCATTTCATTCTGCAGAACTCTGATATCAGTGCTAGTGGCAGCCAGCTTCTCCTCAATCTCCTTCCCTCTGCTAATCTCTCTCCGAACCTCGCTGATCTTTCTCTGGGCTGGCTCCATTTTCTTCGAAAACTCCATTTCTTCAGCAGCTCGCTGGGATTCAATCTCCCTCAGTTCCTTCTCCGCTTCGATCCTCGCCAGCTCAACGAGCACATGCTCCTCATTCGCTTCATCAATCTCTTTCACCAGTTCTTCCGCCCTATTCAAGGATGAACTCGTCTTCCCATTGTAAAATTCAACATCTTTTTCAGCTTTAGATTTGGACTCTAAAACAGAGGAAACATCAAGTTTCAGTTTTTTTAGGTCTTGTCTTAGGCAAGTTAACTGTTGCAAAAGTTCTTCGTAGTGAGGCTCTTCTCCTCCTCCTCCATGTGTTGCATTCCCTAGAGATTGGAGCTCTAGTTTTTGAGAGTGAACTTGTGCATTGGATTTCTCAATCCTCAAAACCAAATCTCTCACTGCCTTCTTCGCATGAAGCAGCTCCACTTCCGGAGATTTCCCCTGCTTTTCCGATCTTTTCACGTCTTTGAACTTCTCCGTTGTGAACTTGTCATCAATGGAGTTTCGGGAAGGTGAGCTCTGATTGTGAACGAAGAAAAAACGTTTTGTTAATGGAAGAAAGCGTGAGAAGTTGAGCTGCATACCTGATTGTGTGAACCGCTGTCTCTGTTCTTTTCTAGCTCTCTTTCTTGTGTGTCGGTGCCGTTGCTTTTGAACACCATGCTCATCACCGCTCTAACAACTTGTTAGCTCACAAATCAAGAAGAAACATTTCTGTGAAGGAAGAAGATTTATCTCGAACTTCTGCAAGTGATAAGAGGAATTGATAGGTTGGTGATGTTGGAAAATAACCAGCCTATCCTCCTGTGATTGTGGAAAAATCCATGGAAAGTTCAATAGTTATGGGTTGTATTATGAATCTGCGACTGTTGGTTTGAGTTTTTTCATTTATGAGTTCTAGTTTCAGGCAAAATAATATATAAAAAATCGATTTTTTTTTTTTTTGTGTGGCAAAGACGAGCTTATCAGCTTTGGGGGCGGCTCAACACCACAAACAATTGGGGGGCCGGGCTTCCGTTCCAGCCTTCCAGACATCAAATGTTTGCAACGTGGCTGTGCTGCAAATCAATGCCTGGGATTAATTGCAACGTGGCTGTGCAAAATCTAAATCCAGATTATTATTTTTAATTTAAATAGAGCAATAATGCTATATGCAAATTTCATATTTACCCTAAATCCTGAATATTTAAACATGAGGATGAAAAATTAAATGAGACTAATTTCAAAAAAGTTGGAAACATTATGGACCTATTTCAAACAATTAAAATTTTAGGGACTTATTTAGCCATTTTGCCTAATAAAAATGGATCACATCTTCTATTTTGTAAAGCATGTTGATGTGATGTCTTGACTCTTAATTTGTGAAATGAATCTAGAAATATAACTGATTTTTTCTAGATTCATTTTTATTTTTTGAACTAATAAGGTTCTTAAAAATGGGAAGAAATGATGTTGGGTAATATAACTTTTTGATTGTTTTTTTTTTATAATTTGTACTGATCTGCATATAACAAAAATGACAGCATGCAATAATTTTTAATTTGTTTTGCCGTGTATATAATACAAATTTGCATATAGGCAATATTGATGTGCATCATTGCATATTTAAATGGCAATAGACTTATTGTCACTTGCATATCATGTATGGACCTTAAAAATAGATCTTCACTGTGATGAGATAATCAGTCTTAAGTGTTAATTTCTCCACACAAGTAGTTGTCCCCAAAATTTGCATCTCATAGACAATTGTGGGCACAAACATACTTACGTAGTCTATAAGCTAAAAAACAAGTACTATTGACTTTGACTTGCTCGCACATTGTCACATTTGTTTGTACAACTTTCTCACCATAAAAACACGTGCGCATCACACATTTGTATGTTAGTCATATGCATTTATAAAAATCGAATTAGTTTTGAATTAAATCAAAATAGATAATATCTGTTTGACACAATTTTTTTGCTCTGATGAGTTTGGATAAAAATGTCATCATCACAACACAAAATGCATGTTTGGCAAAAGAGTAGTTATGACCACCACCAAGAAAAGAAAAACTTATTTTTAATATAAGAGTGGATGAAGTTCACGAACGGGCGGTTCAAAACCACTGCATTCACGACCCGCCGTGTGAAACACAGCCTTTAGACTCCAAAGAACCAGAGTTGGGCCAAATAAAATAAAACTCGTGTATTATATTTTTCAAAAAATTCTCAGTGAATTTTGAGTTCCAAATAAAGTAATCTATCTAATTATAATTAAAGCGTGTTAGTCCAAGCCCTTATTGTTAATGTAGACCCGAATTGTGAGGTGAAAAATCTTGATATAAAAATATAGATTGAAAATTGAAAATCAAAATAAATTTGCTTCTATACATCCCAAAAATAATATATGCCAGAACTGTCTGGTGCCGGCAAACAAAAAATGAACTAAAAAAACATGTGGAATTTTAGACAGCAAGTTTCCATCTCGACTAACTTCACATTTACAGTACAGCAAATACAGTAAAAACCTAACTTCCTCTGTAAGAAAACTCAACTGCTACACCATCGAACTGAGAAAACTGAAAAAATTAAAATAAAAACCTAACTTCCTCTGTAAATTGTCGAATGAAACCCAGGAGCCAGACGAACAAACCATTCTATATTCGCAGATGCACAATTCGCCGCCTTAAACTTCACAAGATGTCTCCTTGAAGCCTTCTCTTCACTTAAATTGCATCAACAGTGCAACAACTATTTTCCAGGTTCTCCCACTTAGTAGTATGAAACTGTAGAGCACAACTCTTTCTTCTATTTCCTTTTTTTTTTCTTTTTTATAGTTTTCATCCAGAAATAATAATAATAATAATAATAATAATAATAATAATAATAAAAATAATAATAATAATAATAATAATAATGCGGCCTCACAGCATGACCATGTATAAAAATAGAAGGCCATGTATAAAGGGAAAAAGGAAATGAAGTGTAAAAATCAAGCTTCATCTGCGAAATTTGTTCTGCGATGCAAAGAAGCGGTAATCTGGAAGGTTTGCATTGAGGAGTCGCAGCCACTTATCCGCAGCTTCCAGTAAGATATTCGCAAGCTTCCCGTCGCAATTACTATTAGAAGTCCATATCGAACTTTTGAGCTTGTAGGAGGCAAGACCGAATACTGGAAGAGAGAGCTTCGGAACACCATACACTCCACATAGTTTGTTTATGCTGCGTTCACAAGTGCTGCCTACATTTAGGTAGTGGAAAGCAATATAAGCAAACAAACAAGATGTGATTTTGCAATGATCGACGAAAAAGAAAAAAAAAACTTCAATGAAGACGGCGCCAAATAGTAACTTTTTGGTCTGGCATGTTCGGCAAGAATGTGAAAGTGCGGCCCAGGTGTCTGGGGCGCCGACGCTCCGCATTTCCGGTGACGCACAATGTGCGAAAGATGCCTCAAAACAGAGCCTTGAGTTATTCCAATAAGTTCAACCCGGACTCAGATTGTTGTAATTTACAGTATACAATTGAGAGTAGAATGAATAACAAGAAACAGACTTAGTTTCTTCTCTTTCTTCATTACCTATTTAAATATTCAAATCCAACATGGAAGATACTATTGATATCTTATAAAATGTATAGTGTTGTTGTGAAATCGGATCGAGTTAAGCCGCGGTAGCGCAACGGAATTTCACGAATGAGCAAGAGCCAGTGTCGCGCAAAATAAAATACGGAACGAGATTCTAGCATACACAGACGACACAAAGGATTACGTGGTTCGGAGTATGAGACTCCTACTCCACGGGGAGAGCGCGCCGGACAAATTCCACTAAAATCAGAAAGTTACCGATTACAATAGACCTCAATGGGTCGAACAGAGAAAGGAAACAAAAAACAACTGACACTGGAGCTGTCGGATTTCCGACAGCGCTGTCGCCGGAACGTTGCTCCTCCTGAGCAACCAAAAATGCGCGCGCCAAGCTCGGCCGGAACTCCCTCCAGACCACCGTGCTCCTTCGCCGCCGCGCCTGATGCCTGTCTCGTTGCTGCTCTGCCACTGGGCCCAAGACCCGCCGCCGCTGCCTGAGACGAAGCCGAAGCCGCTGGAATTGCACCGCCAGAAGCTCTCTGTTCACAAATTGGATCTCACGGATTCCCTCCTCTTAATTGGCATAAACGGTCATGGCAGCTCCCCTATAAATAGCAACAAATCCCCCCCCCCCCCTTTAATTAGGAGATAATCTAATATTGGAATGATGAATAGCCGGCCACAATTAACTTCCAAAAAATAGGATTCCCAAAATTGAATTTCGCCCGGAATAGGTAATAACACCTCCCACGGATCGCCGACGTGGCGCGATCCGGACGATCCATGCGCGTGTGAGGTGTCACGATCCTAACAATCTTCACATTGACGCCTCACGCAAACGAAACTCCACCTTGACGAACGTAACTCCACCTTCAGCTTAAATCTCTACTACCGGCGACTACGAGCCCCCTCTCCCTGGGGCCTGACCGCGATTAACGCGCATCAGAATGAGTCAAGTCAAGACCGCTCTTGAACTTGACTCCAGTCACTGGACTTCCTCGCAAGTCCGTACTAATATCCCTCCAGGATATCTCCTGCAACTTCCTACCTCTATCTCTACCGAACTCCCTCAACTCCCGGTGGCGCACCCCGACGAGCTTCACCCTTGCCCTATAGACAGAGTCTTTTGCAAGACGACTCGCACTCAACCTCTCACTGTGCGACTCCACCTTCTCCTGAGTGATCATGAGTTCCCTGGTGGGACCCTTGAACCGGATGGCTCCCTTTGCGGCGTCTGGGCTCTCCTGAGATGACTCTCCGCCCACGGATGCGAAAACTTTACCTCTGCCAAGGTCCTTTCTCTGCGCACACGCCCTCGCCACGAAACCTGCCCTGCTCCTCCGCCGGTCCTTCCTAGCTTTCCGCTGAGAGCGGATCCTGCTCTCTATAGCTCTATCGAAGGAACCGCGATCTGGGGAGATCGCATGAAATGCATATGCTACTGTGCCATGTAGCTCGAGAGACGGTCTGACCTCTCTCCTCGCATCTCCCCTGGCAGTCGTGGTGCCAATCAGTCTATAGAGCGACCCGAAACGCTCTCCTCTCAAGACTGTCTGCGCGCCTCTCCTGACCTCCAAATATCCGCCGTTACTGGTAAAAGAATACCCGGCGGCCTCCAGAGTGCCTAACGAAATCAAACTCTTCCTCAAATCGGGCACATACCGAACGTCGGTGAGGGTCCTAACCACTCCGTCAAACATCCTGATCCTGATGTTACCGACTCCTGATATCTCGCACTCTGAAACGTTCCCCATCCGAACTCAACCACCCTCATGTTGCCTAAAGCTGGAGAACCACTCTCTGTTTGGGCACATGTGGAACGTGCATCCTGTATCCAAGATCCAGGAGCCTGTGGTCTCACTGCTGGGTGCAGCATGAAGAGCGTCGGCGTCGCTTTCATCCTCAGATGCCACCGCAGCCAAATCTGGCTCATGCGCCTGCTCCTTGAGCTTCAGCTTCGGACAATTGTCCTTCCAGTGCCTTTCCTCTTTACAGTAGTGACCCGTGTTCCTGCCTACGGACTTTACCCTAGGTCGGTCTTCCCACTTGCCTTTCCCTCTCGATCTACCACTCAAGGTGTCCTTGCTCTTCACGAATAAGCCCTCGTCGGCCCTAGGGCCCGACTTGCTCCTCGTTTCGTTCGAGAGCAGCGTCGTCATCACTTCTTCCATCTTCAGGGTATCCTTCCCGTAGAGGATAGTGGTGACCAGATGATCGAAGGACCTCGGCAATGAAGACAACAGAAGCAGAGCCTGGTCTTCCTCCTCGACCTTAACGTCCATACTCCGCAACTGGGAGACGAGCTTGTTGAACACGTTCATGTGATCTAGCAGTTGCGAGCCCTCCGACATTCTCAGGCTGTATAGCTGCTTCTTCACATACAGCTTATTCGTCAGCGACTTGGACATATATAGCTCCTCGAGCTTCTTCCACAAGTCCGCCGTCGTCTCAGCATCCACCACGTTGTACATCACCTCATCGCCCAAACACAGCTGAATCGTGCTGATGGCCTTCAGATCGAGCTCCTCCCATTCGTCGTCCTTCTTCCCGGACTTCTCCTTGCCGAGGAGAGCCTTGTGAAGACCTTGCTGGACGAGAACGGCCTTTATGCGCTTCTGCCAAAGGCCAAAATCAATCTTGCCGTCGTACCTAGAAATCTCAAATTTTGCCGACATTGTCTTGCTCGCAGAGCTACTGGGCGATCAAGATGATATTCGCGGAACCGATCTGGGAAGGTAGGGAGCGGACCAATGTCGTCACCCACCGTTGACCCAAATCAGAGAACCGGAACGTCCAGACGATCACCCCCGCGCAACCTGGCTCTGATACCAATTGTTGTGAAATCGGATCGAGTTAAGCCGCGGTAGCGCAACGGAATTTCACGAATGAGCAAGAGCCAGTGTCGCGCAAAATAAAATACGGAACGAGATTCTAGCATACACAGACGACACAAAGGATTACGTGGTTCGGAGTATGAGACTCCTACTCCACGGGGAGAGCGCGCCGGACAAATTCCACTAAAATCAGAAAGTTACCGATTACAATAGACCTCAATGGGTCGAACAGAGAAAGGAAACAAAAAACAACTGACACTGGAGCTGTCGGATTTCCGACAGCGCTGTCGCCGGAACGTTGCTCCTCCTGAGCAACCAAAAATGCGCGCGCCAAGCTCGGCCGGAACTCCCTCCAGACCACTGTGCTCCTTCGCCGCCGCGCCTGATGCCTGTCTCGTTGCTGCTCTGCCACTGGGCCCAAGACCCGCCGCCGCTGCCTGAGACGAAGCCGAAGCCGCCGGAATTGCGCCGCCAGAAGCTCTCTGTTCACAAATTGGATCTCACGGATTCCCTCCTCTTAATTGGCATAAACGGTCATGGCAGCTCCCCTATAAATAGCAACAAAATCCCCCCCCCCCCCCTAATTAGGAGATAATCTAATATTGGAATGATGAATAGCCGGCCACAATTAACTTCCAAAAAATAGGATTCCCAAAATTGAATTTCGCCCGGAATAGGTAATAACACCTCCCACGGATCGCCGACGTGGCGCGATCCGGACGATCCATGCGCGTGTGAGGTGTCACGATCCTAACATAGTGTGTCTATGGATGAATAATGGAGTTCTCTATATAAGAATTACAACAATTAAGCATAAATTTATTTAAGGAAACATCAAATGAAAATGTATCGGGGTCAAAAAATTTCCAAGCAAAGCAGAACCGTGCAGATCTCCAATTATGGCTTCGTTAGGCGCGGCATATTTGCTCCAGTGAGTTGGGTCAAAAACGCCGTTAACATTCTAGAATGTATGTTTGGCAAGACAAAGGTTATGACTGCTACCAAGAAAATAAATTAGTTTTGAGTATAAAATGGATGAATTTTTTTAGCCGGGGTCGGGCGTTCATGAATGACGGTTCATGACCACCGTGTTCACGACCGCCACCACCGCGCCAAACGAAGCCTAAACACGGCTTATTTGCTCCAGTGAGTTGGGTCAAAAACGCCATTATCATAGTTGTATGTTTGGCAAAACAAAGGTTATGACCGCTACCAAGAAAATAAACTAGTTTTGAGCATAAAATGCATGAATTTTTTAAGGTGAGGTCGGGCGTTCATGAGCGACGGTTCATGACCACCGCATTCACGACCGCCACCACCGCGCCAAACGAAGCCTACATTTGTTGAAAATGTAAGATATTACATTGAGATGAGTTTTCTTCTTTTCTTATTTAAATTTTCTAAGGAGTTATAGTTTTTGTGTATTATTGTATAGCAATAAAACGTCAATAATTAATGTATATTTTTTAGTTAATCCTTGGTATGGATTAGTTCAATCTTTCTATGCCCAAACTTATTAATCTCATAGTTAAATGATTATTGTCATTTCAAAAAGTCCAGACATGTCATTTCAAAACATTTTTGGTATGGATCCCACGCCGTTGGTTATCTAGTATTCAAGTCTTTTGAGTCGTATTGTATCGAGTCAAGTGTATTAGGTGTTTCAATAACGTAGGCGTCGAGTCAAGTTATATGCATCGTAGTATTTTGTGTTTTAATATTTCGCATAGTTTCGTTGTATCGGGAATTTACGTCCGTGCCGTTGAGCCCTAATATAAGGAGGGTCTTGTCATGTAAAGAGGAATCAATCAAATAATGAAAAGTTCTTTCTCTCTCTAATTCCTCTCCTTCGAGCCCTCTCCTCCTCTAGGGTTTCCTCTCCCTCTCCCCCAAGCTTCTTCTAATTTCCTCTTCTCAACCTTCATTCTAGGGCTTGCCCTTGTATCTCCGCCTCCATAGATTGACGGCCCAAAGAAGCCCATAACAACTTAGTATCAAAACCATCGGTCCACTTCCGCTGACGCACGCAAACATCTCCCAGTTCTGTCTACGTCTCCAGCAAGCCCGCCAACTTCATCCCCACCATGCACACACCGATTCCAAGCCACAACTTTTCCCCGAAGAAGCCAACACCTCTCCGATGTCGCTGCTTTCCGCTCGTCGACGGCATTCCCTCAACCGCTTCCATCGATCCAGGTACCATTTTCCGCTACCGGCGACGTCTTCGTCCATCGACGCCTCTGCCTCTGTCAACGTCGCCAACGCACATCCAGGAACGAGATCCACGTCGACCTCGCCAGCTAGAAACATCGTAGCTTGTGTCGTTTCCGTCCAGCGATGCCTTCAACGTATGATGCTCGATCCTGCGTGCGTCTCGGGCCGCACGTGCCTCCTTCCGCTAGGCGCAGGATGCCTGCATCGTGCCGCTCCAGTCGTAAAAGCCGACAGCCTCCTGCTCGTTCAGAACCTTCTCTATCCCTTTCTAAGCTCTCGAGCCGCCCTTCTTTTCAAAGCATCGAGCCCAACATTTTGCCTCCCATCAGAACACCTCATATCGAGCAGCCCACGAGATTTTCTCGAGCCCAGCGCAACTCCTCGAGTCCAGCGCAACTCCATCGAGCCATCTTCTGCGATTTCCGCAATTTCGAGCCTCTCCCTCTCGAGCCCTATGCAACCCGTGTGAGAAGAAGCCGATTCAGGCCGGTCTGAATTCCTGGGGCTGCACACCTGCACACCTTACGTTTATAGTTGCACGCCTCTGACTGGATGTTTGATTAAATCATTCATATTTGAATTAAATGGGTGATCGGTTAATTAAGATGGACACCAAGTTTAGTGTCGCGGATAAGGCCGCCCTCTATTCGATGATGTTGAAGATGTTATCGTCATATTTCAAGACGTCGTATCTAGCCTTCAAAGCAAAATCGACTAGTTCGTTATATCGCCACCGCCCTCCCAGTCCCAGCCAGCACATGTCGCTGTCCCCTCCACCGCAACTTGGTCGGTGCCACCACCGCCTCCGGTGCTCCTTCGGGCCCGCCGATTGCGCCTCGACTGCCCTTACCACTGTTGGACCTGACAGCCGCCTCCTAACGCAGCTTCCACCTCCAGCAAGCCCTCCGCCTCTTCTGACATTCCTTCCACTGTCGGCCCTCGCTCTGCCGACCATTCTGCCACCTGCTATGCCGACCCCTGTCCTAAGGGCCCTACCGGTCATCTCTCCGCCTCCGTCGACCCCTGCTCCACCAGCTCCTGTTCTGCCAACCCCGCCATCGACCTCGCAGTCTCTTCTCCGGCCACTTATTTTGTGGACCCCTCCAGACCCGCTCCTTCCACCGGTCGTTGTCCCCTCGGTCGCCCGGCTACTTCTGCTTCCCGCAGCTCCGTCGGACCAGCCGACCCCATTCCTACCACCACTCGTTTTTCCGACAACACCACCTCTACTCATCGCCGCCAACGTCACTGCGACGCGCTACCAGACATTGTTTTGGCGTGAAATCAAGGCGCCAGAGGAGTTGATCTTCCTACTGGAGTACGAGCTTGCGTGCAAACTCGATTTCAAGGACGGGTGGAGTGTTATGGATCCCACGCCAATGGTTATCTAGTATTCGAGTCATTTGAGTCGTATTGTATCGAGTCAAGTTGTATCGAATCAAGTGTATGTGTATTAGGTGTTTCACTATCATAGGCGTCGAGTCAAATCAATCAATTAATGAAAAGTTCTTTCTCTCTCTAATTCCTCTCCCTCAAGTACTCTCCTCCTCTAGGGTTTTCTCTCCCCCAAGCTTCTTCTAATTACCTCTCCTCTACCTCCATTCTAGGGCTTGCCCTTGAATCTCAGCCTCCATAGATTGACAGTCAAAAGAAACCCATAACAACTTGGCATCAAAGTCATCGGGCCTCTTCCGCCGACGCACGCAAACATCTCCCCGTTTTGTCGACTCTCTAGCAAGCCCGCCAACTTCATCCCCACCACACACTGATTCCAAGCCACAACTTTTCCCTAAAGAAGCCAACACCCTCCGCTGCGGTTGCTTTCTACTCGCCGACGACATTCCCTCAGCCGCTCCCATCGATCCAGGTACAATTTTTCGTTGTCGTCGACGTCTTCGTCCATCAACGCCTCTGCCTCTGTCGACGTCGCCAACGCACATCCAGGAACGAGACCCCTGTCGACCTCTCCAGCCAGCAGCATCGTCGCTTGCGTCGTTTCCGTCCAACGACGCCTTCAACGTACGATGCTCGATCCTTCTTGTGTTTCGAGCCGAACGCGCCTCCTCTTCCGCCAGATGGAGGATACCTGCATCGTGTCGCTCCAGTTGCAAAGGCCGACATGCCTCCAGCTCGTCCAGAACCTGCTATATCCCTTTCCAAGCTCTCGATCCGCCCTTCTTTTCAGAGCATCGAGCTCAGTATTCCGCCTCCCATCAGAACACCTCATATCGAGCACCCCACGAGATTTTCTCGAGCCCAGCGCAACTCCTCGAGCCCGACACAACTCCATGTAGTCGTCTTCTGTGATTTCCTCAGTTTCGATCCCCTCGCTCTCGAGCCCTGTGCAACCAGTGTGAGAAGAAGACAGTTCAAACCGGTCTGAATTCCTAGGGCTGCACACCTGCATGTCTTACGTTTATAGTCGCACGCCTCTTACTGGTTGCTTGATTAAATCATTCTTATTTGAATTAAATGGGTGATCGGTTAATTAAAATGGACGCCAAGCTTAGTGACACGGATGAGTCTACCCTCTGTTCGATGATGTTGAAGATGTTGACGTCATTTCAGGACGTCGTATCTAGCCTTCAAAACAAAATCGACCAGTTGGTAACAACGGGACACTTTGGGGTTCCACCTCCACCACCGCCCTCCCAGCCAACACATGTCACTGCCCGCACAATTCGTTGCCCCCTCCATCGCAATTTGGTCAATTCCAGCACCGCCTCTAGTTGCTTCACTGGGTCCGGCGATTGCGCCTCGACCGCCCTTACCACTGCTGGACCCTGTCAGCCGCCTCCTGACGCAGCTTCCACCTCCAGCAAGCCCGCCGCCTCTTCTGCCATTCATGCTACTGCCATCCCTCGCTCCGCCGGTCATTCCGCCGCCTGCTATGTCGGCCCCTGTCCTACCGGCCCTGCTGGTCATCTTTCAACCTCCGCCATCCCCTGCTCCACTGGCTCCTGCTCTGCCAACCCCGCCAGCCACCTCGCAGTCTCTTCTCCGGTCACCTATTTTGTGGGCCCCTCTGAATCCCGTTCCTTCCACCGGTCGTTGTCCCCTTGGTCGCCAGACCACTTCTGCTTCCCTCCGTTCCATCGGACTAGCCAATCCCATTCCTACCACCACTCGTCTTTCCGACAGCGTCACCTCTACTCATCTCTTCCAACGGCGTCGTGATGCGCTACCAGGCGGTGTTTTGGCGTGAAATCAAGGAGCCAGAGGAGTCGATCATCATACTGGAGTTCGGGCTTGAGGATAAGCTCGATTTCAAGAATGGGTGGAGTGTTATGGATCCCACGCTGTTGGTTATCTAGTATTCGAGTCTTTTGAGTCATATTGTATCGAGTCAAGTTGTATTGAGTCAAGTGTATTAGGTGTTTCAATATCATAGGCGTCGAGTCAAATTATGTGTGTAGTATTTTATGTGTTTTAAAATTTCGCATAGTTTCGTTGTAGCAGGTATTTACGCATGTGCCTTTGGGCCCTTATATAAGGAGGCATGCCATGTAAAGAGGAATCAATCAATTAATGAAAAGTTCGTTCTCTCTCTAATTCCTCTCCCTCTCCCTCAAGCCCTCTCCTCCTCTAGGATTTCCTCTCCCTCTCCTCAGGGCTTCTTCTAATTTCCTCTCCTCTACCTTCATTCTAGGGCTTGCCCTTGTATCTCCGCCTCCATAGATTGACGGTCAAAAGAAGCCAATAACATATTGTTCAAATTGGTTCAACACAACTAATACTAAACTAAACATCACAGTTTTATCATTTTTCTGAGGTGACCTACAAGTACTTCTCAGAATGTCACTCATTTTAGAATAACTTACACTTATAGCTTATTTAACTATAGGGTTCCTAATAAATCTCCCACACTTGCTCTGAGAAGAGGTCTAGTACCCAAGCTGCGCGGGTATCTTATATCATTGGGCATATTGGGCTCAGAAAGCAAAATCTTTGTGGTGAGGAGTCATGACTGTGACACGAGAGTGTGTCCTGCTCATACGAGCTGTGCAGTTCGGTAGCTTTTACCGACTGATGGGGACCATAGTGCGAGGTGGTTCCCCATGATTTTTGCGGGTGACTTGATGGATGGTCGAGGAGGTGCAATCGATCACTCTTCGGTGACTCAAGTTCAGCGAGTCAAATTTTGATCTTGGTGTGTCGACATCACATAAGTGAGCCAAAGAAGGGATGGTGCTTCGTGCAGTTGATGTCACGTGCATATGCTGATTTGTGCAATTGTTGCTACATGCCGGATGCTACGAGCAGTGCTTCGTGCGGGTGATGACTCCGGATCACGAACCAAGGTAGTGGTTTGTTGTATTTTTGGTTTGGTTCGGATTTGGATCCAAACCGGACTTGGATCCATTTACGGTTTCTTTAGGCCTCATCAAGACAAAGCTGAGAATTACACCCCCTCCCCTGACAGATGTCGGCCCCAATACCACGCGATGTCGTCTTCTTCATCCTTCACATGATCAGCGGCAAGGCAAGCACACGATGAGCGAAGCAAGTGAACGGCGGCACGAGTAGGAGGGGCGGCGGTTAGCAATAAGAGACAAGTGTTCTCAGTCGGACTGCGTAGGTATGTAGTGACAATGAGCGGGAGGTTGAGCCGATTGAGGAGCTATTGCAGAAGGTTTCTTCCCGCAGCGGCTTCATATCCCGCCCCTCCTACTTCTACTGCAAAGCCACCCATATCATGTCGCTTCTTCCTGCAAAGCCATCGCAACCCAACCTCCTCTTTTTGTCGCAAACCGCCCAGTTCAGTCCTAGTTTCCAACCGCCCCGCACCATCTTTAGCATCCAGCTGCAAGCCCGACCCTCTTAACCCTGTCTGCCTCAAGTCGCCCACCCAAGCCCCAGTGTTTCCCGATCCAGCACTACCCCTTCCAGTCGCAGACCTGCCGCCCGCCGCTACCTACCACCAATGACAACTGCTACCTCCCTCCAGCGACAGCCGTTACCCTCTCTATTGTGAGTATCTTGTAGTGTGTTTTATCTTTTAATATTGAATATTTGGATGAACACTGCATACTTGTTTGGAAATTTTGTCTTGTTTGTGCTCTTGTTTCGTCTTCATATATTTCTATAAAACTCATTCGTCCAAGTTATAGTTGAAAGCCCTTCGTGTGAAGGAGAACATGTTTTGCTTGCTTACTTGAAAATTGTGGTGAGTGTCGTGTTCTGTTGCTAAGTCTATTTAATTTAATTACTCAATTTAATTTCAGATTAATTCAAATAGTACATGGATCATATAAATTGGGTTTATTTGGGTTGGCCCCGCACCACTAGCATAGGTTTGCATTAGTGTCAGTCCACCTTCACAATCTACCCTGCGTCACGTCTTCTCGCCTTCTGGGTGAAAGAGTTTTTGTCTTGTATAGGCGCGACAACTGCTGATATCTCACGTGAAGTGAAAAATGTTCTCCTTCTACCGAGAGTAAATATGTCATCCTTTAAATTGTTAATCTATATCCTTTATTTTACTTTTTAAATTACCAATTGTTGATTTGTGCGTGTAATTGTTATTTTTGACTATATTGATATAATCAAGACTTCCTAATGACATGATTTTGAATTAACAAGTGATTTTGTATGCTTGCGCTTTTCTATGCATTTATATCAATTGTATAGTTTGACTTGGACATCCCATCATACCTCCACTATAGGAACCCTGGATCCTAAGAAATCCTACATAACAAATACAATAATAAAGCATAAGTTTACCATATAGTAGTTCCTCGTATCAAAAACCAGTATTTTGAAAAACAATAGTAAATTAATGAACCGATTATATTCACTACATCAGAAGTGCATCTGTTACGTGCATGTGTCCTATTATTATTATTATTATTATTATTATTATTATTATTATTATTATTGTTTTTCTTTTAAATATTATTAGGTTTGATATGAGCCCCCCCCCCCCCCCCCCCCCCCCCCATCCCTATATAAGGAGGTGGTTTTGAGAATTAGGATAACTTTTGATCTACTGTCTTTTGGGCTCTCATTAGAGAGAAGCTCTTTGGAGGAACCAGCCTCCGAGAGTTGGCCGGAGCTTGCTCCGGATTGTATCCGTTGTTTCATTAATCCAAGCAATCTTCTTCTTGTTCATATTATTTGGTCCGACCTGCCGCTCCGCCCACTGCTACAGCCGCTGGAATTTTCTTTCCGTTGTCCTAGAGCTCGCGCAGCTGCGCGCTTCTCCAAAACCGCCGCTCGCCCGGCCGACGCAGCGTCCCCGCGACTCGACGCAGCAAGTCGCCGCTTCCGCACGCCGCACCGCAGTTCTTGCCGCACCGCACGCAGCAAGTCGCTCGCTTCCCCGCGACCGACGACGACGACGCTCCGCAGTTCTTGTCGCACCGCACGCCGACGCAACGCCCCGATCGGCCTGTGCACGCCCCGATCCTCCCCTGTGCAGCTCAGATCCGTTGCCGCTCCGCACCGATCGGCCCTACGCAGCCCTACCCAGCCCCGATCTTTCGACCCAGCGCCTTTTCAGCCCTAAACCAATCCGGATCGGCACCATCGCTCAGTCGCCGAGTCGCTGCGCCCTGCCTGCTTCCACTCTCCGCCGCCATCTCGCACATCTCCGCCCTCTACGACACTCTCCTGCGACACTCTATCCCTCATGCATCCTCATATGCCAAAGGGCAGGATGAAATCCAGCGCGGAAGCCCTCGAACACTCCCTCACCACCATCAACGCTCGTCGCCTCGATTCTGACCATACTCCAGAACTTACAGCCCAGCCAGCACTCCGGGCCTCCTACCGCCTCTGCTGTGGGATCCCCCAGCACTGTGATTCCCGATACACCCGCATTGGTGGAATTACCTACTCCACCGTACAGTGGACCTGACATCCCCACATTCAACGGGACTAACCCCCTCAGGTGGATTGCCCGTGCCGAACAGTTCTTCGACATTCACCAGACCCCTCTGACACAACGGGTCTCCACGACACTTATCGGCATGGAAGGGTCTACCCTCCATTGGGTCCGTTGGCTCCGATAGGCCTCTCTCGACCTCACCTGGACAGCTCTCACCGAGACCCTCATTCAGCAGTATGATGACCGCTACCCGGCCCCATGATCGAGCGACTTTGCGGGGTCCGACACACCGGCTCCATTGACTGGTACATTGATGCCTTCGTGGAATTGATCACCCATGTTCCCGGACTCCCCCAAACCATTACTTGGGGTTCTTCATGAACGGCTTGCAACCCCAATTCCGCTCCCGTTTCCGCACCCTCAAACCATTAACGGTCCACCAAGCCATCAATCTCTCCCACATTGTGGAGGCGGAATTCCTCGCGACGTCCGGTGACATTCCTTTTCCATCACCTTCCTCTAGGCATCCCTCCCAACCTTATTTCTCGACCCGTCCTAAACCTCCACCTCTGCCACTTCCCCTACCCCGGCCACCAATTGTGGGCCCAACCAACACTCGGCATGTCCCTACACACCGCCTTACCAACCAGGAGTACAACGACTTACGGAGCAAGGGTATGTGCTTCCGCTGCAAGCAACCCTACGCTCCTGGTCATGTGTGCTCGGTGAAGGAGTGTCGGGTCCTCATTGGCGACGACGTGGTCGCGCTCTCTGTCGCCGACTTTGACACCCTGCTGCACTCAGACGGACTACCAGGCGACCCCCCGGGCACATCGACGACATCCCAACCGCGAGCATATCATTACTGATCAGCGGGCGGCGTTCCGACCTTGGGGCAAGGTCGCTTTTCTGACGGGATGTATTATTACGCACACGCGTCCTCTTATTATTATTATTTTTTTTCTTTTAAATGTTATTAAGTTTGATGTGAGCCCCCCTCCCTATATAAGGAGGTGGTTTTGGGAGTTAGGATAGCTTTTGATCTATTCTCTTTTGGGCTCTCATTAGAGAGAAGCTCTTTGGAGGAACCAGCCTCCGAGAGTTGGCGGAGCTTGCTCCAGATTGTATCCGTTGTTTCATTAATCCAAGCAATCTTCTTCTTGTTCGTACTAGCATCAGTGGATACATAAAGTACACCGTTATGACAAGTTTTATAGGTTTACTTGTTATGAATCCAAAAGCGACGACTGACGAGTAGAATTGACAATATTACTAACTCTATAATTCAGCACGCAATCCTAACGCAAGTGTATGCAAGACAGCATCACCATATAGATATAAAAGAAATCCATCAAAATATCTTAATAAGCCTAAAGATAATTGCGTTACATTACTTGAGTTTCAAATAGAAAAAAATAATTGATGAAATTTTCTAATCTCCAAAAGCAGTGCTTCAGGATTAACTATAGTTCTACTATAGGAATAGAAACAACAAAGAAAAGATACCTTTCATAGAAGTAGAAAGACAATGAAATGTGAGAAAACAAGCATCAAGGTCCCTCAGTGTTCGTCCCGTCGGTATTCTGTAGATTGGGTACCTGCAAAATTATCAACAGAATTAGGATCAAATTCCCCCGAATTAGAGAGAAAACATGTGTATTCTCTAGTAAAACCTTACCATGCAACAGAAAACCAACTTGCTGGAAGAAGATCACAACTTTTAACCGATTTCAAAGCGGGGAATTGCTTAGCAAGATCTGCAATCTGAATCAGGCATCTATTAAATGCAATAAGATTACTTAGAGATGAAGATCATACACCATGATAATGATCTTACCTTGTCAGCCAACGGCTCACGGCAATAGGGACGATCATACTCAAGGTACTCAAAGATGAGGGAACCTTGAGAATCTCCGCCATCACTATCATCACTATAAAATTCATCGGGCATGATAGTATGTCTCTCATTCAAGAAAAGTTTGTCCCTTCCATTCATGTAATGGCTCGTAGTACCATTTTTGCACCAATTATCAGTAGATTTAAATCTGCTTTCTATTTCATAATCACTGCTTACATCGCTACTAGAGTCTTTAAAGGAGTCGACGTCACTATCTTCAACAGGAACCCTACTAGAACAGACCAACAAGAAGGATCAAAATAGAACCCCAAGTACATTAAAGTTACTGCATAAATGACTTCAATTGGAATTAATCAAACGTTAAACACAAGTTTGGGATTAAAGCTCCGTTTGGCGCAGTGGTGGCGGTTGTGAACACGGTGGTTATGAACCGGCGTTCGTGAACGTCTGACCTCACCAAAGGAATTCCGTCCACTTTTATGTTCAAAACTAGTTTTCTTTCTTCGTAGCAATTATAACCATCGTCGTGCCAAACATACATTCTATGACCGTGGAGTTTTTGCCCAAAATCACCGGAGCAAAAACGCCGCGCCAAACGGAGCCTAAGACTAATGTCTAGATATAAACTATCTATAATCTTGGGCGCTATTACTCATGGCTAATTATAAATCTGTCTGGTTAGGTTAAATAACCTAAAAACGAATCAGATCATTAATTTGTTAAGCAGGACAATCATTTTATCCCGCCTTTGTGTGCACCATAGAAGCATTACAAAATTGCTACATAAACTGACATGATCTAGTTGGCGCTGGAGTCCTTCATACAATTGGAAGAAGGAAAAAACACTTTAAAAGGTAGAATTCGTTCACTTGTATCATACTTCATTTAGCAGTGTTTATCAAGGATATCAAATAAAAGTGCACCCAAAATTTTTTCTTAGAGTTAAAATGGCCTACACCGCAGCGGAGAGATTATTTAGACATGAAACCTGGAGCATGGGTTTGGGTGCCCATAAGATAAGTACATATCTATCTATCTCTCTCTTGTGATTCCCATCTCTCATTCTCTTTCAATCGACCCCATCTCATCCGCTTTAGCTCTCGATTGGAAATAAATACTAGACCAACAGTCTCAACCAAATCGGGATCCAACAGAATAATTTCATGGTGCCAGCATAATCTTCCAAACGTTATACGCGGTTCATTTTTTAAGTTTGAAGACATCTAGAAAATCAAAGTTGTGGTTCAACGCAACATAAGATATTAGGCAAACTTAACTGCCACTTAATAAAATGTTATTTAAGGATACCAACAAATCAAATAGATTCTCAGTCATAACATATATGTCCATACATTGCGTGCGGGCTAAACAAACCCTTAAGCAACAATTAGTTTTTATTATTAATTTAGGCTAGTTTGGGGTAGTTATGATGATGCAGGACAGGAATCCACCTGTCTGCCACCCTGGCACACCAGGGGTCCCACCCAGTAATCCACCTGAGTGGTTTTCACCAGGGCCGCAGCCCATACACCCCAACTCGTCTCCATGCCAGCCACAGCGTGGCGGGTTATTGAGGTCAGGGATCGAACACCCAACCTCCTAGATAAAGAGCTCTCAAGTGAGCTTCCATCACCAACTGAGTTGCAGATCAGTTAGTGATGAGAGCTCAATGGAGAGCTGCTTATCTAGGAAGTCGGGTGTTCGAGCTCTCCCAGCCTCAACAACCCTCCGCGCTGTGGCCGGCACGGAGATGGGTTGGGGTGTATGGGTTGCGCCCTGATGAAAGCCCCTCAGGTGGATTCCTGAGTGGGACCCCTGGTGCGCCAGAGTGACAGGCAGGTGGATTCTTGTCCTACATCACATGGCTTTTGAACATTGGCGATGTGAAACTATGGTACTAAACACATTAGTAACTTTTTACCTAAGTCTAAGAATTATGTGGTAGCATTTATGACCCAAACTCTTTTTTTTTTCTTTTGAGTTGGGTCCTTCATGGCCTATAAAGACTGACTCAATCTGGATGATTGTGGTGTGTATGCCCAAAATGCCAATTCATAACAAAAGCGCTTGCAACCGCAATTCCCCAACACTGCCCATATTTTTACCGTTGTGTTCACAACCGTCACCGATCTCCCATCAAACTCCCAAACAAAATACATCTGACAAAGTAATCATATTCCAATTCAAATAGAGGTTAGCAACCATTCCAAGTAATGCTTGCCAAACTATACAGTCACATCTAATACCAACATTGCCATAAATTTCATCCTTTTCTAAGCTAAGAATGCTAACCTTAAACAGCTGCAAAACTATGGGTATAAATTTGACATCAAAACAAACATTCAATTAAAAGTTTTCAGATCTTGAAGCACTAAAATTGAACATTAGAAAAAGAAAAGAAGCCACAGAGAAAGAATACCTGGGACTCAACGAATGAGTGATTGAATCCGCATACAACTGTATACCGGAGAGGAAGGGCACGTAATACTGAACAACGGAATCCCTTCCATTGAGCACAAGAGGGACACCGGCTCCGTAAGCACTCCATTCCTTGAACGATTCCCATAAATCTCCCAGCTTAAAGTATGCGCTTCTCTCCTCGTCGCACGGACTCCAACCACTCATTTTCTGTAAAGCATATCCAATTTAGGAAAAGCAATCCATAAAGTGCGAGCGGGATGAAAAGGGAAGGAGAATTAAGGCATGCCTTCGGAAGATATTGTGCAGAGACGCGTGGTGTGGTGGCATCCAAAAACCGGTCCAAGTTACAGGGAAGAGGAGTTTGGCGAACGGCCTCCAGCCGAGCGGCCTTCCAACTAGCCGCTTCAGCCCGGCCGTCATGCTCACCAGAAGTAGAGGGCGGAGAGACGACTGCCGAGCGGGGAACGAAGTGCTCGGTCTGCAGAATCCCATCTGCGCCGCAGGACCGGATCACCCCGTCAGCTTCCTTATACTGCAGCGATGCCCCCGACATTTTCAGGAAAACGAGCTCTCGATAGCAATAAAACTCCAGCTCCAACGAGCTGTAAGCAGATGGCGGAGCCTCGTTCTCACCAAACCCAAATCCGATCGACGACTCCAATGCGTCCCCAATGCGATCGGGTGAGAACCCTAAATAAGGAGAGGGGAAAGCAAAATCCAGATGGAGATTGCGGAGAAGGAACGGGACGGAACACAGAAAGGTAAAAGATATGGAATGTCGCGGCGCGCGGAAGGAGGCGGACGAGGGCGGGGATCTCTCGGGTTAGCAATTTATATCAGGATCCTCATTTCACGGTCTAGATTAATTCATGATTAATTTTATATTTTTTTTATTCACGATTATTATTTGCAAATCACGTTTATCTATTGGGAAGTCAAATTTATTATTTGTAAATAATTTTATTATTCACATATTAGAAAAGAAAATTAAAGAAAATTGATCGTCTTCTTCGTCTTCCTCACCACATAAAGAGAGTAATCCTAGCTATCCAAATCACATGACCAAAAAAGAAATTGTCTTTCTTCCTCAACTCGATCTCTATTCGTGCATTCATTTTATGAATCACGATCTGTGCACACATTGAAGTGCTCAGAAGGTCGTCGAAGATGTTCTTCGTTGTCGGGCCCTGCTGAGGAGAACGAAGACATTGATCGCTCAAGTATAAAATTTGGTCTGCGAATAACAATTTGTTAACTCAAAAAAAAAGGTGAGAAATGTGGTCTGCAGATAAACATTTATGATCTATGAATAACAATTGCATTTTCATTTAATCAAAAAATTATAAAGTGGGAAATCGTCACCATGAAATAAACCTCTATTTGAAATTCCAAATGGAGAAATCCCGATCCAAGCAATTTGGGGTGGCATTTTGCCAGCGGCGTGCGGATATGTTTGCGATCGGACGGTCGGACGGAGGCGTCTTGCCTCGCTGGAAGCCGGACCGGGAACGCGGGTTGCCTCGGGAATCGGGAAGGTATTTCCTTTCAATTTAGATGATTTTGTTTGGGTCGGCTGGCTAACTCTCTGTAAAATATTTGACCGGCCACGTGGTCTAAGGGGTTGAATGGGCAGCGATGTGCTCGTCGTACCTCAGATGACAAATTCATGTACCTCTATATTCCTAAAATAATAACATAGTTAATTAGACATAATTGAATTATTCAAGAAACTGACATTCTTTATATTATGTGGAACATTTCACATATTTTAATTCCTACCCAATTTATGATATTTAATGTACTATCTAGGAGTTTGCAAACATCATTATCTATACACGTGATTTTACAATTATTATTGTTGTGGTCTACTTAAGGCTTCTAAAATCGATTTAGAACGAATCGTCTTAGCCCGTGAGCGGTCGAGCGCGCAATCAGTTACTGAGAGACGAGACGGATGACAAAGAGTCTTTTTAGCGTGAAAACTTCGGAAAGGGATAAAAAACCGCATGGTCGGGACGATGTCGACCAAACATCACTATTTGCTGCTTCTTTACAGGGCTTTCTTGAAAGACCGAGGGCGACAGACCGCTCCTCGTTACAACTTTGGGGGTGCGAGAGAGAGGCGTTCGGAGGGTGACAGACCACCACTCTCGAAGCTCAGACTTCTTCTTTGCAGCGGTGGGGAGCATCGTACTCTGGAGCTTGTGTGCGCTCTGGAACTGGGTGCGCTCTGGAACTTGGCGTTCTGGAACTTGTGCGCGCTCTGGAACTCGGATCGCTCTGAAACTTGGCGTTCTGAAACTTGTGCGCGCTCTGGAACTTGGCGTTCTAGAACTTGGGCACTCTGGAACTTGGGCATTTTGGAACTTGGGCGTTCTGGAACTTGGGCGTTCTGGAACTTGGGCATGCGAGTTACTTGACGACCTTCAAAATGCTTGAAGGAGGACGGAGATCTTCTTCCGTCTTCGAGGTGCTTGAAGATTCCTTCAAGCACGGCTTTGAAGAGGAGGGGGATCTTCAAGAGAGCTCTCTCTCTCTTGAACTTAAGAGGAATGAGGAGGAGAATCGAATAGGAAAAAAGAGAAGCATTGGAGTTCTATTTATAGACCTCAGAGGTGGTTACGGTAGTTATACGGATAATCGCAAGTCGTAACCACCATAAATACTAAAAGTAGGTCAATTCTATAAGAATTACGATGCACATTAATTAGAAATTTCTCTAATTGCAAACCAATGTGAATCCGGATATCTGCACTTGCCCAGTACGGGTGGTTACACCGACGGTTATGCATGTGGTTACCCGCTAATCGGAAGGTGGAGAACGCAAGCAGGCGATCGGACGGCGGCGGACTCCGGCTGGCGAGGAGATCGGCCGGTGAGGGGAGACGACCAACCGGCGAGAGGGAAGGCCGGTCGGAGGGGCGGCCGACCAGGGGCGGCCGGCCGAGAAGACGGTCGGCCTCGAGCGGTCGTCCGCATGGATGCAAGGCCCTTGCGGCTTTGCGATCGCACGGTCAAAACTGGTCGACCACACGGTCGGCCTGGGGCGCGGCGGTCGTGTGCCACAGGCGCCCGGTCTGAGACGGGGCGCCGGTGACGGGATGCATTGATTGTGCGTGCGACGGTTTTTTCCTAACTCCACACTAAGGTAGTGGGAGGTCATGAGATTCCGGCTATTCGCAGCCCGGGATTTTTATAAAATGGGCGAGACCCCATCATTTGCCCCCAAGTCTCCGAAGTCAGGTGCCGAAGCGAGCGAAATTTGACAACTTTTTGTGAGAGACTAGCGTGAGCTTGGAGCCGGAGAGCGTGGCGCGAGAAGAAAATCGGAACGATGTATGTGTTGACGGAGAAGGAGGAAGACGCATGCGCGGGTGTCCAACATGTGGCTCCACCCCTACGACCAAGCGCGACAGTACCCGGCAGGCGACGGCGGGCTTCACCCGCTCACGGCGCGATGCAGTGGGGGGCCTTCGTCCGCATCAAGGCGGGTTTCGCCCGCCTCCGCTCGTGCTTCGCCCGTGCTCGATGCGTCTGCGGGCTGCGCCCGCAACATATACATATGAGTACTCGAAATGACCGTAAAAAATTACACCTCAATATTAAATATTTATTTTGTATAAAAAATATGCATATATTTAAAAAGATATTTTTTTTCTCTCTCTCTCTCTCTTTACCTCTTTTGGTCGCACTCTCTCCCTCTCTCTCCTCTCTTTCTCTCTCCCTACCCCTCTTTTATCTCTTTAAAAATAATAATTTTTTACTTAAAGGATAATTTGAGAAGTCATAATGTTTAACCAAAGACATTTTTTCCCTTTTTTTATATATAATATATCTTTAACTACTATATAACTACTATATACAAGAAGTTGTCTTTGGTGCAACATTCAAAAGTGTCAAATATAGCCTCATTCTTTTACTCAAATGACTTAACATTTATTATGAAAACAATGGAAATTCATAAAATATAATGGCTATTTGTGTAATTACAAAATATCCCTATAATAAAAATAATGATGGAAATTCATAAAATCCAAAAAAAAAAATAGTAGAACTCCTACACCCATTATGCCTCCAAAAACTAATTTCGAAATATAATGGCTTACTTTAAAATGATTTTTTGTTAAAATATAAATGTTTTTGAAAATAATAATTATAAAATATTGATGTATATTTTTTTACGGTCATTTTGAGTACTCATATGTATAAGTTGTGGGGGAAGCCCGCCGTCGTCGGTTGGGTACTGTTGTATGCAGGCCCGCTCGAATGCGGGTGCAGCCCGCTAAGAGTCAGCGAGCACGGGTGAAGCCGTGCGGAGCTGCTCGTGTGTGTATATATATATATATATATATATACATATACGGAATAATGGATATACGCGTAACGCGTATATCCATTATATCCGCGCATTACAGGGGGCGGCCGGCGGCTGCGGGCTCGCCGGCCACCGGCCGCCCTGGGCTCGTCGGCGTGGACGCCGATGAGCCCAGGGCGGCCGGTGGCCGGCGAGCCCGCAGCCGCCGGCCGCCCCCCTATAAAAAAATTTGCAACAGGACGGCGGCGGCCCGCCGCCGTTCCTGTTGCAAAATTCTTTTACAGTGGGGCGGCCGGCGGCTGCGGGCTCGCCGGCCACCGGCCGCCCTGGGCTCGTCGGCGTCCACGCCGACGAGCCCAGGGCGGCCGGTGGCCGGCGAGCCCGCAGCCGCCGGCCGCCCCACTGTAATGTGCGGATGCAAAATTTTTTTTATAGGGGGGCGGCCGGCGGCTGCGAGCTCGCCGGCCACCGGCCGCCCTGGTTTCGCCGGCGTCCACGCCGGCGAGCCCAGGGGAGGCCGGTGGCCGGCGAGCCCGCAGCCGCCGGCCGCCCCCTGTAATGCGCAGCGGCAAATTTTTTTGCAGCAGGGCGGCCGGCGGCTGCGGGCTCGCCGGCCGCCGGCCGCCGGCCGCCTTTGGATCCCGGCGTCCACGCCGGCGAAACCAGGGCGGCCGGTGACCGGCGATCCCGCAGTCGTCGGCAGCCCTTCTGTAGTTCTGTATAAATCGAGGTTTAAGTTTTTGGCGTGATTAAAAAAATCAACGGATGGGATTGGAGCGCGTACTTGGCCAGTATACGCGTCGCGCGTTTCTCCAATATATATATATATATATATATATATTTATATATATTATTGCCCAATCAATCAATAATTTATTATTAATAGTAATACTGTAGTAATTCCACTGACTTTCGGCAAAATTTAAAATGGTACCTGCCCGGGTTAGGAAAAAAAACGTAAGGTTGAGTTTTATATATGTTGATCCCATATTATCCATGTGCTGGTCTTATGTTGATCCATGCTATACACGTATCCATTGTCTACATTATTTATCTATGGACGGTGGCAAAAAAAAATCTATTTTATCTCCCGTTTATTTTATTTTTTTAGTATTTTGGGTTTTCTTTGTTGGAAATTTTTCGCAAGGTGGATTCGATTCATCGAGACGTCCCGGTGAAGTTGTACGCGAATATTTGAGCCTATTCGGACTCCTACGAGCGTGCGTTAATTCAGTCGCGCGACCAGTCGAAGCCTGTGATAGGTGGGCTAGATCGTCTCGTAATTTCAGTCACGAGCTCGGTCTCACTCTTGGCATATGAATGGACATGAAACTTAAATCTCAATTAATTTCAAGAGATTTAATTTACTTGGATTTTATTTGGGGAGTTATGATGATTTATGGACCTCTTTTGATAACTCCCATTAGGCTTCCCTATTAAGCCTAAGAAATCCATTTTCATTTCCATGAATTTGAACAAGGGCTGAAAAATCCTGACTTGTCTCTTTTCCTTCTCGGTAACCGTCGGCCTTCATCCCTTCCTCTGTGAAGAGCAGCAGCCGGCTAGATCTTGCTACTCCATCAGATTTTGAGAGCAGGAGGAGAGGGGTCTCGACCACCACTTCTTCAGTTATCGTTCTGGTTTTCGCAGAGAGGAATCACCCCTTCTTCTCCACTGGATCCAGACGTCGACTCCGATCTACTTGGCGATTCGGTGAAATCAGATCTGGGTTGGAACGCTTGACTCTAAGGCCCCGTTCGTTTGGACGAAATTGAAGACTTGGAATTGAAATTCGACGTCGAATTCCAATTACGTCGTTCGCTTGTTAGGTAGCTTTAATAATTGAAATTTGAGTTAAATATCATGGAATTGATTTTAGCCCAAGCACAAAATCTAGCTAGACAAGGGCGAGTGTGGCACACTCGATTTATTGCGTTTTTTGCCCGTGCGCGCGTTTATGCGCCCGGGCGCACACTTTTTCGTCCGGGCGCACAATTTTTCGCACGGGCGCGAATTTTTCGCACGGACGCGAGTTTTTCGCCCGAACGCGCGTTTTTCACCCGGACACCCAAATTTTGCCTGAGCGGAAATTTTCCTCCCTCGCGCTCGTTTTTCGCCTTGAAGCGCGTTTTTCGCCCGGACGCACGTTTTTCGCCCGGGGGCGCATTTTTCGCCAGGGCGCATGTTTTGTCACCCGAGCGCGCAAATTTTTGCTCGGGCGCGAGTTTTTCGCCTGGGCGCGCGTTTTTCAGCCGGACGCGTGTTTTTTGCTGGGCCGCGCGTTTTTCGCATGGGCGCGGGTTTTCGCCCGTGCGCACGTTTTTCGCCCTGGCGTGTGTTTTTCTCGCCAGGGCGCGATTTTTTCGCCCGGGCGCGATTTTTTCGCCTGTGCGCGATTTTTTCCCCGGGGCGCGATTTTTCGCCCGGGCGTGAATTTTTCGCCCAGGCGTGAATTTTCGCCCGGACGCGAATTTTTTACCCGGACGCGAATTTTTTGCCCGGGCGCGAATTTTTCTCCCAGGGGAGGGTTTTTCGCCCCGGCGCGATTTTTTCGCTCAAACACGATTTTTCGTCAGGGAGCGATTTTTTTGCCCGCGCGCAATTTTTCGCCCGGGCGTAATTTTTTCGCCCAGACAAGATTTTTTTGGCCGGGAGCAATTTTTTTGCCCGGGCGAGTTTTTTTCGCCCTACGAGATTTTTTTGCTCAGGGGCTATTTTTCGGGCGCGATTTTTTCACCGGGGAGCGGTTTTTTCGCCTATGCGAGCTTTTTTCGGCCGGGCGGGTGGAAAAATCGCACCCCGGAAAAAAATTTGCGCCCAGGCAAAAAAATCGTGTCAGGGCGAAAAAATGAGCTCGGGCAAAAAATGCGCGCCCGGGCGAAAAAATCACGGTTGTGCGAAAAAAGTCGTTCTCGGGCGGAAAAAATCGCCCCCGAGCGAAAAAATCGTCGTCATGACATACATTTGTTTATGATATATGTGATACATATTAGCTTTTTCGTAATATTTTTCAATTCTTAAATTGAATTTTATTTAAAAACGAACAAAAGTATTGATTAATTACACAATATTCAACAAAATTGTTTATTAGGCGAACGTTGGAATTGGAATTAGTCACCAATATTTAATTCCACAATATTCATCAATATTCAATTCCAATATCGAATTTCAATTCTGTCCAAACGAACGGGCCCTAAGAGAAAACAAAGGCTTCATTTCATTTTCTGGAGAAGATCAAGAACGGGAAATAAGCCATCTACTGTTCATCGTCATCTTCACGGGAAGGACGTTTTCATTATCTGCATATAGATCATGGGCAAGAAGGGGTTTTCCTGGATTTATTTTTACTTCATCCAAGGTCATTCAAAGTGGTGTCATTTCATCCAAATCTTGATTCAGGATTTTACATGATCTCGAGGTAATCTCCTATTCTCTCTTGATGATTGTCGACAACAGTATTGGTGTAGGTATCTTTTATACATATATTAATATCACATGATCTTGAGAGATCAAGCATAAGATAATATTGTATGCTAACGGATTCCGCCAACGCCGCCAACTTCATAAGGAAGAACACGTCAAAGCTTCTTGGAATCGCCGCCATCATGAAGCACGAGACTGAATCTATGAACGGTATACATTAAGCTTCCGCACTTCAGTTATATTGCCGTTCATTCCAGTCTTATAATTTTTTGTGTGTTTCGCTTGATTAGAAAAATTATATTATGTTTTAATACTCTCATTGAGACCGGTGGTATTTGAGTAAGAACGATCCTGCATAGTCGTAGCGTCACCATTTTAGTTTTATTTTGTGTTGCATTTAATTTTCGATAGCATAATTTAGTGACGCACGCACCCTAAATTTTCTATCAGTTGGTATCAGAGCGAACTTATTTCAAAATTATTGGTCTCCTTCATTAATCGGAGTAATTAATTTTCTAATTGAATTAAGTAAGAACACCAAAATTAAAACTCATTCATTTTGAGAGAAATAAAATAAGGGATTGAAAAACTAAAGTGCATTAATTAATCAATTCCTGACAAAATTATTGTGTTTTCTTTAGACGATTAAGTGCCCACACGTCATTAAGCAAAAGAAACACGATATTAATTTAGGGCAATTTTCAGATATCCCGGTGTGAAAGGGTCTCGTGGATTGATAAGAACTGTAGCCGCCAAAGTGGCCTTTTCGAGTCGATTTGTGAGATTACTGTTTCACATGTTTTAGGGAGTTCTCTGAGACTAGTGCGCAATCATTCTCCCAAAGGAGGTGTTTGCGCAATAGGTTCAGAGAGATACACACGGACATTTGGACGGTAGTGCGGGGCTCTAGAAATCTATTCGCCCAAAGGTGGTAGAACCGCGAAAAGCTCAAGCGTAACTGTTGCTCGTTCTTGTGTTGAGAATCACTAATTGTGTGGCACGTAGTCTGCCCAAAGGTGTTGCGCGCTGACACGCCAGGATTCTCTACCTAGTGTGTTATTTAGAGTTTTATAGACACTGTTGCCCTATTTGTCTCAAATAATATTTTTCAACATCATCGAATATTATATGCACAAAGAGTATACTCAACCACATAGATTTGACTTACCAGATAAGCTACACTTTAACATTACCCAACCTTGATAAAATCTAGCACTACACAACCAAAAATCCATTCAAATCACAAATTGCAAGAAAATCCTTGAAGATCATTTGGTCTCATAATCCTTAATAATTATCCACATACTTCCTTTGATTCTACACTAACATAATAGTTGCCTTTATCGTCCATGGGCTTCACCTCGGTTAAATTTTGTTGGGGCTTGGATTAGGAATCAAAATCGAACCAATTCGCTTGAATTGATGAAGAGTTATTTGAAAAACCATAGCATCCCGTATTCATGGCCTCTTCGGTCTATTTGGTACAGATCAATAGCACTTGCTGCACAGTTACACTAACATAATAGTTAACTTTGTCGTGTAAGGAATTCACCTCGGTTAAATTTTGTCGGGGCTTGCTTTATGATTCAAAATCGAACCAATTCATTTGAATTGATTCAGAGTTATTTGAAAAACAATAGCCTCCCCTCTAAAGGTTTCTTCGGTCTATTTGGTGCAGGTCAATAGTACTTGCTGCACAACAACAACACAGACAACTAAACAACTTGCAATGTTACTGCAGGGGCACCCATCAACGTACAATGGTTAAATCGGGAGCGCTAAACATAACGGTGCGGGTGAATGTGTAGTGTGTCGTAGCACGCCACGCACGTGTGCGGCAGCAATGTTGTACAGCAAGCACAATAGTGTAGCTTGACGAATATAGGAGTTGGGGTTAAGCGGGTGAGGAGAGCGAGAGCTTATGACATTAGGCATCGATAGTATCTACGACAGGAGGAGGCGTCGGATTGCGGCCTCTAGTATGTGAAGGAGGTGCACGATGAGAGCAGCATTGAGTGTAGGCGGTGGAGACTTATGTAAGATCCCCCTCCCGGAACACACAACGCGGCCGAGGGGAATCTTATGCCCACGACAGCCGCCTTGCGGAAGCGCTAGCACACGAGCTAGCCTCCCTCACAAGACGCCTATCCTGCCGGCTAAACCAACTACACAGCGCCAACCCATCAATGAAAGAAAGTTTTAAAAACCAAAGATTCACAATAAGTAATAATGTCCGAATCAGAGTATAAGAAAGACAGAAAGCTACACAAGCTCCTGCAAATCATCAGAGTAATCAGCTAAATGCCCCAAGGGCTACATCTCAAAACACTCACACCCGCCTCTATCACTAACGGCAGCTAAGATACCATAAACCCCAACCCTGCACACCTGACCCGGCTGGCCTTCGGTGTTGAACGTTGCTACACATCTGAATGTGCTCCTAAAAAGAGGGAGGTAGCAACCGTTAGTCATAAAGACTAAGTGGCTTCTCATCCGCTCCCCCGGCGACTCCAAGGCACCGGGCGGAAGGAAAGGAAGAAAAGCTGCAATATAACAGTAATATATACAAAGCAGGTGACGGGGAAAGTAAACTAGTATATACACAAATTCTAAGCTACACAAGTGTAACATGAGTTAATCTAATCATGTATAAGCAGGAGTATAATAAAGGTGTACAGCAGTAAATAAACAGTAAGTAAGCAGGTAAAGCAAGGCAGTAAGAACAGTAGCGACAAGTAATCAATCTCGTACCCTAACTTATATGAATGCCCATACAAACTTATAAGTTAGGATTTCCAGGAATTATAATCATCATATAAAAAAGCCCATACTAATTTATATGATGAGGATCTGCAAGTGCGTATGTTATGCTTATGCTATGAATGATTATGCAATGAACACACACACACGACTCTGTGCACACAGACCTTTGTAGTTCCCTCTATTTGAGAGGAAGCCAACCTCTCGGGTACCAACCGCTGTGACACACGGTGGTAGCGGACCGGGCTGTCCACTCCTAGGCGGATATACACTCTACCAGGCCTAGACCGCACGTACGCCTCGACGCTAAACAACCGCGGAGCTCTGCGTACTCTTTGCTGGAGTCCACCAGACTGTGAGCCAAGTGAGAGGTGTCTTCGGGGAACTGTCGTCCCGACACACAGCCAAGCTGGCCCCTTAGACCCCTACACACCCGCTAAGTCAACGTACCGCGGTCGGAGTGACGACCTGCCTAGTACCGAAGACCTGCCACATTTATCCAAGAACTAACGGGGCTATCCTCCCCTCGAGCCTCCAGCTCGTCCAACCCAGCATACCACACACCTGTCACTCCCACACTGGGAGGAGATACATAAATCCAATCTTACCCTACTATTGCTGCTCTTGCCTACTTTAAATGTTATTGCAATTTAGGGTTAATCTTGGACTTCCCGAGGGTTACCCTGTAAGGGGCTCGCTACGGTACTAGGAACTACAATGGGATGACACCCCAAAGTTCCCTTTCTCAAGACACTTAGTATTATTGGTATCTACCCATAAGATTACCCTCTTATCATTTCGCTTGAATTAAACTTCAGTGCTTTATGACCCTCTAAGGGGAAAGACGATCTTTCGTCAATCCCGAGCACAGCCTTACCCACAACTCACCAAGCACTCTCATCTTCTAAACTCCTAATTAGACTACTCTTGTTTAGTTATTATCCTACTTGGAAGTTTAGGGTGGATCCTGGACTTCCCGAGGGCTACCCGGTGAAGGGTTCGCAAGGTACTAGGGTATATGATGGGATGATGCCCAACCCCTTTCCATGACATTTAACAATCTTGGCGGCTACCCTAACCTAACCTTCCACCCTCTCATTACTATTTATAACCTACGCCTTATGTTTCACCCCGCTCCTATGCAATCAATCTTTTGGACTCAACTCTAATAACTCTTAGTCCTCCAAGTGGTCTAAACTCATCTCTTATTGTAATGCAATTCTCCCCGATTTCCTTATGATTATATTGACCTATTCATTATAATGAGTTTTTACTATCCGCAGACCACGACATACAGCTAACTTAGATTCCTAAGGTGGAACCTTGATCAAATTACTTCCAAATGACTTCTAATTATTATCATAGGTTCATAATGGACAAAAATGAGGAATAATCAAAATCCAAACATGTTTCATATAATTTTGCCCTCTAAAAATATTTATTAATTACTAACCTGAATCTAAAGTGTGAAGGAGGTATCATGCTAATGAATTCAAACTTGTTAAATATCCTTCCAGAGATGAAGTTGGACATGATAAAAAGATTTCCAAGTTTTCATATTTTTCCAGCAATCAAATAACCATAATCCCTAATTTTCAATGAATGAATGGAAAAATAATTTTACACATCAAGTACAAGATTTTGGCTTCCTAAAATTCTGGGAAAATTACAGTAGCTTCATATGAACATAAAATCACTATTTCCAGAAGATCATATTACTTGTTATATCACATTTGAGTACGATGCCTACTCGTCTAGGGAACTCATAACCTCAACTCCGCACATGACTGCTTGTGCATTCATCCTAATCTCACACATGATTCCGAGGATCTTGCACGTGATCCCTTCGATATACTACAATTATTACCGACGTCTTCTTATTCAATTACGGATGATAAATCACCTTAAATCCGTACGAGAATACCCACTAAATTTATTGTAATCATAAACAATCATCATTAGTGACAAATGCCTTCAATGATTATCACAGCATCAGTTCAACTATATTTCTTGCGATCCTAAGGATTAAGCATTTATAACAATACATTAATTTGCTATCGCATCATCGAGGTGCACATTCGATCATCATCCGCGAAGTGTTAAATCTATGATCTGTCCGCTAACATTTTATTAATAAATCACAATTTCAGAATGATGTACCCAAACAGAACAACCCTCGAGAATTGGATTTCGGGGAGCTACACTCCTCCGAAAATATCGTGTCGCCCTATTTTGGAAAGGTCTCTCCGATAGCTACAACTTTCATGTTCGCTCCAAGAACTGAGAAACCGGCCACTAGTGATCCCACCGTATGCAATCATGAACATCAACTCACCCAAGCAATACCATGTAATTACCTTGTGCTATCAAGCACCCTTGGACATCAACTTAGTCCCTTCTTATCATGCTTCGCAAAACATCTCAAGGCATCCCTGGCCTTAGCATAAACATTTCAAAGCACCACCGGCCTGCACATAACGTTCAACAACGTTCCAACAAGAGTAGGGCGATAGCGTGTTCATACATGGTAATTCTCTATCATGATTCTACGGGACTACTAGTGCGCATTTCCAATCATACACATTCCCTTAAGAATTTATCCCAACATCAATATCTCTAAAATCACTGTCACCGTGCCTCATCATCTATAACATGATTCGTATATGACATTAATTTATCCGAGCTTCCGACTTAGCATTTACACCACCGTTAAGACATTCAACGGAAGATTAATAACTTTAAAAACGACGCACCCAAAAATTACAAAACTTCACAAGGATGATTATAATCTTGATAATAATCACTCCACCAATTTTCATGAGCGTCGAAGCAATATTTTGGGAGATATTCATAAATTACCGTAATCGAGTGTGATACGACACGGTTCAGTAAAACAGACATTCAGGAAGCTCTACTCAACCAAAAATTATGATTAACCCCAATCTAGAAAGCTAAGAAGAAGAGCTACAACTTTTATGTTTACCTCAAAACCCAGAACTTAGTGTTTCATACCCAAAATCCTCATTGAAGTCAACAGCCCAAATCTGGACAGAAAACAGAGCACAAAATCCTGATTTAATTCTCTGGACAGTCCACTCGACTGGACATCTAGAGAGCTACAGGTCACCCTAGAAAACGTGTAACCTATCGTTGGAAAGCTCTCTCTGAGGGCTACAACTTTCATGTTGAGCCCGAAGTCTAATTCCAGCGGGGTCAAGCCTAAAAAAATGGCTTGAACCCGGCTGCGCACAATTCTCCTTAATAACCAAGTGCAAGTTATGAATACATTTATCACATATAATTATCAATTCTAATGACAGAGAATTATTCATCACATTTATGCAAGTTATAATTAACAAATCCTATAACAGGAGGCTATTCCTCAATTCTCAAGCCTTTAATGATCATATATATATATGTATATATATATTGAATTCCCATAACAAGAACTATTATATTCCTCCATTCTCAAGCATCATTTATATATATGTATATATATATTGAATTTCCCCCTGACAGGGGACTTAAAATTGAAATCCATATATATATATGTATAATTAATTGAAATCCAAGCCTTAAATGACCATATATATATGTATATATATATTGAAATCCATAACAGGGGAACTAATGTTGAATTCCCCTAATCCATAACAGGGATCATATGTATATGCGTATATATATTGAATTTCCCCTGACAGAGAACTAAGATTGAAATCCCATAAGGAATTTAGGCAGCCACCTTTCTCCTCCCATGCACCCTCACGAGGCCACCGCGTCTCACGAAACCAACGTCCCACGTTCGTATTGAAGCGGGGAGTTGAATGAGGGCGTTTTCGCGGCGATCGACGCCCTACAACGAAAAAACCTAACGCGGCCTCAACCTACGGAACTTCATTTCGCTCCCAAATCGACTCAATTGAGTCGATGCCTCGCCTAATGGATCTAAGAAAACTCGCACCAAGGGAGAGGGGAGGAAGTCACCTGAGTGTCCATGCATGCTACCCAATAGCCGCGTATGCGGCGTTTGCGCGTCCCTCCCGGCCGTGGTTGGATCTCGCCGATCCGGATCTCGTCGATCGTTGCAGATGTAGTGTCGTCCTTCTTGAGTGGGCTGTTTTCGGCCTGGAGGATGAAGCTCGGCATGGATCAACAAATTTCGGCCGCGGAGGAAGAAGCTGCTTCGGCTTTTGAGTCGGAACCGGATCGATTGTGATGGATGCTGCGGTGAGAGATGTCGAAAGGAGGTGCAAGAGACGGTCTTGTTGTTGTAGCTCGCAGGAGATATGGCTTCGCCGGAGAGCTACAAGTTCGCCGGCCCTAGAGTTGAAAGAGGGGATCGGTAAGATCTGGAGCTTGGCGGTCGGCCTTGGCGGAGGTGGCTCGGTTTGGTGTTGGAGATGGAAGTGAGAGAGAGAGAGATGTGAGAGAGTGGAGAGAAAGAGAGATCTGTGGGGTTTTTGTGAGAGAGTGAGAGAGAGAGAGAGGCGTCTTGGCGCTTGGCAAAAAACGAGAGAAAAAGAGGTGGAGGAGGTTCACGGGAGAGGGAGTTGCGGAGCCGAGATGGTGCCGGAGACGAGGCTTGCCGAAGGTGGTGCGCCGGAGGAGAGGAAGAGGGATCGGGGGAGCTCGGGGGCGTCAGGTTGTTTCCGCCGTCAAGAACAGGGAGAGGGATCGGCTATTTCCTTAACATATATATATATATAAACATTTACATCATAATAACATTCAGATATATATATATATATTCTAACATAATAATAATAGTAGGGTTATTATTATTATTAACTAAAACACTCGCACAATGCCGTAGAGGACGCGTAAATTGTCCCGGGCGGGCTCGTTACGACCGTCTCGCTGACACGCATCCACCAGGATGATCCGAGATCAATTCCGAACTCGTTTGCTCGTTTTACGCTCTCCGGAGTGTTTACGATTCAATTCACTTAAATGTCAAAAACCCTTCAAACGACGCTGGAATCGCAAACGGATAGATTCGTTGAACTCGTACAATTATTACGAGTCTAACAAGACTGGCTGCGGTCAATTGCGAGGTTGTTTGGTCCATTTCACCATTTTGGATAAATACGCTATTCGCAGACCACATTAATAATTTCGCCGATTCTCATCAGAATCGAGCGCGGACAGTTTTGTTGAACTCGTATTGGCCTCCTGAGTCTAACAAAACTGACTGAGGTGAATTCTGAGTCCGTTTGCTCGATTTCACCTTTTAGATAATTTCGTTACCTAAAGTCGCGTCGACGCGACTAATTCTCCGATACACATCGGAATTGAGTGCAGTCGACTTCGTTGGACTGGTATCAACTTTACGAGTCTAACAAAATCAACTAAGGCCGATTATGAGGTCATTTGCACAATAGTCATATTTGAGGCGTCGCGCAGCTCAAGGCGACTGTTTTGGTCGACTTCATATATATGCTATTTGAACACTATGACATTTGAGCTAACGTACGTACTATAATTCCTTCAAGGCGGTACGCCTCCTTCGAGTTTTATCGCTCAAGTTATGCTCTCCGGATGGCTCGGATCCCGATACAGCAAGCATCGGGACAAAGAATAGAAATGGCACTCGCCGCATTCGTCGAGTGCACTTCACCGGCTCAGGTGCAAGCCTAGCCCTCAGTACACCCCGAGCTCGAGTCACCTCGCTCGACTCAAAAACGCGCACAAGGGGTCTAGCTCGAATCGGGATGTTACAAATCCAATAAACGAAGAAACAATTTCGTCCCCGAAATTTAAGTTGAGGTTAGGGGGGGGGGGGTCTTCCGAATGGGATCGAAACATACTCACCGTATGCAGTTATGGATGATTCACCCTTAACAATATCAAGGTCATTTATACATTCCCAAGCGTTATGTTTTATACATAGGGTTTAGATTGTGCGAGCGCTCTTGTCTTGTCCAGTCATACGAATTAATCGTGGCTCACACTATTTCAACCATAGCTAATAGAAACCACACATAGCCGTCCTAGACAAAAATAATTCAAACTGGAACGATATATCGCAGTCCCAAATTAAAATATAACGAAACTGAAGATGTAAATCGGCCTCAAACCGAAACACATTATATATAATTTATATATATAGCAGCTCTTAGGATTTTAATTGCATACAGCAGCCCAAATCTCCTAACATTTAATTCCAGACATTTCACGAACCAAGAGATTTACTTTAGCATAAAATTAGGGAAATTCCGTAAAACTCCCAACACATAATCTCTAGCATAGACCAAGCAGCTACCAACATATTTCCCAAAAACTCTAGCATAAAGATAAAACCAGGAAAACCTGGAAGAAACCTATAAACAATGCAAATCACATAATCTAGAAGGAATTTCTAGCACGACCAAGGGAATTCACCAAAACTCTCATCATCATCAAACAACTGCTATTCATGAAACCAAGAAAACACAAAGCAACTACTAACAATCGACTTTCCCGCCTACCATGAGTCTTCAGTACACTTCCTCGGTACTCTTACTTTGCTTACTATATCCATAAATCATATATGTCGTCCAGTGCATCGACACAACTCCTCTGAATTCCTGAGAATCAGAGGTCAAGTTGAGGGTAATCATATTTTTCTCACAGGCAACATGTCGGGCGAGGTCGATAAGCCAACAAGGCTTCTACAAGGGTTTAGTCTACGTCTCGTGATTTCACATGGTCCAAAAATTACTACACGCATTTAAAACGCAATTGTATGAATTTGTCAACTTAACAAATCACGCAACAATGCCTTAGCACCATGGGTGCTACAATTCCGTATTCTTTATCTCATAACGGACGCTTGCAAACACGCCTCTCCGATCAAAAATCGATACAGTTCCCACTTGACAAACTTTTAAGGCCTCCCCCAAAATTTGTCATGCGGTCGTCAGATCGACCTTTGATCCTTGAGAGACACTACAACGCTACATTACAGTTTACTTCTCCGCATAGCCTTCGGTTACAGTGAAGACCTGCTCATCCTTAAGGTAGTCACCTCCAACACTCTGGGAGTGAACTTACCCCAAACCGAAACTTGGTGTTCAATCAATCCCCCTCGCCTAAGATGAACACATTCATCAAGGAGTGCCAAATTCCAAATACTAAAACAGGCAGGCAATTCTTTACACAACACACTACCTCTTAGTCAGGTGTTACTTTTATCTTGAGATTTACATCATTTCATTTAAGGGCTCCTAGACCGTGAACATAAACCTTATCAAATGGTTGGGTTTCGGTACAGAGCCTTTAGAGGACTGCCTTGTCGAGACAATACAATCACGCGTACACCTACATGTACGTATAGAGACATATTCATATCTTACTAAATAAGTAAATGCACTTATCGTCAAAATTCCATTCACGTGTTCAATTCACGGCGTGTCTCAACACCCTTGACGCTCTCACCCGTATTGAGAGGTTATCACGAATCCAATCCTCATCGTTCACGTACTATTTAAATAAACAGGATCTAAGGGAAAGCGAAGTCGGAACATAAATAGGCCAATAAACGAAGGGACAAGTCCCCGCACGTTTTTGGGCTAAATTTCTTCCACCGCCCATATGGTACATTCTTCTCACGTATGGGCACAACCTTAGGGGTAAACCTTCCCCGACTTAGAGTTCTTACCCTATAGATCCCCGCAACGACGCACTCAAATACCAACCGGGATGTAGAAAATCAAATTTTTACGGTGACGACCAAGCTGCATCTCATTGTAATGAGAGCATGCACCAATAACATCCAATCACCCGGTACATTTATATATGTTTGAACTTAACATGAACTAAGGTGCAAGGCTCGGGATGATCTTCCCTTCGACACAAGTTATGCAGACTACCAAAAGTAGGGCATACTTCACATATGGTAAACACAATCAAATCCACTACGACCGCCCTACCATCCCTGCCAACGATCATCCATGGCATGCATGTTTATTTATAAAAACTTTTATGATTTTAGATCATCAAACAATTCATATTAATCTTGTCGACTCCATCGCCGAACACTTATTAATTTCCAATGCCAAGTAATTACAACACTAAGGGAATGTTCACCAAAAAAAAATTTCCAAACTCAGGGGTAGTTTATCATCATACCAACAATGTATGCACAAAGGTTCAATAACTTCTCAGCTATAATGTTATTATAACATCGCCGCATATCCCCAAAATGTAGATTTACTACTCTCCTCATTACCTATCCACATAAACTTAGAACAATATAGAGAAAATAATCATCTTCAAAAATGTTTTTCCTCTCTTATTCCGCTAATAAAAATCCTATCAACCCAAACATGACCTTAGCAGTCTGCTTTGCTTAAGATGAATTAACTCTCAGGGGTCAAAACTTCCAATGCCAAAAATTACAAAGATTCTAACTCCTCAAGGGATCCAAGACGGTACATAACTAGCCCAATAAACGAAGAGATAAGCCCTCGTATCTCTTCGACTGAGTTTCTTCTACCACCAATATAACACATTCGTCCCAAAATGAGTCTTCTCTGGATCCGAATTCTTATCATATCTCCTTCATATGAAACCTTCTACATAAATAGAAGTGAGAGGTATCCACGTAGAGTATAAAAGACATGCTTGGTGGTCTCTCACTAAGCTGGTAATAGACTACAAGCACCACTCTCGTTGAAATTGGCCTAATTTTTGTGTAAGGTGATAATATTACTCCATATCTAGGGTAGAAATCTCAGGGTGTGAGTCTCCAGCATTTACACTTACGTTAAACTCTTCCCTTAGTCACTCAAGGTCACTTATTGCTTGGCCCAATCATCCCCAAGATCCGTATAAGTCTAGGATACGTCACGACCTATCCTGCTAAGTCGACTAAAATGGTATCCTAGTTAGGTTGGCATCAATCCTATGCCAAACCAACTCTAATGGTTGGAATGGGAATACCCATTACTGTCTCGGAGAGAGCCAGCATTTGTATGTAAGGGCACGAGTTTGGCTTAGGTTGGCACTATCTATAGGAAAAAGCGGACATACTTATTGTGAATTACACATGGGCACACCACCGCTTCCGCTGCATCAGTTTGTACTCAAACTGATCTAGCTAGCAGGGGTGACCTAGTGTTCTAATGGACTTCTTTATCTCAGGATCGTTGCAAGCTGATACCATTTGTAAGATCCCCCTCCCGGAACACAAAACACGACCGAGGGGAATCTTATGCCCAGGACAGCCGCCTTGCGGAAGTGCTAGCACACGAGCTAGCCTCCCTCACAAGACGCCTATCCTGCCGGCTAAACTAACTACACAGCGCCAACCCATCAATGAAAGAAAGTATTAAAAACCAAAGATTCACAATAAGTAATAATGTCCGAATCAGAGTATAAGAAAGACAGAAAGCTACACAAGCTCCTGCAAATCATCAGAGTAATCAGCTAAATGCCCCAGGGGCTACATCTCAAAACACTCACCCGCCTCTGTCACTAATGGCAGCTAAGGTACCATAAACCCCAGCCCTGCACACCTGACCCGGCTGGCCTCCGGTGTTGAACGCTGCTACACATCTAAATGTGCTCCTAAAAAGAGGGAGGTAGCAACCGTTAGTCATAAAGACTAAGTGGCTTCCCATCCGCTCCCCCGGCGACTCCAAGACACCGGGCGAAAGAAAAGGAAGAAAAGCTGCAATATAACAGTAATATATACAAAGCAGGTGACGGGGAAAGTAAACTAGTATATACACAAATTCTAAGCTACACAAGTGTAACAGGGGTTAATCTAATCATGTATAAGCAGGAGTATAATAAAGGTGTACAGCAGTAAATAAATAGTAAGTAAGCAGGTAAAGCAAGGCAGTAAGAACAGTAGCGACAAGTAATCAATCTCGTACCCTAACTTATATGAATGCCCATACAAACTTATAAGTTAGGATTTCCAGGAATTATAATCATCATATAAAAGAGCCCATACTAATTTATATGATGAGGATCTGCAAGTGCGTATGCTATGCTTATGCTATGAATGATTATGCAATGAACACACACACACGACTCTGTGCACACAGACCTTTGTAGTTCCCTCTATTTGAGAGGAAGCCAACCTCTCGGGTACCAACCGCTGTGACACACGGTGGTAGCGGACCGGGCTGTCCACTCCTAGGCGGGTATACACTCTACCAGGCCTAGACCGCACATACGCCTCGACGCTAAACAACCGCGGAGCTCTGCGTACTCTTTGCTGGAGTCCACCAGACTGTGAGCCAAGTGAGAGGTGTCTTCGGGGAACTGTCGTCCCGACACGCAGCCAAGCTGGCCCCTTAGACCCCTACACACCCGCTAAGTCAACGTACCGCGGTCGGAGTGACGACCTGCCTAGTACCGAAGACCTGCCACATTTATCCAAGAACTAACGGGGCTATCCTCCCCTCGAGCCTCCAGCTCGTCCAACCCAGCATACCACACACCTGTCACTCCCACACTGGGAGGAGATACATAAATCCAATCTTACCCTACTATGGCTTCTCTTGCCTACTTTAAATGTTATTGCAATTTAGGGTTAATCTTGGACTTCCCGAGGGTTACCCTGTAAGGGGCTCGCTACGGTACTAGGAACTACAATAAGATGACACCCCAAAGTTCCCTTTCTCAAGACACTTAGTATTATTGGTATCTACCCATAAGATTACCCTCTTATCATTTCGCTTGAATTAAACCTCAGTGCTTTATGACCCTCTAAGGGGAAAGACGATCTTTCGTCAATCCCGAGCACAGCCTTACCCACAGCTCACCAAGCACTCTCATCTTCTAAACTCCTAATTAGACTACTCTTGTTTAGTTATTATCCTACTTGGAAGTTTAGGGTGGATCCTGGACTTCCCGAGGGCTACCCGGTGAAGGGTTCGCAAGGTACTAGGGTATATGATGGGATGATGCCCAACCCCTTTCCATGACATTTAACAATCTTGGCGGCTACCCTGACTTAACCTTCCACCCTCTCATTACTATTTATAACCTACGCCTTATGTTTCACCCCGCTCCTATGCAATCAATCTTTTGGACTCAACTCTAATAACTCTTAGTCCTCCAAGTGGTCTAAACTCATCTCTTATTGTAATGCAATTCTCCCCGATTTCCTTATGATTATATTGACCTATTCATCATAATGAGTTTTTACTATCCGCAGACCACGACATACAGCTAACTTAGATTCCTAAGGTGGAACCTTGATCAAATTACTTCCAAATGACTTCTAATTATTATCATAGGTTCATAATGGACAAAAATGAGGAATAATCAAAATCCAAACATGTTTCATATAATTTTGCCCTCTAAAAATATTTATTAATTACTAACCTGAATCTAAAGTGTGAAGGAGGTATCATGCTAATGAATTCAAACTTGTTAAATATCCTTCCAGAGATGAAGTTGGACATGATAAAAAGATTTCCAAGTTTTCATATTTTTCCAGCAATCAAATAACCATAATCCCTAATTTTCAATGAATGAATGGAAAAATAATTTTACACATCAAGTACAAGATTTTGGCTTCCTAAAATTCTGGGAAAATTACAGTAGCTTCATATGAACATAAAATCACTATTTCCAGAAGATCATATTACTTGTTATATCACATTTGAGTACGATGCCTACTCGTCTAGGGAACTCATAACCTCAACTCCGCACATGACTGCTTGTGCATTCATCCTAATCTCACACATGATTCCGAGGATCTTGCACGTGATCCCTTCGATATACTACAATCATTACCGACGTCTTCTTATTCAATTACGGATGATAAATCACCTTAAATCCGTACGAGAATACCCACTAAATTTATTGTAATCATAAACAATCATCATTAGTGACAAATGCCTTCAATGATTATCACAGCATCAGTTCAACTATATTTCTTGCGATCCTAAGGATTAAGCATTTATAACAATACATTAATTTGCTATCGCATCATCGAGGTGCACATTCGATCATCATCCGCGAAGTGTTAAATCTATGATCTGTCCGCTAACATTTTATTAATAAATCACAATTTCAGAATGATGTACCCAAACAGAACAGCCCTCGAGAATTGGATTTCGGGGAGCTACACTCCTCCGAAAATATCGTGTCGCCCTATTTTGGAAAGGTCTCTCCGATAGCTACAACTTTCATGTTCGCTCCAAGAACTGAGAAACCGGCCACTAGTGATCCCACCGTATGCAATCATGAACATCAACTCACCCAAGCAATACCATGTAATTACCTTGTGCTATCAAGCACCCTTGGACATCAACTTAGTTCCTTCTTATCATGCTTCGCAAAACATCTCAAGGCATCCCTGGCCTTAGCATAAACATTTCAAAGCACCACCGGCCTGCACATAACGTTCAACAATGTTCCAACAAGAGTAGGGCGATAGCGTGTTCATACATGGTAATTCTCTATCATGATTCTACGGGACTACTAGTGCGCATTTCCAATCATACACATTCCCTTAAGAATTTATCCCAACATCAATATCTCTAAAATCACTGTCACCGTGCCTCATCATCTATAACATGATTCGTATATGACTTTAATTTATCCGAGCTTCCGACTTAGCATTTACACCACCGTTAAGACATTCAACGGAAGATTAATAACTTTAAAAACGACGCACCCAAAAATTACAAAACTTCACAAGGATGATTATAATCTTGATAATTATCACTCCACCAATTTTCATGAGCGTCGAAGCAATATTTTGGGAGATATTCATAAATTACCGTAATCGAGTGTGATACGACACGGTTCAGTAAAACAGACATTCAGAAAGCTCTACTCAACCAAAAATTATGATTAACCCCAATCTGGAAAGCTAAGAAGAAGAGCTACAACTTTTATGTTTACCTCAAAACCCATAACTTAGTGTTTCATACCCAAAATCCTCATTGAAGTCAACATCCCAAATCTGGTCAGAAAACAGAGCACAAAATCCTGATTTAATTCTCTGGACAGTCCACTCGACTGGACATCTAGAGAGCTACAGGTCATCCTAGAAAACGTGTAACCTATCGTTGGAAAGCTCTCTCCGAGGGCTACAACTTTCATGTTGAGCCCGAAGTCTAATTCCAGCGGGGTCAAGCCTACAAAAATGACTTGAACCCGGCTGCGCACAATTCTCCTTAATAACCAAGTGCAAGTTATGAATACATTTATCACATATAATTATCAATCCTAATGACAGAGAATTATTCATCACATTTATGCAAGTTATAATTAACAAATCCTATAACAGGAGGCTATTCCTCAATTCTCAAGCCTTTAATGATCATATATATATGTATATATATATTGAATTCCCATAACAAGAACTATTCCTTCATTCTCAAGCATCATTTATATATATGTATATATATATTGAATTTCCCCCTGACAGGGAACTTAAAATTGAAATACATATATATGCATAATTAATTGAAATCCAAGCCTTAAATGACCATATATAGATGTATATATATATTGAAATCCATAACAGGGGAACTAATGTTGAATTCCCCTAATCCATAACAGGGATCATATGTATATGCGTATATATATTGAATTTCCCCTGACAGAGAACTAAGATTGAAATCCCATAAGGAATTTAGGCAGCCACCTTTCTCCTCCCATGCACCCTCACGAGGCCACCGCGTCTCACGAAACCAACGTCCCACGTTCGTATTGAAGCGGGGAGTTGAATGAGGGCGTTTTCGCGGCGATCGACGCCCTACAACGAAAAACCCTAACGTGGCCTCAACCTACGGAACTTCATTTCGCTCCCAAATCGACTCAATTGAGTCGATGCCTCGCCTAATGGATCTAAGAAAACTAGCACCAAGGGAGAGGGGAGGAAGTCACCTGAGTGTCCATGCATGCTACCCAATAGCCGCGTATGCGGCGTTTGCGCGTCCCTCCCGGCCGTGGTTGGATCTCGCCGATCCGGATCTCGTCGATCGTTGCCGATGTAGTGTCGTCCTTCTTGAGTGGGTTGTTTTCGGCCTGGAGGATGAAGCTCGGCATGGATCAACAAATTTCGGCCGCGGAGGAAGAAGCTGCTTCGGCTTTTGAGTCGGAACCGGATCGATTGTGATGGATGCTGCGGTGAGAGATGTCGAAAGGAGGTGCAAGAGACGGGCTTGTTGTTGTAGCTCGCAGGAGATATGGCTTCGCCGGAGAGCTACAAGTTCGCCGGCCCTAGAGTTGAAAGAGGGGATCGGTAAGATCTGGAGCTTGGCGGTCGGCCTTGGCGGAGGTGGCTCGGTTTGGTGTTGGAGATGGAAGTGAGAGAGAGAGATGTGAGAGAGTGGAGAGAAAGAGAGATCTGTGGGGTTTTTGTGAGAGAGTGAGAGAGAGAGAGAGAGAGAGAGAGAGAGAGAGAGAGGGGCGTCTTGGCGCTTGGCAGAAAACGAGAGAAAAAGAGGTGGAGGTTCACGGGAGAGGGAGTTGCGGAGCCGAGATGGTGCCGGAGACGAGGCTTGCCGAAGGTGGTGCGCCGGAGGAGAGGAAGAGGGATCGGGGGAGCTCGGGGGCGTCAGGTTGTTTCCGCCGTCAAGAACAGGGAGAGGGATCAGCTATTTCCTTCTAACCTAACACTAACATATATATATATATAAACATTTACATCATAATAACATTCAGATATATATATATATATATATTCTAACATAATAATAATAATAGTTGGGTTATTATTATTATTATTAACTAAAACACTCGCACAATGCCGTAGAGGACGCGTAAATTGTCCCGGGCGGGCTCGTTACGACCGTCTCGCTGACACGCATCCACCAGGACGATCCGAGATCAATTCCGAACTCGTTTGCTCGTTTTACGCTCTCCGGAGTGTTTACGATTCAATTCACTTAAATGTCAAAAACCCTTCAAACGACGCTGGAATCGCAAACGGATAGATTCGTTGAACTCGTACAATTATTACGAGTCTAACAAGACTGACTGCGGTCAATTGCGAGGTTGTTTGGTCCATTTCACCATTTTGGATAAATACGCTATTCGCAGACCACATTAATAATTTCGCCGATTCTCATCAGAATCGAGCGCGGACAGTTTTGTTGAACTCGTATTGGCCTCCTGAGTCTAACAAAACTGACTGAGGTGAATTCCGAGTCCGTTTGCTCGATTTCACCTTTTAGATAATTTCGTTACCTAAAGTCACGTCGACGCGACTAATTCTCCGATACACATCGGAATTGAGTGCAGTCGACTTCGTTGGACTGGTATCAACTTTACGAGTCTAACCTAATCAACTAAGGCCGATTATGAGGTCATTTGCACAATAGTCATATTTGAGGCGTCGCGCAGCTCAAGGCGACTGTTTTGGTCGACTTCATATATATGCTATTTGAACACCATGACATTTGAACTAACGTACATACTATAATTCCTTCAAGGCGGTACGCCTCCTTCGAGTTTTATCGCTCAAGTTATGCTCTCCGGATGGCTCGGATCCCGATACAGCAAGCATCGGGACAAAGAATAGAAATGGTACTCGCCGCATTCGTCGAGTGCACTTCACCGGCTCAGGTGCAAGCCTGGCCCTCAGTACACCCCGAGCTCGAGTCACCTCGCTCGACTCAAAAATGCGCACAAGGGGTCTAGCTCGAATCGGGATGTTACAACTTAAGTAGGAGAGGAGCGAATAAGAGGGTTCTCGAGTGTAGAAGTGTGTGCTACCTAGGTTTAACATTAAAGTTAAAATTTTATGTATTTTTTTAATTAATGTAAGCCTAGTCATCATTCCAGCAAACCACATGTAACACCCTGCCAGTACAAATAATATAACAATAGGTCCGGCCGGGACCCCACGCTATACTAACCACACTAGCTAGACGTTAAAAGGAGATATTCAGAAAAGAACTACACCAGAGTATACTAAACATAAGCGGAAGCATAAAGATTTGACATTTCTTTTAGAATAGTCCACTATCACAGGAATGAAACAATAAAGGGTAGAGTTACGGCCTTAAGGCATTACATTCCAAAACGTACAAAACTCCTTAAACATACTTCGGCACGCAGGCCGGCAATACATGAAAAGCAGAAAAGAGGCTGACCTTCGAGGGCCAACGCAACAAAAAGGGCCACCGCCCGCTATTTCCCGCTAGGCTCACCTGCACCTGCATAAGAAGATTCTACCCAGAGGTGGCAAACAAAGTAACGGTCAGCACAGCTGACCAAATTATAACGACCCCACCCCTTTCTCGGTGTGGCGGAGCTTCTTCCCTGCAAACAAGTCATACTAGCAGCAAGTAGTACTAAGGAAGGTGCAAACTACACAATGTGAGGTTTCAAGCACAAACAATCTTCTAGGTGTAGCAACAAATAGAGTTGATCCTCGGAATGCACATGATGTTGGTTGGGTTCACCCGAAAGTTCCCCACAACCGCCTAAGTAACGCATGAGGCTAATCATAACATCAATCCAAAACCAACCGCGGGTTCTCACGACCACACGTAACCAGCAAAACTAAAGAGCTTAGTGAACGCTTGAGCATTTACCTATTGGAGGAACCCTCCCAAACAGGTCTATCCCATGATCACACGACGTCCCGAGGTTTCCCCCTCTCGCCGATACGCATGGTGCGGGTTCGGTTCAAGCTTGTGCCCGTTGCTCAAATAATCGCGTTAACAACAACGATGCGGGTGTAGCTTTACCTCGGCCCGTTCGCCAGGAAACACCGACGGGTGTTCCCAATCACAAAAAGTTACGCACCTAAACCAACCATGTGGACTTAGGCTTCACTAGAACAACCAACGAAGGAGGTATACAACGACTCACTTCAATTTCGTGGTGAAGGTTTGCATTCCACCACTCTCCAAGCAAGGGACTTTCGTTAGGATCTTCACACGACGCCTAATCTCAAGTCCCGCAATACTATAGATGATCTCACGGAGTCATTCTCCGGCACGCATTCTAGGCCTAACCTAAATGCAACGTCGCAAATCAAGCATCACCGATTCGGGCTCACGACCACGAATAAGCTTCACACACAATGCCAAAATCCGCACGACTACCGGATTTCTAAATGCAATATGCCGGGGACGGACACAATCGACCCGGAGTTCCGAAGAACTAGAGGAAATCCTACACTTCACCCATTTGGTGAAAGAGAGTCCTCATGCAAGCATAGAAAGAGAAAGAGAGGACGAAGAACACGTCCTAAGACCGGGAGAAAGAATCGTTACCCTTGGAGCTCTCTTCCCCGCCATAGATCCGAGATTCCAATCGGAGGGAAAGAACCGCACCGGGCTGCACTTTCCAGATCTGGAAACGTCTCGCGAATCGGAACTCCGGAGCTCCGTCAATGGCGGAATCTCCTTCTTCTTCCTCCTTGCCGCTTCTTCTTTCTCAAGCTTAGGAGAGAGAAAGGCCTAGAAATTATGAGGGAATAACCCCTCTCCAAAGCCCTAAAACCCTCCAGCAAACCCTCTCAGCCGTTGGATCGATTTCCAATATTTTTGATCGGCCGGATCGTCTTCTCCGCTCGTTTTTACGGAGCAGAATAAACAGGGTGCACGATCACTGGCGCACGACCAGCGGTCGTGCGCGAAGAGGAGAAATGGTCGTGCGCACTGCTTTGGACAGTGAGCATCGCGACGGCTCTCTTTGCCTTGACAAGAGCGCACGATCACTGGCTCACGACCAGTGGTCGTGCGCGAAGAGGAGAAATGGTCGTGCGCACTGCTTTGGACAGTGAAATTTCAGCCTACTCCGAGCGCAGCACTACCACTCCGCCTACCTCGCTGAACTACGATTTTTGGGGTGTTACACCACAAGTGCAAACATGATTAATAAAGTAGACCAAATATTAAACAGGATTGTCTTTATGCATATTCTAAATTTTCAGAACATAATTCAAATTTTGTCCCAAAGACTTCTCTATTGGCAAAAATGAAAAATCAGTCCCATGATTTTTTGAAATGAGTCTCTAAATTTATATTATTTGAATTCAGTATATTGGTTATGAGTAGATGTTGTGATTAATTATTCAGATCTCTATCACATCACATCATATACGTAACAATCAAATCACTTCCATGAATCCCCAAATTTGATTCAACATGACCCAAAATTCACATTCTCGTCCTAATAGCGCATGCACACCCGTAGGTCTACTAACACGTTATCATTCATAGACCGGTTACAAGAACACCATACCCCCTCTTTGCCACTCTTCACACATTACTCCTTCACTTTGTGATACATGTCACCCATTAGGAGAACCTTCTCGGGACTCCCCAAGATGACATGGTACTTCGGTCAACCTTAACAACCGAGATGTTCATCTCAATCGCCTAGCAATTCATATCGCTGCTTTCCTCAACGAGTGTTATGTAGCCGCTCTTCTTCCTTCTCGCTCCTTAGCCCTCTAGCTATGCACGAAGGATCCCAAGTATATTTGGAGGATCAACTCACTCGCGCCGCATGCCACTCACTGAGAAGGCCCCTTATATCTTCGTCGACAAGAAGCTGACAGATAAGTAGAATTTATCTTGTTTCCACTGAATCTGCTCTTTCCACTGTCTCTTACTCATTTCTGAGGGAAAACACGCTACCTTCACCATTTATAGAGACAAATCTTTATTAGCATTGACAAATCTTTCATTCTCCTAGAAATCTGTCTTAGTCGATCTTTCCTTGATCCACACATGTGTATCGCTGGTATGGTGTCAGATCTAACCCTGATCTCGTATGGATTGCCTTAGACATCCTTGATGGGAATGACAAGTCCTACGAAAGAGGCTCCACTATCGAATGACACGATTCAACTCATTCTTTTATATAAATAGCCTAACTTGAGAACAATCGAGGCATCAAATTTTCACTCTCTTTTGGCTATCTTTCTTCCAATTTCACTTGAACTAGGAGACTGTAACTCCCCACCCGTTGCACAGTATATAACAGTAGGTGCGGCCGGGACCCCACGCCATATAAGGTGAACAAGCAAGATGGTTACATATTCAGTTAACCAACCAACAACATCTCAGAGATTACGCATAAGCGGAAGCATAAATTCATTACATCTTGAAACCAGAAGACATGTCCACAATAAAGAACAGGAATGATTAATATATATATATAAAGGTTTGACACTAAGGTCATACATCAAACTGTGTTTCTCTTACTACATGATTTACAAACATCGACACGTAGACCAGCAATACATGAAGAAAACACACTCAAAACACTTGGGCCTTCGAGGGTCAGCAAAGCGTAGCAGCTGAGGTTCCAACCCGCTATTTCCCGCTCGTCTCGCCAGGACCTGTAACGCACAATCCACCAAGCAGTGGGAAAAACAGGTAACCGGTCAGCTTTAGCTGACCAAGATTATAACGACCACACCCCATGCTCGGGGCGGCGGTACTCCTTCCCTGCAAACAATAACAGCATATATTTCACAGGTGGGTCTAAGCACCGCATAGAAACAATCACCACTTACGTCGACACAAGGCCACACGTATCGTGCTCTCAAGGCACATTTCCGGTGTACTCCCTGAGTTACACCACGGATCTATTATGAGCTTTTACCGTCAAGGTCCTCCTATGTTACGGTTCCAAACTTCTTCAGTGCACCGAGGGGCGACCTCTTCACTGACCGGCTAAGGGACGGGTTCGGTTCAGCTTTACCCGTGCTCATAACGTCAGGGTCAACTGTCCGATGCGGGTACGGCTTCACCTCGGCCCGGCAACGAGACAACCTCATCGGGTCATCAGAATAGCCTCAGGGGCTATTTCCAAACACACCACGTGATATCCGATATCACTGGCGTTAGCGCCGGCGCTAGCACTAGCGCTAGTGCTATCTAACAGAACGTCATTCTGCCAACTCTTTCGGGTATTTCCTGAAGGTAACCTCCAGGACTCCCTGCAACACATCACAACACCAAGAACCCGAAAACAAGCATATATACTCGGAGTCTTCTCCGGAGTGCAATATAGCAATATCAACATCACCAATCCAGACCAACCTGTCCAGATGGGCTTCACACAGTATGCCTATGTCCGTACAGCGATCCGATCTCTATATGCAATTTTCTACAGGGATAATCCATATCAACCCGTCAGAAGAACTTATCCACTAATTAGTGGAAATCTTCATGCTACTAGGCAAATCAAAGGACTAGCGTGTCCAGAGATTAAGGAGGAGAATCGTTACCCTTGATGCTCGTTTCGGTGCCATCAGACCAGAATTCCTCTCCACGGATTCGAAGACGGCACAAGCACGCAAGAGATCTTCTACCTCAGACTTAACTAGCCAAATGTATCCTTCCTCTGCTTCCCGACTTATACCCTTGCCTTAGGAGAAATGGCCAGAGTAAAACTAAGAAAAATACACGGTTTGGAAGCTTTATATAGAAAAACGCTAACGCCGGCGCTAACCCTAGCGCCCGGCGCTAGCCCAGAGGCGGCACGACCAAACTTATCCATGACCACTTAAGGATTCGTCGAGAACTAGCGCTACCGCCAACGCTAGCCTCGACGAGCCGAATTCACGAGTGCTCACCACGATTCGTCGGAATACATTCATCGGGACATAACTTCGTCGAGAGAGCTATCGCGGGTGCTAGCACTACCGCGGGCGCTAGCACTACCGCGGGAACTAGCACTACCGCGGGGGCTAGCACTACCGCGGGCGCTAGCACTCGACGATTCGTCTTGATGCTTTCGACGATCCGCACAAGTCCCTTTCGACGATACGCAACATTTCGACGATACGAGCTACCGCCGGCGCTAGCTCTTGAGCTTAGACCTTCGTGAACTCTTTGCACCTGAACACTGGGTCTTACAGAGACCTTGATAATTTCCTGAGGAGGAGCAAGTTTGACAAGCACCCTGATGTGCTGTAAAATCTTTGGCGATTCGCAACCACCTCCGTTATTCTCAGCCAGCAGTAAGTAAAGATCACCCACGACCGCAGACATTTTATGGTTCGACGCAGTCCCTAAAGTTTAAGTACGTTTTGAAATTAAATTTTCTAAGAATTTTTCAAGCAATTAGTCCTTCAACTTCCCAAATTATTTGAAATCAGTCATTAATTCACTTTCTAATTAATATAAAATTATATGTTAATAGATTATTGGTTGAATAAATTTTAAAATAACCATTTTTCTGATTTATCCAGCATTTTCAATACCCAAGATACTGAGATTGAAATTGATGGGGGCTCGTATAACAGACTTTTATTTATAAGCCGCAATGACAGCAGATATTTCCAAAAGCGCTCCCCCCACCAGTTTGGCAGGGGATCCAGGAAAATAAAGCCAGAGTTGCCATACGGAGCCACGCCGAGAATGGCAATGGGACCGCCTCCCATCTTGAAGCCGTCCCGCGCAACCGCGCCACCTCACGGGGCGCGGCCGAGCTGCACGCCCGCAAGGGGTGCGGCCTCGCCGCCGCACCCCCAGGGGGTGCGGCTTGGCCGCACCCCCCTCGGGTAGGGTGCGGCCTGGCCGCACCCCCCTTGGGGTGCGGCCCGACCGCACCCCCCTCGGGTGGGGTGTGGCCTGGCCGCACCCCCCTTGGGGTGCGGCCTTGCCGCACCCCCTAGGGGTGGGGTGCGGCAAGGGGTGGGGTGCGGCCTTGCCGCACCCCCCTTAGGAGGGGTGCGGCCCGACCGCACCCCCCCTCGGGTGGGGTGCGTCCCGGCCGCACCCCCCTTGGGGTGCGGCCTTGCCGCACCCCCCTCGGGTGGGGTGCGGCCTTGCCGCACCCCCCCTTTTTGGAGGGGTGCGGCCCGGCCGCACCCCCCTCGGGTGGGGTGCGGCCTGGCCGCACCCCCCCCCCCCCCCTTGGGTGTGGCTTGCCGCACCCCCCTTGGGTGCGGCCTGGCCGCGTCTCCCGGGAGTGCGTCCCGTTCACCTTCCCTCTCTGCGGGGGAGGGTGACCGTTTCCTCCCCCTCCTTCCCCCCTTTCTGACAGGGGGACTCACGTGGCGCCTTTTCGGGCGAGCTCCTCGCCAGGAACGACGGACCCCGTTTTCCTTCTCGGATCGCGACCAATCGCCTCTCCGTTCGCTCAGAACGCCCACGTACTCATTACACGCTCATAGCGCTCCCTCGCTCGTTGCGCGCTCAGAACGCTTCTGAGCGCGCACTTCTCACTTTCTGTCTTTCTGACTTCTCACTTTCTGTCTTTCTGACTTCTCACTTTCTGTCTTCCTGACTTCTCACATTTTGTCTTTCAGGCGTCTCACATTTTGTCTTTCAGGTATCTCACTTTTCAGGAACGGCCAGTCGCCTTTTTCGCCTCCAACAGAGCTGCCCGAACTGCCCGAGCCGCCCAAGCTGCCCGAAGGGCAAGGTGGTCATTTACGAAAAATGGCGATCCGTGTGCCCCAAACCAGAAAATATGATTCGTCCACCAAGCATTTATGGAAACTGCCAACGACAAGATTACCAGACTACCCCCGGCCAAAGCTATAAAAAGGGCCCTGGGGCTTCATTTGAAGGGACCTTGACTTCTGGACCTGGGAGAGCTCCCTGCAGACTTTTGTGGAATTCTCCTTCGGAGCTTGAAGATTTCCTTTCCGGACTTGAAGATTCCCTTCATCCCGAAAGGCGACGCATCAGCTCACTTTTGTTCCCCGGAGCAACTCACTTTTGTTCCCCAGAGCAGCTCACTTTTGTTCCCATGAGCAGCTCACTTTTGTTCCCAGGAGCAGCTCACTTTTGTTCCCCGGAGCAGCTCACTTTTGTTCTCCACCTTTCTCAGAAGGAGAAAAGGACTTAGTTTTTTCCAAGAGGCGGCCTGTCGCCTTCGGATCTCTCTATCTCTCTACTATTGTAACGAGTTGCGGCATGTCGCACTCGAGTTCTAAGTCTCACTTTGTAACCCCCCTGAAGATAGTGGAATTTGGTCGGCACAGCTCCGACCACGCAGTTTTTTACCCTTTCCGGGTTTTCCACGCTAAAAAGTCCCAGTGCAATCAACGAATCTCTAATTGACTGTTTGCGCGCTTAGTTCGCTCACGAGCTAAGGTGGTTCAAGTGAACCGGTCTACCAAGAGCCCTAAGCGTTCCGCAACAGTTTGGCGCCGTCTGTGGGAATGGATTCCCAAATTCTAAGCAAAGCATTTCCGAGCGCAGTACCCGCTTCGCCGGAATTCTCGGAACCATCAAGAGTGGACACCTCCCCTGAACTATCCGACGCATACAGCTCCTCAGTTCCAAAGAGCCCGGTGAAAGGAGCGCTCATCACTGCACCCATCCGGCCCCCTTGGCCTGGATCGACTGGCAAACCGACCCCTCTCGCGGCAGGACAGGATCCGAACGATGATACGCCTGGACAAAGGCGATCCCCCCTCTCCAAGTCAATTTTGGAATACCCAGTTTCGTCATGGCTAAAGCTCCCGTACAACAAGGAGTTCCACGGAGCAGAAGATCGATATGAGCACGTTAATCATTTCCTGATAACGATACGGAGGCTCGGACTTCCCGACCCAGTCAGCTGCAAAATCTTCACCAAAACACTGCGTGGAGACGCCCTCCGCTGGTATCAATCCTTGCCAAACGGAGCAATACACAACTTCACCGAGTTGTCCCAGCTGTTCGTCGAGCAGCACGAGACACGCACGACAAAGATTCAAGGGGAAGAAAAGCCCGGTGCAAGCAAACCACCCCTCCTAGGGGAGGAAGAGCGGAACGAGCAATCGGAGAAAATCGGCACAAATTTTCACCAAGAGCGCCCCTGCGCATGGATGGACTTCATCTTGGACGCAAGCATAGGGAGTCCCCCCTGTGAGCTAAGGAAAGCATTGATAACTCACCGCATCTCATTCAACGTTCTATTCCTAGCAGCAATAGTTCGGCTCAAGCTCCTAAGCGGGAACCTCAAGCTTAGGGCCAGCGAAGCGGAGCTCCCTAATGGAACTACGGTACCTACCGTAGGAATCATCACCCTCCCCGTCCAAGTAGGGGCGCACGCAGAACCAGTCCAGTACGATGTACAGTTCGTCGTCGCCGAAGCAGACTCCCCCTACGACGCGATATTCGGGAGCCTCCTTCTGGACGCCATGGACCACGACGTTTCCATGTCCCGAAGCATGACCAGCAAAGGAAATATCCTCAGGAGCGCGATGCATGGTTTCGACACACCCACCTCCAGGATCCCCTGGATCAACAGCAACCCGTCGCCGAGATCGAAGTCCGAGAAGCAGGGTACACGGAAAGGCCAAGCGACTCCTGCAGTAATTGGAAAAGACAAACTTCAGACGCTGACAGGCTCGCCGCCCTTCGATACAAGCCGCAAGAGAAAGGGGCAGCAGCAGCAGCTCGAGGAAGCCGAACTGCCCGCTCAGAACCAAGCAGACCGCCTCTGAGAGCCAGCAAGTCAAGGCTCCCGGAGCTTCACCCCGCTGAATACACCGCGCGAGCGCATATTGTCCGTAATCTGTAATAGCAAGATCATCCACTGGCCCAGAAAGCTCTCCTTGCTCAGGGGAGATCAATCCCAGTTTTGCCACTTCCACAAAGGCCGAGGGCACCGAACGGAGCAATGTGCCCGACTGAAAGATGAAATCGAACGCCTTGTCCAATTAGGATACCTGGAGGCCTTCCGCGCAGAGACACAGGAAAAGGCCATCGAGGGTCAACCGCCGGGCCACTGTCGCTCCCCAAGCTAAACGACCGAAGAGATTCGAGCAAGCGCAACGCAAACGAAGCTCAACGCTATCTTCTCCCTCAATAAAGCCTGTCTCAGAAACTTGTTAACCCCGAGATCGCAAGATTACACTTGCGCATATATCAGTATTCATTTTCTAATAAAATTCTACTTGCTCCAATCTATTCTGCTGCAGGTACCGCTTCGGGGCCCTGCCCCGGGGAATCTGCACCGCCGTCGATTGAAGGTTCGCCCTTCTCCTCCGTCGTCGAGTCCCGGTGTCGTGGGGGCCTGCCCCCCTGCATTCACCCCCAGTTTGAATACACCCGCTATTCACCGGCCAAAGCCGCGAGCACAGACTCGTTCACCAAAGCCGCGGGCACAGAACCGCGCAAAAAAGTCGCGAGCAAAGGCTCGTGCACCAAAGCCGCGGGCACAGAACCGTGCAAAAAAGTCGCGAGCAAAGGCTCGTGCACTAAAGCCGCGAGCACAGACTCGTGCACCAAAGCCGCGAGCACAGACTCGTGCACCAAAGCCGCGAGCACAGACTCGTGCAAGAAAGCCGCAGGCACAGGCTTGCGCATACTAACTCTTTATATATACATCTGCAAGCCGCGGGCTCCATCTCGTGCGAAACTCATTTTGCAAACAGACAAACTATGCAGGTGCCAACAACCAGATTAACAAGATCACGCAAAGAAGTGAATACGATAAACACGATAACCGCGTCAGCTCAACGCTGCGCACAAAACAGACAAAAATACGGAAAGCGGAAAAGCAAAATGCAAACAAACCAACTCAGAACGACGCACAAACAGACAATGGCATGGAAAGAAAGGAAACAGAAGACGATCAACGTCAATCCTCGGCTGCGTCCGAACACTCATCCTCCGAAAGATCTCCCGCTCCAAGACCAGCGGTATCACACCCGAACTTCCTCCCCACCAGGCGCAGAGTCTTCTAAATACCGCGCTAGAAGGCGACTTCGCGCTCGTCCTCCAACAAGGGCTCGACCTCCTTCGTCATGACCTCGGCACGGATCTCCTCCGCCATCTGGAACCGCTCCTCGACAAAAGCAAGAGAATCTCTGAACTCGGCCACTCCGGCCGCCTTGGCATCCTCAAGGCTGCGCTCAACCAACGACAGCCGCTCCACCTCGCTCCGCAGAAAACCCAGCTCCCCCTCCATACGAAACATCTCCCCCTGGGCCTCAGACAACTGACGGAGCGCATCCTGGGCAAGCGCCTTGTCTCCACCATACGCCTCATGCAGCTTCTCAACCTCAGATCGGGAAGAAGAGAGGTCGGCCTCCAGCTGCTTGACGCGGGACAGATCGCGATCCCTCCTCTTCTGTAAAGCAGACATGTCCCTCTTCATCACGCTCAGCTCCTCCTGGAGGGAGATGTAGCTGTCCTTGAGGCCCACGTAACAGTAGTTCCACGTGAGAGCAACATTGGTCAGAGCGTTCTCCTGCAAACACGAAGGAAGCAATCAGGAAACATAAACAATGAAAGCAAATACAAGTCAAGACCCAAGAAAGGAGAGATTCACTTACTGCAGAAGTCATCGCCTGGAGGGACGAGGAAACTCGCCTCGACGGTGGATGAGGTGGAGGTGGCGGCAAGTCTCCCTGCGCAATCTGCTCAGCAGTAGGGGAGGCCAGAATCTCGACCTCCGGGTCGGAAGCAATCGGCTCCCCCCGACGGCGGCCCGGACCGGCTTCATGATCATGGCTCCTAGGCTCCGGCGGAGCAGAACACGAACCAGGAGTTCCATTTCTGAAAACAATCTTTCTCTTCCTTCCACGCTCTAAGGGAACAGCGGCCTCCCGCTCGGCATCCCAAGAAAGCCCCGCCGAGAGTAGTCGGCTCTCCTCCACGCAGCTGTGAATGCAGAACAGAGCCTTCGACGGGCCCTCCCGACCAGGGAAACCGGGAATGGGAAGGAACTTGTCTTCCCGCCCGGTCAGCCGACGGCAACGACCAGGGAGCGCTCTCCAAAGCTCCGGCAGCTCCCAGCGATTACGGACATACCCATAGAGGTTGTTTCCGTGACGGTAATCTGCCTTCTCGCCAAAGCGGAACCAGGTCTTGTTGCTGCGGACCTCGATACGACCACCCGAGTCGGTGGAAACCTCGCACCAGTCTTTGAAAAGCTCGAGCGAAAAGCGCGCGCTGTGCTCCCGGAAGAATACAACCAGCCCCATGATATTCGCCATCCCAGCAGGCGTAAACTGTGTAATCGGGACACCGCAGAACCGAAGTATCTCAAGAACCTCCTCGGATGGAGGAATGCGGAACACAGACTTCAAGCAGCTCTCGGAAAGGGTCATAAAGCCAGTAGGCGGATTCTGGGCGCGCTCCTCCGCTCCCGGAATCCTCACCTCAGTATTAGGCGGCAGTCCAAACCGTTTGCGCCATATCTCAATTCGCGCACCGTCAAGAGAAGAGCGCAAACGCATCGGCCTCGACTGACCGCCCCGTTTCGAAGCCTGAAAAAAGAAACACATAATCACGGACATTAAAAAAAATAGATAAACGGCCAAAATGATGCGGACCGCACCGCCAAGACCCGCAACAGCACCGACCGCGCGCACCGGACGCGCACGGGGACACAGCGGCCCCGGCCGTCCGCACCCCCACCGCGCACAGCCGCGCATGGGGAAGCGCGAGCCCACCGCGCGCAGCCGCGCGCGGGGAAGCGCGCGCCGGCCGCGCACAGCTGGCCCGCGCGCGGAAGCACCTCCGCTCGCGGGCACCGGCCGCACGGGGGCGCAACGGCGCCGACCACCCGCGCCCCCTGTCGCACGCGGCCGAGCACGGGCTCCCGCGCGCCGGCCGCACGTAGGGGCGCAGCAGCGCCGGCCGCCCGCGCCCCCCACCGCGGTCGCACCCTCCGCCACTCACGCGGGCACGCACGCGCCTCTGTCGGCCCCGGCCGCGCGCAAGCACGTGCGAGCACGCGCGCGGGTGCCGCTCGGACGCCGGCCGCTCAAGCCCGGCCTCCTTTTCTTCCCTCCAACTAAATTTTTCAAAAAATAAAAGTTTACCTCCGGCATCGTCCGTTACGCAAATATTCAAAAAACCCTCGCACTCCTTCACAAGTTCTGGACTCCGACGGTTTTGGGGGGCTTATGATAGGGGCTCGTATAACAGACTCTTATTTATAAGCCGCAATGACAACAGATTTTTCCAAAAGCGCTCCCCCACCAGTTTGGCAGGGGATCCAGGGAAATAAAGCCAGAGTTGCCATACGGAGCCACGCCAAGAATGGCAACGGGACCGCCTCCCATCTTGAAGCTGTCCCGCGCAACCGCGCCACCTCACGGGGCGCGGCCGAGCCGCACGCCCGCAAGGAGTGCGGCCGAACCCGGGGTGTGGCCTCGCCGCCGCACCCCCATGGGGTGCGGCCCGACCGCACCCCCCTAGGGGTGGGGTGCGGCCTTGCCGCACTCCCCTTGGGAGGGGTGCGGCCCGGCCGCACCCCCCCTCGGGTGAGGTGCGGCCTGGTCGCACCCCCCTTGGGGTGCGGCCTTGCCGCATCCCCCTCGGGTGGGGTGCGGCCTTGCCGCACCCCCCTTTTTGGAGGGGTGCGGCCCGGCCGCACCCCCTTCGGGTGGGGTGCGGCCTGGCCGCACCCCCTTCGGGTGGGGTGCGGCCTGGCCGCACCCCCCCCCCCCCTGGGTGTGGCTTGCCGCACCCCCCTTGGGTGTGGCTTGCCGCACCCCCCTTGGGTGCGTCCTGGCCGCGTCTCCCGGGAGTGCGTCCCGTTCACCTTCCCTCTCTGCGGGGGAGGGTGACCGTTTCCTCCCCGCTCCTTCCCCCCTTTCTGACAGGGGGACTCACGGGGCGCCTTTTCGGGCGAGCTCCTCGCCAGGAACGACGGACCCCGTTTTCCTTCTCGGATCGCGACCAATCGCCTCTCCGTTCGCTCAGAACGCCCACGTGCTCATTACACGCTCATAGCGCTCCCTCGCTCGTTGCGCGCTCAGAACGCTTCTAAGCGCGCACTTCTCACTTTCCGTCTTTCTGACTTCTCACTTTCTGTCTTTCTGACTTCTCACTTTCTGTCTTCCCGACTTCTCACATTTTGTCTTTCAGGCGTCTCACATTTTGTCTTTCAGGTATCTCACTTTTCAGGAACGGCCAGTCGCCTTTTTCGCCTCCAACAGAGCTGCCCGAACTGCCCGAGCCGCCCAAGCTGCCCGAAGGGCAAGGTGGTCATTTACGAAAAATGGCGATCCGTGTGCCCCAAACCGGAAAATATGATTCGTCCACCAAGCATTTATGGAAACTGCCAACGACAAGATTACCAGACTACCCCCGGCCAAAGCTATAAAAAGGGCCCTGGGGCTTCATTTGAAGGGACCTTGACTTCTGGACCTGGGAGAGCTCCCTGCAGACTTTTGCGGAATTCTCCTTCGGAGCTTGAAGATTTCCTTTCCGGACTTGAAGATTCCCTTCATCCCGAAAGGCGACGCAACAGCTCACTTTTGTTCCCCGGAGCAACTCACTTTTGTTCCCTGGAGCAGCTCACTTTTGTTCCCAAGAGCAGCTCACTTTTGTTCCCAGGAGCAACTCACTTTTGTTCCCCGGAGCAGCTCACTTTTGTTCTCCACCTTTCTCAGAAGGAGAAAAGGACTTAGTTTTTTCCAAGAGGCGGCCTGTCGCCTTCAGATCTCTCTATCTCTCTACTATTGTAACGAGTTGCGGTCTGTCGCACTCGAGTTCTAAGTCTCACTTTGTAACCCCCCTGAAGATAGTGGAATTTGGTCGGCACAGCTCCGACCACGTGGTTTTTTACCCTTTCCGGGTTTTCCACGCTAAAAAGTCCCAGTGCAATCAACGAATCTCTAATTGACTGTTTGCGCGCTTAGTTCACTCACGAGCTAAGGTGGTTCAAGTGAACCGGTCTACCAAGAGCCCTAAGCGTTCTGCAACAGAAATAAAGACAATTAATGCCATAAATAATATAGGGTAGTGTTAAAACACACCCGTTGTGGGTCGCTCGACGCTCTCGCGGTCCGATCGAACTGAACCGTCTCAGCTCGAGATTGAGCCGAGTGCGCAAATAGTCACAGATTGATCCAATAGGTGACGACAAGATGTTTTACGTGCGAAAATTCGGAAGGGAAAAAACCACGGAGTCAGATCGGTGCTGATCAATTTCACTATCTTTCAGAGCAGTTACAAATCGTCATTAATTTTTTGAGGGTGACAGACCACCACTCGTTACAATAAGTTATCAGGATCTCTGGAGTTGCTTGATAGGGAGTGTCGTGCAACACGCTTTGGAGCAGTCTAGACGAATGAGCACTGCAACGGAAACACTAGACTCGAAGCCGAAGGAGATCTTTGAGTCATCTTCGGGGACCTTCGAAGACTGAAGAAGATCTTCGAACTGTCTTCAAAGGAATTTTCGAACACCGAAGGAGATCTTCGAATGCCGAAGGAGATCTTCGAGAACGTCTTCGAACACCAAATGAGATCACTGAGAAATCTTCGAGGGAAGACTTGGGAGCTCTCTCTGGTGCTGAAGGCAGTGTGTCCTCAAATAAGTGCTCAGAGCCCTTTTTATAGCCTTTGAAAGGGGCATTCTGGTAATTGTGCCTCCTCAACTTTCGGACGGGCGAATAGAAGCTCTTAATCGAGGGCACACATATTGTCTTTTTTGTGAATATGACGATCTTGCCCCCCTGGTAGTTTGGGCAGGGCCAACGACGGTGAGTGCGACGGCGGGAGGCGAACGACAATGAGTGCGGCGGTGGTGAGCATTGCGGAGTTGGGCGGCGGAGAGCGGCGCTCCTGCTCACAGGGGGAGCTCTCGTGCCGGGGTGCGCGCGGGATGGAGTCCGCGCATTGGCACGCGCTAGGGGAGCCCGCGTACAAGTGCACGCGCTGGGATGAGCCCGCACATAGGCGCGCGCGGGAGGGATCCCGCGGGGAGAGAACTCTCGCGCGTGCAGCCTGATCGAGTCCGCGCGGCCGGCGGCCCGCTAGGGGGCGCAACGTGATTGAGCGGTTCCGGGGGACGGTTGAAACTTCCCCCATTATGGGGTGCAGGTATCTGCACTCCCATGATGAGGGGTGCGGTTATTCGCACCACCATGATGTGGGGTTCGGTTATCCGCACCCCCATGATGGGGGTTTTTACTATCCGCACCCTCATTATCTTATATTTATTTGGGGGATCCTATCAACACCTATGTTGGCTATTGACAGCCCAAATTTTTTTTATATACACACCGCATATTTACACACCAAAACTAAATTATTATATACACACAACAAAAGGCTAATTTCAAAACTAGAAGAATTGAATCAAGATTTGCAGCCTAAGAAGAAAGTTGAAGAATTTATTGATGAGAATATTAAGAGGAGGATGACAACCTTCGTATTTAAGTACCAAATTCCCTGATTTAAAAATATATGTTTTTACTTGACCACAGGTGGCAAAACAATTCCGGATCCTCTGGAGTTCGTGCGGGAACTCCATGGTGGAGTTCAATCTAACGGCGCGAGATCCCTCAACTCTATCAATCCAACGGCTATCTGAATTTATCCGCTAGAAGACAAAAAAACGAAAAGTTAAAAACAAAAATAAAAATAAAAAACAAAGGGACTCTCGTCCGTCGGATTGAAATCAAACGGGCAAGACCGCACGAACTCCACCTTGGAGTTCCCGCATCCGGATCCGACCTACTCAAGGAAACTGGGTAAAATCAATTGCAAAGTTAGGCCACCCTCCTCCAGCAGCAAAATCCATTCCTCTGTCCAAAATCCTTCAATTCTATGCCCAAATCCTTCTCTGCCCAAAATCCAACCAGCAAATCCTTCTCCTTCCTTGGCTAAATCCATTCCTCTCCCCAAAATCCAACCAGAAGAAATGGTCAAATGACAACAACCCTCCTCCAGCAGGCGGCGGCAAAACCAGCGGCCTTCCTCCTTCCAGCGGCGAGGGAAGAAATCCGGCCTTCCTCCTTCCTCCTTCCAGCGACTAAGAAGCGAGAGCGTCCGTCGGGTGGAGTGCGCTTAAACGAAGTGGTGTTTTTTGAGCTTCAGGATTTTGAGTTTTATTTAGTCTTTTTTTTGTTTGATGTGCTACTAGCCAATTTAAAGGTGTGCTATTAACACCACCCGGCAATAATATATCCAACTAGATAAATATTCCAATTTGAATTCTTACTTTCGACAAACACAATATATATTCGTATGATAGTTTCCTCCTATTTAACTTTTTCATCAAATATTTTGTTACCTTGTAAGAAAATTTTAGATAATTCAAAATTATATATGAAGTGGCAATGATTTTACGAATATTTTATGTCAAATGATGTACAAAGAGATTGGCCGTGTATGTATTAAATAATATTAAATAGTCATATATAAATAATTATGAAAAAGGCACATGCTTGGGAAAGTACACGAGACGTGTACACGTACATGGAAGGAAAGGCAAGCTGAAAGAGACTTTTTTGTTTGCAAATCTTCGATTCTTTACAGCTTTTCTTAGCCGTCCGACGAACCGATTTGGTTTTCATTCTCGCTTGCACGGTGAAAGCAATGCTGCGCATGAAAAATCAGGTTCTGCATAGAGTTAACGCGGTGGTGGCGGTCGTGAACGCCGTGGTTATGAACCAGCCTCCGTGAACGATCGACCTCACCTAAAAAAATTCATGCATTTTATGCTCAAAACTAGTTTTTTTTTCTTTATAGCCGTCGTAGCCTCTCTTGCCAAGCATACATTCTATGATAATGACGTTTTTGACCAAACTCACCGGAGCAAGAGCAGCGGGTCCAACAAAAGTTTATAAAACCGTTTTCTCTACTTTCATTTTTTCCCTCTTTCATTCAACTATATGTACAACCCCGGTATTCGCCAGGAGGTGAGCGGAGACTAAGGCTCCGTTTGGGGGGACTTATTTTCACCGGTCAAGCGGTTACGACCGCATGAACCGGACCTTAATTAAGGTCCGGTTCATGCGGTCGTAACCGCTTGACCGGTGAAAATAAGTCCCTCCAAACGGAGCCTAAAGGGTCAATAGGAAAGGAGAATAGGAGGAGAGTAAACCAGGCTCTCGCCGACTGCTCGCAGGGAGCCAGGCGAGCCGGGCTCTCGCCAGCGACTCGCAGGAAGGCGAGCGGGCCGGGTCCTCGGTAACCGCTCGCGGGAAGGCGGGCGAGCCAGGCCTCTCAATCCGCGAGAGAGGCCCTTGTGGGCGGCTCGCCCAGTAAGGGTCCAGGGGTGTGTTTTTACCTCAAAATCCCTGGTGGTCTGCAGTTAACCTCTCTGAACAGCGGAGTTTGGCTGTTGACAAACCATTTTGGGCTGCGCATAGTAAAAGTGTAAGACGGAATCCCGTTATTAGCAGACCAGACTAGAAAAACTATATATAGACCTTGAAGGGCACCTTTGGAGAGGATTCCAATCTCAGTACTCTGAGCTTCTTCCTCCCTAGGTTCTCTTGGCTTAACCCTCAAGCTCTCCAAGATGCACTACAACAAATTAGATATATGGCGGCGCTTTTTATGCGGCGTTTTAAAAAACGCCGCTGTTTGTTTTAACTAATTGCGGCGTTTTACATTTATAAACGCCACAAAAACTACATGTATACCTTTTGCGGCGCTTTTAATAACTAAACGCCGCCAAATATTCGCTATGTTTGTTTGGTACAAAAATGAGCACCGCCGCGTCGAACACCGGCAACAGCGTCAGCGGAGGAGATTCTTCAGGGTTTGTAGTGGGGTTGCGGCAAACCGTGGCAGATATTGGGATTGAGGTGAAAGAGACGAATATTGTGTTTATATTTTATTGACATTTGGTCAACAATTCAACATTTGATATCAATTATTATGATGCATTAAAAGAATGTTTGTTCTATGTCATCATGCCCGTTTTTGCTTGCAATAAAAAAAAACCCTATCAATGCTAGTGGAAGTCAATCTGTCTGCTTGCTTATTTTGTTATTTATAATGTTGTAAGAACTATAGATGAAGTTTTATATGTGCTGTATTGAAAGTATGCGAAATCATTTATTTGATATGGGGAGCTGCAATGCTTCTCTGCCTTTTTTTTAAATAAAAATGAAAAATTTCGCGGCGCTTTCCTGTAGAAAAAACGCCGCCAACGATTACTTTTTTATTTTAAATTATGGTAAAATCCGCGGCGTTTTAGTTAAAAAACGCCGCGGAAAGTTCTTATATATATGTTTTGCGGCGTTTTTTAAAAAAAGCGCCGCAAAGTTTTCCGCGGCGATTTAGCGGCGCTTTGAGAAGCGCCGCTGTATCTACCGCGGCGTTTTAAAAGCGCCGCGGAAAGTATTAAAAAACGCTGCGGAAAGTGTTTTTTGTTGTAGTGGTGCCCAGTCTCAGCTTTGACTTGGGAGGGGAAGCGCTCAAAGACCTTCCGGGTGTGTGGTGGGACCTCCTCGCTGCGACTAAAGGTCTGTGTCTAGTTCTGAAACCCCCGGTCTGTTGTTTCCGAGGAATCGGTAAGTGTTAGCTGCCCCTCAACCTGTTGAGGGCCCGAGCTCCACAGGAGACCAAGTTCTGATTTTAACACTATAGACTTGACACGACATTATCTCGGGCAGCGTAGAGAATCGTTCTTGACTCACCACCGCGCCGCTCAAACGGATAATTCTGAGTAGCTCCCTCGGGATTCCGAGGTACTCACCTAAGTCAATATATTTTCTCTATTATTAAAAGTCAAATTACTATTATTAAAAAGTTGTTGTCTCAAATAGAAAAATACAACAAATTTTTTTGAAAAGCATTTAAATGGAGATTTTCTAAGCATTCTCCAACCTTTTCAAAATAGCTTTCTAGACCGCTCTAATGTCACCATCTCAGACACTATTATTTTCACCTCCACTGATGTCACAGACAGAGCCTAAGTACGGTCGTTATCACAATAATGCAGATGTGATAAAACGTTAGCGATCGTAGACACCCAGATCTTAAAAACTGACTTTTTGGCGAAAGAACTGTTCCGCAAATTTCAAACATAGGTAGATCATAACCACGACGATTACTATCACAACTTCACTTTGTCGTCGGTCAAGCGCCACTTTTGCCTCAAAAAGAGCCCCATCAAAATTGCAGACGCTTCGACCCACACATTTCTCGTGGCGTGGATCTGTGTGCACCTCGAGTGCTCTTCACTACACCGGGCCTAACATTTTGCCGATCAAGGGAACAAGAAATCTAAGGAATACTTCGGCATTAGCGAATGTAGGGATGTGGATTCCACCCTCAAACTAGGACAAAATTGTTCAACATCATCTCTCTATTTATGAATGCTAGAGACATAATTACTAGTCTAAGGCTTCGTTTGGGGGGACTTATTTTCATCGGTCAAGCGGTTACGACCGCATGAACCAGACCCTAAATTAAGGTCCCGTTCATGCGGTCGTAACCGCTTGACCGGTGAAAATAAGTCCCCTCAAACGAAGCCTAAGTTGTTGCTCTTCTTATTGACAAGAATTAGTAAGTGTAAGTATATGGGCACACTCATACTTGATCACATGAATGAGTAAACGCGACCTTCACGGATGATGACATTGTGGTCGTTGAAGTCTCCTCGACATTTTGGATATGGTTCGATTTTCTCAAATGAACTCGTCTTAAGTAGGTATTTTTACCATGTAGACGACAACTAATGGGTCCTTGAATGAATAGATTAGAAATAAATATCTTGATGGGTTAGTTTTTTGTGACTACCTATGTACTAAATATATTCGTATGTTTTATATACTGAGCCCAGGAGCAGACACGTGATCATAGATGTCACAGATTATTATAGTAGGGACGAGTCTAGGTTGCTACTGTATATTTATTGAGTGTTTCGATTGTGGCAAAAAATACATATCAGGAGAAAGTGTCACGCCTAAAAGAAATTTTAGAAGTAGGGGGTCATGAAAATGGGATGAGGCCGCAACATCTGTAGTGACAACAATATTACTTTTGAAATTAAGTTAGGCAATTGTTATCCACAGACCAATTTTTTCTAGTTTACAAATGTTATCCGCAGACTAATTTTAGACTTGAGCATTCAATATCTTTGTTCTCCTGATCAGCAGGGCCTGACAACAAAAGAACATCTCTGACGACCTTCTGAGCACTTCAATGTGTGCACGGATCGTGATTCGTAAAATAAATGCACGGATAGAGACTGAGTTGAGGAAGAAAGACGATTTATTCACCGTTCATGCGATTTCAGTTTGTTTGGGAAGATTTAGATAGCTAGGGTTTGTTTGAGAAGATTTATATAGCTAAGGTGAACTTATAGGCTTCAACACATGTTTCGAGCCATATGAAATAGTTCACCAATTACACCACTTATGACTGCAAGGTGTTGAAGTTATTCGGTGATAGGAGAGTTTACCATGCTAGATGAGCACCGATTTTTTGCTAGTGCTCAAGGACGTATGTCATGTACGTACTTGATATCGGGCTTAGTTTGCTATTAGTTAAATGACTTGATTAAGGGTCTGTTTGGGGGGCGGCGGTTTTAGTGTTGTGGCATTTTTGTGTAAAATGACACCACTTACTCGGCGCAACGGTTAGGAAACAATTTCATAAAAAAATGTTGAAATAGGGTGTATACAGGCTGCGCTACCCCACAACTTTCGTGGATTGCAAAACGCGTAAGCAAAACTCACGGCTCCCCCTCAGATCTCGCGTGACTCTTCTCTCTCGCAATCAGCCCGATACCCTAGCTTCCTCGCCCGAGTTTCTTCCCTCTCGTCATTCATCTCCAACATCGTGTATCATCTTATGCGATCTCCCCAGCCGAATCCTCCCCAGCCGAATCCTCCCCAGCCGAATCCCCATCTTGATACCCTAGCTGCGCCCGACGAAGGCTTCGCTTCTATAATTATCGATCTTGATAGCCAGACATTTTTTTCCCTTAGGCTGATCTGGGCGGACTGCTCATGCTTGTCGGAGTAGGGGTGATCGCCCGCCTGAAAAATCAAACTTCTTGGAATGCGACAAAACTTTTCAGAAATTTTCTCCTCCTCATCATGAATCAAACGGTTTTACGATCGGAGCCATAGAACTCATGCAATCTCCGTTCAAAGTTGTAAAATTCGAAATCTTGTTCCATAAATCCCTATAAAAAAATCCAACAAACTTTTGATTAAGGTGTCTATCTTATGAGTGTTCCTGCCACGAATCCACCTGCGTTTTCGATTTGGATTTCGTCGAGTCGTTAAAAAGTTATGGTCTTATGAAGTTTCCAGGCTCTTCCTCTTCCCCATGGCCGCCCCTTCTTCCTCCACCAAATCTGGCCGCCCTAGCATGGTAAGGAGGGCGAAACAGCCTGAGCTAGATCGGTCCAGTTCAGGACGGTTCATGTTCGGTCCCTTCATCGAGCCGTTTAAGTGGTCGAACGAAATTGATTGCGTTGGACCATCTCGCCGAGCCGATCCTCGCCGTGAGCTAACTTTCTCACTTCGATTACTTTGAAATTTTAGAGGCACCCAACAAAATAATTTTAAAAAAACTGAGAAAATCTAAAATAAAATACTAAATTAGAGAGAAGAGCGAAAAGAGAGAAATATATGCAGAGATGTACCGTTGCCAGCAAACATGTACGCTGGAAGCCATGATTAAAAATAGTTGTTATTCTCATCATGGTTGACATTTTGTCAACGTCAACTTACATAGGGTCTGTTTGGCACGACAGTTGCGGTTAGAAATGTAGTGGTCGGCGGTGGCGGTCATGAACGTAGTGGTTGGAAATCGCAGTCACGAACGCAGTTGCGACGTTTGGTGAAACTATATTTTTTGGTGTTGTCACGAACGAGAACACAGTTTTACCTGTATGATAATATATTACTATGAAGTTTGCTGAACAAAAAATGTGTTAAAGTATATTTATATAAGCGTTAACGGGTCCATAACGGGTCGTCGGAAATTTAGAGTTTCGGCCTATAAATACCCCTGCTGGGGGGCAACGTGTAGATCGTTCCAAACTAGACGGTCACACGGGATGCTTCGAGCACCATAACATTCTTGAAGTTTTCGTTGGGTGTGCCCTAGCCGCCCCTCTCCGGCCCGCTCCCGTCCATCTCTCGTACGATCGAAGGAACCGCCGCTCCTCTCTCCCTCCCGCTCGGCCGCTTCATGTGCGCCAAAAGGGATTCCATGGCCGCCGCCCCTTCCTTCTCACTCGCACGAGCAAACGCCGACTGCCTTCTCTCTCGCACAAGGAAGAGCCACAGCTCTGCGTGATCGTGAAGGAGCCACCGCTTGTGCCGTCAATCCAAGGAGATGTTGCCGCCAAACCCCTCTCCTGTGCGCAATTACCTTCTTCCCCCCTCTCTCGTGCGACCTTCTCGCGTCAAGGAGGACACACCGTCGTCGGTTAAGAGAGCAGCGCCGCCTCTCCCTCTCCGTTGATCAAGGCAGCTCCGCCGCCTCTCACTCTCTCGGTTCTTGACGAGATCGAAGGAGGTCCTCTCCTTCGCCGAAACTGCCGCGCCTCGCCGCCGCCGCACTTGCAGTTTGCCGTTGCCGTCTCCGCCGCCGCAACACACCGAGGAAGAAGAAGACGGAGCTTCCGCGCGCGTTAGCGATAGTCACCGCTATCGCCCGACGCTAGTGGATAGCGCCGGCGCTAGCGACGATTGTTAGCCGCTGCTCCTCACCTCCGTGGGTGGTGTCTCCGACAACTCCAGATCTAGCCGTCACCGTCGGAGAGACACGATGTTGAAGGGAAACAATTTGTCCTCTCCTGTGCCGATTATCAAGTTGGAGAAATTTTCAAACTCCGAATTTAACATCTGGAAACGGAACACGCAGTTCGGTATGAAGTACTTGAATATTTTTTATACACTGCAGTCCGATTTTACAGATTTCAAAGGAGGATATGATGAAGCTAAGTGGATCAACGACGAAGACTTCTGTCGTGACTACCTCCTCAATTGTCTTTCCAACTCACTGACAGAGACTTATGGCAAGCTAAAGACTGCAAAGGAGATCTGGCTCGCTCTGGAAGAGGAGAATATGTCCATGACGCACTTGGTGGATAAATTCATGACGTTCACCTTCTCTGAAGAAAGGGAAATTCTGTCGCAGATTGCAGACCTGGAGAATCTTATGGCAAAGCTGAACAGTGAGAACGTCCCTCTGCCAGATGGGTTCGTTGTCGGAGCAATCATCTTCAACCTTCCCTCTGCGTGGTACTCTTTCAAGACAGAGATGTATCAGAAGAAATCTCAGGTTAGTCTCAAGGACCTGAAGTGGTTTATCTGTATTGAGGACGAGAACCGGATTAGGCACACCTTAGAGACTGTTAGCAAGCAAAACTCTGCTGTTAACATGGTAACGCATCTTAAGCGCAAGCCTAAGCCTGGAAAGCCGAAACTTGATGATATAGTGATCACAACTTGTTGTATCATTCCAAATTTGATGGCAACACAATTGTGAAATGGTTAATAATAATCCAAATAATCGAAGGAACATATGTTTGATTTCATAAATTCAAATATTCTAATTTTGTGTAAATTAGATAGAGAAGCTGATTTATAATTCTTCCTTCCTGGTTAGAGTACTATTACGTTCTTATTTGTTTAAACTAATCACTTTAATTTTGATAGCAAATGTTTGAATTCATAGAGTTTAATTTCATGACATTCTTGTTATAATTGTTTGCAGATCAAAAGGAGAATGGAGGAGAGAAAGTGGTTTTCGACCCCGACAATGACGATTTGATGTTTGAATAGACTGAAGATCAGTTATCTGTTTTAGAGTTTTTCAGTTCTTTTCTTTCATGTTTGGAACCCTGGTTGAGTTTAGATTTTCTAAAACTCATATATATGTTTCCGGAAAATTCATTTGGTCGTTATCTGCTTATTTTCTAGTATAATCTATTTTGTGATACCTGTTATTTAAATATAGGAGAAGAATGTTAAGGTATATTTGTAGGGTTTTTGGGGAGGCTCAAAGTATTCTATCATACCCATCTAAGTATGGAATGAGTATAAATAGTACTTCCAGCATAGGACCGGGTCCTAGTGTGACACGAACCCATTAGGCTATTCCGAGTCGGTCTTGACACGACAGGACATATTAATACATTAACAATCTCCTCCTATGTCCGTCGTGAACCCAGACTTCGGGTAGAGGGTGGTTTGAGTAATATTCAACCAGAAGTGAAACATACACAACCGTGTCCAGCACCTGTACGTTTAAGATAAAAGCGGACTATAACACAAATTAGCATACACGCATAAGTAAATAAAACTCAGCTGCAACACAAACGTCTCAGGTACAATCGAGACACATGCCCTATACACCTGGTGTCCCAAAACAAACAGAGATCTAAAGTCCAAACAAACAGTGCTATAAAATAAGAGCTAAACAATGCTCTGAACAGAAGTACAGTAAATAAACAAAATAACACTCAAAAGGCCAGTCATCCAAAAGATCATCCTCCTCCGGATCCCAGACAACCAGTGCTCCTCCTATCCCAGGAACTCCTGCAATTCAACAGAGAATTTTATTTTAGAATGAATTCTATCCTTTGTAAATTTGCAGATATCTAGTTTCAGCATAAAACTTAGTATTGATTATTATTTAATTTGGCTGGGAGGACACGTTCACAGAGTATTATAGTTTAACCTCAGAATCTGTTATCTGTTTCCAAATGAAACGATTATCAGACTTCTGGACACCGCAGCTATATCTGTAATCCTATATGGAATGTCACAGTTACTGCCCTTCTAAAGTCAATTGAAACTCATCAAGTTTGGAATGGAACCAATCTTCAGAAGAAGAAACAAACCAAGTCAGATTGTGTTATCAAGTTTGGAATAACACTCTCCTCCAAGGCAAAAGCCGAATCTGATGAAGCTGTTAACATCAAGTTTGGAATAAACAACTTACCAGATCCGAGCTCAGCAACCAAGAGCATCATCGGACCACAACATGCTTGCATTGACAAAGGAAATATGGAATAATCAAAACGTCTGGACTAAGGATGAACTGAATCGCCTGATACTAAACTAAGACCGAACTAAATCGCCTTTAGTCCCATTTCCCCCACTGTTTTGATTAACCGATCTTTGGGCATTCCTTTCGTCAGTGGATCAGCAAGGTTATCCTTTGAACGTACATCAATCAAAGTGATGGTTCCTTATTCTTTCAGATAATTCAACAACGCATGTCTCAGTCGTACATGTCTCCTCTTAGTATTATAGAGGGTATTCTTAACGACTTGAACTGCTGCTTGATTATCACAATACAAGCTCAACGAGTTGACTTGTAACTTAGACAAGGGAATGTCTAAAATCAAGTTTCTGATCCAGTCCGCCTCCTCTCCAGCTGAAGCTAAGGCAAACAACTCGGCCTCCATGGACGACAAAGCTATACAGGTCTGTCTTTTGGATCTCCAAGTGATAGCAGCTCCTCCCAAGGTGAATATGTATCCACTGGTGGACTTGCTGTTCCCGACTTCTGAACACCACGAGGCATCAGAATGTCCTTCCACGGTAGGTGGGTAACCAGTGTAGCACAGAGCATAGTTTGTAGTACCTCGAAGGTATCTCAACAGCCTATCTAGGGCAACCCAATGCTCTTTGCCAGGACTACTGGTAAAACGACTCAGCGCGCTAACCGAGAAAGCAATGCCTGGCCTCGTACAAGTTGTAGCGTACATGAGACTACCAATTATTTTGGAATATTTGACTTGATCAATGTTGGCCTCTAGATTAGGACTTAACTTAACATTGTGGTCAAACGGTGTCTCAATCGGCCTACACTTATCATATCCCCAGGTAGAGAGAAGTTGCTCAACATAGCGAGCCTGGCTAAGAGTAACTCGACCCTTGTCAACTCTAACCTTCATACCTAACAGGGTATCAACTGGACCGAGATCCTTCATGTCAAATACTTCTGCCAGAGTGGATTTAACATCCCTAACTCCAGCAAGATTAGACCCTAAAACCAACATATCATCCGCATATAAGCATATGATGACTGTTTGATTTGACAAGGAGCGGTAATAAAGGCATTTGTCAGAGAGACTGGACTGGAATCCAATGCTCTTTACTGCCTGATCAAACTTTATGTGCCACATCTTAGGTGCTTGTTTAAGACCATAGATTGACTTATCGAGTTTGCACACTTTGTCTTTTTGATCTTTGTGTACATAACCTTCAAGTTGAGTCATGTAGATCTCTTCATTAAGCTCTTCATTTAAGAATGCAGTTTTGACATCCATCTGATGAACTATAAAGTTCTCAATAGAGGCTAATGCAAGAAGAATCCTGATAGTTGATAGATGACACACAGGTGAGTAGACGTCAAAATAGTCAATTCCCCCTTGTTACTTATAACCTTTAGCTACGAGACGCGCTTTATACCTGGCTATAGATCCATCACTATGTAATTTCTTCTTTAAAACCCACTTGCATCCTATGACTTTAGCACCTTTCGGTAAGTCAACTAGATGACAGGTATTGTTATGTAACAGCGAGTCCATCTCATCATCAATGGCTTCTGCCCACATCAACGAATCTCTAGACCTCATTGCTTCCTAATAGGAGAATGAATCATCCTCTAGGTGATAGGTGATGAAATTCTCACCAAAATCCTTAGGGATTCTCTCTCTGGTAGATGCTCTAAGTGGAATAATTTCCACCTCTACAGGTTGGGGAGCGGTGCCAGAAGGGCCAGCTTCAGGTTCAACGATAGATTCAGAAATCATATCATTTGACCCGGAGACAGACAATCCATGATCTTTGACAAATTTGTCTTCAAAAAATATGGCATCTCTAGACTCTATCACAGTATTTGTGGATAGATCAAGAAATCTGTCTGCTGCACTATCTTCTGCACTACCTAGATAGACGCATGTCGTCGTCTTAGGTCCCACCTTAGGCCTCTTAAGGTCTTGTATACGCACATAGGCAATACAACCCCAAGTCTTTAGAGTATCGTACCTGCACGGATGACCGTGTCACAGCTCATACGGTGTAGAAGTGAGCTGAGAGTGAGGTACTCTATTTAGAATGTGATTTGCAGTACGGACTGCTTCTCCCCAAAAGAAATTAGGCATGCCAGCTGTTAGGAGCATAGAGTTCAACATCCCTGTTAACGTTCTATTCTTGCGCTCGGCAACACCGTTTGACTGGGGTGAGTAAGGAGCAGTAGTTTCAAGAATTATTCCCTCAGATGCACAGAATTCCTTGAATCCAGTAGCAGTGTATTCTCCTCCTCGATCACTTCTAAATCTCTTAATTTTCAGGTTTAACTGATTTTCAACACGAGACTTAAAGGTCTTGAACGCCTCAAACGCTTCGTCTTTTGATTTCAACAAATACACATGACAATATCTAGAAAAATCGTCTATGAATGTAATTAGATACTTCCTTCCCCCTCTGGTGGCATGACTGCGGAAATCACAGAGATCTGAATGTATCAATTCAAGAAGTTTTGTGCTCCTAGAAACTGGCTTGAAAGGCTTTCTAGTGATTTTTGTTTGAGCACACACCTCGCACTTGTCAAAACGAATCGACAGATCTAAGGGGATATTTTGACTCTTAGCTAGATCTAGCATCTTCCTATAGTTCACATATTCAAGTCTGTTATGTAACAACTTAGGATCTATGAGGTTTGAACTAACCTGGTTAATGCTATCATTGTTTAAGCTAAGTCTATACATTCCGTTGTTCAAGTACGCACACCCAAAATAATGTGAATTGACCATAAGGGTCATTCTACCATTCTGAGTTGTGAAGGTCATCCCAGCCTTATCTAGTAGACTTATTGAAATCAGGTTTTTAGTTAAAGATGGAACTACTTTAACATGTTTTAAAAATAAACTTTTACCTGACGAGAGAACCAGCTCGGCTGTCCCAGCATGGGTCACCTGAGTCTCTCCTCCGTTGCAGTTCTCCACTCTCTCCTTAACAGCCTTAACCTCAGTCAGTAAGCCTCTGTCATTCGTTACATGACAGGTAGCACCGCTATCCAGCCACCACTCAGCAGACGAACTGCGGTGACTGCTCCCGATCATAGCCACGAAAGACTTGGGATCTGAAGCATCTGCCAGCATGTTCGCCACATTTTGTGTGGCTTCCTCCTTGTTTTTCTTAGGGGCCTTACAATCAGCTGCCCAATGTCCCCACTTACCACAGTTGTGGCACTTGCCCCTCTTCTTCTTTTTGAAAGAGGGCTTTTTAGGCTCTAACTGGGTAGAGACATCACTTTTGGGCGCTAGTGGCTTCCTACGAGGCTTGCTGGGCCGAGACACAAAGTTGACAGTCTGAGAGGACTGCCCACCTTGTTCCTGTCTCTTCCCTGCAATGTTTTGATCCTCGATATGGATGAACCTTTTAAGTTCATTGAGAGCGATCTTTTCCTTCAGCCTGTGCATTTCAGTCTTGAAGGTCGACCACTCAGGAGGTAGCTTGCTTAAAATAGAACACACAAAGAGATTATCAGAGATACCAGACTTATCGTCCTCCAACTTCTGACGCAGGGCTTCTAGTTCAATTATTTGGGAGGTGATTGTCAAGTTTAGATTAAATTTCATATTAAAGAATCTCTCTCCGAGGAGAGTCCTCGACAATCCCTCTTCCTTTTGGAAGTTCGCATTTATGCGGTCCCAAATCTCCTTTGAGGTTTTATAACCACTGTAGGTCAAGGCGAGTCTAGGGTTGAGTGAATTATGGAGGTAGTCTCTACAGAAATCTTCGTCTTTTCTCCACTGATAATCGTTCACGTCCTCTTCGGTTGTGTCGAAATCACTCAAAACGGTGTAGAAAATATCTCGTTCCTTCATTCCAAGCTGGACGTGCAGTCTCCAAGCATGGAAGTCGGAGAGATCGAACGACTGGAGCTTGACGATGTCGTAGGATGTAACCTTCGGCATCTCGCTAAAGCTATAGACCGAAAAACTGAAAAGAAATCACCTGAGCTGCGCAGAGACGAGTCGCGGTCTTTGGATCCAATCCAGAAATATGTGTGCTCCTCCTCTACGGAGTGAACTCAGCAACGCTCAGCTTAATAGTCAAAACATAGGAGACTAGAACTTCTCCAGACAATCAAAAAATCTGAAAGAAAACCCAAAAAATTTCTTCCCTTGTCTTCCTGAAATTAGTGAGCTTGCAGGAGGGTGAAATTAAACCACTCTTGATCTCAGCAGATAAAGGTCCCTAAGAGATCGGCACTTTCTGAGAGAACCAGGGCTCTAGCAACAGAAATCCAGGGCTCTAGAGGAGAAACCTCAATCGGCAGTGCTATGAGCAGCAAAACCTCCGCTCTGCAGAGATCGATGACTAGATCCAAGAAATCCAGGCGACCAAAGCGACCAACAGTGCCTTGACTCCAGCGCAAACTTCTCCTTATTCCGGCGAAGAGCAGAGAACAAACCTTCTCCTCTCGACCGGCTGCGCACGAGAACAAGCGGCGACGTGCGAGGATCGGCGCTGAAGACCTTCTCCCTTGCGAGCACCGACGACCTCCTTCCTCTTAATCGAAGAACGAAGGGGCAGGCGAGAGATCTTCTCAGCGAGAGCAAGAATACGGGATTGATTTCTCCTCTCTTCTCCGATCGGCTGAAGCGCACGAACACGAGAGGGATGAGCGGCGCGAGATGCGATCAGGAGCACGAAAACGAGAATGATTAGCGGGATTTCTCCTTCCGGCGGTGCGCAGGCTTGCGATCGAGAACCTTGCAAGCGGCTGAATACGAGAGCACCGAGCGGACGAAAACCCTAGCCGTTACTTTGAGAATGTAGGGTTTTGGGGAGGCTCAAAGTATTCTATCATACCCATCTAAGTATGGAATGAGTATAAATAGTACTTCCAGCATAGGACCGGGTCCGAGTCGGTCTTGACACGACAGGACATATTAATACATTAACAATATTTATATAAGCGTTAACGGGTCCATAACGGGTCGTTGGGTATTTAGGGTTTCGGCCTATAAATACCCATGCTAGAGCAACGTGTAGATCGTTCCAAACTAGACGGTCACACGGGATGCTTCGAGCACCATAACAAATTACAGTTTGCACTTAACATAAACATACAAATATAGATCAAATTAGTTAAAATATGTAAAATTTCACATCAAAATCCATTGGGATAACACATTCTAAGTGTAATTCCATCAAAATAGGAAGCATAATAATCTCATCACAGAACGTCATGTGCATGAAATGGGTTGGACTTCTAATTATAGAAAAAATATAAACAAACTATAGAAATACTATAAATAGGATAACACATACCAAAGCCTAAGTTGTAGTGGGTAAAAAAATGATTTTTATGGCAAAAAAATTGATTAATGTCAAAAGGTATTCAGGATCAGAGGCAAAAAATGAGAAAAGCTTTCTCTGATTTTTAATGTCATACCGACTCTGTATGAAATGAGATCGGAGGCGATGTGAAGGAGGAAGCTCTCTAAAGAAGGAGCTTTGTAGAACCAGAGAAAGTTCCGAGCTTCCTCTGGTTTTGAATGTCATACCGGAGAAATTTTCGTAGAAACTCTCCGTAGAAGGAGCAACAACAAATAAATAAGGAAGGAAGAAATCGGGACCTTCCTTCTCACCGATTGCAGAGGGGAGCACCACTGTTTAGGGCAAGATCGAGAGCAAAAATGGGAATCGGGTGGGGGCCAAGGGATCCGGATTCTCTGGAGTTCGTGCGGGAACTCCAGGGTGGAGTTTCGTGCGGGAACAGGAAAGAGGGAGCGAGGAAGATGAGCGAGCCCTCTTTCTATATCTCTATACGAGAACTTCACGCGAGCCAAGAGGGAGCATTAAAAGGTCAGCCCTTGGATTAAATCTAAGGGCTATTAATCACGGAACTCGACCCTGGAGTTCCCGCACGAACTTCAGGGGATCCGGATCCGGGGTAAGGAGGGGAGACACACGAATAAAGAACCATGTCTATCAATCCGCAGAAGCGGAGGGGAAGGCGCGGCTGAAATACGCAAGATTATTGTGTATAACTGGAGTTTGCGTTTCGCACCTGCCATGCCAAACACAAAAAAAAATCAGCGGTGCCATTTTTAAATAAACGTCACCGCGGTGGATCCGTTGAGCCCTTAATTACTTGAGAAAAGTAATAAGGAATAGGGATATGGTTTATCGAGCCAGAATTCTAAATATATGTCAAATTCTAAAGCCCAGGAAAATAAAAGCCCAATAAGACTATATAAGACCACATAGTAAACTCCAATCACTATTACCCATGGGCCCATCCCATAATAATTATACCTGAAAATATAAAAAATAATGAAAAAGTAAACAAAACAAAATTTAACTACAAAATTTAAGGTTTTTTATAAAATAAATTACAAAGTGTTAATTAGGATTTTTTTTTGTTTTTAGAGTTAATATCTATTTATCTATAAAAAAAATTAATTTTCAAAAAAAAAATCCGACCGGATATCATTTTTTATATCAAATCTTACGCGGACCAAAAAAATTCTCCACCAACCATCTTTTTTCCGCCCCAATTGTCCGCCCATCCTCTACTTGTTCTTTAATTTCAAAGAAGATCCCTCTGCTTTTTTTGGTAGGCTAAATAGGCACTACAAAAACGTCATGAACGCGTCGATCATGATCCAACCAAACAATCTTCCTAACCTCTATAGGGAGGCCCTCCTCAAAACAAGCTAAAGAAACACGACAATTCTATAATTTTCACGGAATGAAAACTTTGTGAAGCATTTGATCTAATTAGCACTACAAAAACTTTGTGAAGCATTTGATCTAACAACATCGTGAACTACCTCCAAAACATGAAAATTGATGAAGAATATGTAAATAACTGTTATTTGTTTTTATTCAAATGATAATATTTTGTTTAGATCACCAGATGTTAATATAATGTAGGCATATTTTGCATTAATACGTTAGTTGATTGTTTTAACAATTTAATTAATACATCGCCAATATATAGATAAATTTTTTTACATCCACGCTGTCATTGATGCTAATTAATAATGTGTTGATATGCGCTGATTTTTTTTTGGCTATTTGTAGCTTTTTGATATCCGCGAACCCTGAAATTATATTATACGTACCTAATTTTGATGTACGCAGACAAATTATAAAAAAAGAAAATAAACAAGTATATAATGAGCTTCTCATTCTCTCCCCTGTAAAGATAATATATAATTGAAAACATAAACTTCATAGAACATCACAAACATGTAAATTCGGCATCCACTTATCAAGTATTTCACAACAAGAACAACATATATTAACATCAAAGGCCATCACAATAATCTTTACCTAAAAACAAATTTATCTTTCACCCTTAACAATCAACTTTTCATCCATAAGCTCATATATCTTTCGCTCTCAAAATAAATTTTTCATATAGGTTGAATTGCTTCAATTTTAACTTAAAATAAAAAGTCAAACGACTATTATAGAATAAATATCTTTCATTTTTCATAAATAATGAATAATGGAACTTGAAGAATCCTTCGGTAATTTTGTCACCAAGCTCTAAAATATGCACTTTGCAAAGAAATTTATACATTTGAAACCTGACATTCTAATATTTTAGATTACCCATCCTTTTTTGTTTTGACTTTTGCAAGAAATCTGGATCTATCACAACCTAAAATAGCTTAGGTTTGTCTCTGACAATGAGTTTATCTGCCTTTAGAATAATGTTAACAAACCTTAAAAATGCAGACACAACAAAATAATACACAAAACTCTAAAAATGGCGTTCAACAAGCTTAGGGTTTAAGGACAAAATAGAGAGAAAACTAGGTTTAAGGACAAACTAGAGAGATTTGTTGTGAATCGAAAGTTACACAAATTTATGGAGGAATTTTGGAAGAAGAAAAAAATTAGGTTTAAGGACAAAATAGAGAGAAAACGACATAGATAAACTCAATAAAATGCACCACCATCGGAGTATAAATGCGGTCGGGCGAGACAGGGGCCTGACGAGGTCAACGACCAGAGCAGTCAGGCGATGGAGTGAGGTCAACGATCTGGTAAGTGGTGCGAACGGAATTCCTTCGCGAAAAATAGATCGGACGTAAGGGTTAGACGGTCTGTGTATATTAGATATTAGGGGTAAAATATGAATAAAAGAGGCTATCAAGGATTACGAATAGCCAAATACAATTTGTGTATATTATCACCCTTAATAATCCTCAAGCATGAAGCAATCAATATAAGGATTATTATTAGGATTATTTTAGTGATAATTTCCAATAATTTTAAAATTATTATTATTATCTCAAAATAGAATTTATTAACTTATGCTGACTTTGTAAGTTTAGCCTGTTTAGGGTTTAAAAAGAGTGAGTCTCATCTTATCACATCGTTGTACTATTCAATATTTATTTTCACAGAAAAAAAAAACAATATAGTTAGAATTCAAGAAGCAAAATGTGGCTGTGCTGAGAAAAATCCGTCGGATGAAAGGGCATTTTGACTCGGCTGTAATCATTAATTAGCCGTCGGATTTAATAAATTTATTTTTACGATTTAGTCCTACAGCTGAAAATTGCCAGAAAATAAATAAATAATTAAAACAAAGTCTATTCAAATAGTTTGAAAGTGCCTCTTTTCAAAAACAAAATGAATCAACTTGGGAGATGCATTATTTTATATATTTATTTATAACTTGTATAGTTGTATACTTGTATGTAAGAACCGAGTCCATGATGACATTGCCAAAAAAAATAAAAAAAAATAAAATAAAAAAATAAAAAAATAAAGAGAGATCGAAACGGCAAAGGCTATTTAAAAATTAAATATTCTCATGATTGCTCGGAATGTATAAAAATACATGCATAGAGTTGAAATTTAACAACGATATTTCTCGTTTGGGTAGTTTCATTATTATAACAGCATTAATCTGGAGTTTTGTGCAAATTAATAAGTATTGAAATCATTAATTGTTTCTCATTATATATATATATATTATATACGTTCGGCGATATTCGGCGGGGGCGACATTCTGCAGGAGCGGTGACATTCGGTGTGGGCGGTCTATATTTATATACGTATATATAAAACCTCATTTAATGTTGTTCAACAAAAACCATATGATGGGATGGTTGTCATCTTTGCTTGACATAGTGGAAACTTGGGTTCAATTCTCACCATTGACAATTTTTGTGAGATTAAAAAATGGTTTACATGACTCTCATTTTATAATAAATTTAGGGGTAAAATCGTAATTTTATGTTGTATGGTACTCCACACATTCATAGTTTTAGGTCACCCCCCAGTAGGTTTAGGAGACCTACGAAAAAGTGGAGAGAGTGGGAGCGGTTTGATCCGACGGCTGATGAAATATCATGTCAGATTCGACGGCCGTAATCATTTCAATGATTTAAAATTCATGGGTTTGATATTTCTTTATATATGGTAGATATACCATCTATAAAAATATATGAATGGCTTTTTAATTTCATGCATTTAAAAGCCATCAAACAAATCTTGTCCATTTGATCTTAAGATTTAATCCTGATGCTGGATTGCAAATATCAATTCAAGGCAAATCCTCCTTCCTCCCACACGCTGAAATCCCGAGCCCCTCATGGCTACAACCGGAGAGAGAGAGAGAGAGAGAGAGAGAGAGAGAGAGAGAGAGAGAGAGAGAGAGAGGAGAGATTTTTTTTAAGTATATACGCGCCGAGGGCGGGCGAAGCCCTCCGTCGCCGGTCGGGTACTGTCGCGTTTGGCTGTAGGAGCGGAGTCCCGTGTCGGGCAATCGTGTGTGTACATATATATATGTTGCGGGCCGCTTAGGGCTCTTGGTAGACCGGTTTACTTGAACCACCTTAGCTCGGGAGCGAACCAAGCGCGCAAACAGTCAATTTGAGATTCGTGAGTACACTGAGACTTTTTAGCGTGGAAAACCCGGAAAGGGTAAAAAACCACGCGGCCGGAGCTGTGCCGACCAAACTTCACTATCTTCTGGGGGTTACAATCTGGTACTTAGAACTCGAGCGCGACAGGCCGCTGCTCGTTACAATAATAGAGAGAGAGAGAGAGAGAGAGAGAGAGAGAGAGAGAGCTCCGAGGGTGACAGGCCACCTCTCGGAAAACTAAGTATTTTTCCTTCTGAGAATGTTGGAGAACAAAAGTGAGAATGCTCCGGAGAACAAAATTGAGAAGGCTCCGGAGAACAAAAGTGAGAATGCTCCGGAGAACAAAATTGAGAAGGCTCCGGAGAACAAAAGTGAGAATGCTCCGGAGAACAAAAGTGAGAAGGCTCCGGAGAACAAAAGTGAGAAGGCTCCGGAGAACAAAAGTGAGAAGCGGTGTCGCCTTTCGGGACGAAGGAAACCTTCAAGTCCGCGAAGGAGATCTTCAAGCCGAAGGAGTATCCCGCAAAAGTCTGCAAGGAGCTCTCCCGGGTGCAGAAGGCAAGGTCCTCTCAAATGAAGCTCTGAGGCTCCTTTTATAGCTTTGGCCGGGGGTAGTACGATAATTTCGCCGTTGTAACTTCCATAAATACCTGGCGGACGAATCATATTTTCTGGTTTGGGGCACACGGATCTCCATTTTTCGTAAATGACCATCTTGCCCTTTGGGTAGTTCGGGCAGTTTTGTTGGAGGCGAAAAAGGCGACAAGCTGTTCCTGAAATCTGAGAAACTGGAAAGATAAAAAGTGAGCATGCTGAAAAGACAAAATGTGAGCACGCTAAAAAGACAAAATGTGAGAAGTCAGAAAGACAAAAAGTGAGCTGAGCGCGCTCAGAAGCATTCTGAGCGCGCAACGAACGGAGAAGAAATCTAGGCGACTGGGGAAGCGTTCTGAGCGCGCTTGAGCGCGGAGGCGTTCTGAGCGCGCTTGAGCGCGGAGGCATTCTGAGCGCGCTCAGAAGCATTTTGGGTGCGCGTAAGTGCGAAGGCGTTCTGAGCGCGCTCAGAGGTGTTCTGAGCGCGCTCAGAGGTGTTCTGAGCTCGCACGAGCGCGAGTACGGAAAAAAGGGAAGTTGCGCCCCCTGAGGGGGAACTGGGTTCCGACCGGGCACTCCGCAGGACCTTATGCAAAAAGGGGGCGGTATGGCCGTATCCGCATGGGGCGCGGCCTCACCCCAAGGGGGTGCGGCCCGGTCGCATCTCAAGGGGGGGGGGGGGGGGTGCAGCTCGGCCGCACCCCTAGAGGGGTGCAGCGGCTGGGCCGCACCCGAGGAGGGGTGCGGCTGGGCCGCACCCCTAGAGGGGTGCATCCTTGGCCGCACCCGAGGAGGGGTGCGGCTGGGCCGCACCTGAGGAGGGGTGCGGCTGGGCCGCACCCCAAGAGGGGTGCGGGTGGGCCGCACCCCTTGAGGGGTGCGGTTCGGCCGCACCCGTTGGAGGGGGGGGGGGGGGGGGGGGGGGGGTTCGACGCTACCGCACATGCTAGCGCGCGGTTGCGCCGTGCGGTACCGCCAAGCACGTCGTGGCGGTGGCGCGCCCGCTACCGCGCACGGTAGTGCCTGCAGTTGCGCGCGGTGCTGGCGCGCATGGTTGAGTGCGGCCCCGCGGCGCGTTCTGCGCGCGTCTTTGCACGGGCGGTTGGCTGTGGACTGGGCTGCGGTTTCTTCAACTCGAGCGATTATACGTTGACCGTTGACCCCACATCTCTTTAGCGGAGTTTTCTCTAGACGCACCCCAAGACCTTTATGGGTGTATAACATAAGCCCCCCAAACCTTCGGAGTCTGAATTTCGGCGCGGAGGAGTTCAGAGGTTTCGATTTTTCTGCGGCGGCTTTGATCATTGCTCTCTTTGTGGTGCCTTGAACGAGAATTGATGTCGAAGGGTGAGTGTGTGGTTGCCTTCGTTCTTGTGTTTTGCTTGGGCGTTTCTTGCTCTGCGTTGCGTTGTAATAGCGTTCTTGTGGTCCTGCTGCCCTGGTCATTGTCGAAGTGCTGATTGAGAGAAGGTGCTTCAAGATGGCTGGCAAGGGATGTCCGTTTTTTGAGATTGTCGCTGGCCTGTTGCTTAGCGTCGGTACCTGAGTAACTTGCAAGACGTTAGATTAGTTGGCGTGAGTCTGAGCTCACGACTTTTTACAAATTTGCGCGAGTCCGGGCCCGTGGCTTCTTGGTCGGTGAATTGCGAGTGTATTCAAACAGTTGGCGAATGTAAGGGGGGCAGGCCCTTACGACGCCGGGACTCGACGACGGAGGAGAAGGGTGAGCCTTCAATCGACGGCGGTGCAAGTCCCCGGGACAGGGTCCCAAGATGGCCGGTGAATAGCTAGTGTATTCAAACCGGGGGCGAACATAAGGGGGGCAGGCCCCTACGACGCTGAGACTCTACGACGGAGGAGAAGGGCGAACCTTCAATCGACGGCAGCGCGAAGTCCCCAGGGCAGGGCCCCGAAATAGCCGGTGAATAGCTGGTGTATTCAAACCAGGGGCGAACGTAAGGGGGGCAGGCCCCTACGAAGCTGAGACTCTACGGCGGAGGAGAAGGGCAAACCTTCAATCGACGGCGGTGCGAAGTCCCCAGGGCAGGGCCCTGAAATAGCCGGTGAATAGCTGGTGTATTCAAACAGGGGGCGAACGTAAGGGGGGCAGGACCCTACGACGCTGAGACTCTACGGCGGAGGAGAAGGGTGAACCTTCAATCGACGGCGATGCGAAGTCCCCAGGGCAGGGCCCTGTTATAAAGATTTTTCTTAGTTGAATATAGGTGTCAAAACATATATATATGTATATATTTTATAAAAAACCATTTTTCGCGTGGCTCTTTGCAAAGTAAGATAAGTTCGCACGAGTCTGAGCTCGCGGCTTTTACGTAACATGTAACATATGATAGGTTCGCACGAGTCTGAGCTCACGGCTTTTACATAATAAATTAAAAGATAAGTTCGCACGAGTCTGGGCTCGCGGCTTTGCATAAAAATTATAAGATAAGTTTGCACGAGTCTGGGCCCGCGGCTTAGCACATGACAGAAGACTAGGGATTACTGGTAGAAGCTGCGCAGGTTCTGGGCGTTCCAGGGGCGTGGTAGAGTCTTCCCTTCTGCCGTTCTGAGTCTGTATGTTCCGGGCTTTACGACAGTGGTAACAACGTATGGGCCTTCCCAGGTTGGTGAGAGCTTATCCCCTTGAGGGCCTTTGCCGGCTGCCTCGATGCTGTGTAGGACGAGATCTCCCATGTTGATTGGCCTGGGCTTCACCCTCCTATCATAGGCTCGGGCTACACGCATTTGGTAAGATGCGGCACGTTGGGCAGCGTTGTCCCGAACTTCAGGGATTAGGTCGAGATTTTCCTGAAGCAGCCCGTCATTCTTGCTAGGGTCGAAGGTTAGCACCCGAGTACTTGGAACGCCGATGTCGACGGGGATGATAGCTTCAGTACCGTAACAGAGGTTATAAGGCGTCTCTCCGGTAGGATTCCTCTCTGTGGTGCGGTACGCCCACAACACGTTTGGGAGTGCATCCACCCATTGTCCCCCTGCTTCTTCTAAGCGTGTTTTCAACCCCTTGAGGATGGTGCGATTCGTGACTTCTACTTGCCCGTTGGTTTGTGGATGCGCTACGGAAGTATGGCGAAGGTTGATCTTCAAGTCCTCGCACATCTTGGTGAAGGACTTCCGGGTGAATTGAGTGCCGTTGTCGGCAATGATTGTTGCTGGGATGCCGAAGCGGCAGACGATGTTCTTCCAGACAAACTGTTTGGCGTTTTCTTCCGTGATTTTAGCTAGGGGCTCTGCTTCTACCCATTTGGTGAAGTAATCGATGGCTAAGATGATGAACTTCCTTTGCCCGGATGCTAGAGGTAGGGGGCCGAGGAGGTCGATTCCCCACTGTGCGAATGGCCACGCGCTTTGGAGCGTGGATAGTGAGACCGGGGGTTGATGAGGTACGTTGGCGTGCAGCTGACAGCTCCTACACCTTTGGACTAGCTCGACTGCGTCCTTCTTCAATGTCGGCCAATAGAAGCCTTGACGTAGTATTTTTTGTGCCAACGCCTTCCCGCCTAGGTGTTCTCCGCAGACTCCCCCGTGCACTTCTCTGAGGGTGTATGCCTCTTCTGCCGGCAGACACTTTAGATACGGTCCTGAGAATGCCCGTTTGTAAAGCTCTCCGTCTATAATGGTAAATGATGTCACCCGCATCCGCAATCTTTGCGCTTCTAGGCGATCTTCAAGAAGGTGTCCGTGCCCGAGGTAAGCTCGTAATGGGGTCATCCAGGGTGATTCTTCCCGGTGGATGGTTGCGATCTCCCATGGTCCTTGAATACTTGGAGCCAAGATTTCTTCGATTCGGCGTCTTCGAGACTGGTAGCTTGAGGGTGAAGTGGCGAGCTTGGATAGAGCATCCGCCCTGGAATTCTGCTCTCGGGGGATGTGTAGAATTTGATACGATGTGAGCTTCTGAAGGAGTAATTTCGCGAATGCGAGGTACTTTGCCATCTGGTCATTCTTAGCCTCGTAGTCTCCTTCGACTTGCGAGACTACGAGTTGAGAGTCTGTGTAAATAGTCAGGCTCTTAACTTTGCAATCGATAGCGAGCCGAAGACCGACGATTAGCGCCTCGTATTCTGCAATGTTATTTGTTGCGGGGAATTTTAACCGGAGACCATAGTCTATGGTGATCTCATCGGGACTTATGAGGAGCAAACCTGCTCCGGCCCCTTCAGCTCCTGAGGCGCCGTCGACATAGAGAGTCCAACAGGGGCTAGTGGGGTCTTCGACAAGAGTTGTTTCTGGCGGGATGGTGCACTCTACAACAAAATCGGTGAGTACTTGCGACTTGATGACATGTCAAGGCAGGAATTAGATGTCAAACTCGCCGAGCTCTAAGGCCCACTTTACCAGTCTTCCTGAGACTTTCGGTTTCTGGAGGATTGCTCGCAGCGGAAGTTGTGTCAACACTTTTACTGTATGAGCCTGGAAGTAGGGCTGAAACTTCCTTGCCGAAAAAACAAGGGCCAAGGCTGTCTTGTCCGCTGCTGGATATCTGGTTTCGGTGTCGGAGAGGACTTTGCTGAGGTAGTAGATTGGTCGTTGCACCCCTCCTTCATCTTTCACGAGCACCGAACTAAGAGCCGTAGGCGACACTGCCAGGTATAAAAATAGAGTTTCTCCGGGGGTGGGCTTTGACAGAAGCGGTGGCGAAGCCAGGTATTGTTTGAGAAGTTCGAACGCCACCTGGCACTCGTCAGTCCACTGGAAGCCGGAGTGGCGCGCTCCCCGGAGGATTTTGAAGAAGGGGAGGTACTTGTCTCCCGTTCGTGACAAGAAACGGGATATCGCAGCGATCCTCCCGTTCAGGCGTTGCACTTCCTTAATTGAGCGAGGTGGCGACATATCCTCCAACGCCTTGATCTTCTCGGGGTTGGCCTCAATCCCCCGATGGGTTACCATGAAACCTAAGAACTTTCCCGCCGTCACACCAAGCGCACATTTGCTAGGATTGAGCTGCATCTGGAAGCGACGGAGAAGTTTAAAGCACTTTCCCAAGTCTTTCAAGTGGTCGCGACGGTGGACGCTTTTCACCAGCATGTCGTCCACGTAAACCTCCATCGTTTCCCGGATGAGATTCTTGAAGACCTTGTTCATTAGCCTTTGATAGGTGGCTCCGACATTCTTAAGACCGAAGGGCATCACCTTGTAGCAGTAGACTCCTCTGTCGGTGCGGAAGGCGGTATGCTCCTCGTCCGCGGGGTTCATCCTTATCTGGTTGTAACCTGAATAGGCATCCATAAAGCTGAGTAGCTCGAGGCCGACCGTCGCATCGACGAGCTGGTCGATCCTCGGGAGGGGGAAGCTGTCCTTTGGACATGCCTGGTTCAGATTGTTGTAGTCGACGCACATTCGCCATTTCCCGGAGGCCTTTTTCACCATGACCACGTTGGCAAGCCACGTGGGGTATTCCACTTCGCGTATGAACCATGCCTCGAGGAGCTTAGCAACTTCCTCCTCGATCGCTTTCAGTCGCTCGGGGGCAAAGTTCCTCTTCTTTTGAATTACAGGCTTACAGGCGGGGTTGATGTTTAAAGAGTGATAAATGACTTCCGGATCCACCCCGGGCATGTCTTCTGGGCTCCAAGCGAAGATGTCCTCGTTCTTTTGCAGGAAAGTTGTGAATTCTTCTCGTTCTTCTCGTGACAGGAGTGACCCGACCTGAACAGTCCGAGTCGAGTCTTGCTGGGAGAGCGGTACTTCCACTAGTCCTTCAACGGGCGCTCCTCGCTGCAGAGTGGCTTCGTATCGCAGGTCGAAGTTATTGATATTAAGAGCGGTTGCCTTTACTGGTTGAGCCTGCTTCAGATAACAGGTTCTGGCTGCATCTTGGTCTCCTCTTATGACTCCTATGCCTGCGGCAGTTGGGAACTTCATAGCCAGATGCTGAATGGAAGGGATTGCTCCAAAGATTGACTGGAGCGGTCTCCCAAAGATGGCATTGTAGGCGGAGGTGGATTCCACCACCATGAACTGGATGCTTTACGTAGACTGCCTTGGAAACTCGCCCAATGTGACTGGGAGAGTAATCATGCCTTGAACTGGGACAGGTCTGTTGTCGAAGCCGTAGACGGGCCCGGCTGCAGGGCTGAGCTGATCTTTTGTGAGTTTCATACTTTGCAAAGTGGAAAGGAACAGAACATCAACTGAGCTTCCGTTATAGACCAGTATTCTCTTCACTTTGAAGCAAGGGTCCCCAATCCCTGCGCTAATCACGAGTGGATCCTGGTGCGGAATCCGCAACCCTTGCAAGTCTTCTTCTCCGAAAGCAATCGTAACATCCTGCTTGAGTTTTTTGTCTTCGTGGTCTCTTACGGGCTGGGCAATCAAGAGGATTTGGGACACCAAGATGGGAGGCCCGTCGATCGTTTCGATTTCTCCCACCATTGGCCTTCCTCCACCTGCGCCTCGGGGGGCAGGAGGCAGCTCCCTAGCCTCCCTAGGTTGCTGGGGCTGGTCGGGAATCTGGCCTTGCAAGAATCTTCCCAGGAGTCCTTGGCGGATGAGACGCTCGATCTCGTCATTAAGTCTGGTGCATTCTTCAGTGGTATGCCCGGTTCCTCGATGGAACTCGCAGTACTTGGACTGGTCGCCCCTCGGATTTGGTGGTAGCACCCGGGGCATACGGAACTCTGGGGTGTTCTGAGTGGCGTAAAGTACATTTGTTCTAGTAGTGTTCAACGGGGTGTACGTCCTGGGCGGCTGTGGTCCCAGGTCCCTTCGGGGATCACGACGACGTTCATCACCGCGGCGCTCTTCGCTGCGTCGTTCTTCTCGCCCGCGAGGGGCTTGATCTGACCCCCTCTTCCTTCCTTAGCTTCCTTCAAACTGCCGACGGTGCGCCTCGATGGCCTCGTCGGCAGCTATCTGAGCTTCAACTCGGTGAACGAGATCGGGATAACTTGGTACTGTTTCTCTCATGAGAGCTGAGTAGAAGCCTGTTGGGATCATTGCTCACAATGTCCTAGATTTGGAGAAGTCCATTTCTAAGTCAAAGATATATCTCAGAATGTATTTGATATACTCTCTAGAATCAATATGCAGGAGATCAGGTCAGGCAAAATGTTCATGGAATTTATTCATGTTCAGAAGCGTCGAGACATCATACATCGCTCGACGCCTGTGACCCAGAAGCGTTGACTCATGTCTACTACTCAAATAGAAAAGGTCGCCGCTGAAGTTCTGAGACCAAGTTCGGAAGCGTCGAGCCGAGGTGCATTGCTCGACGCCTTGGAAAGAGAAGTGTCGACTTAACTTTAGTCAGCTCAGCGCCAACTAGAAGTTCTGAGTTCAAGTTAGAAAGCGTCGAGCCAAGTTATATAGCTCGACGCCTTGTATGAGAAGTGTTGACTTAACTCTTATCTGCCCAGCATCATCCAGAAGTGTAGAGATATGAAGACATAGTTAAAAGGCGTCGACTGTGTGATGATTACTCATCGCCTGAGAAGGAGGAGCCGAGAGCTTCAGTCTAAGGAGTATGCGTCGAGTGTTGCTCGACGCCTAATTGAGAAAGTGTTGACAAAGACAGTAAGCGCTCAACGCCTCTTCTACAGATAGTCTGAACTGAGGAATTTCTTCTACAGCTGGCTGAGCTTTTGTTTCTGATAAAGACCGTTGAAAACATAACGTCATGCTGACGTGGAGGATCATAACTATAATTGCAGATGACGGGCTATAAATAGAAGGCATGACCTAAGGGTTATGTAGCTAAGCATTAAAGCAGTGAAGAAAAGTTTTAAAAGATATTATCGTTTTCGAGTAAAAGTTTGAGAAAGATTTCTGAGAAGTCATCTTCCCTTTCAGAACCAATCTGATTTGAAGAATTCATTCAGCAATCTGGTGCTGATATCTTTTTCTGAAAGGAGGAGGTCAAGAAGGAAGAATTTGTCTTCCTAAGAAGAAGAACAGTCATCACAGCCTGTCGAATCAAGAAGATCATTTACTGCTGCTGTTCTATTGAAGGTTTCTGTCTGATCATTCAGGTAGATCAAGAAGGCTCAACAATTGCAAACCTGAGTCTAAGTATTTGTTACTTTCTTTCTAAATTCCTGTAGGATCTGAGTTGTCAGATCTGAGTGTAGGATCTGTCAAGGATCTGAGTTGTAAGATCAGGTGTGATCTGAGTTGTAGGATTCAGGGGTGAATCTGAGTTGTAAGCCTAGTTATAAAGGCTGAGGTAGGATCTGTGTGATCTGAGATTGTAAGATCCTTTGGCGATCTGAGCTGTAAGACCTGTTTGTGGTCTGAGATCTGGAGGAGTTATAAACCCTATCTAGTACACTGCTAGAAGGGTAGGAGGGGGAAAGTGGATTACCCAAGATAAGGGGAACCACTATAAAAATCTGTGTGTTCTTTTCTGTGGTGTTATTTTTCTTGAAAGCTCTGATCAGATTTATCTAGGTTATATTCAAGAACTGCAATAAATTTAAATAACCTATTCACCCCCCCTCTAGGTGATTAACTACCCTTAAATTAAGTCTTTCAAGTGGTATCAGAGGTAGGTTGTTCAATAAAAGGTTTAACAGCCTGAACAAGATCTTCTAAGGGTAGATTTCTGAAGTCGTGATGGCTAATTCGGAGGGAAGCAAAGAATTTACATCCTTGAAGCTTCCAATCTGCAGAAAAGAAAACTTCGGAATTTGGAAAGAAAGGGTCAGACTTTTTATGGAAGCATCTGATCCTCGGATTTACATAACTGTTCTGGAGGGACCTTTTGTTCCTATGAAAGTTTCATTTACAGACGGTAATATAAAGACTCCAAAAGCCTATTCAGAGATGACCAAAGATGAAGTGATTCTGGCCTCCTTGGATAAGAGAGCTCAGAACATCATTGTTAGTGCTATTGAAGATTCAACCTTCCAAAATTTAATCCATTGTAAAACTGCCAAAGAAATGTGGGAATCTCTTATCGTTTATATGGAAGGGACTGAAGAAGTCAGAGATGACAGGAAGTCACTTCTCAATCAGCAATATGAAGCCTTCAGACAAGACAAGAAAGATTCAATTGCAGTCTGCTATGAAAAATTCTTCAAGATTGTAAATGGTCTAAAAACTTATGGAAGAACTTTCTCAGATTATGAGCTGAACGATAAGTTCTTAAGATCATTGAACAAAGAATGGGATATCAAGATCTGTGCAATCAGAGAAATGGGAAATCTGGGAAACATTCAGCCACAGAATTTATATGGGAAACTCTTGTCCCATGAACTTCATCTGAATACCAGAAAAGCTGAGGAAGGACATAGCAGGGAAAACCCCATTGCTCTGAAAGTAGAGAGCTCCAAGAAAAACAAAGAAAGGCTATCATTATCTCCCAGAATTCCATCTGAATCAGAAGAATCAGAAACCAATAATACTGATTCTGAAATATCAGATGGTGAATTGGCATTCTTTACCAAACAGCTAAAAGGGATATTGAGAAGAAAACAACACTGGAAAACTAGACCATCCCAGTCTTCCAGATCTAAGAAGCATTCAAATTCTTCAGAAGGATTCAAACAAAACTTTAATAAGGACAGGTACAATTCTAAACACAATAAAAATAATTCAGAAGAAATCGTGTGTTTTGGTTGCAGGAAATCAGGACACATGATTGCTGACTGTCCTTCGAAGAGAAAGCACAACAAGAACTCTGATGAAAGAAAGCATAGATCTGACAAAAGACATGAAAAGAGTCTAATGGCCAAAAAGGGCAAGGTCACTCTGAGTGATAGTGAATCTCAATCATCTGACTCAGATAGTGAGGAGGCACTCATAGCTATGATGGCTGCCAATGAAAATGAAGACAGTCTAAATGATAGACCTATGATAAAAGCCCCACTATCAATGTCTGATAGTGAAGAAGATGAAGAAGAAAACGCAGGACTCATGACATTGAGTGATCAAGAGAATCAGGAGGAAACTACTAATATAAAGGTACTTAATAAAACTCTTTTATCTGATTCTAATTCTGAATCTGAAACAGACTTATTCCCTTCAGATGAAAATGACTCACAATCTAAACTTCAAGTAGATGAGATTATTGAAAAATATCAATTAATTCTCAAAGCACTCAAGAAGAGCAAAAGGAATAATAAAAGGTTGCAAAAAGAATTATCTGAATTAAAGCAAACCAATGTTCAAAACTTTGAGACAGCTGAGAGGCTGAATCAGACAAACAAAGAACTTAGCAAATTAAAAGTAATGTCAATTATTCACATACAAACTCTGTGCACCAAAGAAAAATTAATAAGAGAACTTGAAGCAAAACTCCTAACAGAAAGGAAACTTGTGGCAAAGTTCTCACAACCTCAAACTATTCTTCCTATAATAGACACATTCTCTGCTCAATACAGATGTGGCATAGGATATGATAGGGATGAAGATAAAAATCTCAAAATTAATGACAAAGCATCTATAGAACCTTTAAAGCTTAATAGAATCATGCCCATCACAAACAAGCATGATCAAAAAGGTGTGCATAAGTTTTATAAGGGTGAATGTTCTAATAGCAAAGATGATTTAATTCAGCCCAGTAATAATAATGCCAAACCTCTATTTGAATTCAAAGCTAATACTAAACTCAATAGAAAGAAAACTGAACCAGTAAAATTCACTAAGACAAATTACATAGCTCCTGTGAATAAGGAAAGTAGGCAAAATATGAATCAACATAAAGAAATAAGAAGACCTTCAAGGAGATATAATAGATATGAATGCTGGTGCTGTGGTAGGATTGGGCATTTTGCTCTTGACTGTTGGTTCAATCCAACTGCTCCAAGATCCAACTCTGGGAGACCAGTATTCAGACCTATGGAAAATCTCACAGCACCAAGGATTATTCAACAACTAAATGTTCCAGCTCATACTGACAAGGTTCTAGGACCCAACTTGGTGTGGGCTCCTAAGAAAAAGTAATTCTTTTTGCAGGATTGTCCAAAGACCAATCAGCTTCCAATCTGGTACTTGGACAGTGGGTGCTCTATGCACTTGACAGGAACAAAAAGTCTGCTGAATGATTACTCTCCCATAAGGAATGGACCAAAGGTTATCTTTGGAGGATCTGAAAGAGGTAAAACTAAAGGTTATGGCAATATCTCAAATGGAATTGTCATCATCACCAATGTTGCTCATGTTGATGGATTGCAACACAATCTCATCAGCATAAGCCAATTATGTGATATTGGGTATGACATTTCATTCCACAAGGATAAGTGCTTGATTAAGAGAGAGAATGAGATAATTCTCTCAGGCACTAGGAGTGGCAATATTTACTGCTTAAATTTCATATGTTCTGATCTAACTAATTCTATATGCTTAGTAGCAGAAAATAAGATTTCTAGTAGTGTTCAATGGCATAAAAGATTAGCTCACATAAATTATAAGACTATAAATAAGCTCATTTCAAAAGACCTAGTGAGAGGTGGACCTAATTGGAAGTGTGTGCAGGAGGGTCCATGCCATGCTTGTCAAATGGGTAAGCAGACCAAATTTTCATTCAAACCAATTGTTGAGAAGGATTCCATTAGATGTCTATATCTACTCCACATGGATCTATTTGGACCAATGTCAATCCATAGCTTAGGAGGAAAATCATACACTTTTGTAATAATTGATGATTATTCCAGATTCACTTGGGTATTCTTCCTCAAACATAAGTCAGACACCTTAGAAATATTTACAAGTTTTGTAAGGCAAATCACAAATGAAATAGAAAATTCTGTAGCCAAAATTAGAAGTGATCATGGGACTGAATTTCAGTCAGGTGCAATGACCAAATTCTATGAGAATCTAGGAATCTCTCAAGAATTCTCATCTCCTAAAACTCCCCAACAAAATGGGGTTGCTGAGAGAAGAAATTGAACCCTCATTGAAGCTAGCAGGAGTATGCTGAGTGATTCTTCTCTTCCTGAGGATTTTTGGGCTGAAGCTGTAAACACAGCTTGTCATGTTCGGAATAGGGCTCTTATAAACAAAAGATTGGATAAGACTCCATATGAGGTGTTGAAAGGTAGAAAACCTACTTTAGCTTATTTTAAAATATTTGGTAGTAAATGCTTTGTATTAAATAATGGAAAGCATCATCTCACTAAGTTTGCTGAAAAAACACATGAGGCAATCTTTGTTGGGTATAGCTCTCAAAGTAGAGCTTATAGAATTTTCAATAAAAAGTCTAATAGGATAGAAGAATCTATACATGTTGTATTTGATGAAACCAGCCTTATTCATAAGGATTTGAGAAATCTATCTAGTTGTGCAGGTTCAACACAGAAATTAAAGGAGCTGAGTATCAATGAACAACAAAATGAGGATAATGAAGAATCAATTGAGAATACAATTGTATTTAGAGAGGATGAACCTCAAGCAGAAGACAATTATGAAGAACCTACTGCTGCTGAAGAACCACCTCATCCAGAACCTCTAGAAGAACCTACTTAAACAGATGCACCAGATCCTCAAAGGAGAAATGAAAAGTGGAGGATTGCAACCAAACATCTGAAGGATCATCCAAAGGAACAGATCATAGGAAATCCAAATGATGGTGTGCAAACCAGAAGAGGAAACTCAATACATGAGGCCTTGCATCACAGTTTTATTTCCAAAATAGAACCTAAGAAGTTTGATGAAGCCAATAAAGACTCTTCATGGATATCAGCTATGCAGGAAGAGTTAAATCAATTTGAAAGATGCAAAGTCTGGATATTGGTCCCAAGACCAAAGAGACATAAAGTCATAGGAACCAAATGGGTATTCAGGAATAAGCTAGATGAGAATGGTGTGATCATCAAAAACAAAGCTAGGTTGGTTGCTCAAGGATACAAACAGGAGGAAGGCATAGATTTTGATCAAGTGTTTGCTCCTGTGGCAAGATTGGAGGCAATCAGGTTATTCCTGGCATTTGCAGCTCACACTGGTTTCATAGTCTATCAAATGGATGTGAAGTCAGCATTCCTTAATGGAACAATATTGGAGGAAGTATATGTTGAACAACCCCCAGGTTTTATTGACTCTACTCATCCAAATCATGTCTATCTTCTATTAAAAGCATTGTATGGTCTGAAACAGGCACCTAGAGCCTGGTATGTGACATTATCTAGATTTCTTATTGAGAACAAATTCTCAAGAGGAAAGATAGATAAGACATTGTTTCTTAGGATAGTTAAAGGTCACATTATTCTAGTACAAATATATGTAGATGATATAATATTTGGCTCTACTGATAATAATCTTTGCAAGAGGTTTGCAAACCTTATGCAAGGAAAATTTGAAATGAGCAGCATGGGTGAGCTTAAATACTTCTTAGGACTCCAAGTGAAACAGTCTGAGGAAGGAATTTTCATTTCTCAGACCAAGTACACAAAAGAAATTCTTAAGAAGTTTGGAATGGAAAATTCCTCTGTCATGAAGACACCAATGGCAGCAAATATGTCACTGGACAAGAATGAAAAAGGGAAACCTATGGATGAAATCTTGTACAGAGGCATCATTGGATCATTGCTATACCTAACTGCTAGCAGGCCAGACATTATGTTCTCAACATGTGTGTGTGCTAGATATCAAGTGAACCCTAAAGAATCTCACTACACTGCTGTCAAAAGAATCCTGAGATATCTGAAGGGAACTCTTAATCTTGGCCTTTGGTATCCTAGAAGCAATGATTTTGAACTAATTGGTTTTTCAGATGCAGATTTTGCAGGATGCAAGGAGGATAGAAAGAGTACATCTGGAACATGTCAATTTCTTGGCAAAAGATTAATATCTTGGAGTAGCAGGAAGCAGACCAGTGTGTCTATTTCTACAGCAGAATCTGAGTACATCTCAGCTGGAAACTGCTGTGCTCAGCTACTATGGATTAAACATCAACTCCAAGACTATAAAGTTCAGCTAAGTAAATCTCCTCTATTTTGTGATTCAACTAGTGCTATTGTTATAGCTAACAATCCTGTATCTCATAGCAGAACTAAACACATAGAAATAAGATATCATTTCATTAGAGAACATGTAGAAAATGGAGACATCTCAATTGAATATGTTCCCACTGACAAACAAGTTGCTGACATATTTACTAAACCCTTGGATGAAATCAAATTCAATAATTTTAAAATTGAATTAGGTATGTTAAAAATGGATTAAAGTTATTTTAAATTAAATAAATGAAAATATTGATTAAGCCATATAAGGTGAGTGGAGAAGCCATCTGGCGTCGACAGACAAATCTTGGCGTCGAGAGAAATTATTTAGCGTCGAGAGAAATTATTTAGCGTCGAGAAGATATTTGGCGTCGAGAAGACACATGGCGTCGACTGAAGATACATGACGTCAAGCGATCTCAACGCCTATGCGAACATAGCTAGGCCGTCTCGACAGGGTAAAATTGAACCATTAGATCAATCTTGTCAAACAAGTTCAGCCCGCGACTTCTCATCTTCTTGAATTAGAACTCCTATAAATAAGGAAGTCACTTCGTTAGCGTATATGCTGTATTTCTCTAAGTTTGAAATAAGCTGCCCTAGAAAATCTCTTCATCAATTCCTTCTCTCCTCAATCATAAAAAACAATGCCTCCCAAAAGCAGTGAGTATCTTTATGAAGGAAGTGAGCTTGTTCGAAATGGATTCCAATCAGCTTCTGTGGAGATCAAATCAACAATCGAGTTAATCTACAATGCAGGACTGGAGTTCGTATTGTCTGAATCAACTCTCATTTGGAAACGAGAGGTATTAGAGCTATATTCTAACATAGTAATTGACTCCGTAAATTCAAAGATTAAGACTAGTGTGAATGGCAAGAAGATTAAGATAACTCCATCTAGACTCGCTAAGGCACTGAAACTGCCTAGGTTAAAAATGGACGAAGAAGAGGAAGAGGTGTCCTCTGAGCAGATTAGACTAGCACAAATTTGGTGCGGAATTGACACGTCAAGAGAAATCCCTGGAAGTATTCTAAGAAAAGGAATGAATCCGAAAGGCAAACTGATAACAGATGTGATAGGAAAGGGATTGTTATGCAAGACTGGATCGCATGACAAAATATCCAGAAAAATATTTATTCTTCTGACAAGGATCATTCATTCTCTAAGAACAGATTGGGGAAGAGTTGTGTTTGACAGAATAGTTGAGTGTATCCAGGTACCCAACATGGGTAGGATACTGTCTCTGTATTTAGTAAAAGTGTCCCCTGACATTTTGAATAATAAACTTGGATCAAAGATAAATCATATGAAGAAAATGGATATGAGAATGATAGAGAGATGGGACAGAATCTTATCTAACCCTCCTCCAGCAGATTCTTCTCCCAAGCAGAAGAAAGCAAAGAAGCAAAAGAAGACTAAGGTTTCTTCAAGTTCTTCTAGTACATCCTCCTCCAAGAGAAAATCTACATCTTCACCAATTCATGATCCAAATCTTACAACATCTGAAGATGTAGAAAAGAACAATGAAAGGGATAGTTCTCCTGTTACTTCTAAGGATGCAAATGAAAAAGGGGAAGAAGAAAGAGGAAGTCTTCCATTATCCCCAGCTAGATCTAAAGGGGTTCTGCCAAATGAAAAAGAGACTCAAGATGAGATTCCTGTTCAGCACGATTCCGAACTAAGCAAAGCAGCAATTGAGGGGGAGTCTCAGGATGAGATCCCTGCTCAGGATAAAATTGATTTGATTGAGGGGGAGTCTCAGGCTGAGATCCCTGTTAAAGTAAATTCTGTCATTGAGGCAATGGAAGTGGATGTAGAGCCTGAAGCAACAAAGAAATCTGCTGAGAAAGTTATTAAGATAGAATCCTCTAGCTCTCATATGAGCCAAAGAAATGATTCTTTTCTCAGGGAAGTAAGTAGCAAAGGTGTTGACATGGAAAGGGAAATCCATGTGGACCTTAGTCCTGTTCTACCTCAGCTGGAGGTGTTACTGAATAATCAAAGGAGAATGTTAGAACAATATATTGAGGAAAATAATGATAAAATGAAAAAGGAAGTGGATTTTCAAATGAAGTTGGTTAGATTTGAAGTCAATCATCAGATGTCTGCTTTAAGGAAGGAGATGGTAAATTTTTTTAAGAGAGCTGGTGCTTCAGTCGATTATTCAACTGAACAGCTTGATGCCATCAAAGAAGCATCCAAGACTATTAAAGAATCACAAGCCGGAATTACTAAAACAGTGGATGATGTTCAGACAAACCAAGGAATACTGAGTAACAACATGCAAGTTTTGTATAAAGAACAAGTAGCACAAATTCTCACAGGAACAAATAAGATTGAAGCAAGATTACAACAGCATAATGCTGATATTTTGGCTAACATTGGTGAGAGCTCCACAATTTTAAAAGACCAAGTAAAGATGCATGTAGACACCTTAGATGATCATCTTCTTAAAGTAAAGAAAAACATTGACAGTGGAGTTCTTCATTTGGAAGGTCAAGTCAGATTTCAGAAAAATATTATAAGAGATCAAATTGTTGAAGAAGTCCTAAAGGGGGAGAGGTCAATGATTCAAGCTAGTTCTGAACATGCTATGTGGACCTCAAACTCTATAAGAGAAACTCTTGGATATCCTACCATAGACTATGGGAATGATCAAGTCTCTGGGACAGGGCCAATCTCTCTTACTGAGGTTCAAAAGAAGATTGCTCAAATGTACAGTCCTCAGGATAAAGGTTCAAGAGAACATTTTACTAGTGAGCAAGAAGAATCAAGCAAAAGAAAGTACAGAGAAGAGGTTCAATCAAGAGCTGATTTTGAACGTTGGTCTCCATCTTCCAGAGAATTGATTCTATCAGCTTGGGAAGTTGTGAAAAATAATCCAGATCAACGAGAAAAGTGGTATTCTGAAGCTGAGTGGTTAAAGCATAGGGCTCAAGAAGATCTAAGATCAAATTTAAGGCTGACAAAATGGCTGGGAAAGTCCAGGCAGGAGAATTGGAGCCGATCAGGTACTTCCCAAAGCCATTTGGTTATTTCGAAAGGAGAAAGGAAGTTGCTGCAGCACTCGCCAAAAGAGCCAAAAGAGAAATTGAATTCAAGGATCCTGGGCATTCTTAGAACTTTAATCTTTACTTTCTCTTTCTGATGAATGTAATTAATATACTTTTGAACAATCCTGGTGAATTTCTGGTGTGATCTATTTTTCATGATTACATATATATATATATATATATGCCTGTGATGTGATTATGGTTCTCTTCATGACATATCTTATTCTGAATTATTTATGTTTTTATGCTTATATGAGATGTTATGTCTGAGAGAATGTCTGTGGATAGAATGTGTTGGTAATTTGATTCTATATAGTATGATACTCCTTCTTTTGATTATCTATATAGAAATTTGTACACATTGTTTTTTTTAAAAAGAGAGATATATCATTGACTGAGGTTATGACTTCTTCAAATAGGGGGAGATTGTTGGGATCATTGCTCACAATGTCCTAGATTTGGAGAAGTCCATTTCTAAGTCAAAGATATATCTCAGAATGTATTTGATATACTCTCTAGAATCAATATGCAGGAGATCAGGTCAGGCAAAATGTTCATGGAATTTATTCATGTTCAGAAGCGTCGAGACATCATACATCGCTCGACGCCTGTGACCCAGAAGCGTTGACTCATGTCTACTACTCAAATAGACAAGGTCGCCGCTGAAGTTCTGAGACCAAGTTCGGAAGCGTCGAGCCGAGGTGCATTGCTCGACGCCTTGGAAAGAGAAGTGTCGACTTAACTTCAGTCAGCTCAGCGCCAACTAGAAGTTCTGAGTTCAAGTTAGAAAGCGTCGAGCCAAGTTATATTGCTCGACGCCTTGTATGAGAAGTGTTGACTTAACTCTTATCTGCCCAGCATCATCCAGAAGTGTAGAGATATGAAGACAGAGTTAAAAGGCGTCGACTGTGTGATGATTACTCATCGCCTGAGAAGGAGGAGCCGAGAGCTTCAGTCTAAGGAGTATGCGTCGAGTGTTGCTCGACACCTAATTGAGAAAGTGTTGACAAAGACAGTAAGCGCTCAACGCCTCTTCTACAGATAGTCTGAACTGAGGAATTTCTTCTACAGCTGGCTGAGCTTTTGTTTCTGATAAAGACGGTTGAAAACATAACGTCATGCTGACGTGGAGGATCGTAACTGTAATTGCAGATGGCGGGCTATAAATAGAAGGCATGACCTAAGGGTTATGTAGCTAAGCATTAAAGCAGTGAAGAAAAGTTTTAAAAACTATTATCGTTTTCGAGTAAAAGTTTGAGAAAGATTTCTGAGAAGTCATCTTCCCTTTCAGAACCAATCTGATTTGAAGAATTCATTCAGCAATCTGGTGCTGATATCTTTTTCTGAAAGGAGGAGGTCAAGAAGGAATAATCTGTCTTCCTAAGAAGAAGAACAGTCATCACAGCCTGTCGAATCAAGAAGATCATTTACTGCTGCTGTTCTATTGAAGGTTTCTGTCTGATCATTCAGGCAGATCAAGAAGGCTCAACAATTGCAAACCTGAGTCTAAGTATTTGTTACTTTCTTTCTAAATTCCTGTAGGATCTGAGTTGTCAGATCTGAGTGTAGGATCTGTCAAGGATCTGAGTTGTAAGATCAGGTGTGATCTGAGTTGTAGGATTTAGGGGTGAATCTGAGTTGTAAGCCTAGTTATAAAGGCTGAGGTAGGATCTGTGTGATTTGAGATTGTAAGATCCTTTGGCGATCTGAGCTGTAAGACCTGTTTGTGGTCTGAGATCTGGAGGAGTTATAAACCCTATCTAGTACACTGCTAGAAGGGTAGGAGGGGGAAAGTGGATTACCCAAGATAAGGGGAACCACTATAAAAATCTGTGTGTTCTTTTCTGTGGTGTTATTTTTCTTGAAAGCTCTGATCAGATTTATCTAGGTTATATTCAAGAACTGCAATAAATTTAAATAACCTATTCACCCCCCCCCCCTCTAGGTGATTAGCTACCCTTAAATTAAGTCTTTCAAAGCCACTTGGGCGGAGTCCTCCAAGGAAAACCCCCCGCAGGAGCTCAGGGTCAACTCCTGGGATCTGCCGAGCCTCCGTAGTGAAGCGTTGGAAAAAATCTTTGAGCGTCTCTCCGTCATTTTGGCAGATCCCTGAGAGATAGGAGGGATCTCGGACAATTCTGCGGTTGGCGATAAATTGGTCCACGAATTGCTGCGCCATTTCTGTGAAGTTGTTGATGGCCCCATTCCGCAGGGAGTGGAACCAAGTGCGCGCTTGTCCCTTCAAGGTTGCCGGGAACACCTGACAGAGGAGCTGATCAGGGGCGCTGTAATCCTCAAGACGATGGTGAAGTGATTGACATGCTCCAACGGATCGTCCGTCCCGTCGAATGTCTCGATGCTGGGAAGCTTGAAACCATTCGGAATTGGATGGGCCAAGAATTGAGGCGATAATGGGGAGCCGTGGTGTGCGGGACGGCGGGCGAGGGTTGCGCGTCGTCCTGCTTGGGCGTATTCCTCTTCTATCATGTCGCATATTTCTTCTCGCGTGGTTCTTTCTATTGCTCGATCAGGGGCAGCTCTTCTCGGGTGATGGTGACGGTGGTCAGCTTCTGGGCCCCCAGCTGGCGGGGCAGTGTGAGCGGAGCTTGCTGCGTTGGAGAATCCTTCTGAAGCTTCGTCCTCTCGAACGACCTCTTCGTTCGGGGCATGAACTGGAACTTGAGGAGCCCCGAGATTCCTCACGAGAGCCAACATCTCGGCTTGCTGTTCTTCAATCTGCCGCATGCGCCCTTCCAGTCCCGCTGCGGGCGCAGGCACTGCCCCTTCCGCGGGAGGCGCATTGATATGCGAGTGGGAGGGAGCTGGGTCGACGCGCCCTCCCGGGATTGATCCTTCAGTAGTGCGAGCACTCTTTCTGGCCATTGCAGTTGGCCTTCAAAGAGTTTCAGGAATGTTCCCACAGACGGCTCCAAACTGTTGCGGGTCGCTTAGGGCTCTTGGTAGACCGGTTTACCTGAACCACCTTAAGTCGGGAGCGAACCAAGCGCGCAAACAGTCAATTTGAGATTCGTGAGTACACTGAGACTTTTTAACGTGGAAAACCCGGAAAGGGTAAAAAACCACGCGGCCGGAGCTGTGCCGACCAAACTTCACTATCTTCTGGGGGTTACAATCTGGTACTTAGAACTCGAGCGCGACAGGCCGCTGCTCGTTACAATAATAGAGAGAGAGAGAGAGCTCCGAGGGTGACAGGCCACCTCTCGAAAAACTAAGTATTTTTCCTTCTGAGAATGTTGGAGAACAAAAGTGAGAAGGCTCCGGAGAACAAAAGTGAGAAGGCTCCGGAGAACAAAAGTGAGAAGGCTCCGGAGAACAAAAGTGAGAAGGCTCCGGAGAACAAAAGTGAGAAGCGGTGTCGCCTTTCGGGACGAAGGAAACCTTCAAGTCCGCGAAGGAGATCTTCAAGCGCTGAAGGAGTATCCCGCAAAAGTCTGCAAGGAGCTGTCCCTGGTGCAGAAGACATGGTGCTCTCAAATGAAGCCCTGATGCTCCTTTTATAGCTTTGGCCGGGGGTAGTCCGGTAATTTCGCCGTTGTAACTTCCATAAATACCTGTCGGACGAATCATATTTTCTGGTTCGGGGCACACAGATCGCCATTTTTCGTAAATGACCATCTTGCCCTTCGGGCAGTTCGGGCAGTTTTGTTGGAGGCGAAAAAGGCGACAAGCTGCTCCTGAAATCTGAGAAACTGGAAAGATAAAAAGTGAGCATGCTGAAAAGACAAAATGTGAGCATGCTAACAATACAAAATGTGAGAAGTCAGAAAGACAAAAAGTGAGCTGAGCGCGCTCAGGAGCGTTCTGAGCGCGCAACGAACGGAGAAGCAATCTAGGCGACTGGGGAAGCGTTCTGAGCGCGCGTGAGCGCGAAGGCGTTCTGAGCGCGCTCAGAAGCGTTTTGGGTGCGCGTAAGTGCGGAGGCGTTCTGAGCGCGCGTGAGCGCGAGTACGAAAAAAGGGAAGTTGCGCCCCCTGAGGGGGAACTGGGTTCCGACCGGGCATTCCGCAGGACCCTATGCAGGAGGGGGCGATATGGCCGTATCCGCACGGGGCGCGGCCTCACCCCAAGGGGGTGCGGCCCGGTCGCACCTCAAGGGGGGGGGGGGGGGGGCAGCTCGGCCGCACCCCTAGAGGGGTGCAGCGGCTTGGCCGCACTCGAGGAGGGGTGCGGCTGGGCCGCACCCGAGGAGGGGTTGGCTGGGCCGCACCCGAGGAGGGGTGCGGCTGGGCCGCACCCGAGGAGGGGTGCGGCTGGGCCGCACCCGAGGAGGGGTGCGGCTGGGCCGCACCCGAGGAGGGGTGCGGCTGGGCCGCACCCGAGGAGGGGTGCGGCTGGGCCGCACCCGAGGAGGGGTGCGGCTGGGCCGCACCCGAGGAGGGGTGCGGCTGGGCCGCACCCGAGGAGGGGTGCGGCTGGGCCGCACCCGAGGAGGGGTGCGGCCTTGGCCGCACCCCAAGAGCGGTGCGGGTGGGCCGCACCCCTTGAGGGGTGCGGTTCGGGCTCACCCCTTAGATGGGGTGGGGGTGGGGTGGGGTGGGGTGGGGGGGGGGGTGGGGGGGGGGGGGAGGTGGGGGGTTCGGCGCTACCGCGCGGTAGCGCCGCGTGGTACCGCCACATGTGTCGTGGCGGTGGCGCGCCCTCTACCGCGCGCGGTAGTGCCTGCAGTTGCGCGCGGCATCGCCGCGCGCGGTGCTGGCGTGCATGGTTGAGTGCGGCCCCGCGGCGCGTTTTGCGCGCGTCTTTGCACGGGCGGTTGGCTGTGGACTGGGCGGCAATTTCTTCAACTCGAGCGGTTATACGTTGATCGTTGACCCCACCTCTCTTTAGCGGAGTTTTCTCTAGACGCACCCCAAGACCTTTATGGGTGTATAACAATATATATGGAAAACATTTTGGTGAAAATTCAACTTTTCAATTTCTTCTAATTTAACCTTAAAATTACTCCCCCCAAAATACTAATGACACCGCACTAACTCGCACCGCACTAGCTTGAAAACTATGTTTATTGTGACGACCTCAGGCTCGCCGGACTGAGCATGTAGGGCGAGAGACTCGGCAAAGTACTATCGCCACCGCGTACAGAGATATGCTCGACGGGGATGTCAGCTACTTCATAATTCTCGTGATGCACCGCCTCAGAGCATGTCGTTGAGGTCGTGGATTAGATGGATGCCGACCTCATGTGTATCCACCATCACCATCGGTTTATTAACTGCAACCAAGCGAATGTTTCATATTTGGTCCTTCCTCTCCAATAAGTAATTTTTGCACCTAAGCTTCCTCTCCAATAAGTAATTTTTGAACCTAAGCTTCCTCACCAAGCTCATTTGTCCTAGATGGGTGCATCTGGATTCTTTATTTTCTTTATGCAACAGAGTTCTTGCGCAGACACCTCAACTCCACATTCCCGTGGATTTATGATTTCTTCATTGTTTTAGATGTGCAGAGGGGAAATGGTTGGAGACGGAGGCATTGCTGGATGCATGGACGTGCCAAATGTGCTGGAACGCCTAAGGCGGGAGTTGGGCCAGGGGAAATTAGTCACGAACTAAGGTTTCCACCATCTATGATCCTCATCTCATGGAAGTACCGTGTCATGCTCCGCAAGAAGTTTTTCACCTCCTTTGCTCCCATGATCCTTATCTCATGGAAATCAGTCACTAACTAATGTTCATATTCACTGCATTCATGAAAGAATTATGTACGCAGTTCTCATTATTCTAGTTGAAGATCTTGTTGTTAGATCCAATTTTTTGAAGTTTTTGAATTGAAGATCATGACGATTGATACGGGAAAATGTATATATATATATATATATATATATATACTTACACACACACGCAAGTGCACATGTCAGATCAAGTAATAAAATGAGAGTAAAGATCATTCTCATGGAGAATTGACTAATCTAACGCTCGCAAATACTAGTATAACTTTTTCTTTAAATTCAAGCATTCTAATTAAGAAATTTTTGAAAACAGTAAAAAAATACGAATAAAGTTAAAGAACGATTTCCTAAGAAGTATTTTTTAAGCAATTTGGAAAAACAATCTTATATTCTGATTTCCTATGTTTGTTGTGATGAATTTTTAGAATAATAATTTTTGAGAATACTCAATTAATTATCTTGCAATGATTATAATGTAGAAATCTTTATCTCTCAATATCAGAAATCTTTATATTATGTATTCCCATAGTTATCTCTAACTTAGGCGGAATGAAGAATAAGATTCAATGTTGCTAGCAAGAAGATGAAATCTCTCTATCTCTCTCTTCTATGTTATATAGAATTTATGTTATACTTACACATCTCCTCTCTTGAATCTCGACCCGTAGTGAAAATATAGAAACCTTGGTGAAATACTCACGCCTCTTCCTCTCTCGAATCTCGAAACGCGATAAGAAAATCCCCATCCAAATACTTACGGTTCTCCTTTCTCAAATCTCGAAACGTAGTAAATTGATGAAGAACTGGAGTTTCATTACCAGGTTCATAAACTCAATAAAGATAAATCATCAAGCATACATCAAGTTTAAAAGAAATTCATCATCACAACACACATTGTACTCTCACCATACAAGACTTTGGGAGATTAGTTCATAATAGTAGAAACACACCACGCAAATAGAAAGATTTTACTAAGCATGATGAATAGAATTCGAGCGTTGCAGGAATTCTTCTCAAATTTCTCGCCCAAAAGCTGTCTTCCCTTCACCACCGTGTGCCGTCTTTCGTATGCCCTAGCCTCCTCTTCGTCCAAATGGATTTCGCCTCCTCATAAAAACCCTAGATCCCCTTCTTTAAGGGAATTCGATTCTCCTCCTTCAGAATGGATTTCCTCTACCTTTTCTTGTAGATTTCCGCCCCTTTTTAACGGCTGCCATAATTGAACCGAAGCCCCCTTTCAGATTTGTATCTGATCTGGCGCAAATTTTAAAATTCAAACTTTGAAATTCATTTCCACCGTGTTGCAACAACCTGAAAAGTTGTTGTAACAACTTTCCCAGACAATTAAATTGGTTTGGCTTTTCACTCCTTCAGGTTGATTTCTTTAGCATTTCTAGAGTAAAAACATAGAAAAATGATGATAATGCTTGAACTTAAACCAAATATAAATTTAATCATATTTTAATATTTTAACACATATTTATAAAATATATACGATATAAAATTGGTTTAATTGATCTAAATAACTTCTTTTTAATAAGTTATCAATGATCAAGGAGAACAAAATTAATGATTTTTTGTTTACAATAATTTGTTTTTTTTGCTGAAATTTATAATGTAGTTTTATGATTTTTGTATTTTATTGAAATTTAAGTCGTGGTGCTTTTAGCACTACTGCGGTGCAATTAATAATTATAGGCGCCTGTAACAAAACATGAGAAAGTGCGGTTTAATATCACACACACACACACACACACACACACACACACACACACACACACACACACACACACACACACACACACACACACACACACACACACACACACACACACACACACACACACACACACACACACACACACACACACACACACACACACGAGTCGAACGGCACGGGCCTCCGACCCTACGTGAGTGCAATCGTCGGGCTTCGCCCGCCCCTGAAATGTTCTTAATATTCTTGATAATTATATTATCTCAATTTTCTAATTATTTAAGATTTAATTATTTATTTGTTTTACCTAATTTAAGTTTTTTAACGAAAAAAATCAAAAAAAAAAAAACGCATGAAACAGAACGCCGCCTCCCTCCCGTTTTGGGTTACCGCCGGATGCCTGCCCGGAACCCACTGGTGGGTTCGCCGGACCCCGCCGAACCTGTCGAGGGTAGTCCGTCAGCGCTCTGGCAGGGCCACCGTCGACAGTGGCCCTGACAGTGAGGCCGCGCCGGCGGTGGCCCTGACCATGAGGCCCGGATCTGGGCCTCACGGTCAGGGCCACCGCCGGCGGTGGTCCTGCCGGAGTGTCGTCGGACTGCCCCCGACAGGTTCGTCGGGGTCTAGCAAACCCGCTAGTGGGTTCCAGGCAGGCCGCCGAAGGTAATCCAAAATGGGGATGAGGAAGATTGGGCGAAGGAATATCCAGAAAAAAAATGAATTGAGGGAGAGGAAGAGGAAGTGGAAGAGGAAGAGGATGAACAGGAAGAAGAAGAAGAAGAGTTGGAGGAGGAAGATGAAACCTGGAGATCTTGAAAAAAAAAACGGCGGGGGAGGAAGATCGGGATCCAGAAAAACAATTTAAGAAGGGGGATGGAGAGGAAGAGGAAGAAGTAGAGGTGAAGGAGGATCAAACCTAGGGCCGAGATTGTGGGGGAGTTCGATCGAGCGAGCTGGAGATCGATCGAGCGGGCTTCCCTTCCTTCGGCGTCGGAATAGCGCGAGTGCACAGCAGAGCCCTAGGCGACGGCGTTTGTAAAGCTTAGATTTAGGTTTTGATATTTATATTTAGGTAAAATATTTTAGGTTCTAATTTCGCGGCGCTTTATTCAGAAAACGTCGTCATAGCCTATATTATTAGCGGCGTTTTACAAAAAAAACGCCGCCAAATCTATTATATACTATTCCCCACGCTTTTGTAACAAAACGCCGCGAAATCAAAATCTATGACGACGTTTTTAAAAACGCCGCAGTAGGTGTTATTTGTTGTAGTGGGGGAGGGAGGGAGAAGGATTTACTCCAAATGGATATTCGCAAGCCATTTTGATGGTTTGATCTGAGATCAAACGGTGGAGATTGTCCCAATGTCCACATTTGCTTGTCTATTTTGATACTTCTTTATAATTATATATATATATATATTTAATATTATATTATATACTATCTTTATCTTTACTATATTAAAAAAGAAAAGTTGCATTTGGCGAAACATTCAAAAATGTCAAATGTAGCCTTATTGTTTTCATTTAATGATGTAACTTATATTATAATCTATTTAAAATATAATATAATATAATATCCATTTAAGTAATTACACTATTTTCTCAAATTAAACATAATGATGAAAATTCATAAAATTGAAAAAGTTTTTAGTAGAGCTCATATACCCAATTCTTTTCTATATTAAAAGGGAAAAATTGCCTTTAGTGAAACATTCAAAATTGTCAACTGTTGTTTTATTGTTTTCATCTAATGATTTAATATATGTTATAATTTATTTAAAATAAAATAAATATAATGTTCATTTAAGTAATTACATCCTATTCCCAAATTAAACATAATGATAAAAATTCATAAAATTGAAGAAAAAATAGCAGAGTTCTTATACCTACTAGGGTAAGATATCATGTCAAATGTTTGAAGTTGATTTGAAAAATAATGATGAAAAATTAATAATATATGAATAATGATAAGATTTTTTTTAACAAAAATAAAAAAGTAGTGTATAACTATTTTCCGCATTAATTAATTAATAATGTGATTATTTTAAACTGCATTAATTAATTGATATGGGTGGAGCACCGTGTCTGTCACGGTCGGGGTACTATCACAATAATCAGAGTACTGTAAAATCGGCGTACTGTCGTGGTTGGTCGTAGGGGCGGAACCCCGTGTCTGTCATTCGTAATTTATATGTAAGTACTTGAGGGCATTGTTATAAGTAGACCAAGTTTGGTTATATACAAACCATTACTTTATACAAACCATAGTAATTCGAAAATGGCTATATGTAGACAAAATTGTCATATGAAGACAATGTAAAATAAAAAAAAAAAAATAAGCAATCACCTAATATTATATTAGTAGAACATATAGAACATATTATATTAGCAAACATTGCAAAGAAGATGTAATTCAAGACATATATGAAAGATATAATTCCCCCAAAAAATATCTTGAATTCAAAATTTTGAAAGGATCCTCTTTGTCGTTCATCATTTTCGCCAAGTGAAACGACTAAACGAGTCTGCAATCAATAAATAAAATTTAGATATCAGATTGAATCGAACTTTTTATTAAATAAAATGTTAAATTTCAAAAATCTAAAAAATAATTTATACCTTAGAAGCCACCCAAATCTACTACCTAACATGTTTTGGATATTTGTTGATTTGGAATTTGTACTTATGTAATGTTTTTGTCATCTCATGTGCTTGCAATTGGATCACAGAACTTTCTCCAAAGGAGACAATACATGTAACATCCTCATTACTTCTAGACCCCTTGGGTGGGTTTAGGGTGAAATTGTGAGTAGAGATCATGGGATAATCCTAGGTCAACTTGGACTTAGGAAAATTGATATAAGCACCCCAAAAGGGCAGAGGTCAACCTTGCCCAATTTACTTCAAATTAGGTTCAACAAATCAAATTGAGCTTACCAACAGGTCTCTAACCCTAAGAGAGGCCCAAGTGACCCAAAAGCCCCATCATAGGGTCACCAATTTCGGCTAATCTGATCAGGTCAACTCTAGGTCAAAATAGGTCAACATAGACCAAGTCATCTTAATTGGGTCAATTAGACTTCATATGATCAAATTGGCCCCACTAATGTATTATAAACCCTAATTGCGGTTCAATGAACCTAAAAGCCCCATCATGGGGCCATCAATTGACCCAAATTGACCAAAGTACCATTTAGGTCAACATAGGTCAATCCTTCACCAATAGATCCAATTGACCCCCCCAAATATGAAATTGACTTCACCCCTAGTCTTGTAACATCATAGAGGACCTAATGGTCCCAATGGAAAGGGTCAATTTTGGGAAACTAGGCCAAATTACCAAAATGCCCCTACAAGCAGTTATGAGCAATTAAGCCCCATATGACCCCACCATGACTTAATTCATCTTGGAATAGGTCCATAGAGTCTAAGAAAACAATGTGGGTCAGTCACATTGGTTAGGGTGAGACTGGGTCAAACCCAAACTCAAAAAGTCGCAATTTGGTCTATTTAAGTCAAGAGAGCCCAAATCCAAGCTCAAACTCATTGGGCTTAGCCCAACCATAGAACCATTAGGCTCAACCCCACCTAATCAAGCCCACAAGGGGGCTGAATTGCCTAGGAGACAATTGGGCCCAAGGAGGGTCCATCATGGTGGTGGTCGGCCACTACCAAGAGGGGATCCAAGGAAGGATCCATGGATTGGTGGCCACATGGCCACCATCCGTCCTTTTCTTGACTACTTCCAGCATCCCCAAGGAATCCCAACAAAAATTGGTAAGGTGGCAACTTAGTAGAGTGGGGGGGGGGGGGGGGGGGGGAGTTGTATGGGAAAAGAGGAGGCCGACTACATTAATGGCAACCCAGGAACCAAGCCCACACCAAGCCAAATTCCTTTCCCCTGGCCGAGAATTTGAACAGGGGAATTGATTCCTAATGAGTTGGAGCTATGGCATTGGCTGTCATGGAGGTGGAGCATAGAAGAAATCACTACCTTCAATGGCTATTAACAAAAGAAGCATCCCCAGCCAAATTTGACTCCTCCATCAGCTCCAAAACACTCTTGACAGTCGAAACGAAGCCTTACTTCATCCTTTTTTAATGGAGAAATGAAATCTGGAGGTGGGAATCAAGCAAGCTCGTCGACCATGGCAAGTTCCGGATCCCCTCAACCTCAAGCCCAATCAAGGCATGTTTTCCTCATCCTCTCCTCTTGTGCTAGCTTTCTAGATCCATTAGGGCCGAAATCAGACTCAAAGGAGCTTGATTTCATCTTCTAAAAATTTGAAATTTGGGCGTTTTTGCCCATGCCTGAATCTGCCGTACAAGTCACCCCCGACCTCGCCGCCGCCGGGAATGGAGAGCCACCACCTCCACGATGGAGGTGGTGCTGTTGTCCGACCGAGGGGGTGCCCAGGAGGTTGGGAAAGTGAAGTTGAAAATAGCCTTGCAAAAAAATGGAATTTTCGGGCTGGGAAGACGATGAACAGTGGAATGTTTAAATAATGTTATTAATTGTGTTTAGTTTGATTTTTTTGGTCATTCTTCATTCAGACTTATTCATGTCGATTTTTACTTATGCTACCCTCATTTCCTGAGGAAAGGACAAACATAAAAGTTATTGATTGTTGAGTTAGATTTCCAATGGCACCTATTTTAGGTCATTTGGAGTATTGTAGCTCCATGTGCACCCATTTTGGTGTAGAGTGTTCACCTTGAGCCCTGGACACCATTTTGGGTGCCCACTTCATTTGGATGGTCCAAATAAGCTAAAAATTGATACATGCACGAGTCATGCACAAGTCCATTCACTGTCCAAAAATTGGGATTTTTGGGTATATTTTGCCTAAAGTTTTTGAAAACATTTCATTTCCCATGTTTAAGATATTTATATGGTTCAAAGCCCCTGAAAATACCCCAAATCTTGGTGGGAACTTTAATATGATAACTTAGGCCCATGACAACAATTTCACTTCATTTTGATCAGTACATGTTTGGGAAGGTCCATCTTTAGGTGCAAATAAATGTGCCCTTATGAATGTAATTAAAATTTCTGCCCTTAATGTGACTGTCACCTTCAGATGACTTTTCACCTTACTTAGGGACTTCACCATAAAATACCCCCTGAATATAAAGTGTAGCTTATGACCTTAACTAAAAATATGAATTTGTTTGAGGTCATTTGGAGCACTTTATCTCCCTGGGCACTCATTCTTGTGAGACATGTACATATGGAGCCCTAGACATTTAAAAATTAATTTAGGAAAATAAATAACTCTAAATGACTTGAAATTTGGGGCATGCATGAGTTTTTCCCTAATGTACCCTCTGCCAAAAATTGGGGATTTTTGGGAATGATTTTTTAAGATTTTGTTCAACATTTTATTTTCCTTGTATAATCTAGATCTAGGGTTATAATGGTCCAAAACCACTTTTGATTTCCTTTGGATGGCAGATTAGATAAATAATAGTCCATGGTTAAAATTTTAGGTCATTTGGACCTCTGCATGTCAGTTTATTTCACATGCAAGTGTAAGAAAAATTGGTGTGCATATAGCATTTCCATGTAGTATTAGATTTACATAGGGAAATCAACTCAAATGGACTCAAATTTTGGGTAGCATCTCAAATAGATGTAGGTTAGCCCATGGTTAAAATTTAAGGTCATTTGTACCACTGCATGTTGGGCTAACCCACTTGCATGTCTTGACTTGGTTAAGGTGTAGTGTGCATATAGCCCAAATGGGTATTATGTGGCCTAGCTCTTTTTACTTGGAATTAGCCTCTGAAAATTTAGCCACACCCTTATGATGATATAATACTTCACCTAACCAAAAATTGGAATCTTTGGTGCACACTTTTCAAAGGTTTTTGTAGAAATTTAATAAATCACATATGGTGTATAATAGGGTGATTTGGGCTCAAATCACTCCAAATCTCCTTTGGGAGGTTGGTCATGTATGTAGTAGGCTCTGGTTAAAATTTTAGGTCCCTGCGACCTCTGCGCATTAGGTTATTCCACATACAAGTGTAAGGAGAATTTGGGGTGCGTATTGCACCACCATGTAATACTAGGTTTACATGAGAGTTTAAGTGTGTTCCCTTGGTCAACTTTCATGAAATTTAAACCATGCACTTAGGATCATGATACAATACTCTATAGTGAAAATCATCAACATTTAGGTTAATTTCCTTAGAAAGGTTGACTTCTCATGATTTGGTCACATAGACCCAAAGTGAGTAAATATAGGGCCAAAGCTCACTGAAATGTAGTGAAACTTTGTATATAGACTTTTTATACCAGTAAGAAGCTCTGAGAATTTTATTAGAATTAATCTTTGATTATATGACAAGCTTCCTTCACAAAGTAGAAATTGAGTATATAACTTGAGAAATTCATAACTTGGATTATTGACACTGGAAATTTCTAAGAATCTGACCATAAGCTTATTATAACATTGTGAATCTCTAGTAATTTTTTTGGAATTTATGATTACATATAATTGGTACTTCCTTCACAATATAGACATTGGAACTATATCTTAGAATATTCATAACTTGAATTATTGACTTTGGATATTCTGGGAATATGATCATAAGCTTATAATATCTTTATGAACATATGGAACTAGGATTGACGCATCTTGATTTATGATTCATATAGTCACTCCTTTAGAAGATGAGGATTCGATTAAAGGTTGCTGGTCTGCGAATAGTAAAGATTGAAAACTTAGATTTAGATCCCTCCCTTATGGTCACCACCCTTAGAGTTATTAACTCTTGGATAATTGCATGTGTCCAGTTAGGATGGAAGGTTAATCACCAAGGGCAGTCATCAGAAGTAAAGACTGCAGTGCGTTTAGTAAAATTACCAATTCAGAGAATTACAATGACCTATTGGGAGTGGTGAGGAGTGACCTATCAAGAAGTTTTGTTGTGATTGAGAGATAACATAAGGAAATAGTCGGGCATTAGGAGAGGCAGGGCTTCGATGTTCAATTGAACACTGACGCTCATTTGCCCGAGTCAAATGGTAATCCACCCTAGGATTTTAGAGCAATCAGAGAGCAAATGAGCTTATAAGAATGGGTAGTCATTAATAAGAGTAAATATCCTAGAAAGGGGGATTTGGGATTCAGCCACCATCGCATTCCCTAGTACCGCTGCGAGCCCTTCACCGGGTAGTCCACGAGAAGTCCAGGATTCACCCTAAAACTTCTAAGCATAACTAAACGTGAGACAAAAGTAGTAAGTAGGAGATTCTGATGTTGTAAATCTCGTCCCAAATTTGGGTCGGAATGGTACAGGACTGGTAGATCCTGCGAGCGGTAGGCTCGGTGTATAAGGAAGGACGTGTTAGTCCTGTGAGCGGTAGACTCAATGTTAAATAATAAGGACTGGTAGATCCTGCGAGCGGTAGGATCAGTGTATAAGGAATTAAGGACGTGTTAGTCCTGCGAACGATAGGCTCGATGTTATATAGGAAGGACTGGTAGGCCCTGCGAGCGGTAGACACGGTAGTATAAGAAAGGACTGGTCGAGTCTTCCGAGCCAAGAGCTTGGTGTTTCACTTAGAGGCATTATTGTATCAAGTAGTACGCGAACACCCTAGTGTGTTTTTCAGGGGCGTACAAGAGGTCTAGGCCGGGAGGTGTCATACTTGCCTAGGAGTGGATGACCCAATCCATTGCCCATGTTTGCCTCAATGGGGTATACCTGAGCAGAGACTCGAAAAGCGGGATAGAGGTGGTGCTTACCAGATAGTATGCAGATACCCCGTGTGTTCTTATGGGCGTACGTAAGGTATAGGCTGAGATATGCGTGTCATAAGCCTAGAAGTGGATAGCCTGGTCCACTGCCTTGTTTGCCCTAACTGGCGAGTTGATACACTCGAACAGAGGGAACTACAAAAGGTCAGTACATACAGATTCGGGTGGGTGAGTTGCATCATTGCATCGTACATCATAGCTTAGCATCCTTGCATAAAATAGAATCCTCATCGTATAAATTAGTATGGACTCTTTTATACGATGAGTTTACTTTGGTGCCAGATCCCTTAGCTTATGTGCTTTGTGTGTACGCATATAAGTTAAGGTTATTTTCATAGCTGCTCTAGTAGTTACTTTACTTGCTCTAGTTTTCATTTCAACTGCTTGTTGCTCTTGTTACTGCTACTATAGTTTTTTCTTGTCTATTGCACTCTTTATATAGTCCGTATAGTAGAACTGCTAGAATGGATTCTTTTGATCTATACTCATACTAGCTAGCTCCACTGTCACCTACTTGTTTGATTTACCCTTTGTTGCCCTCCGCTTCTTCCTCCTGCACAGTGCCTAGGAGTCACGGGGGAACGGGATGGGGAATTTGGCTTAGTCTTTCGACTAACGGTCAGTGGACCACATCATTTTAGGGATGATGTGCTAGAGCAGCAAGACCCCATTCACGAGACAGTTCAGGAGGATGGGATGAAGCAAAGTAACCACTACCCATTGTTGCAGCAGCAGCTATAGACACGTGATGACAAAGTTTGATAGATTCCGCATAGATGTATAGTGAGAGAGTTGTTCTACTTTATTTTGACATGTACATGGCATAGACCTTTTTCTCTTTCACTTAATCTACTCATTGATGGACATGTATTTAATATTGATATATATATACAGTTATGTGTGATTGTGGACTTGGTGTATTTTAGTTAAATTTCGGCTTTATTTGGCGCGGCGTTGGCGGGCGGAAAGAGCGGGAGCAAACATCGGGATCGAACCGAAGGCGGGGAGGAGGGGTTACAGATGGAGCGTTTTGCTCCTTTCCTCGGGTGCGGCGGGATCAGACGCGGAAAAAGGAGCCGCCGAGTCGTTTGTTTTGCCGCCGTTCGGCATCGTTTTGTCAAAACGCGGGACGCAAACATTGCGCCAAATAAAGCCTCTTCTTATACCTTGTTGGCTTGTTGATCGTTCTTGCCGGCAGGATCGACGTCTTGCGGAGGCAGATAACTTGTGTGTTAGTGTCACCGTAAGATGACGGTTCTGGGCATAAGATCTGGGAGCTCTCTAGGTGCGGGAGAGGGATCTTACTATACGAGATAGTGGACACCCTTCATGCATCATGACCAAATGTACGAAATGATTGCATAGTTACCACAATTTAAAATATGCATAGTTACATAGGAATTTTATCATGAAACTGCTCAAACTCCATCCTCAGAAACAGCTATCCATGTTACCACAAGATTAAGTATACGCTTCTATAGTCCTTATGAAAATACAAATCCAATAAAAAATGCAACTTATATAAATGTATAATCAAGCTTCAAAAATGATTCTGATTCAATAGCCATATTTTCCTTCTTCACAAAAGAATCTACATATTCCTTGATAGAAATACTGTTGGCACATACTCATGACTGCCTCATGAATTACAATGATAAAAAAGAAGATTATCCAACTGACATTTCAAGAAGAATGGAAGAAGAAGAAGATTCCCCAGCAGAAGAACGAGATACTGCTGTGTAACCACCGAAAATCCTTTTCCTGCCTTGGGCTATGTCCTACTACTCTCTTTATTGTCTTAGTACACTTATGTAGTTGTTTACTCTTTTGCCCTTCCTCCCTTCTCCATGGGGAGGCCGCTGAGCTGCACCGCTCCCTTAAGGGTGCGAACTTCGAGGTTGATCACCTCCGGAGGAACATTAATCGGCTCACCTACGTGGAGCCGGGGACAGGTACTTGGACCTTGTCAACTCGTCTCCTTTATGGTTCATTTCTTCCTATGGTTGCTTATCTCATCCTAACTTGTGCAGGCGAACGGTCCCTTCCTCGACACCTCCCCTCTGCGGGGGGAAGTTCCTCTCTCGCCCATGGGCTCGTCGAGGAGGTCGCAGCTGCCTCTGCCTCAGCCCCGAAGGTGTCCGGGTCGAGGTAGAGGAAGGATAAGGAACAGGTGGGAGAGAGGGAGTGCCCTCCTCTCCACCGAAGGGACCGAGGATGCGGCGAGGAAAGGTCGTCTGCCGAAGGGACTCTGGGGCGTCATCCATGGAGAGGGGGGAACCGAGTGACCCCAATGCGTTGGCCAACCACCCCAACTTCGAGATGGGGGGGAAGGCCACGGACCTTCTCGGCGAGCCCGTCGTCTATTGGGATGAGACGATGAACCGGGTCTCCTTCTCCTCCCAGCGACCCTCGTGGGCCGAGGGGGACGTCATCGACGACGCGCCATACAACTTCATCTATGGCATCTACGGTCGGCAGGATGCCGCATCTTACAAGGAGATGTCCATGCGTGACCTTGCGTATGCGAGCTCTCAGGCCCAGCTCCGCGCGACCGAGCTCTCCCACATGGCCGCCCGCCGAGGTCTTAGTCTCTCGTACAGGTCGGTGCGGGCGGATGCGTCGAAGCTGGATGCGGAAGAGAAGGCTACTGACCTTGCGGCTCGCTTGGCCATCGCTGAGAGACTCCTGGAGGAGTCATCCAGAGGCTTGGTTCGTGCCCGCCTTGATGACTTTTCCTTTTCTCTTTTTAATCCCTCATTGTTCGTGGGTTCTAATTCACTTGCCTTGCCGGCCTGCAGGGACCCGGTGCCGCCGACTCGCTCAGAAGACGATGCGAGGAGTTGGACCAGGAGGTGCAGGACCTGAGGGCTCAGCTCGCCGAAGCTCATAGGCAATTAAGGGAAGGGGGAGGAGAAAGAAGTGCACCTTCGAGGGTGGCGATGCCGGTACCACCTCGACCTGCTGAAGTCGAGCGCGGTCGGAGGAGCATCATGGCGTCAACGTCCCGAGCCATGGTGAGTCGCCTCCATGACGTGGATGCTCTTCGGGATAGCTGGAGGGGGGGTCTCCGCCAGCGACATCCTGCCTAAGTTCTTCCCTTCACCTGGGCGATCCGGCTCGCCCCTAGCAGTGGTGGCTACTCTACACGGTCGTGAGGGTGGCCTACGACTTTCCTTTTCTCCCGTTCCTCATGGGATCTATGTACTTCTTGTGTTTGCTTTTCTTCTTCAAGCCTGCGTGTACTAGTAAGAATGAAGTAACAATTCATGTAGTACGCGTTATCAACGAACCAGTAGTTATTTGAACGAATTTCCTCAGCTTAATTTCTTCCTTTACTGCTTGAGGAATTGATACCTTACTTGAATCGATCACCGAGTCGTTGATTGGCCCGATGAGTCTCCCATCTGCCGATATGACTGAGTCTGTGGAGTGGTTTCTCTTAGTCAGGGATCCTACCGATTGGAGGTGGAAGCACCCATCCATGTCCTGGGAGTCTTAACTCAACCGGGGGTGGAGGAACTCAACGCCTTCCCAATCCGACTGGAGGTGGAAGCACCCATCCACGTCCTGGGAGTCTTAGCTCAACCGGGGGTGGAGGGACTCAACGCCTTCCCAGTCCCCTTATCGATTGGAGGTGGAAGTACCCATCCATGTCCTGGGAGTCTTAGCTCAACCGGGGTGGAGGAACTTAACGCCTTCCCAATCCGACTGGAGGTGGAAGAACCCATCCACGTCCTGGGAGTCTTAGCTCAACCGGGGGTGGAGGGACTCAACACCTTCCCGGTCCCCGTATCGATTGGAGGTGGAAGTACCCATCCATGTCCTGGGAGTCTTAGCTCAACCAGGGTGGAGGAACTCAACGCCTTCCCAATCCGACTGGAGGTGGAAGTACCCATCCATGTCCTGGGAGTCTTAGCTCAACCGGGGGTGGAGGGACTCAACACCTTCCCAGTCCCCTTATCGATTGGAGGTGGAAGTACCCATCCATGTACTGGGAGTCTTAGCTCAACCGGGGTGGAGGAACTCAACGCCTTCCCAATCCGACTGGAGGTGGAAGTACCCATCCATGTCCTGGGAGTCTTAGCTCAACCGGGGTGGAGGAACTCAACGCCTTCCCAATCCGACTGGAGGTGGAAGTACCCATCCATGTCCTGGGAGTCTAAGCTCAACCGGGGGTGGAGGGACTCAACACCTTCCCAATCCGACTGGAGGTGGAAGTACCTATCCATGTCCTGGGAGTCTTAGCTCAACCGGGGGTGGAGGGACTCAACACCTTCCCAGTCCCCTTATCGATTGGAGGTGGAAGTACCCATCCATGTCCTGGGAGTCTTAGCTCAACCGGGGTGGAGGAACTCAACGCCTTCCCAATCCGACTGGAGGTGGAAGTACCCATCCATGTCCTGGGAGTCTTAGCTCAACCGGGGGTGGAGGGACTCAACACCTTCCCAGTCCCCTTACCAAGCAACGAGCTGACCCGATGCGTCCCTCATCTACTAGCATGACTTAGCCCGACGGAGGGTCTCTAGCCAGGGATTTTGAACCTGGATATCCTTGCAGAACCCCTTTCCCATTCATAGTTCTTACCTATTACGACTTACCTACGCAACGACCCTTTGGGCATCCTGTTACACCTCGCCCTTTTCTGGGCCCCTCCTTACATCTCGCTCCTACCCGGGCACTTCACTACATTTCGCCCCTAACTGGGCATGCCGTTACACCTCGCCCCTCCCCAGGCACTTCCTTACACCTCGCCCATTCCGGGCTCACTCCGCCGCCTGCTCCTTGGCCATCTCTGCCATCGCTTCTTCCACTTCTTCAGCTGCTTGCATCCATCCGATCGTGTTGACCGCAGTAACGTAACACTGACGCGCCTCCCGGGGATCCCCCCTGACTCTCACCTGGAGTTCTCCGGAGTTGTACTTCAAGCATTGGTGGTAGGAGGACGGCACGCACTTGTACGTGCTGATGAGGGGACATCCGAAGATGGCGTTGTAACTGCTCGGTGCATCCACGATGACGAACCGGCAGTTCTTTGAAGTTCCCCCCAGGGTGACGAGGAGTTCAACTCCCCCCTCCACCTCCTTCCTCTCCCCGGAGAATCCGAAGAGTGTCCCATCCGATGCTAGCACGCGCTTTGCGTCAACCTTCATTCCTTCAAAAGCCTTCTTGAAGACCACGTTCACCGAGCTCCCGTTGTCGACTAGGATCCGGGAGACGGTGAAGTTCTCGATCGCCGCCTTGATGACCAGCGCGTCGTAGAAGGGGTCCTCATTGGCCGGCAGGACTTGGGTTGAGAAGGTGATCTTCTCGCTTGAGGGCGGGGATCGGGAAGTCGAGGCGACGCTCCGACGGTATATGGCGTGGAGGCTCCCCTTCCGGGTGGCCTCTTTGCCCGCTCCCCCGTGGATGACCCCGATCCCTCCCAGGGCCCCTACATCGACCCTCTCTTCACATAGATCATCCTCTTCCTTGTCCTTCCCCTTCTCCCCTGCCCGCGGTCCCTCCAGGCACAACTGCTTTCCCCCTGCTGGGGCTCTTCCTCCTTCCCTCATCTCGAGGAACTCTGGGCAAGCTGCGGTCGCGTGACCCTCCTGCTGGTGGAAGTCATAGTATAGCAGTGCCAGCTCGCCCCCTGCTTCCCCCAACGCTCCTTCTTCCTTCCGCCTCTCTTCCGGCCGATGGCCATGGCTTGCAGGGGCTGGACTTGCAGTGGCCCCGAGTTCTGTTGCCATCCTGCCGGGTGGAACCGCCCGTGCCTCCCCTGATAACCTCCTCCTCCTTGGAAGTGGCCCCTTCCTTGGCCCTGAGGGGGACCAACCTGTGACCTCCAAGCTGGTCGGGCGGCTGTCGATTGCGACTTCCAGCCTTGCTCCTGCCCAACGGGAGGTCCCTGTTGTCCCTGACTCCTCACTTCCTCCTTTTTTCTTCCTCCATGTTTTTTCCTTTCCTCTTCTGCTACATCGGCTAACCTAGCCACGAACTCCTGATTGGTAGCTTCACACTCGGTCTCACGATCAACACGCTTCATCAACTCCTCGAAAGACAGGGGAGGGTCCCGTGTCAGACTCATCCGGAATAGCCCGGGCTGCAGCCCAAGGGTGAAGGCTAGCTGCAGGGTGTGCCCGGGTACTTCGACGACAAGAAGGACCTCCGCCTGGAACCTATCAATGTAGCTAGCCAGCGTCTCCCCTGGCTTTTGCCTGACTGCGAACAAGGCCTCCATGCTCTTCCTCCTCTTCTTCGAGGTAGAGAACCTTAGCAAGAAACTTCGACGCAGATCCTCGAAGCGGTAGATGGTTCCCGCCGGAAGCGAGTGGAACCAATCCCTCTCCTTTCCCTGGAATGTGACGGCAAAAAGCCTGCACATGAAGGCGTCCGACATTTGCCTGATCGAGGTCATGTCCTCGTACCACTGAAGATGATGGAGAGGATCGCTATCCCCCTCGTAGTAGGACATGGCAGGATCGCGAAACCCATCCGGAACGGGGGCTGACATGACCAGCTCGCAGAAAGGGCTTCTCCATTCTTCTTGATTGGGGGGAGGCGTTCCCACCACTCCCCCGCCGGGGCAGCTGGTCAGGGGTGAACTGTTGAAAAGCACTCGTGCCTGGAGGCTCAAGCCCTCCTCCGAGGCTGGCTCCTTCCCTTGCTGACTGCTTCTTACTTCCACTAGGGGGAGTGAGGGGATCCTAGGTGTTGAGCACTCGCCGCGAGCGGAGGATGCGGACTGCATGAACTCCAGGATCCTCTTGCTGAATTCGTCGAAGTCGCTCTTCTTCACATACTCGCAAGGTGGAGGCGGGTCTCCCAACTCGTCGCTTCCAGCCATGAGACTTGGCTCAGAGTTTTCCGAACTAGTCGCTTCCACGCTCACCGCACCAGAATGTTGAAACCAGATCCCGGTTTCAGCGTTCGAAAGGGGGTTGCGACTAACCCTTACTTGACCTAAGCCTTGACCCGTGAACGGTTGCTAGGAACTAAGGGACTCGGACTTGATGACAACTAGAGTCTAGGGACAGACCCCTTAAGCTTCAGCGTGGAGGTCCCACCACATACCCGGAAGCTCACAAGGAACTTCCCCTCCCAAGCCAATGCTGAGCCTGGGCACCTTGGAGGGCACTAAGGATCACCTCACCGTCCACCTTCAATGACAGGGGGAGGGGAGGGGTAGTGCTTGCTCACACGCGAGGGAGGGTAGTCACCAACCCTTCCCAAGGTGCCCATGGGGGTCTATTTACAGACTTTCCCAAAAATGGACTGCGGATAGCCAAAATTGGACTGCGAATAGCAAAAATCCGGCTATCCGCAGTCCAACCATGACCACGATCAACCACATGTGAGGGGGGGGGGGGGGGTGAGTGGGACTCGAAGTGCCCACTCCCCCCCTCACGGGAGGTCATACCGACCTCCCCATCCATGCCGGGCGAGTGGGAGGACCCCTCCCACTTGCCCCCAAGATGGCCGGCGAGTGGGGGGGGGGGGTGTCCCTCCCACTCGCCCGGCGAGTGGGAGAGCTCTCCCACTCAACCGGCGAGTGGGAGGTCTCCTCCCACTCGCCGGGGTGAGTGGGAGGGCTCCTCCCACTCCTCCCGCAAAAGGCCGGTGAGTGGGAGGATTTCTCCCACTCACCCAAGGGTGACTGGCGAGTGGGAGGATTCCTCCCACTCGCCTGAAGGGAGTTGGGGTAGCGGGTGCTCCCCCCGCCTCTCCCGCGGCTTCTCTTTGCCTTAATCAGTTTCGCCGTCTCCACGCGGTCGTTTTGTCCGTCTCGGTCACCTTCGTTATCTTGGTCTCGTCCGGGTCGGGTCACACCGACTCGGATAATATGAGGGTTGTACAGCTCTCTTTTATTTGTAGGGTGCTCGAGCATTGACCGACAAGTGACGAAAGATTCATTAGTCAGAAAGTGATGGACGATTCATTTTTCGAAAAATGACGGAAGATTTATTAGAAATATGTTGATCTTGTAATGTAATATTGTATTATTTTAGAAGAGATGATAATAACTTGTACTATATGTAATACTTTTTGGTGTGAATAACATGTTGATCTTGTTACGAAATATTAAATATATGTGTTTTCAAGATTATTATTTGTAATAAAATCTCAGGTACACAAAAAATAGAAATGGAATATTTTTGATATATAAATGAATTGGCTGTAGTAAGAAGAATGAAAAACAAATGTAACGATTTTTTCGTTACTATTATTTAATCTATTGTAACGAAATAATGTTTATTATACTTTATTGTAAAGAAGTTAGTTTATTTTTAGTGAGAAAAAAATAAAACATTTGTAACGAAATAGTTTTAATCGTAACTTCTTTTTTGTGAGGAAAAAATAACATTCGTAACGAAATAATATTTATTGTGAGGAAGAATCTCTTTTTGGTGAGAAAGTATCGTTTGTTACAATTACTTTATTTGTAACGAAATGCATACATTCGTTACAATAACCTTTAGCGTCGAGCTTTAGAGGAGGACCGTTACTTAAAGGTTTTTTCGTTACCAAAGAGTTTTTGTAACGAATTTTGGCACTTATTGTAACGAATTAGGTCCTTACTATAAGTGCAGTTTGTTGTAGTGTCTATTTGTAACCCCGCAAGCTTGTTTTTGAGAGTGCAGAAGTGTGAGAAGTTTATATGTGTGGAACTAGAAAAATTTGTATGTGTTAAGTGTTGTAGCTGCAGTTTTTGTTGTGAGCAATAAAGCCCTGGCAGTACCGTCTGTCTTCCCCCTATTTTCTGTGTTTCTCTCATTTAATGTTGTATTTCTACATGGTATCAGAGTTAGGTTGATATCCACCGTCAGTTTTCTAAGGAAGTTGATGTGTTTTCTGTGCCGTGATACTTCTTCCAGTTATTTCTTCATATGACATTCTCTAGCAACAACTTCAACTATTCCCCAAGTGGTGTACCCATCTTTGAAGGGGAGGCCTATGATTTTTGGCACGTTCAGAAGCGTACTCTGCTTCTTTCACAAGGCCTCTGGGATTTAGTGCAAACCGGTTATACTCAACCTTCAGCAACTCAGCCCATTGAAATCTGGGATGCTGCTCAGTTAACAACTCTATCAGACAATCAGAAATTGAATGCAAAAGCATTGTGGTATATCCAGCAAGGGATCAGCCGTGTTGTTTTCCCAAGATTATTGGTTCCAACACTGCCAAAGAAGCATGAGAAGCCCTTAAAACATAGTATCAAGGGTCATCCAAGGTAATCTCCATAAAACTTCAAAATGTTTGGCAAGAGTTTGACACCATTAAAATGATGGAAGAAGACAATGACCACTCTTATATATCACGTATCACCACCCTCACAAACCAAATAAAAATTATGGAGACACGATTGATGAGAAGAAATTTGTGTTAAAATACTCAAAACCCTCACTCAACGCTATAATGTGATTGTCACCACAATAGAGGAAACCAAAGATGTGAATACCTTGACCATATCAGATCTGCAGGGATCTCTTCAAGCTCATGAAGAGAGACTCAAGAGATATGAAAGTCAATCTCTTGAGCAAGTATTGCAGAGCAAAGTCATCATAAAAACAGCTCAACAAATCCCTATTGTTAAAGATCAAAAAGATAAGCACATTCAAAGTTCTCCACTATTTTGCATTTTGTGTAAAAGAACCAATCATGAGGCATATGATTGCTTTTATAAATGTAGAAGATGCAAATATCCTACCCACTTTTACAAAGACTACAAGTTTAAAAGTAAAACAGAAACACAAACTAGTGCACATTATGACGAACAAAAAGAGAAAGATTTTGTGTTTTACACTTGTGACTCCAATGGAACTCATCTTGATGAAATTTGGTACCTTGACCGTGGTTGTTCTAACCGCAAGCCCAACAACAAAGAGGCTTTTATTTACTTAAATGAAGATGAAAACTCTTAAGTGATTCTAGGCGACAGGACTTCAAAATCCATAAAGGGAAAATGCACCATTGCTATGAGATCAAAATCTGGTCACTATAGACATATTTTAGATGTCCAATATGTTCCCGAGCTTGCTCAAAATGTTTTGAGTGCAGGACAACTAATTAAAAAAAGGGTATACGCTTGTTTTTGAAGACAATCTCTGCACAATCATTGACAGATACTCGTCTCAAATCATTGCCAAAGTTAAAATGACTGATAACAAGGTGATCCCCCTTAGTTTATCCCGTGAGTACAAAAGGATGAAGATTGAGGATACCTCTGAGACCATCAAATGGCATAACAGATATGGTCATCTAAACTTTAATGACTTAGGTAAACTCCATCACCTTGTCATTGGTATTCCCAAACTCAGTAACTCACAAGCATATGTAAAAAGTGTGCAGAAAACAAAATTTATAAACTCCCTTAATTATCCCCAAAAATCAAGTTCAAGGACCTCTCAGCCTCTTGAATTGATTTTTGCCGATATCTGGGGGCCCTCAAGAACACCATCTATTTCTGGAAAACACTACTATCTTATAATTGTAGACGACTTCATAAGGATAATGTGGATATATTTTCTCAATCACAAATTTGATGCTTTTATGAAATTTAAGCACTTTAAAGCTCAAGTAGAAAATGAAGTGGGTTATACTATCAAGAAGTTAAGGACATATTGAGGAGGTGAGTTCACATCACAAGTAATGAGTTCAACAATTTCTGTCTAAACAATGGGATTATAAGGGAACTCATGGTTAAGAACACACCACAACAGAATGGAACAACAGAAAGAAGAAACTGAACCATAATAGAAATAACTAGATGTCTCCTTCACCACAAAAATCTTCCAAAAAAGTTCTGTGCAGAGGTAGCAAATACTGTTGTTTAACTCCTCAACAGAGCTCCTTGCAGAGCTCTCACCGACACAACACCATATGAAGCTTACCATGGTCACAAGCCCAACATCAGCAGTCTTTGGCACTTTCTTTTGAGGAATTGTGGAGGGATCTGCATGGAGCTCTGTTTAATTAGTATACAACCATGTTGGCTGCCTCTGCCCAGTAAGTCTTTGGCACATTATTTTGATTCAGTAAGCATCCTACCATCTATATTATTTTCCTGTTCCGTCGTTCTGCTGCTCCGTTCTGTTCAGGAGTATTCCTTATAGTAAGTTCCCTTTTAATCCCATTGTTTAAACAATAATTTGTAAATTCATTGCTCATGAATTCTCCTCCTTTGTCGGTTTTGAGGGTAAGGATGGAGTATCCAGATTCATTTTCAGCTTGTGCTTTAAAGTACCTGAATTTGGTGAGGGCATCAAACTTGTGATTTAAGAAATAAATTCACATCATTTAATTTTGTGTAGTCGTCCGTGATTAGCAAATAGTAGTTTTTTCCTGAAATAGAGGGGGTTCTATAGGGGCTCCAAATGTTAGCATATATTAATTTAAGTGGCTTTAGTACGTTCCTTGAGGTTTGTTGAGGATGAGGAACTTATGTATTTTATTTTCAGCACATTTTTTTTCATATTCTAGAATCATGGATTAACTTAGGGAGACCTTTCACAAGATTTTTCGACTGAAGTTTACACAGATCAACAAAGTTTAAATGGCCATACCTGTGATGCCACATTAAAGAGTCAGGTGTTGAGGTAGCCTTTATGTTTCTCTGATCTTAAGGAAGGGTTAAGGGGAAAACTTTGTTGCTTGTCATTTTAACTCTTGCAACAATTTGTGAAGTATCTTTTTCAAAAATCGTGCAACAAGAATCTTCAAACGTTAGTTTATACCCTTTGGTTAGCAACTGATTAACATTTAGAAGGTTCTGGGCTAGCTCTATGACATACTGCACATCAGTGATGTGTTTGTAATGACCCTTTTTTATTTTACAACAATGGTGTCTTTTCCCTTTATTGACTTGGATGTTCCATCTCTAAGAATGACCTGAGAGTATTGATTTTCATCTAGGTAGATAAAAGCTTTTTTGTTGTTTGTCATATGGTTTGAACACCCACTATCAAGGTACCAAATATCACCGATCATTTCACTATTGTTGTCACACGAGTAGAAAACAAAATCTTCATCCTCTTGATCACCATAGTGAGCTTCTTCTCCAAAATGAGCTTCTTATCTAGCTCTTGTCTATGTATCGTGCTTATACTTGCAATCCTTGTGAAAATGGGTTAGATATTTGCATTTTTTACATTTGTAAAAACAATCATATGCTTCGTGATTATTTCTCTTACAAAGAATGCAAAATAAAAGAGGTTTCTGTATTTACTTATCGTTCTCCTCCTTTTTATTGGATTTAACATACTTCTTTTCAGTTTTGAACAACACTTTGCTTTGGAAAGCTTGTTCTAAAGATTGAGTTTCATACCTCTTAATTCTCTCTGCATGTGCCTGAAGAGAGCCCATGAGATCTGTCATGGAGAGGGTGTTGATGTCTTTTGTTTCCTCTATGTCAGACACAACCGTTGCATATTTTTGAGTTAAGGTTTTGAGAATTTTGAGAATAACTTTCTTCTCATCTATAGGATCTCCATAGCTTTTAATTTGATTGATGATAGAGGTGATTCTTGACAGATATGAGACAGAAGTGTCATCTTCTTTCATTTGCAATGTATCAAAGTCTTACCATGAGTTTTGAAGTTTTAGAGCTATCACCTTAGCCGATCCTTGGAACTCAGTTTTAAGTGTCTCTCATGCATCTTTGGCAGTGAGAGCACCCATGATTTTAGGGAATATACACATGTCAGCCCCTTCCTGAATACATAATAGAGCCTTTGCTTCAAGTTTTTGATTTTCAGAGTACAGTACTTTTGCATCTGCAACTGCACATTGCTCTTGCGGGTTTTCAGCTGTTGGCTTGGTGTAGCCTGTTTGAATCAAATCACATAAACCTTGAGATATAAATAGTGTACACATTTGAACGAGCCAGTAATCAAATGCCACCCCTTCAAAAATGGGTATACCAGTGGGTGAATATAGAAAGGTTTGCATAGGATTGCTATAGGAAGCCATGGGATGAGGAACAAGAGGAGAAAGCTAAGCCAAATACATCACTAACATCTCCTCAGAATCTGATGGCGAATAGCAAGACAATTGCACAACAAACCTCCCTCAGCTCTGATGTCATAATGAAAAACAAAGAGAAAAACAATAAAATTGGGGAAGAGTTTCCTTTCTTTTGATATTTCTCACACTAAGTAGCCTTTAACAGATACAACTCCTCTTATTTATAAGCCTCGTTTCATTTACTAATACACAGGAGCAGGAGGGCAAAGATGGAAATACACTAATACTGTAAAGAACACGATACATTAAGTAGGAACATGCAGGAGAGATGGGGCTTCGATCTTCCTCCTGACTCTTCAGTAGCGCTTCTCCTCTACAGGCCTTGTCAATCTTGAGATCTTCGGCTGAGATGTACGTTGTGATTGTCTTCCAATACATATATCAGTTAAAGCTTGGCTAGACACTTAATTTTCTCACGTTTCAAATAATTTGCATGCGTCCAGTAATGGGCATGCATTTGTACTTAAAAATTATCCTTTGACATTCTTCAGTTTTTCGATATATACTTTAATATTAAGGCTCAGAAAATTAGTTCCTTTTCTTGAAAAAAAACAAAAGAGAGACAGAGAGGGGTCGGCTGCCGGCTGCCGGCTGCCGTCCGGCCCCCACTAAGCCATCGACCCGGCAGGACCAAGGCTGAGGTGCAGGTCGAGGCCGCACTCATCCTCTCCGCCGACGGACCGTTTCTGGCGGGAAATAATTCTGTCATGGTGAACAACGCCGCCAATCGCCGGAGTGTGGTTGCAAAAGACGTGGAAAGGAGGTGAAGATTGGGAGAAGTTGACCCAGTTGCTGCAGTCGTTCATGAAGTAATTGGGATGTTGGGAAGACGCTGAGAAGATTGTGTTATAGCTGTCAATAGCAGCGGTTGCTGCTGCTGCGGCGGCGGCCGCCGCCGCCGCTGCTTGGGCGCGCTTGAGCTGCCGACGTTCCTTCTTGTGGGCGTTCTGATGGCCTCCGAGAGCTTGGGAGTTGATGAACTCACGACAGCAGTACGGGCATTCGAACTTTCGGGTGTCGTCGGCGGTGGTTGCAGTGCTGGTTGTATCCGGCGTGCCGGAGGTGGTGAGTTCGTTAATGACGTGGAAGCCGAAGAGCTTAAACCCAGGCATGGCGGTGCTCATTGTGTGTGTTTGAGAGAGAGAGAGAGAGAGAGAGAGAGAGAGAGAGAGAGAGAGAGAGAGATTGTAATTGAGAGACTGGTTGAGGAGTCTGCTTATATATTTATATATATGACTTTAAGCAGAATGGCCGGCGCCGAGCTGGTTAATAAATATTAAAATTAAAGGTGATTTTAAAGATCTATTTTTTTACAGCTGTATGAGTTTAATAAATATATTAGGAGCAGTTCTGCAGTTGTAGCATCAACTTTATCTCCTCTGCTTCTTCAACTTATGAAATATTTGAAGTCGGAAGAACACGTCAACCAACAAGAGAATAAGGACATCAAAAAAAGAACACAAACTTTCACAATAATAACTTTGACAGCTAGTTACAAATGAACAGGACTGAAAACAAGTTGCATCCAACTTGATTCACAACAGCCAAAATTAGTAGAGGAACTGGTCACAGACACTGTCCGCTTCTCCTCCGGAGCACACAACGCAGGTGATACTCGCTCCTCGCTACCGCCGGCGTTAACTCATAACGCCCAGCGTTAGCTCTGCTACTCGCTACTTCGCAATCTCGCTACTCGCAAGCTCGCCACTCTTCGCTTCCTCCTCTTCTCGCTACCGCGAGCGTTAGCTCCTAACACGCCGAATTAACTCTGCTACTTGCATGCTCGCTGCTCGCACTCAAAGCTCGCTACTCTTCGCTTCCTCCTCTTCTCGCTACCGCGAGCGTTAGCTCCTAACGCGCCGTGTTAACTCTGCGATCAAGAAACTCCCCTAGGTCGCCCGTCGAACTGACTCCGGGTTCGATGCTCGCCAGGTAGCACTCTGGTATCTCAAATTCGCTCAAAGTTGATGATGTTCGCCACTTTCAGAATGCATACTCTTAGAGGGGGGGGGGGGGGGGGGGGGGGGTAACCCTCCTATTTATAGACAAAAGAGAGAAGTTTTCGAGAGGGTGGAGCTAACGATGGCGTTAGCGCTAACGCTGGCGTTAGCGCTAACGCTGGCTTAGCGCTAACGCTGGCGTTAGCGCTAACGCTGGCTTAGCGCTAACGCTGGCGTTAGCGCTAACGCTGGCTTAGCGCTAACGCTGGCGTTAGCGCTAACGCTGGCTTAGCGCTAACGCTGGCTTAGCGCTAACGCTGGCGTTAGCGCTAACGCTGGCTTAGCGCTAACGCTGGCGTTAGCGCTAACGCTGGCTTAGCGCTAACGCTGGCGTTAGCGCTAACGCTGGCTTAGCGCTAACGCTGGCGTTAGCGCTAACGCTGGCTTAGCGCTAACGCTGGCGTTAGCGCTAACGCTGGCTTAGCGCTAACGCTGGCGTTAGCGCTAACGCTGGCTTAGCGCTAACGCTGGCGTTAGCGCTAACGCTGGCTTAGCGCTAACGCTGGCGTTAGCGCTAACGCTGGCTTAGCGCTAACGCTGGCGTTAGCTCACTTCACAAAAACTAACACTCCCCCTTGAAGTGAGCTCTGGGAACAACTCCAAGCAACAAGCGAAGCCTCCGGAATGACCCCGCAGATAGGGGCTTTGTGAATATATCTGCAAGGTTGTCTTCACTCCGCACATGCTCCATAGCGATCAAGCCACCCAGCACCTTCTCTCTAATGAAGTGATGCTCGATCCCAATGTGCTCGGTCCCAATGTTACCAGTTTTAAGGCACTCGCATTGTCCCCGCGAAGCACAGTAGGTCCGCTGACATCCTCGTCCATATCCTCCACTAGTCTCCTTAGCCAGACACACTCCTGAGCTGCTAAGGACGACGCCTTGTACTCGGCCTCAGTGGTAGAAAGGGAAATAGAGTCCTGCTTCTTGCTACACCCCGAGATAGCAACATCTCCACACAAAAACACGTAACCTGATGTCGACTTGCGATCATCAGCGTCACCTCCGTAGTCTGCATCCGTGTACCCATGCAGCTTAAAGTTAGACTTCTCTCCATAGGACAACCCCATCTCAAGAGTTCCCTTCACGTACTTCAGAATCCCTTTAGCTGCCTCCAGATGAGGCTTCCGCGGCTCCTGCATATACCGACTAACTCGGCCGACAGCAAAGGCGATGTACGGCCTCGTGATAGTCAAGTAGATAAGACTCCCCATCAGTGCCTGAAAGATGTTCGGATCAGGAAGAATCCTCTCTTCTTCCTTCTTAAGCTTCAACCCAGCCTCCAGAGGAACGAAACTGCTCTTCCCCTCTTTCATGTTGAATCTCTCGACGATTCTCTCGGCATAAGCCCTCTGGGAATCGTACAACCCGCCTCTTCTCTTCTCAACTTCGAGGCCAAGGAAATGGTGTAGTTCACCAAGATCCTTCATCTCAAAACGTATGGAGAGCTGCTGTCTCAGCACCGCGACCTCCTCAGGGTTGTTCCCGCAATATTCCCATACTAGGCTCTCGGGATATCCACAGAACTGCAAGTACACCACAATCTTCCCATACCAGGCTCTCGGCGCCTGTTTTAACCCCTAGAGGGCCTTCTTCAGCTTGCAGACGTGATGTGGTAGTGACTTGGACACGTATCCAGGTGGTTGCACCATGAATATGTCTTTGTCAATCTCTCCATATAGGAACGCGTTCTTCATATCAAACTGCACAACTTCCAACCTCGGCACGCCGCCAGAGCGATGATCGTCCTCACCGACGTCATCTTCGCGACAAGACTAAATGTCTCCTCATAGTCCTCTCCGTAGGTTTGTGAAAAGCCCCGAGTGACAAGCCTCGCTTTGTATCGCTCTACTTCTCCATCCGCTCTCTTCTTGACCTTGTACACCCATTTGCAGGTGATAGGTTTGATGCACTCCACCATGGGAACAAGGTCCCATGTTTCATTTTTCTCTAGGGCCTCCATCTCCTCAATCATGGCTGCGTTCCACTCCTTGATGCCAGCTGCATCCTCAAAGCAGGCAGGTTCCCTCTCATCGAGTGGTCCTGCGAAGAAGCAGGAGACCAAACTCACAAAGTTCCCCTCCTTATAGCGAGCAGGCGGGACGATGGTCCGCTTCGACCTCCTCAAGGCTTGGCCACTATCTACCACTCCGGTAGACTCGTCTGCTTGAGCTCCTCTCTGAACTCCTCTTGAAGCAGTGCTCTCCCTGCTTCTAGAGTTCGAAGCTCCCCCTGATCCAGAAGCTCCCCCTAATCCAGAAGGCGATGGGGCATTGGGAGATACCTCCAACTCCACAGTAGAGTCCTCAGTGACTCTCTCTTCTCCCCTGCTAGAATCTCCACTTTCTGGCAGCACTACAGAAGAGACTCCTTGATACGAGATCAGTTCGTCAAACACTACGTCCCGCGAGATGACGAACTTGTGGGTCTGCGGATCCATGCACTTCCACTCCTTCTTCCGCTCATCGTAGCCGATGAAGACACACTTCCTCGCTTTCGGCTCCAACTTGGTTCTCTGAGCGTCCGGGACGTGCACGAAGCAGGTAGAACCAAAAACTTTCATGTGACCCACATTTGGCTTCTCCCCGAACATGAGCTGGTGTGGAGACACCATCCTGTTAGGACTCAGAGGTAGCCGGTTGATCACATGAGTAGCACCCACCATTCCCTCCGCCCATAAGGCCTTGGGAATGCTCTTGTCATATAGCCAACTCCTGGTAGTCTCCACCAGATGACGGATCTTCCTCTCTGCCACCCCATTCTGCTGAGGGGTGTGAGCGCAGGAGAGCTCCCGCCGAATGCTGAACCTCCTGCAGAAAGAAGCAAACTCATTGGAGGTAAACTCCCCTCCATTGTCGCTTCTTAGCTTCTTCACTCTGCGGTTCAGCCTTCCTTCCACAAGCTCCTTCCACTCTTGGAACTTCTCGAATACTTCTGAATTCTCTCTCAGAAAGTATACCCGTGTATAGCGGGTGTAGTCATCCACCTGAACCAGCGCATACTTATTGCCTCCATAAGTAAGGGTGACGCACGGCCCCATAACATCACCATGTACGCACTCAAGAGGTGCCTTACACCTGGTCTCTGACTTGTCAAATGGAAGTCGATGTGACTTTCCATATTGGCAGTCATCGCACACATGGCCGTTGCCGTAGGAAGAGAGATGAGGCAGGTCACTCACTAGGCCCTTTCCCGCCATTATCTTCAGCTTGTCCATCCCCACATGACCCAGCCTCTCATGCCAGATCACTGCACTGTCGTTTGTCTTCAGCTTATCCACGTAGGCATTTGCAGATAGAACATACAAATCCTTCACCCTTCTCCCGGTGAGCATGATGTCAGCATCGACAGACGATAGGTTCTTCAGGAACTTCACCTCCTTCGGTCCAAACAACACGTGGTATCCAGCATCCACTGCGTTAGCAACCGAGAAGAGGTTCTTCTTTATGCCAGGCACATGATACACACTCTTCAGTGTCACTGGCTTCTCTTTACTCACAAGGGACACCTTCCCTTCTCGCTCCACGAGATGTACCATATCATCCGCAGTGATGATAGCATCCGTTCCTTCATATGCTTCCAAGGAGTCGAACTTCGACATATCTCCAGTGAGATGATGCCCGCAACCGGAATCCACTTTCCAGTCGTTCTCGAGGTTGATGTAGGCTAAGACATCGACTGACGTTGCCGTCATCTCTGCCAGGAAACAATTGTCTCCCCTCTCACCACCCTGGTGACCTCCACCTCTTCCTCCACCTCTCTGATGGTCTCCACCTCTCTGGTGTTCTCCCTCCTTGTTAGCAACATGACCGGCCTTCAGATTGGACCGGCAGTCCTGTGTCATGTGCTCATACTTCTTACAGGCATAGCAAAGGGATCTCCCCATCTCATCACGCCCAGGGAGGAACTTCCTCCCATCACCCTGAGAGGACGTTGAAGGTCCATCTCCGTAGTTCTTCTTTCTCTTGTCCCGGGATCTCCTCTTTCCTGAGAACAAAGCCTCGTCATCTCCCCCTGAGAACAAAGCCTGGTCAAAAAGCTCATCGATCCTTGGTAACAGGTACGTATTTTAAACCGTCAGCCGGTTCAGGGCACTGTAGTCGATGCACAATCTGAGCGTCCCATCCTTCTTCTTCACGAACAACACCGGAGCTCCCCAAGGTGAGGAACTCGGCCTAACAAACCCTGCTTCCACCAGCTCCTGTAGCTGGCTCTGAAACTCCACTAGCTCCTTCGGGGCCATCCGGTAGGGGGCCCTAGATACCGGCTTAGCCCCCAGCACCAGTTGGATTTGGAAATTCTTCTCGCGGTGCGGAGGTAGTCTGGGTAGCTTCTCCGGGAATACGTCGGCAAAATCCCGCACGACCGGGATATTTGACACCGAGTCTTTGACTTCTGTCGCCTCGAAGAGCACCTGATATACCTCGTCTTCCTGCAGGTGGGCCTTGACGGCCTGAACTTATGATAAAAAGATATGAGAGGTGGGTTTAGTACCTTCGATCACTACTTCACCATCTTCATGCTTTAGAACGATCCTCCTTGCCGGACAGTCAATCTTTGCATGGTTCCAGTGCAGTTAGGTCATGCCTAAGATCAGATCAAAGTCCTTCATCTTCAAGCTAAGTGTGTCGCAGTTGCTTCGAACAGTTTCCCTCCAATCTCCACAATCATGTTGCACTTTGCATTTGTTAAAACTTATGATCCATCTGGGAATCACACTCTCATGTAGATGCCTTCGAAGTGTTGTACTTGGCACAGATCTTCTACGAACTCTTCTGAGATGAACGAGTGAGAGGCACCTGTATCAAATAAAGTGTATGTGGGCTTGCCGCAAACGAGTACTATACCTGGGTGGTTTTTGTTTGTTTGGTTTAATGCTAGGGTAAATCTAAGGTTTGCTACGTACTAATGAATCATAAAATAAAAAGGCATCAAAAGTACTTGTAATGATCCTTGTCGGGTCCCAGGGTTGTGCTAGGTCCAGGGCATACATTTGTTCCCAGTTTTGTCTCCGGTCTCCGCCCTGAAATCCACGGCCTCGTCCACATCCCCGGCCTCCGAAATGCTGGGCCTGAGGGGCTGCCTATAGTGCTGGTGGTGCATTTCTCTGAGGGCAGTTCCTCCGGATGTGTCCAGTCTGGTGGCAGTGGTAGCACTCCAGAGGTGGCCCACCTCCTCCAATCCTCGACATCTCCCGCATCTGTAGAGGCTGAGGAGCCAACACTACTGGCTCCCTCTGCTCCTGGCGGGGTCGGACCTCCGTCCTTCCTTCCAAAGCATCTCGACCTCTCGGCTGGTCCTTTCTGCCTCCCCGTCCCTGGTCTTCTACCGGCCTTTTCCTTCCTCGAACAAGGTTCTGGTCGGCTTCTAGTTTCTTGGCCATCTCCAAGATCTTAGTCATACTGTCGTCGGAGATGAAGAGGAGGGCCTGCCTCAGTTCATCACGAAGGCCCTTGTAAAACCTCTTTGTGTATCCTGCGTCATCCAGCTGATACGAAACTGCAAACCGGGATAGATGGGTAAACTCCCGGTGATACTCTAGGACTGTCCTGCTCCCCTGCCTCAACTGCAGGAACCTGTCTTCAAGCTCATCTCTTGCAGACTGCGACACAAAATGCTCCAGTAGTGCTGCCTTGAACTCATCCCAAGAAACATCCGCAGCCTCCAGTCCTGCATATGATGTGTTCAGGAACCTCTTCCACCACCTCTTTGCATGGGACTCCAAGCATGAGACTACCAGTGGCACCTCCATATCTGCCGGGCACTGAATCCTTGTCAGCATCTATTCCATGATGTCCACCCACTCCTCAGTCCTCACAATTACCTCCGTCCCGAGATATGATGGGGGGGGGGGGGGGAGAGGCCTCGGAAGATGCACAGCCAGCTGGCCCCAGGGTTTTGCTGAGGAGCCGGTGCCTGATGTGCCCTGAATGTCTCCAATATGGTTGTCAGTGTTTGTCCCATCTCCGTCTGCTGGAAGGGAGTAGGAGCCAGTGGTGGTGGAACGACGTTTGGAGTCGGTGGAACTCCATGCTGCGGTGTAGGGTTCATCGCGGGCTACACAAGAAAATTACGCTCGTGAGGGACTTAGCTAAAGAAAATTCAGTTAGAAGTTGACTTTTCATGTGATTTCCCTTATGGGCACACAATTGCTTCCGCTGCTAGTTTGTCCTCAAACTAAGCTCGCGCGGGGTGGCCCAGGGTTTGTGGATTTCTTTTTTTTTTCTCCGGATCGAGGTTTGCTTTGATACCACTTTGTAAGACCCCTTTTTTCTTTTACAAACCCGGGTCTTATGCCTAGAACCGCCGCTTTGCGGTGACACCCTCACTCGGGAAGATCGCCACTACAAAACGCCGATCCTGCCGGCCTTATCGATCACAGAAAAAGTAAGTATAACAAACTTAGAGAAGACAAGTCCACATCACATAAATAGTCAATCATAAAGAGATGTCCACATGAAGTAACTGAAATAAAAGATAGAAATAACAAGGGCTCCTTCCCGATACATCAATTCCTCACTACATTTTCTCTCGCGGAAGCATAAAATATTAAAGCTAAATGATGCTCACGGATTCTGCCAAGGGTGCTCCCATGCTAGATTGCCTCGTCTCCATCTGCACCGGCCTCTGGTGCTGCAGCATCTCCTCAGTCCCCTAAAATTATAAGGTCCACCGACCGTTAGTCAAAAGACTAAGCCAATCCCCCACCCCTCCCCGGTGACTCCTAGGCACCGAGCGGGAGGAATGAAGCAGATGACAACAAGGGGTGTAAACAATAGCAGATGACGGTGATATAATTTATAAGGAATGTTTACCACTACACAATATATATAATAACTGAAGCAGTAAGTAAAATAGAGTAAGAACAGGTAAAGTAATCAAGTAGAGCAAACATATGAAGGTAAGTAAAGAAAAATAACCGTTGATTTATTGGAATGCCCACACAAACCTATAGACCAAGGGGTCGTTTAGCAAGGTCTATCGTATAAGAAGTCCCATAACCAACTTATACGATATGGATAGGGGTTGAAATGCAATGTTGATGCTATGACATACAAGGTATGATGTTAAATGTTAGGTTCACACAAATGCAACTCACACACTACGACTCTATGCGCACAGAGCTTTAGTTCCCACTTTTTGGAGCTAGCAAAACTCCCAGGATACTTTCGTAGTGGCAAACAGAAGCGGAGGGTTGGGCCTCGCCCACCTATAGGTTGGTATTTGCACTACCTAACCTAGAACTATCGTACGCCTCAACGCTAAGAACACAGCATCGGAGTCCCTACGTACTCCTGCAGGTTAGACCACCAGACTTGTCTTGGTAAAGGGTTACCTCACTTACCGAGCCCAAGTATTAATGTAGGTGCAACGATCATCAACACTAAGGACCCACCACCTTATGCACATGCAAATATGTTTACATATATCTCCGAGCCATAAGCTCCCCGGGCTAACCTGGCCGGCACAACAAACATGGTTGAGTCACAACTCACCAGACTAACTAGTCTATTGTTACAACCACCGAGTCTACCGCTCGTAAGACCAAATCGACTAAGCACCCGTGACCATGGAGTGTGAGTGAGTATATTACTTAGTTAATCTTGTATAATAACTTAGCCCTACAATTTATGGTTAACCTTGGACTTCCCGAGGATTACCCTGTTAGGGGCTCGCTGCGGTACTAAGAACTACACTGGGATGACACCCCAATGTTGAAACCGACTACTCGGTCTCTGTGGAGTTCGGGGCCCTCAACGAGGCTGAGGGGCGACCAACCCTTACTTCCCCCAAGGGAGAGCTCTAGGTTGAAGGTGTCGGAACTAAGGACTGGACCAAGGGCTTAGCGGGGAGGTCCCGCCACGTACCCGGAAGTCCCCTTGGAACTTCCCCTCCCAAGCCACTACTAAGCTTGGGCACCACTGGAGCCTCTCCTCACCCCCTAGAGAGACTTGGGGAGGGAGAGGGAGAAGGAGAGAGCTAGCCTAGGATGAGAGATCCCTCCAAATGGTGCCCCCTTGGTCCTATTTATAGGATTTTTGGATCTGGGCTGTAAATAACCTAAACTGGACTGCAGAATACCCAAAATACCCTCGGATTTGGACTGCGAATAGCCAAAACCGGACTGCAAATAGCCAAATCCCGCTGTTCTGGGATGCTAAACGCAGACCAACCCCCCCTCCTTTTCTGGTGGGTGAGAGAGGTTACCTCTGCTGGGGCTGGGCGAGAGCTGGGCTAGCGCCCGGCGGTATCGCTACCGCCGGCGCTAGCGTCTCGCCCCCTACTGCTGGGGACGGGGGCGAGAGGAGCTCGCCCCCCTTGCCTTGGGGCTGGGCGAGAGCTGGGCTAGCGCCCAGCGGTATCGCTACCGCCGGCGCTAGCATCTCGCCCCATACTGCTGGGGACGGGGGCGAGAGGAGCTCGCCCCCCTTGCCTTGGGGCTGGGCGAGAGCTGGGCTAGCGCCCGGCGGTATCGCTACCGCCGGCGCTAGCGTCTCGCCCCCTACTGCTGGGGACGGGGGCGAGAGGAGCTCGCCCCCCTTGCCTTGGGGTTGGGCGAGAACTGGGCTAGCGCCCGGCGGTATCGCTACCGCCGGCGCTAGCGTCTCGCCCCCCTGGGGTCTCGCCCCCCTGCTGCTGGGGACGCCGGGGGCGAGAGGAGCTCGCCCTCCTCTCTCCCTGCTTAGGTTTATCTTGAAGAATGATGTTCGAAAATACTTTCTGTGCTTCGAGAACCTACTCGGCGAATACAGGGTTGTACACAATCCCCGCTCTTTTCGAGCGAGGCACACGCTCGGAAAGAAACGTCCAACCCTGTATATTCGACGAGTGTCGCTGGGAATCCGGCTAACGGCGCTATCTCAGGAAAAAAATTTAGCCTCTCCGAAGAGGTCCTCCAACCTTGTCGGCTAATGAGGGCCCGGTTAGGGAGTCTGCTCGGGACTGAGCGCCTCTGGGAGCGAGCTCCGCTAGTGGTCGACATTGGGTCGACACACTCCTAGGAGCGAGCTCTACTAGTGAGAGCCACCCAGCTAGTGAGAGCCTGGATTGGAACCATCCGAGGGGAACATCACTTACCTCCCTGGGAGGTCAACCTGTCCTGCCGTCTAGTGAGAGCCGGGTCAGCGGAACCATCCGAGGGGTGAAGAACATAGCCTCCCTGGGAGGTCAACCTGCCCTGCCGGCTAGTGAGAGCCCGGTCAGCGGAACCATCCGAGGGGTGAAGAACATAGCCTCCCTGGGAGGTCAACCTGCCCTGCCGGCTAGTGAGAGCCCGGTCAGCGGAACCATCCGAGGGGTGAAGAACATAGCCTCCCTGGGAGGTCAACCTGCCCTGCCGACTAGTGAGAGCCCGGTCAGCGGAACCATCCGAGGGGTGAAGAACATAGCCTCCCTGGGAGGTCAACCTGCCCTGCCGGCTAGTGAGAGCCCGGTCAGCGGAACCATCCGAGGGGAACATCACTTACCTCCCTGGGAGGTCAACCTGTCCTGCTGTCTAGTGAGAGCCCGGTCAGCGGAACCATCCGAGGGGTGAAGAACATAGCCTCCCTGGGAGGTCAACCTGCCCTGCCGGCTAGTGAGAGCCCGGTCAGCGGAACCATCCGAGGGGTGAAGAACATAGCCTCTCTGGGAGGTCAACCTGCCCTGCCGGCTAGTGAGAGCCCGGTCAGCGGAACCATCCGAGGGGTGAAGAACATAGCCTCCCTGCGAGGTCAACCTGCCCTGCCGGCTAGTGAGAGCCCGGTCAGCGGAACCATCCGAGGGGTGAAGAACATAGCCTCCCTGGGAGGTCAACCTTCCCTGCCGGCTAGTGAGAGCCCGGTCAGCGGAACCGTCCGAGGGGTGAAGAACATAGCCTCCCTGGGAGGTCAACCTGCCCTGCCGGCTAGTGAGAGCCCGGTCAGCGGAACCATCTGAGGGGTGAAGAACATAGCCTCCCTGGGAGGTCGACCTGCCCTGCCGGCTAGTGAGAGCCCGGTCAGCGGAACCATCCGAGGGGTGAAGAACATAGCCTCCCTGGGAGGTCAACCTGCCCTGCCGGCTAGTGAGAGCCCGGTCAGCGGAACCATCCGAGGGGTGAAGAACATAGCCTCCCTGGGAGGTCGACCTGCCCTGCCGGCTAGTGAGAGCCCGGTCAGCGGAACCATCCGAGGGGTGAAGAACATAGCCTCCCTGGGAGGTCAACCTGCCCTGCCGGCTAGTGAGAGCCCGGTCAGCGGAACCATCCGAGGGGTGAAGAACATAGCCTCCCTGGGAGGTCAACCTGCCCTGCCGGCTAGTGAGAGCCCGGTCAGCGGAACCATCCGAGGGGTGAAGAACATAGCCTCCCTGGGAGGTCGACCTGCCCTGCCGGCTATTGAGAGCCCGGTCAGCGGAACCATCCGAGGGGTGAAGAACATAGCCTCCCTGGGAGGTCAACCTGCCCTGCCGGCTAGTGAGAGCCCGGTCAGCGGAACCATCCGAGGGGTGAAGAACATAGCCTCCCTGGGAGGTCAACCTTCCCTGCCGGCTAGTGAGAGCCCGGTCAGCGGAACCATCCGAGGGGTGAAGAACATAGCCTCCCTGGGAGGTCAACCTGCCCTGCCGGCTAGTGAGAGCCCAGTCAGCGGAACCATCCGAGGGGTGAAGAACATAGCCTCCCTGGGAGGTCGACCTGCCCTGCCGGCTAGTGAGAGCCCGGTCAGCGGAACCATCCGAGGGGTGAAGAACATAGAAAAACTTTTATTTCATTAGTTATCTGGTTACATGCAAGAGACTCTAAGTAAGGAAACCAACTATCACACTACATGGATTTAAAGAAAAACTAAGCACGGAGACCAGGACTTGGACTTCTACCCCCAGGCATGGTCCTCCTCGACCTCTTCCGGTTGTTGACGATGCGGCTTCGGACACCTCGCCTCCCTTAACTCCAAGAACTCAGGGCAGGCGGATGTCGCGTGACCCTCCTCCTGATGGAAGTCACAGTAAGGTAACTCCGCCCAGACGCCCCCTCTTCCTCCCCTACGATTTCTTCTTCTTCTGTGGCCGATCGCCATGGCTTGCTGGGGTGGTGGAGAGGGTGCTTTCGGGCCCTGCCTCCACCCTGGGAGGTCAGTCTTTTCTTCCTGGAAGTTGTCCTCCTCTTGGTCGAACTTTCTCTTGGGAGCCTCTACCTTCCTCCCATGCTGCCTTGCCTCTGGCTCACTCAGCTTGGCCAGCCTTCTTGTGAACTCCGGGTTGGCCTCTTAACTTTCAACTTCTTCGGCCACCCTTTCCATCAACTCCTCAAAAGACAAAGGAGCTCTTCTCTTGAGGTCCATCTTGAAGAAGCCCTCCCGCAGCCCCACCGTGAAGGCGAGCTTGAGGGTGTACCCGGGCACTTCTTGGACGAGGAGAACCTCCTCCCTGAACCGCTCCAGATAGTGAGCCAGCGACTCTTCTGGCTCTTGCTTGATCTTGAAAAGTGCTTCGGCATCTTTCTTCCTCTTCCTTGACGTCGAGAAGCGTAGCAGGAAGCCTCGACACAAGTCTTCAAAGGCATAGATGGATCCCGCAGAGAGCTGGTGGAACCAATCTCTAGCCTTCTCCTTCAGAGTTGTCGCGAAGAGTCGACATTTGAAAGCGGCCGACATGGGCATGATGGAGACCATGTCTTCAAACCACTGCAGGTGTAAGATGGGGTCATCCTTGCCGAAGTAGTGAGACATCTTCGCCCCCTTGAACCCCTCCGGAATCGGGGCCGAGAGGATCAGCTCACAAAAGGGACCTCCCGTGCTCGCCCCCTTTTGGGGCTGGGCGAGTGGGGGCCTGGCGCCTCCCCACTCGCCCCCTTGGGGCTGGGCGAGTGGGGGCCTGGCGCCTCCCCACTCGCCACCTTGGGGCTGGGCGAGTGGGGGCCTGGCGCCTCCCCACTCGCCACCTTGGAGCTGGGCGAGTGGGGGCCTGGCGCCTCCCCACTCGCCACTTTGGAGCTGGGCGAGTGGGGGCCTGGCGCCTCCCCACTCGCCACCTTGGAGCTGGGCGAGTGGGGGCCTGGCGCCTCCCCACTCGCCACCTTGGAGCTGGGCGAGTGGGGGCCTGGCGCCTCCCCACTCGCCACTTTGGAGCTGGGCGAGTGGGGGCCTGGCGCCTCCCCACTCGCCACCTTGGAGCTGGGCGAGTGGGGGCCTGGCGCCTCCCCACTCGCCACCTCCTGGCACCTCTCTGGTTGGTTGGTCGAGAGGGATCTCACCCTCCTGTCGGGGCGAGACCTCCGAACCACTTCCTCTCCTGCCTTCGCCTATCGAGGCGAAAGTCACCTGCAAGGTCTGCAGGACCTCTTGCCTGAAATTTTCGAACATCTCCAACATCACCCCAGCCACCGGGGGCTGCGAGTGACCTGGGTCGGAACTTCCTCCACCTCCATCCATGGAGCTCATCTTGAGGGTTTCTTGAATCGATCACACTCCACGCTCACCGCACCAAAATGTTGAAACCGACTACTCGGTCTCTGTGGAGTTCGGGGCCCTCAACGAGGCTGAGGGGCGACCAACCCTTACTTCCCCCAAGGGAGAGCTCTAGGTTGAAGGTGTCGGAACTAAGGACTGGACCAAGGGCTTAGCGGGGAGGTCCCGCCACGTACCCGGAAGTCCCCTTGGAACTTCCCCTCCCAAGCCACTACTAAGCTTGGGCACCACTGGAGCCTCTCCTCACCCCCTAGAGAGACTTGGGGAGGGAGAGGGAGAAGGAGAGAGCTAGCCTAGGATGAGAGATCCCTCCAAATGGTGCCCCCTTGGTCCTATTTATAGGATTTTCGGATCTGGGCTGTAAATAACCTAAACTGGACTGCAGAATACCCAAAATACCCTCGGATTTGGACTGCGAATAGCCAAAACCGGACTGCAAATAGCCAAATCCCGCTGTTCTGGGATGCTAAACGCAGACCAACCCCCCCCCCCCCCCTCCTTTTCTGGTGGGTGAGAGAGGTTACCTCTGCTGGGGCTGGGCGAGAGCTGGGCTAGCGCCCGGCGGTATCGCTACCGCCGGCGCTAGCGTCTCGCCCCCTACTGCTGGGGACGGGGGCGAGAGGAGCTCGCCCCCCTTGCCTTGGGGCTGGGCGAGAGCTGGGCTAGCGCCCGGCGGTATCGCTACCGCCGGCGCTAGCGTCTCGCCCCCTACTGCTGGGGACGGGGGCGAGAGGAGCTCGCCCCCCTTGCCTTGGGGCTGGGCGAGAGCTGGGCTAGCGCCCGGCGGTATCGCTACCGCCGGCGCTAGCGTCTCGCCCCCTACTGCTGGGGACGGGGGCGAGAGGAGCTCGCCCCCCTTGCCTTGGGGCTGGGCGAGAACTGGGCTAGCGCCCGGCGGTATCGCTACCGCCGGCGCTAGCGTCTCGCCCCCCCTGGGGTCTCGCCCCCCTGGGGTCTCGCCCCCCTGCTGCTGGGGACGCCGGGGGCGAGAGGAGCTCGCCCTCCTCTCTCCCTGCTTAGGTTTATCTTGAAGAATGATGTTCGAAAATACTTTCTGTGCTTCGAGAACCTACTCGGCGAATACAGGGTTGTACACCCAAGGCTCCCTTTCTCAAGGCATTTAATGTTATGAGTATCTACCCATATGCCTAAGCCTCTTACCTTTTCACTTGTATTAACCCCAGGTGGTTTATGACACGCTAGGGGAAAGACGATCTTTCGTCAATCCCAAGCACGACCCTACCCTTAGCTCACCTAGCACTCTTATCTTCTAAACTCCTTTTTGATGACTTCATCCTCTTCATCCTGACCTTGTACATCAACTACATGCCACTTCCACTTGGTAGGCCCCTAAATACCCAAGTTTCACATTTTTACTATCCGTAGACCAAACTAACTATATGAAGCTAATAAGTAGAAGCACTCCAAATATTCATCCACATGACACAAGATTTTTACTGGAGGACTATCCTGGCATTATAAGACTAAATCCAAAGACTCATATTTGTCCTCAACATTTTAGCATTTATTTAAATTTCACCAATATTTGCCAAGTATGAATATGAACATGAAGTGTAAGATATTCTTATGACATGACTTTCATAAAATTAAGATAAATCTATCATGCCAAAATAACAGTAAATACAGAGTGTCATAATTTTAGAATTAGGAATTGTCCTCTAATTATAATATTGAATATTTAACCAAAATTAGAAATTAAAGAAGCAACCACCAAAAATACTTATCCAAAAATAATGGGAAAATTACCAGACATTCATATTGATCAGAAAAGTTCTCAGACCAAATTTTAGAATTTATAAAGGCAAATTAACTACATAAATAAATATTCCAAGGAAATCTTATCTAGGGAAAATTGTGAAGTAACCTACTGTTAAATAATTCCAAAAATTATGAAAGAAATACTAGATCTTCAATATGTTCATAAAGGCTTTCTGACTGAGTTTCATAAGTTATGGAAATCATTTTCTTACCTAAATAAATATTCCAAATAAATCCTAATATGAGCATATTGTGAAGTAGTCTACTGATAGCAATATCCAAAAATTATATAAAAAATTACAGAGCTTCCTATTGCTCTGAAATGTCCTATCACCAAGTTGAACATTTTTCCAGAGAGTTTTGGACCCTTAATTATATTTCTCAAGATTAAGGTAAAATAAGTGCCTTGTAAATGAAGTGTTAAATCACCTAATTAATTACACAAAATTTACCAGAGGTCCATCATATGAAAATAAAGGCACTACCAAGGTTTCATCACCATCCAAGGCCATTTGAATATGTAAGTCTCTCTAATAATGAAAAGCCTTAAAGGGGACATAACCTAATTTAGGGGAAATAAATACTCCTAAAATTCTCTCAAAATTCCCTAGGGCATTATTACACCCCATGAACATATCTACCAAGTTCCATGACCATTATAGGACTTTTGACCACATGACCTTCACAAGGTTCTATGTGCACCCCTAGGGATAAAGCTAGGATACTAGGGCATATCCACATCCACACCATCCCAAATCACTCATGGGGGTGTTTTAGGAGATCCTAAATCAGGGGCCAAGGTTTCAACTCATGTTGATGAGTTTTGACCACCATACCCCCAAAATAAACACCATACCCTAATTTTGACCTAGTTTGACCCAACTTGGGTTAACCAATTACCCAACTAAATCAGTCCCTATTGGGCTGAAATTTTTACCAAGGCCATATAATATTCCTAAAGAGCACACACCAAAATTTGGGGGGAATTAAGGGTCATTAGACCGATTAATTAATTAGCACTTGATTTATGAAATTATTACAAAAACCATAGAAAAATGTTCTCCTAAAATTCCCATCTTTGGATATGTTAGGGGGGTTGGTATAAATAGCCTATGTTTCAATTTTCATGCCCATAGCATTTCTCTATCAAGAGTTATTCAAGGAAAGGTGACTGCCCTACCCTAGGGACCAGTCCTAAAAAATTGGCTCTACAGTGAGCTACAGTGCCCCCATTGACCTAAAACAAATTTTCACTTAATCTAGACACCAAGGGCTACAACATTTATGTTGGGCACTTTTTCATTTGAGGCATTCTAGTATTTTTAATAAACTAAACAAAATACTGCAACAGGAAGTGTGACAAAATGAAATAACATTATAACATAATCAATTAAATCTGTGAATAGCAGATCACGGCAGATCTGAAGGCCCACAGTCATCGTCCTCATTAAACTGACGGTCCCCGACAGCCCGTCCTGGGTGACCTTTCTTCTCGATTTGTCGGTCACCCTTGCATCTTTCCGGTCGGCTAGTGCCACCACCACCTTCGTCGAGGTGGTGGCAGGCGATGGGCGGTGGTTAGCCGGACGGTGGTGGCCGGAGGGGGATTTTCTATCGGGGGAAAAGGGATCGAAAATGAAGCCTTTTGGGAGCACGATTCAAGCTCGATTGAGCTCGAATCAAGCCCCAAACTGTTTGAGATCTATGCACTAGGGGAGAGAGGGAGGATCGGACCTGTGTGGGGGCTTGGTGGCGCGTATTCCGGTGAGTCGCCATGGCCGGTGGGGGAGCTTTTGGCGTCATGTCAATCCTAGCTTCTGGTGCTCGATTTCTTCGGGGAAGAGAGGGGTTTCACTTCTTTCCGACCACTGAAGATGTTAAAGGGGTCAATTGAGGCTATAGGGGGGAGTTACTCGAATTGCCATTAATGGCCATGAATGGAGATTTCGGTTATACTTGGGGGGGGGGGGATGAATTGACCATCAATTAGGCCGGGAAGAAGCTGGAAACTTCTCCTCTCCCCAAGGTGAGATGAATGGAGCCATTATTGGAGGAGATGGGAGGTTTCCTCTTCCTCTCCATTAACTCCCCTTCCTTCCCTCTCTTTCAATTTAGGGATTTCTCTCTCCTGGCCGACTCTCTTCAAATTGAATGGCCAACTCAGCAGCATTCAATACCCATTAGGTGGTGGACCACCTCAATTGGGTCTAGCTCAAGTGAATTGGGCTCAATTTGGGTAAAAGTAGGTCATTTTGACCTAAACTTAGGCTAAGGTTGACTTTGGTCAAATTGACCACTTGGGTTGACCACAATGGGTGGGTAGTGACCCCTTGGACTCTCTTAAGGGTTAGGAAGGTCTAGGTAGGGTCAATTTGGCAAGGTGAGGGTGAATTGCCCCTTTATAGGGCACTTTGACCAAAATTAGGGCTATGGTTGACTTAGGGTAAATTGGCCAAATTAGAGGTCCCGTGATGGGGCTTTTTGGTCCATTAGGTCCCTAGTGACCCTATGAGGGTAGGGGCAGGGTCAATTTGGCATGGTGAAGGTCAATCGGCCTTAATTGAGCTAGTTTGACCAATTAAGGGTTAGGGTTGACTTTGGTCAATTTGGTCCCTTTTGTTGACCCCAATGGGTCCCTGGTGCCCCAAGGTGGCCCCTAGTGGGTTAGGGACACTATGGTGGGGTCAAGGTTCAAGGTGAGGCCCTAAGGTCCAACCCTAGGCTAGGTATTAGAAACTATTATTTGCAGACCACTTGGGTTTTCCCTTTCTCACCCAACTCACGTGGTCTTGAGCTCTTCCTATGGTTTTGTCATGACCTAGTCATGACAAAACCAATTTGGGGGTCTAGTTGTGTAAGATCCCTCTCCCGCACCAGGAGAGTTCCTAGATCTTATGCCCAGAACCGCCGCCTTACGGAGATGCTAGCACACAAGTTAGCCACCTCCGCAAGACGCCGATCCTGCCGGCAAGAACGATCAACCAGGCCAACAAGAGATAAGAAGAAAAACTAGTACACAAGTCCACAATCACACGCATCTGTATATATATATATCCAAAAGTAAGTTGTCCATCATGAGTACCATAAATGAAAGAGTAAAAGGGGCTTATGCCCAGTACATATCCAAGGTAGAACAAAATCTCACTCTCTCACTCTACATCTATGCGGAAGCTAACAATTCTCAAATCTTCAAACACCTGTCCTATAGTAGAAGTATTGCATGGCTTCTGCTCCTCAGATCCTGTCATCATGTCTTGGTTGGTCGTGTCGGTGCTCCAGCTCCTCAAACACCTACGATCACAACCGACCGTTAGTCATAAAGACTAAACCGATTTTGTCCCCGCCTCCCCCCGCGACTCCTAGGCACCATGCTGGAGGAAGAAGCGGAGGACAACAAAGTGGAGTAATCAAGAAGGTAGCAGGTGACAAACATTCTATGCTAACAAGAGTATATCCATATAAATTATATGCTAGTAGTATGAGCAAGTAAACAGTGTTAAGTGCAGTAAAATAATATCGCAGCAGTAAAAGAGGTAAGCAAGAGAAGCAGTGCGACGCAAGTAAATTAATTTAAGAGTAACCATTGATTTATAGGAATGCCCATACAAACCTATAGACCAAGGGGTCGTTTAGCAGGGGCCTATCGTATAAAAAGTCTCATACCAATTTATACGATAGGGGTAGGGGTTGAAATGCAATGTTCATGCTATGACATGCAAGGTATGCTGATATGCTATGTTCATACAAGTGCAACTCACTCACTACGACTCTATGCGCATAGACCTTTAGTTCCCCTTTTTGGAGCTAGCAAGACTCCCAGGATACTCCCGTAGTGGCAAACGGAAGCGGTGGGTTGGGCCTCGCCCACCTCTAGGTTGGTATTCACACTACCTAACCTAGACCTATCATACGCCTCAAAACAAAACCGCGGAGCGTCTGCGTACTCTTGCTGACTAGACCACCAGACTTTCATGGCTAAGTGTAATTACCACACTTGCGGAGTCAACGTATTGACGTCGGTGTGAACGACCATCCAATACCGAAGACCCACCACCTTCGTGCACATGCAACATGTTCTACTATCTATCTCCGAGCCATAAGCTCCCCGGGCTAACCTGCCCGTCATTAATAACCTTCCGAGCCACCGGCTCACCGGACCAACCCGTCCGTACCAACAAACACTACTGAGTCACAACCTCACTTGACTTATCAATCCGCTCTTACAAATACGGAGCTTACTGCTCGTAGCACCAACCGACTAAGCTCCCGTAACCACGGGGTGTGAGTGAGTGTGTTATTAAATTACTCTTGTATAACATCTTATCCCTACGGCTTACGGTTAATCTTGGACTCCCCGAGGATTACCCTGTAAGGGGCTCGCTACGGTACTAGGAACTACAATGGGATGACACCCCAAAGTTCCCTTTCTCAAGACACTTAGTATTATTGGTATCTACCCATAAGATTACCCTCTTATTATTCCACCTAAATTAAACCTCAGCGCTTTATGACCCTCTAAGGGGAAGGACGATCTTTCGTCAATCCCGAGCACAGCCTTACCCATAGCTCACCAAGCACTCTCATCGTCTAAACTCCTATTTAGACTACCCTTGTTTAGTTATTATTATACTCGGATGTTTAGGGTGGATCCTGGACTTCCCGAGGGCTACCCGGTGAAGGGTTCGCAAGATACTAGGGTATGTGATGAGATGATACCCAACCCCTTTCCAGGACAATTAACATTCTTGGTGACTACCCTGACCTAACCTTCCACCCTCTCATTACTCTTTATAACTTACGTCTTATGTTTCATCCCGCTCCTAAGCAATCGTTCTTTTGGACTCAACTCTAATAACTCTTAGTCCTCTAAGTGGTCTATACTCATCCCTTGTTATAAACCAATTCTCATTGATTTCCTTTGTGATTCTATTGACCTAATCATCATAATGAGTTTTTACTATCCGCAGACCACGACATATAACTAACTTAGATTCCTATGATGGAACCTTGGTCAAATTACTTCCATATGACTTCTAATTTTTATCATAGGTTCATAGTGGATAAAATAAGGGATGATCAAAATCCAAGCATGTTTCATATAATTTTGCCCTCTATAAAAATTCATTAATTACTAATCTGAATCTAAAATGTGAAGGAGGTATCATGCTAGTGAATTCAAACTTGTTAAATATCCTTCCAGAGATGAAATGTGACATGATAAAAAGATTTCCAATATTTCATATTTTTCCAGCAATTAAATAACCATGATCCCTAATTTTCAATGAATGAATGGAAAAATAATTTTACACATCAAGTACAAGATTTTGACTTCCTAAAATTCTGGAAAAATTACAGTAGCTTCATATGAACATAAAAACACTATTTCCAGAAGATCATATTTTTCCAAACATTTTAAACCCACAATTTTTATTTATCTTTAAAGGGGTGCAGATAGGGATTTACACATCAAGTAGTAGATTATGACCTCAATAAATTCTGGGAAAATTATCATGGCATAATAATGGTCTAAAAACACCAAATCCTAAGTTTCACATTATTCCAAGGATTTTACAATCATAATTTCTATTTAAAATGAAAGGTGTGTAAATAGGATATTACACATTAGGTACCATCTAATGATCTCTAAAAATTCTGAGAAAATTAACCTAGCACAATAATTATCTAAAAATACTAAATCCAAGGGATCTTAAATCGGCAACAATTATTTTCACCATAATCACATTAAACCCTATTTAGGGTTTTTCCAAGGTTTGTGAAGGATCTATCATATAACATCAACCATATGTCTCTAAATAAATTTCAGTGACTTATCTCATATAAAAATCATCTTATCCAGTGAATAAGTATTTTACAAACCATATTACCCTATTTTCAGAATTAAATAAAAACAAGGTTTTCAGTCGATTTGTACAGTGACTACTATATAAAATCATCAACATGATCTGAACTAATTACTAGAGATCCATAACTTAAAAATATCACTGTATCCAGAGATTTAGAATTTTACAAACTATTTTACCCCATTAAATTAATTAATTACAAAAGGGGGTTTTTCCTCGATAAATTGATAATTACCACAAAAAATCATTTAAAAATTATGGTAAAATTTACAGAGCTATAGGATCACCAAAGAAATCTACTAGAATAATTTCATAATTCTCCAAATGAATATGAGACCTAAATGTCATATTTGAATAAATTTGACCTAACCAAATAAATCAAATTCAGAGAAATAAATGAGGTCCAAAAATTCCAACAAAATTCCTAAATGTGCCTTTCCAGTCAAAGATCCATTTCCCAGAGTTTTGGATTTATCCCTAAGTTTTTGATTCAAATTATTTCATTAATTTAAAAGTGTGACAATTTTCATTTAATTAAAAACTTTAGGAAAATAACTTCCAAAAATCATGAAACTTATGTCAATGATGTATATCCTCATGACATACACTAACCCCAAGGTTTCTGAGGCATGCAAGGTGATTCCCACCTTCAATTCCATCAAAAAGCTCAAAAGCCCAAATTGACTATTAGCACCCCAATTTTTCTCTTAAGACCCGAGCTTCATTTTGAAGTTCAGATAAATATACTCATGCACATGTGATGAAGTTTTAACCAGATCTCATACATGACCTAAAGAAGCCCTCACCAAAATTTGGGGTCATTAGGAGTTATATAACTCCAAATATTCCATTTATTTAATTTTCCAAGTTTTGAACCAAACTTTAGAAAAATTATCTCCAAAAAATTTGATCTTTTAACCTAAGCTTGGCATGAGGCACATGCATGCATGGACAAAATCTCAAGTCCATTAGACTTGGTATTAAAAAGTTATACACATTCAAAGTTCTGATTTTTGTTTTGACCAGCCTCACGAGAATGAGTGTTGTGGGCCCAATATTTAACCAAATGGCCTGATTCCACTTTTTGAAATTAGACACTCAGATCTACAATTCCGATCTCTGGGGAATATGGTTTCTAAAGGCCTCAAATTAAGCTTACAAGGTCGGATATGAAATGTGATAGTTTAATACACTTAATAATAATACAAATATATAAGATTATAAATGATTCAGCACGAATCTCAGCGCAGATCTGGCGGTATCCCGTCATCGTCCCTAGCTCGCCAACGGCCGCGATTAATAATCCCGCCTGGGCCATCTTCTCCGGCAATTTCCCGGCAACCTGCAACACCTCACGGCCGGCCACCGCCTCCACCACCTCCGTTGAGGTGGTGGCTAGCGTTTGACGGCGGCACGGCCACCGGAGATGGCCTCTCCGGCGATCCCGAGCAAGAAGAAAAGCTCGGAATTTCTCCCTCAAGCTCACATGGGATCGGGCTCAATTGAGCCCGATTTCTCTCCTAAATGGACCTAGATACTAGCACAGAGGGAGAGGGGGAGAAACCGGACCTCAGGCGAGCATGGAGGTGTGTTATCCGGCGGGTTGACATGCTAGTAGCTATCGGCGGCGAGTTTGCTCAAATCCCCATTTCTGGATCAAAAGCTCCACTCCAGTAGTGGATTTCAGCTGCTCTCAAGGTTCTGAAGGTGATGGTGGGCTCAATTGGGGTCGGGGGTGGCTGTTTTGTTAGCAGACATTATTGGCGATTTCCTCTATGCCGCCACCTCCTCAGCCAGCCATCCACAGGCTTCCAGCTCATCAGAAAAACAATCCTGAGCTCGAATTGCTGCCAGGGGAGGGGAAGTTTCAAGTTGAATTGATGGTCTTGGAGTTTAGCCATTAATATGGCCGACCCCTTTGGTGGAGCTCCTCTTCCTCTCCTCTTAACAGCAGCCAGCTCAGCTCCAAAATGCTGGCAACTCCTTGGGGGTGCTGAGAGCAACCCAGAAATCAGGGGGTGGTGGCCAAATGGTCATCCTTCCATGGGTTCATGGTTTGTCTCTCTCCAAAATTGGGGAAAAAACCCAAAATCACCCTTGCATGTCTCCTTCTTCCAAAAACTGAGGGGAAATTCTGGTCATTAGACCTATGGGCTTCATAGTGGGCTTTGGGTGAGGGCCTTAATCCATTGGAATTTGGATTAATTCTAAATAATTCCAATTTAGGCAAAATTGACCCTATGTTGACTTTTGGGTTGACTTGGTCAATTGGGTGTGTTGACTGGACCAAGATGTTGACATTGAGTCCAATGACACCACCCAAGGTTGGTTGAGTCATGGTGAAGACCTAAGTGAGCTAATTTGACCCAAAGGTGTGATTTTGACCAAAATTGGGGGAATGTTGACTTTGGTCAATTTGGCCAAATTGAAGACTCCATGATGGGACTTTTGAGTCAAATAGGTCCCCCATGATGTTCTAAGACTAGGAGTGAAGTCAATTTCATGCTTTTGGGGTTCAATTGAACCTATTGGCGAGGATTTGACCTATGTTGACTTGAGTCTTATAGTAGACCACATGTGAGTTCACCTAACCCTAGGTGTCCTAAGGCTGCAATCTAGCTCAAACTCACGACACTCACCACTTGTCCCACCCTAAATTGGAGTTAGGGGGTCTAGTAGGAAATGGGATGTTACAAGTTGTATGGGGGATGTTACATAAACAAGCTATATTTATCGAAGAAGCTTGGAGAGCTCGAGTATCAAGATGGATCGCCTATCTTGGATCATGTGAACGAGTTTTAAGGTATTATTGATCAACTTATTGATATGAAGGTGACCTTGGTGTTGACAATGTTCGACCGAGTGGTTCCTCGACATGGCGAATTATTCGGAATGGTGCGGCTTCGCTGCGGCGAATTGTCCGTTGATAGGTGGTGGACAGAGTGCGGATAAATATCTTGCAAGATCAGTGGGTCATGGACATGGCCATTAGTGATTGGCCTACTTTTGTGAATGTTTCGATGTTGGACACTTCGATGGTGGAGTCTTTAATTGATGGGAATGGATCTTGGTGTCGGTTCTCTCTTATGCAGTTTTTGGCGAAGCGCTCGTTGATCTTATTACTCAAATTCATATCAACGGTGAAGGAGGGCTGATAGGCCGGAACATACTTCTCGTTATATTGGACGCACAATTACCTCTTTTGCGTATGCCGCGTCATTCCCGGTGTCAAATGTTGAATTTGGTTGGCTACTCAGGCTTCACCTTCATTCGTATGAGTGTGCCTTTATGTGGAGGTTTGCTTGGAATGTCATCCCAAATTGGGATTATGGCTTGCTCGGTGGGGTCTCATTGCATTCTACTACTGCTTGCACTTGGGACTATCCTAGCACCGAGGATCGCTCACATATGGTAGGGGAGTTCCCAAATCTCATTGCAATTGGGAGGGCGTTGCTACGATGGGGTGTCCGCCTACCCCTCTTCAGCTCGTGGGAGGCTTTGTCGCATTGCATCATTTCGACCCGTGGTTCTGGCTTGGCCCTCTGCTGCTTCTGTGCTACGCGATCTCTCATAATTGGCGTGCTCGAAATGCCAAACTCCATTCTAGCTCGATGGTGACTGATAACTTCTCATAAAGAACTTATTTTAGTCCATATTTTGCACTCCTCTGTCTAATATATTCCATAAATATGTGCTTAAATGTACTAAACATGAATGATTTGGTATATGATGAAAGTTAGTAATTATTGACATTTTTTTACATGTCTTCGGTGCAGAAATTCAAAAAAAGGATATGCATATTTGAAGTGCAGAAAATATGTTACAACATATTTTTGTAGTACAGGAAAAGTTGTTATAACATATTCTGCGATGTTTGAAGCAGTTTAAAGATGCAGAAAATATGTTAACATATTATTTTAGTTCAGAAAAAAATGTTATAATATGCCGACGGAAACTGAATTTTCAGTTCCGAAATATTTGAAATTTTGGCGGTTATGACAGCCATGGGATGCATCTTTTTGGCTTTTTGGAGACTCCTATTGGGATGGACGAATATAAAAGGGACCAAGGAGAGAAAAATAGGAATCCATCATCTTCGTCAACATTTTCAAAATCTAAGGGAGGAAATAGGGCTTAGAAGAAGGAGACGCACCGGATCTTCATCGAGGACATTTGCGAAAATCTGAGTACAATTTCCTGCAGCATTTAGATCTCTAAACATCATATCTTGTAAGATCTCTCTAATTTCGTTGTGTTTGTTCTCCGTGATGAACTAAATTCTCTTAGTCTTATATGTTGTGAGTACTTTGACTTGTTGTGATGTTTTGAACCTTAATTCTTCGTCAAGAATGTTTTAGATTATATCTTTATTGAATTTATGTTGTTGATCTTGGAAATTTTGAGTTAAGTTTTTATCTTTAAATTTGCTTGACGAGATTCGAGAGAGGAGTCAGGCTAGATGAATGTTTTATTTTGCGTCACAAGATTCGAGAGAGGAGTTGCGTAATTATTTCACCAAAGTTTCCGTCTTTATACTGCGCTGCAAGATTCGAGAGAGGAGTGGCGTAAGTGTATCATAAATTTAATATATTGTAGAAGGGCGAAAGAGATTTCGTCTTCTCGGTAGCAACATTGATTTGTGTACTTAATTTTATTCGTTATTTTTGCCTAAGTTAGAGATAACTAGAAAAATAAGGGATAAACGGATTTCAGATATCGAGAGATAACGTGATCCACTTTCAAATCGTTGCAAGATAGTTATTTTAGCATTCATATCAAATCACTTTAAGAAATCATCACAATAAGCAATGGAAAGCAATGTACGAGACTATTTTTCTAAAGTGATTAAAAGTATTTTTAAGTAGTTGTTGTTGTAATTTGTTTTGATTTTTATTGTTTTCACAAATCATCTTGATTAATCCACTTGGATTTAAGGAAAATGTTAAGCTAGTAATTGCGAGCGTTAGATCCGACACTTGTTCGTGAGAACGATATTTATTCACACTTTATTACTTGATCTGACGCGTGCACTTGCGTATATCTGCTTTTCACATATCAGTGGCTCCGTCTATCATAGCTAGGACATTCTTGGAAAATCTTTCTCTTGCACATGAATTTCTAATATGTGGACACTGAGGCACTGATCAGTCGCCTAGACTATTTTCACCACTAGTTTGGTGCCCTCCTCCTCTAGGATGGCTAAAGTTTAATGTGGGTGAGACACTTTCGGATAGTTCAAGTGCGGGTATTAGTGGCGTGCTTCGAGATGAAAAAGGGTAAAGTCATTATGGCGCCTAGGAGCTCTTTCGCTCACCTGCTCACTAGGATCCGGGTCGTGTGGAGCTTGAAGGTATCATGGCCATACTACATGTGATAACACCTACAACTTTGGATGCGCGCGGTATTATAATTGAAAACGACTATCGGAATATTATGGAGCTCTGTAGGAGATGCTTAAAAGGGGAATCTTGGAGTGATGTTGGCATCAGGGAGGAGGATACCTCGTTTCTTGGGCAATTTCACATGCATCTTCTCAATTTTGTCCCCCACAATGCTAATTGATGTGTGATAACTTCCAAAAAGAAGTTATATTGGCGTCACATTCTTATCATTTTATGGTCATAATTCATATAATATTGATTAAAAAGTCACAAAATGATAAATATTTAAATTTGCAATTAAGTTTGAAGATAATTCTCATTTTATGTGATTTTATGCTAGGAAAGGAGAAAACTTTCATTAATTATGGAAGTTGAAGTTATTATCAAGGTTAAGAAGAGGATTCAAGAGGGTTTCAACTTGCCAAAAGCAGAATTCTAAATAAAATCCCAAAATAAATTTGTTGCAACAAATCTGAAATTTGCTGCAACAAATCTGGCAGTACAGATTTTCAATAATCCAAAATAATCCAAATTGGGCGGTTACAATCTTAAAGGGAGGCGTTTATTCAGCAATTTAGGCACGCCAAAGGTGAGAGCCACCGTATATCCCCCCCCCCCCCCCCCCCCCCCCCCCCCCCCCCCCACACACACACACACACACACATACACACACACACACACCACCACGAAAGAAGGAAGGGAGATGAGGGTGGAGAGCAAATTTAGGAGTGAAATTCGGCCATGAGAGAGTGGAGAGCAAATTTATGAGTGAAATTCGGCCAAGAGAGAGAGGAGGAGGCGGCAACTTGCTATTTTCAGGAAATTGAGAAAGGAATTCCGAAATTCCCTCAATACGTATTGTAATACCTTTCTAATTTTGGGTTTTCTTTTCTTCATTATGAACTAAATCTCCCAAGTCTTGTACGATGAGAGTATGTCAATTTTTGTGATGAATAATTACTTTTAATCATGTTGATTATTAATGGATTATCTTATTTGGATTATGAATTTGTTGAGGAACTCTTGAATTATGAATTGTATTCTTTTTTTGTTTCAAGAATCGAGAGATGAGAGACGTATTTTGAGTTAGAATTCTATTTTCTTGCATCACGAGAATCGAGAGAGGAGTGGTGTAAATCTTTAATCATAGTTTCTTTAATTTTCACTAACACTTCGAGAATCGAGAGAGAAGAAGTGTGAGTTTCATAATTCTAATTTATTAGAGAAGAGAGAAAGAGATTTTCTCTCCTCGCTAAGTGACTACGGTTGTTACTTCGCACAATATTCTTCAATTAATTTACGTTAGAGATAACTAGAGGAATTAGGATATTGAGATTTCCAATATCGAGAGATCAGGATTTCTCTGTTTAAATTGTTACAAGATAATTCGCAAAACATTCACATAAGATAAATCATAATAATTCATCATAATAATCGTCGGAAATCGAAATACAAGACTGTTTTCCTCAACTGATTTTAACCAAGTATTTTTATTTCTATTAAAAGTAATCTAGTTTTTAAATCTTCATTTTAATATTGTTTAATTTTATAGAAACTCGTCTGTTTTTTATTCGATTGAATTTAAAGAAATGGTTTAGCTAGTACTTGCGAGCACTAAATTTATCACTTCTCCGAGGGAACGATCTTACTCACACTTTATTACTTGATCGGCACGTATACTTGCGTTTATAGCTCTATTTTGCGCACATCAATGTGCTGGTTTCTGTGCCAAATTTTTTCTCTTCTTGTAATTTTCTATTGGGATGCCCATCATGAGTGTATGAATCCAGAATTCATTAGGCTTGTTCAGGCTGACGCGGATGGTATCTTGACTCAGTAGTTATGTCTTCCTTTTCGATTTTATGAATTTCCATCATTATTTTTATTATAGGGTATAGTGTAATTACACAAATAGCATTATATTTTATGAATTTCTATTTTTTCATAATATATGTTAAGTTATTGGAGTAAAAGAATAAAGTTATATTTGACAATTTTGAATGTTGTACCAAAGGCAACTTCTTGTATAAAGTAGTTAAAGTTAGATATATATATATATATATATATATAAATGTCATATATATGATCCACTATAAGAATGCTATATTAATATGGAGTAAAAATTCTGTATGGCATTTGCTGGATAATAAATTCTGTATGCCATTTGCTGGATATTCTAATTAAAAATTCTGTATGCTATAGTAATATGGAGTCAAACTCTAATTTTTGTAGAAAATAAAAGTGGAAAGGGGAAGTCTCAAAGGAGAGTTTAATTAGAATATTTCCCGATATATTATTTCCGTTTGGAGAAAACTGGAGGCTTGCCTCGAAATTTATATTTTATTTAGTTAAAGACAATCATTTACCAGGTTTTTAATTTTGTCTTAATCTACAGTAGACTTCAAATGGATATTAATAAAATTAAATGGTCATATATATATATATATATAATATATATATATAGTAGACTTCAAATGTCTTAATCTACAGTAGTGGATATTAATAAAATTATATATATATATATATATATATGTTGAAACCCAGTAATCGATTCAATTGTGTTCGGATCAAGGGGGTGACCTATGAATACTTGTTTAGTGGTCGTTCACGTGAAACTCGACGAGAAGAAGCTAGCGAGGACAAAAACAGCTCTGGACTGTCTACAAACAAGACTTGTCGAGGAGGTCCCGCTACACATCCGTACGTCTATAGGAACTTCCCCTCCTAAAACCATTGTTGAGATCGGCACAAGCAAGACAGACACTAAACTCGCCCACCATAGGGGGGAAGTGTCTTCTACTTGTGTCTTGGGTCCTATTTATAGGCAAATCCAAAATGGACAGCGAATAATTTCTCCCGCCTTTTGAAATGGGCTGCAGATAGCTGCTCCCGCCTTTTGATGTAGAGGTCTTCAAATAGCCACCCTCGGGCGAGATGAGAATCTTTACTCGCCCCGGGTGGGAGAGGTATTTTAATTTGTACTCGACTCAGGTGGGAGAGGTCTTCTGAACTCGCCCCAGTTGTGCGGGGTCTTCTGTACTCGCCCCAGGTGGACTGGGTCTTCTGTACATGCCCCAGGTGGGAGAGCTCCTGTATACCCTCCCCAGGTGGGGAGGTCTTCTATAAGCGTCCAAGGTGGGCGAGGTCTTCTGTACCAGCCCTAGGTGGGCGAGGTCTTCTGTACTCGCCCCAGGTGGGTGAGGGCTTCTGTACTCACCCCAGGTTGGCGAGGTCTTCTGTACTCGTCGCAGGTGGGGAAATCTTCTGTACTCGCCTTAGGTGGGCGAGGTTTTCTGTACTCGCCCTAGGTGGGAGAGGTCTTCTATACTATCCCCAGGTGGGCGAGGTCTTCTGTACTCGCCCCAGGTGGAGAGGTCTTCTGTAACACCCCCGTCCGTTCGGGAGCATATAACAGAGGGTTCGGCCGGGGCCCCACGCCATATACTACAAAACAAACGAGAGCATCACTATTGAAATATCGAACGACACTATACAACTATGCCTAACTCAGAGCATTCTATGCGGAAGCTGAAAAGAGACAAGATAAACCCCAGAACCCGTACCCGGGTATGTCCACTTTTACTAAAATAGGAATAAATGTTTTACAACACAAAATTTGGGCACGACGGCCTTACAATTTACCAACATCGGCGCGCAGGCCGGCCATACATGAAAAGCAAAAGGAACATCAAAAAGGCCTTCAAGGGCCGCAGTAGCACAAGGGCTTCAGCCCGCTATGAGCCCGCTATGTTCCCGCTCGGTCCAGCCCCTGTACAACAAGCCCACCAAAAATGGTTGCAAAACAGGGCAACGGTCAGCTAAAGCTGACCAAATATAACGACCCCACCCCTTCAAGGGGGTGTCAGTACTAATCATCCCTGCAAAACAACCTCAGCAGCATATATATATATATATATATATATATATATATATAAGAGTGCGACTAGCAAAGCCCACAACAGTTCATACATATGCAACAATCACAAACGTGAGAATGGCCTCCACGTCTCGTGCTCTCAGGCACTCTTTGGTGTACTCCGCCTTCCACCACCATCCACTCTTGATGACTTCTGCCCTTCGAGGCTAAAGTCGGTGGCCCGAATACCAGGGCTCCCCCGTACTTTAATTGTGAACATCCCGTAGTCCGAAGACACTTTCTCATTGCTTCCCGACATGCTGTACGAGACTCACTAATCAGGTGCTGCAATGGTGCGGTTTCAGGTTCGTCAAATGCCCGTTGTTCACAGCTCTCGTTGTACAACACGAAGAGCGGGTATGGCGTCCCCTCAGCCCAAGTATTCTCAATTAGCCGGCTCTACGAGCCGCTAAGTCATCCACCAGGACACCCTCACAGGTCGGACACACAGGCCTCAGGTCCTCTCAACAGGTGGGCACGACAACATCACTAGAATCAAGTCTGGGAGCTGTCGCCTAGCGATATCCAATATCGCCAGCGACAGTGAACAAAACTCCATTTTGGCTTCTAGCTGTGGGTGCTTCCCGGGGCACACCCCCAGGCATTGATGCACATGCAGTAGCACTCCCACTGCCTCAGAACGCACAAAATCACCAGAACCAAGTCTGGGAGCTGTCGCCTGGCGATAGTCAATATCGCCAGCGACAGTGAGCAGAACTCCTTTTCTGCTTCTAACTTCGGGTGCTTCCCGGGGCACACCCCCAGGCGTTGCTGCACATGCAGTAGCACTCTCTAGTCCTACGAAGCAGGATATCAACCCGGGGTTTTCCCCCCGGCACGCACAATATCAAAAAGCATCACCAATCCGGACGAACCGTCTCGGATGGGCTTCACGCAGCGCGCCTATGTCCATTTCACGCATGGACTCTACATGTATGCAAGATTTGACGGGGATAACACGAATCGACCCGTCGGAGGCCACGACCTCACCCTTTTGGGTAGGGGCCTCAACGATGCAAGGAATGGACTAGAACATGTCCAAATGAGTGTAGAAGTGATTGTTACCCTTAGACGCCGCTTCGAAGCCATAACTTGATTTTTGGCACGGATGGAAAGGAGCGCCTTGCCCTCCTCTACGCGTAGCCACCAACGACGAGGGATTCCGATGAGTGTAGCTCCACCAAACCCAAGCCCTAGGGTTTAGAAGCCTTATTCATCTCCATCTCCAAAGCTTCTCTCTCTCTCTCCAAAATAAGAAAACCCCCCCTATGCAGCCACCGAGCCTCCTCAATCCAAAACAGCCCCCAAAGTCAAAGTGCCATAAATGACCACGATTTCGGCTGCAAAGTACGATTTGGAGTTGTCGCCGGCGACTGCCGCTGTCGCCTGGCGACTGCGGTAAAGAACCGACTTTGACCCGTCAACGCCACCGCTGCGAATAGTGCATGACACATGTCACGGTGTCGCCAGCGTTAGCACTTAACGCCGCCCGACAGCCTCTCCAGAACCCTTCTCAACAGAACGCTATCGCCGGGCGATAGCCGCTATCGCCGGCGACAGCGCTGGATTCCAGAAATCTTATTTTTCTGAATTGGGGTCTTACAACCCTCCCCTCCTTATAAAAATTTCGTCCCGAAATTTGTAAAAACAGGCATATATAAATATATATCCAAAAAGGTCTTTACATAAAGGGAAAACAAAGAGATAAACGTCACTGAAACAGCTCGGGGAATTCCTCCATCCTTGTCTGCTCACGCTCCCATGAGAGTTCCTCGCGACCGCAGTTGTCCCAACGGACCTTTACCATACGGATCGCCCTGTTCCGCAACTGACGCACCTCAGCATACTCGATGCTAACAGGCCTGACCGCCGTCTTAAGCCCACTATCCAAGGGCACCTGATCCGCCGCGACCACATGCGTAGGCTCTTGCACTGCCTTCCGCAATACGGAGATGTGGAATACATCGTGTAGCCCGCTCAGTTCCGCCGATAGTGCAAACCTATAAGCCGCCTCGCCGACGCGCTCGATGATCTCAAACGGTCCAAGGTATCTCGGACTTAGCTTTTTCAAGCATCGAATCCTGGATACACCCTTGAACGGCCTGATCTTCAAGTAAACCCAATCGCCAACGGCGAACTGGACGTCGCGGTGCTTCGCATTATAGTACTTTGCCCACCTATCCTGCGCAACCAAAAGCCTCTCCTGGATCGTACGTACCGTCGAAGTCTCCTCTTCGACGTCTTTCCTCTTGAAGAGCTTCGTCTCACCCGTTTCCGCACAAGCTAAGGGAGTGCGACACTTCCTGCCATAGAGGGCCTCGAAAGGCGCCATCTGAATACTCGCCTGGTAGCTGTTGTTGTACGCGAACTCAACAAGAAAGAGGTGATCTTCCCACCCCTTGCCGAAATCCAGGACGCACATCCGGAGCATGTCCTCCATCGTCCTGTTGGTACGCTCAGTTTGGCCATCCGTCTGAGGATGAAAGGTCGTGCTAAACTGCAGCTTCGTACCCAATAGACGGTTGACTAGCCTCCAGTCGCTCGAAGTAAAGCGTCCATCTCGATCACTGACGATGCTACGGGGCACACCGTGCAATCGTACTATTGTATCAACATACAGCTTTGCCAACTTCTCCACCGAGTCATCCCTCCGGTTGGGGATAAAGTGCGCCACCTTCGTCAGCCGGTCTACGACTACCCAGATGGCATCGTTCCCGCTCTGCGACCTCGGCAGCCCATGCACGAAATCCATGTAAACGTCATCGAATTTCCACTCTGGAACCGGTAATGACTTCAAAAAGCCATCGGGCTTCTGACATTCCGCCTTCACTAGCGCACAAGTGTGGCACTTGGCCACGTAGTGAGCGATGTCCCTCTTCATACCCGGCCACCAGAAAAGGACCTTCATGTCCTTGAACATCTTCGTGCTCCCCGGATGAACTGTATACCTGGTACGATGCGCCTCGTACATCAACTTATCGCGCAGCTCACCCACCTTGGGGATGCACAACCGGTCGCCTCTCCACAGCAACCCATCACGCACCTGAAATTGGGCATCCGGCCCACCACCAGCCTCCTCCGCGTAGCGCTTTAAACTCGGATTGAGTTCCAAGGCCTGGCGGACTCTATCTGCGAGGTCGTACTGTACCTCAGTCGAACTCAAACAGGCACCGACACTGCTCCTTTTCTCTACGCAAGAAATACCCTGTAAGACCCCATTTTTTTTTCTTTTAAACATCCGGGTCTTAGGCCCAGAACCGCCGTTTTGCGGTGACACCTTCGCTCGGGAAGGTCGCCACCACAAAACGCCGATCCTGCCGGCCAAATCGATCACGAAGAAAAGTACAATAAAGAGTAAGACAAGTCCACAAAATCACATGAATTATAAATGTCCACATATATTAACTGAATAAAGAGACAAGGGTTACAAATAATAAAAGGGGCTCTTGCCCTGTACATCATTTCCTCACTACAAGATCACTCGCGGAAGCTAACTACTAGTCACTCACAGATTCTGAATCCTGTGCTCCTGTACTAGACTGGCCCGCCTCCGACTGCTCCGGCCTCTGGTGCTGCTGCGTCTCCTCGATTTCCTAAAATGATATGGTCCACCGACCGTTAGTCAAAAAGACTAAGTCAACAATCCCCCGCCCCTAAACCCGTGGCTCCTAGGCACCGAGCGGGGAGGAGTGAAAAGGAGGACCAAAGGCAGAGTGGAAACAAGCAGGTGACAGCGGAACTAGAACTACACAGGTGCATATATATATGAAGCATTAAGTAAGCACAGTAAAGAACAGTAAGCAGTATATATAATTGGCAAGTAAAGTAAATATAACGGTAACCATTGATTTATAGGAATGCCCATACAAACCTATAGACCAAGGGGTCGTTTAGCAGGGCCTACCGTATAAGAAGTCCCATAACCGACTTATACGTTAGGGGTAGGTTGAATGCAATGTTTATGCTATGACATGCAGGGTATGCTGTTATGCTATGTTCATACAAGTGCAACTCACCCACCACGACTCTATGCGCATAGACCTTTAGTTCCCCCTTTTTGGAGCGAGCTAGACTCCCAGGATACTCCCGTAGTGGCAAACGGAAGCGGTGGGTTGGGCTCCGCCCACCTCTAGGTTGGCATTCACACTACCCAACCTAGACCTATTGTACGCTTCCACTATACCCGCGGAGCGTCTGCGTACTCTTGCTGACTGGACCGCCAGACTATCAAGGCTAAGTGTAAAACCACACTCGCCGAGTCAACGTATTGACGTCGGTGTGAACGACCGTCCAATACCGAAGACCCACCACCTTCAGTGCACATGCAACATGTTCTACTTTCTATCTCTGAGCCATGAGTTCCCCGGGCTAACCCGCCCGCCATCAATAACCTTCCGAGCCAAAAGCTCCCCGGGCTAACCTGCCCGTCATCAATAACCTTCCGAGCCAAAAGCTCCCCGGGCTAACCTGCCCGTCCTCAATAACCTTCCGAGCCATAAGCTCACCAGACAAACTAGTCTGCTGCAACAACCACCGAGCCCACCGCTCGGACAACCAATCCAACTAAACTTCCGTAACCACAGGGTGTGGATGAGTGTGTTATTAGTTAATCTTGTACAATGTCTTCTCCTATGAGTTAGGGTTAGTCTTGGACTTCCCGAGGGTTACCCTGTGAGGGGCTCGCTACGGTACTAGGAACCACTACGGGATGACACCCCGAAGTTCCCATTCCCAAGACACTTAATGTCTTTAGTTACTACCCATAAGAAACCCTCTTAACATTTCACCCGGTCTAAACATAAGAGCTTTTAGGTCCTAATAGACAAAAGATGATCTTTCGTCATCCACAGGACGACCTACCCCAAGGATGGCACCCCACCACCCTAGGACCCATCAAACCTTAATTCTCTCCAAGGGTCCTCTCATATCCATATAATTACCATTAGGCCCTCACTTTCCAATCAATATGATCCAATTTGGCCTACAACCCCAAAATTGCCAATTTGCTAAACGCAGACCATCCTCAACGCTTTGATGCTCATGAAGGGGAGTACACTAAATACTCGATCCTATGATTCAACAATTTTATTGGAGGTCCATACTACGTATTTAAGACCAAATCCAGAGCTTCATAATTTTCCAAATAATAATAGTATTTAAATCATTTTTTTCCAAAATATCACTTCCTAAGGTTTGAACTGCAAGTATGCTTTCCTGACATCCAATGCCTGCCTAAATTTTTACATAAATAAAGGGTACCTAAAAATCAGTAGTCATGAAATCTTAGGGAAATACTGCAAGATTTACTATTTTTAAAAATTCCAAAACTCATTTATTACCAATAAATTCCAAAGGAGGTACCCTCATATGGACTTCCAATCTTATGCAAATTCATACAGTGGTGAATCATACTAAAATATTGAGGTCTACCAAGTTTGACCACATAACACAGAAGTTACTTTTGTAATTTCCTCAAAGGATATATTTGTAAATAATTCCAAAATGAACTAGAGATACCAAAAATATTAATCCATAAATTATGCGAAAATTACAGTGGGTACATATTGGTATGAAAAGACATCCTGCAAAGTTTCATGCAATTACAGTAATTTAACACCCTAATATTGATCCTCCCAAAAGTTGTCTACAATATGGAATATTACACTTTGAACCCCAAAAAGTCTTCTCATGGTCTAACAGATTCTTCCAGAGATCAATAGCATTAAAACCAAGTTTGTGACAGAAAATGGTAAACCATTAAGTAATATTTCTCCCTAAAACCCAAAACCCTAATTATTTACAAATCTACCCAAGGGTTTATTACCTAGGTTTGACAACTCCAAACCTCTTCAAATTCACAAGGGAGGCTCCTCTGGTCACTAGGACCTACCATACAAAATCTTAGGTCAAACCAATAATGTTTGACCCCACTCCCTTCATTGACCTCTAATTGCACCCCATTAGGGTTTAACCTAGGGTTAGGGTCTAAACTTCTCCAAATCCACCCAAACTTCTTGTGAGGGTATCCTATCACTTATAAAAGTCAGAGGAGTCCAATACACCCCTCTCCAAGGACAAACTCCCATATGTCCTTCACAACCCCAAATTCCACTCCATAGGGGTCAACCCTATGACCTTGAGCAAAACAACTCCAATGCTCACCAAACCCTTCATGGGGTCTCAACTTCATCCCACTGATCTTCCTAAGAAGTATCAAGTCTCAAAAGACCTTATCGGCCAAAGATTCTCTACTTGGCTATTTGCACCCCAAGGTGCTCTTACTCCAAGTCCTAGGGCAAACCAACTCCCCATGACCCCAAAACTCTCTTGGAGGTGTCTTGGGTGATATTAGGGCACTGGACAAGGATCCACTCCTTTTGGAGGTGGTTTATCATGAAAAACCCTAAATGTCCCCTAAGCACAATTTTCCCCTTAATGAACAAAACTTTGGTCTAAAGATTACCCAATCAAAAGAGCTCCAATTGAGTTGATATTTTAACTAGGGGTTTATCATGACCCTAATAACACCCCACCAAAATTTGGTGGTGATTGGAGGTCATTTGACCCTCCAAATAATTTATGCAAGGATTATTAAATTCCTACAAAAACTTTAGGAAAAAGTTCTCCAAAAATTCTCCTTTTTGGATATGACATAGCCCTAGGTATGACTCACCACTGGTCCAAATCTCAAGTCATTTGGACAAGTGGTTTGGTGTGGGCATCCATTCAAAGTTCAGTCAAACTTTGCACTAAAATGGGTGCTGAGGTCAAACCAGGACTCCAAATTGGATGAAATCAATTTTGTATGATCCTAGGGGTCAAGACCTACAACTTTCATGTTGGGCATTTTTTCTGTAGAGGGCATCTAGTATTTTTAGTAATTAAAATCAAGTTCTGCTAAAAATAATACCAATTAAATCACATAATAGCAATTAATATAAAAAGGCACTGTTCATCTTCTTCATTGGCCCGAAAACAGTCCAGAAAAAACGCCATTTCCGGCAGCTTTTCCGGGGCCATTTCCCGGCCACCCGGCCACCTCCCTGGCCGGCCACCACCGCCACCACCTCCGTCGAGGTGGGGGCTATCGCCGGGCGGCGGCACGGCCGCCGGAGGGGCGGTTTCCGGCGAACTCAAGAGGGTGAATTTCCATGAAAAATCTGAATTTTTAACTCTCTGATCGGGCTCTTTTGAGCCCGATTTCTCACCTAATTCGATCTAAGATACTAGCACGAGTAAGGAGGAGGAGGATCGGACCTCATTTGGTGTGAATCGTGGCTCCGATTGCCGGCCGCCATTGTTCCTCCTTGGAGCTTTGGGTGCCATGGAAAAGCCCTCCTCTGAGCACTGATAGGGTCGGGAAAATGGGGGTTTCAACTCCTCTCCCCCTTATGAAGCTAATGGAGGCCTCAATTTAATGGGAGGAGGGCTCCATCAAGAGATCACCATGTGACCCCTCCACTCCCCCATGGCCGGCCACCCTAATGCATCCCCCTTGCCTTCAATTCCTCCAGAAAACTCCTGGAATTCCCTCCACATTCATCAGGGGAGATGAAATGGGACATCAATGGGGATTCCAAGGGGTGTATCCTCTTAATGGCCATGAACACCACCTTCTCTCTCCTCCAAAATTGGGTTTTTCTCTCTCCTACTCATCATGGCCGATTTTTACCTCTCTCTCATGTTTAATATCAGTCTACTAGGCTGGTCAAGAGGTCAATTTGGGCTTAGCCCAAAGGGATTGGGCTAGGTTTAAGAGATTTGACCTAATTTGGGCAAGTTTGACTTTTGGTCAAATTGAACAATTGGGTGACCCTAGGATGGGGCTTTTGGGTCCCTTGGATTCCAAATTAGGTTTAGAAACTATTGGTGGGGTCAATTTGGTCACATGAGTCTTGGTTGACCCAATTCAAGTTGATTTGACCAAAACAGGCTAAGTTGACTTTTGTCAAATTGAGCCCTAGGGTTGACCCAGTCAAGGGGCTTTTTGGTCCACTGGGTCCCCTATGACATGATAACCCTAAGGGTAGGGTCAATTTAACATGGTGATGGTCAATTAGGGCTTTTAATGAAGAATTGCCATTTTTGACCTAAAGGGGCATTTTGGTCAATTTGCACCATTGGGGGTCCCATGATGGGGCTTTTGGGTCCACTAGGTCTCTCATGATATTCTAGACCTAGATGAGTGGTCAATTTGGCATGGTGAGGGTTAATTGACTCTAATTAGGCTACTTTGACCAATTTAGGGTTAGGGTTGACTTTGGTCAATTTGGCCTCTTTGGTTGACCCCAATGGGTCCTTGGTGCCCTAAGGGGACCCCTAAAGGGTTAGGGATACCATGGTGGGGCCAAATGGTCAAGTTGAGGCCCTAAAGTCCAACCCTAAGCTTGGTCACTGGAAATTGCTATTTGCAGTCCAAGGCACTTTCAACCTTAATCTTGCCTAAGTCAAAGGGATTTCTACACTACCAAGGCCTTGTCATGACCTTGTCAGGACAGATTCACCTGGGGGGTCTAGCTGTCTGGGGGATGTTACAAATCCCAATAAACAAAAAAAATAATTTCGTCCTCGAAATTCAGGTTAGGCTTGCGGGGTTTTCACCGAGAGTGACTTAACGTAACATCCCCCTAAGAATCAAAGTTATTCCTGGCTCGAAGAGCACCGACTATCTATGCCACACCATCTCTGGTGGCTCCAAGTTGTGCTCCTCCTGACCTTAAATAACCACATGTCTTAACCTCTGTAATCTTCTTGCGCCGCAAGACTCGCACCGTCGTATTATCTATCCTGACCGGGGTGACCTAGCTACCTTGGTCAATCTATCCTCGAACTTCCACTCTAACCTGGGCAGACTCTTATGCCTCTAAAGTTTTCTTCTCGCATTCACATTCTTACTCTTTCAGGTACGTCCGCATAACCAATCATTTCCAATTTACAACTTTTCTAGTTCTTACTATTGACGGATCTAATCAAATCGTTTAGCGTCCCAATCCCATCCTTAAATATTAATGGGGGTGCACCTGTGAACTTTTATGAGTATATGCTAACCAATCACGATGATAAGATGACTCTCAATCGCTTTCTTCATGAAATTCTATTCATAACGACAAAATTTTGACACCTTGGGGTTTTTCACAATTCAATTTTATCAAGGAAATATTATCACGTTCCTTTCTCCAAAGTCCTGTCACTTCCACTTATGCTAGTCTTGATCACTCTCAAATGGTCTAAAGCGAGATAAACTTAGATCATTCTTACCATAGTGAAATCAAACATTATATTCCAAATCTAACAAGTCATCGTCTAAGATCTCTGATTATTTATCATCAAAGCTCCCAAGGTCTAAGCATTATTATTGTAGACAAAATTTTTCAACCATGTCGGGGCATGATTTTTAACAAGACATGAGTTAACCACTTCCGAAAGCTTGAAGTCACAAGAACTTCAACTACAACTTGTATGATATAATCTCCGCCCTTAACTTTTATCCTAGGACATCGACATCCTTAAATGATTAATCCTGGCGACTTTACATTTCCAATGATTCAACTAAGGGCAAGTTGTTGTCCGACCCAAATGATGTCTAACCATTGTCCTGGTAATTCCTACTGATCATCATTCCAAACATATTGTTACACCATCTCACCTTCTTCCAAGTAACATCGAGTAAGATCGACTTCAAAATCATAGTGTTCATGACATAAAAAAAAAATTTCTAAGGGAAATCTAAGTCCGTCACTAATTTGCCCAATAAACAAAAGGTAAGCCCCAATAAACAAAGGACAAGCCCCCAATAAACAAAAGATTAGCCTCTATCTATCTTTGGGCGAAGTGTCTTCAATATCACCAAGTTATATTTATCCCAAACATGCAAACAATTCTTAGGGCATACAACCTTAGACTTGGGGTTCTATCTTGGGGCTTAATGGTGTACTCCACACTTTAGACTCTTCTAGGTACCTTCTACGACAACCTTATCAGGGTCAAAATGTCATCCAATCCCTAACAGGTTTCTTATTGTACTTGAACTCTTATCCGACCCTCGATGTTCGTCACAGTGGTTGTCTTAATATAATCTTGTCACAAATACGATGATTGAGCCTATCTCTTACCATTCTGCTTATGTGTCAATTTCTTTTTCTCTAGCCTCTTTGGGGTAGCCTCGTACTTTCACCAAAAGCTACACCTACGGTCTATTTCAGACTAGGTCATGGTATAAATTGTCCTAGTAAGTCACGTGTCCTAGTGGGGTTGAGTCTAACTCATTAACTAAGGTATTATCTAAAAAGATCTTTGTAGCCGGAGGTATTCTCTGCTGGGGGCAGGGTTCGCCGCAGGCTACAAAAGAAAACTTAACGCTCGTAAAGAGATTTGACTAAGAAGATTCAGTTAAAAGTGGACCTTTTTCAATGTGATTCACATATGGGCACACCACTGCTTCCGCTGCTTAGTTTGTCCTCAAACTAAACTCGCGCGGGGTGGCCCAGGGTTTGTGGACTTCTTTTCTTCGGATCGAGGTTTGCTCTGATACCACTTGTAAGACCCCATTTTTTTTTTCTTTTAAACATCCGGGTCTTAGGCCCAGAACCGCCGTTTTGCGGTGACACCTTCGCTCGGGAAGGTCGCCACCACAAAACGCCGATCCTGCCGGCCAAATCGATCACGAAGAAAAGTACAATAAAGAGTAAGACAAGTCCACAAAATCACATGAATTATAAATGTCCACATATATTAACTGAATAAAGAGACAAGGGTTACAAATAATAAAAGGGGCTCTTGCCCTGTACATCATTTCCTCACTACAAGATCACTCGCGGAAGCTAACTACTAGTCACTCACAGATTCTGAATCCTGTGCTCCTGTACTAGACTGGCCCGCCTCCGACTGCTCCGGCCTCTGGTGCTGCTGCGTCTCCTCGATTTCCTAAAATGATATGGTCCACCGACCGTTAGTCAAAAAGACTAAGTCAACAATCCCCCGCCCCTAAACCCGTGGCTCCTAGGCACCGAGCGGGGAGGAGTGAAAAGGAGGACCAAAGGCAGAGTGGAAACAAGCAGGTGACAGCGGAACTAGAACTACACAGGTGCATATATATATGAAGCATTAAGTAAGCACAGTAAAGAACAGTAAGCAGTATATATAATTGGCAAGTAAAGTAAATATAACGGTAACCATTGATTTATAGGAATGCCCATACAAACCTATAGACCAAGGGGTCGTTTAGCAGGGCCTACCGTATAAGAAGTCCCATAACCGACTTATACGTTAGGGGTAGGTTGAATGCAATGTTTATGCTATGACATGCAGGGTATGCTGTTATGCTATGTTCATACAAGTGCAACTCACCCACCACGACTCTATGCGCATAGACCTTTAGTTCCCCCTTTTTGGAGCGAGCTAGACTCCCAGGATACTCCCGTAGTGGCAAACGGAAGCGGTGGGTTGGGCCCCGCCCACCTCTAGGTTGGCATTCACACTACCCAACCTAGACCTATTGTACGCTTCCACTATACCCGCGGAGCGTCTGCGTACTCTTGCTGACTGGACCGCCAGACTATCAAGGCTAAGTGTAAAACCACACTCGCCGAGTCAACGTATTGACGTCGGTGTGAACGACCGTCCAATACCGAAGACCCACCACCTTCAGTGCACATGCAACATGTTCTACTTTCTATCTCTGAGCCATGAGTTCCCCGGGCTAACCCGCCCGCCATCAATAACCTTCCGAGCCAAAAGCTCCCCGGGCTAACCTGCCCGTCATCAATAACCTTCCGAGCCAAAAGCTCCCCGGGCTAACCTGCCCGTCCTCAATAACCTTCCGAGCCATAAGCTCACCAGACAAACTAGTCTGCTGCAACAACCACCGAGCCCACCGCTCGGACAACCAATCCAACTAAACTTCCGTAACCACAGGGTGTGGATGAGTGTGTTATTAGTTAATCTTGTACAATGTCTTCTCCTATGAGTTAGGGTTAGTCTTGGACTTCCCGAGGGTTACCCTGTGAGGGGCTCGCTACGGTACTAGGAACCACTACGGGATGACACCCCGAAGTTCCCATTCCCAAGACACTTAATGTCTTTAGTTACTACCCATAAGAAACCCTCTTAACATTTCACCCGGTCTAAACCTAAGAGCTTTTAGGTCCTAATAGACAAAAGATGATCTTTCGTCATCCACAGGACGACCTACCCCAAGGATGGCACCCCACCACCCTAGGACCCATCAAACCTTAATTCTCTCCAAGGGTCCTCTCATATCCATATAATTACCATTAGGCCCTCACTTTCCAATCAATATGATCCAATTTGGCCTACAACCCCAAAATTGCCAATTTGCTAAACGCAGACCATCCTCAACGCTTTGATGCTCATGAAGGGGAGTACACTAAATACTCGATCCTATGATTCAACAATTTTATTGGAGGTCCATACTACGTATTTAAGACCAAATCCAGAGCTTCATAATTTTCCAAATAATAATAGTATTTAAATCATTTTTTTCCAAAATATCACTTCCTAAGGTTTGAACTGCAAGTATGCTTTCCTGACATCCAATGCCTGCCTAAATTTTTACATAAATAAAGGGTACCTAAAAATCAGTAGTCATGAAATCTTAGGGAAATACTGCAAGATTTACTATTTTTAAAAATTCCAAAACTCATTTATTACCAATAAATTCCAAAGGAGGTACCCTCATATGGACTTCCAATCTTATGAAAATTCATACAGTGGTGAATCATACTAAAATATTGAGGTCTACCAAGTTTGACCACATAACACAGAAGTTACTTTTGTAATTTCCTCAAAGGATATATTTGTAAATAATTCCAAAATGAACTAGAGATACCAAAAATATTAATCCATAAATTATGCGAAAATTACAGTGGGTACATATTGGTATGAAAAGACATCCTGCAAAGTTTCATGCAATTACAGTAATTTAACACCCTAATATTGATCCTCCCAAAAGTTGTCTACAATATGGAATATTACACTTTGAACCCCAAAAAGTCTTCTCATGGTCTAACAGATTCTTCCAGAGATCAATAGCATTAAAACCAAGTTTGTGACAGAAAATGGTAAACCATTAAGTAATATTTCTCCCTAAAACCCAAAACCCTAATTATTTACAAATCTACCCAAGGGTTTATTACCTAGGTTTGACAACTCCAAACCTCTTCAAATTCACAAGGGAGGCTCCTCTGGTCACTAGGACCTACCATACAAAATCTTAGGTCAAACCAATAATGTTTGACCCCACTCCCTTCATTGACCTCTAATTGCACCCCATTAGGGTTTAACCTAGGGTTAGGGTCTAAACTTCTCCAAATCCACCCAAACTTCTTGTGAGGGTATCCTATCACTTATAAAAGTCAGAGGAGTCCAATACACCCCTCTCCAAGGACAAACTCCCATATGTCCTTCACAACCCCAAATTCCACTCCATAGGGGTCAACCCTATGACCTTGAGCAAAACAACTCCAATGCTCACCAAACCCTTCATGGGGTCTCAACTTCATCCCACTGATCTTCCTAAGAAGTATCAAGTCTCAAAAGACCTTATCGGCCAAAGATTCTCTACTTGGCTATTTGCACCCCAAGGTGCTCTTACTCCAAGTCCTAGGGCAAACCAACTCCCCATGACCCCAAAACTCTCTTGGAGGTGTCTTGGGTGATATTAGGGCACTGGACAAGGATCCACTCCTTTTGGAGGTGGTTTATCATGAAAAACCCTAAATGTCCCCTAAGCACAATTTTCCCCTTAATGAACAAAACTTTGGTCTAAAGATTACCCAATCAAAAGAGCTCCAATTGAGTTGATATTTTAACTAGGGGTTTATCATGACCCTAATAACACCCCACCAAAATTTGGTGGTGATTGGAGGTCATTTGACCCTCCAAATAATTTATGCAAGGATTATTAAATTCCTACAAAAACTTTAGGAAAAAGTTCTCCAAAAATTCTCCTTTTTGGATATGACATAGCCCTAGGTATGACTCACCACTGGTCCAAATCTCAAGTCATTTGGACAAGTGGTTTGGTGTGGGCATCCATTCAAAGTTCAGTCAAACTTTGCACTAAAATGGGTGCTGAGGTCAAACCAGGACTCCAAATTGGATGAAATCAATTTTGTATGATCCTAGGGGTCAAGACCTACAACTTTCATGTTGGGCATTTTTTCTGTAGAGGGCATCTAGTATTTTTAGTAATTAAAATCAAGTTCTGCTAAAAATAATACCAATTAAATCACATAATAGCAATTAATATAAAAAGGCACTGTTCATCTTCTTCATTGGCCCGAAAACAGTCCAGAAAAAACGCCATTTCCGGCAGCTTTTCCGGGGCCATTTCCCGGCCACCCGGCCACCTCCCTGGCCGGCCACCACCGCCACCACCTCCGTCGAGGTGGGGGCTATCGCCGGGCGGCGGCACGGCCGCCGGAGGGGCGGTTTCCGGCGAACTCAAGAGGGTGAATTTCCATGAAAAATCTGAATTTTTAACTCTCTGATCGGGCTCTTTTGAGCCCGATTTCTCACCTAATTCGATCTAAGATACTAGCACGAGTAAGGAGGAGGAGGATCGGACCTCATTTGGTGTGAATCGTGGCTCCGATTGCCGGCCGCCATTGTTCCTCCTTGGAGCTTTGGGTGCCATGGAAAAGCCCTCCTCTGAGCACTGATAGGGTCGGGAAAATGGGGGTTTCAACTCCTCTCCCCCTTATGAAGCTAATGGAGGCCTCAATTTAATGGGAGGAGGGCTCCATCAAGAGATCACCATGTGACCCCTCCACTCCCCCATGGCCGGCCACCCTAATGCATCCCCCTTGCCTTCAATTCCTCCAGAAAACTCCTGGAATTCCCTCCACATTCATCAGGGGAGATGAAATGGGACATCAATGGGGATTCCAAGGGGTGTATCCTCTTAATGGCCATGAACACCACCTTCTCTCTCCTCCAAAATTGGGTTTTTCTCTCTCCTACTCATCATGGCCGATTTTTACCTCTCTCTCATGTTTAATATCAGTCTACTAGGCTGGTCAAGAGGTCAATTTGGGCTTAGCCCAAAGGGATTGGGCTAGGTTTAAGAGATTTGACCTAATTTGGGCAAGTTTGACTTTTGGTCAAATTGAACAATTGGGTGACCCTAGGATGGGGCTTTTGGGTCCCTTGGATTCCAAATTAGGTTTAGAAACTATTGGTGGGGTCAATTTGGTCACATGAGTCTTGGTTGACCCAATTCAAGTTGATTTGACCAAAACAGGCTAAGTTGACTTTTGTCAAATTGAGCCCTAGGGTTGACCCAGTCAAGGGGCTTTTTGGTCCACTGGGTCCCCTATGACATGATAACCCTAAGGGTAGGGTCAATTTAACATGGTGATGGTCAATTAGGGCTTTTAATGAAGAATTGCCATTTTTGACCTAAAGGGGCATTTTGGTCAATTTGCACCATTGGGGGTCCCATGATGGGGCTTTTGGGTCCACTAGGTCTCTCATGATATTCTAGACCTAGATGAGTGGTCAATTTGGCATGGTGAGGGTTAATTGACTCTAATTAGGCTACTTTGACCAATTTAGGGTTAGGGTTGACTTTGGTCAATTTGGCCTCTTTGGTTGACCCCAATGGGTCCTTGGTGCCCTAAGGGGACCCCTAAAGGGTTAGGGATACCATGGTGGGGCCAAATGGTCAAGTTGAGGCCCTAAAGTCCAACCCTAAGCTTGGTCACTGGAAATTGCTATTTGCAGTCCAAGGCACTTTCAACCTTAATCTTGCCTAAGTCAAAGGGATTTCTACACTACCAAGGCCTTGTCATGACCTTGTCAGGACAGATTCACCTGGGGGGTCTAGCTGTCTGGGGGATGTTACATACCCAAGGCCTCCAAGTCACGTATCAGGTGCTCATCATGCATCTGAATCTAGTTGGCCTGCGCTGGAGCCCTGCGACTGAGTGCATCTGCGATAACATTCCCCTTCCCGAGAGTATAGTGGATCTCGAAGGTGTAGTCCCCAAGGAACTCCATCCACCTCTGCTGCCGCATATTCAGCCCCTTCTGCGTCAGAAGGTACTTCAGGCTCTTATGGTCCGTGAAGATGTCGATCTTCAAGCCATACACATAATGCCGCCAAAGCTTCAGGGCAAATATCACGGCCGCCATCTCCAAGTCGTGGACCAGATAGTTCCGCCAGTGCACCTTCAGCTGGTGAGAGCCGTACGCTATTACCTTGCCATGATGCTGCAGAACACAGCCAAGGCCGCTCCCAGAAGCGTCGGTGTAGATCTTGTAGCCTTCCGTGCCGCAAGGCAAACATAAGATCGGAGCCGTGGTAAGCCGCCGCTTCAACTCCTCGAAAGCCTGCGCACACGCAGGCGTCCAAATAAACTCCTGCATCTTCCGTGTCAGCGTCGTAAGAGGCAGCGCGATCCGTGAGAAGTTCTCCACGAAGCGCCTGTAATAGTCGGCCAGCCCGAGAAAGCTACGGACCTCCGCTACAGAAGAAAGAACAGGCCACTCCCTGATGGTCGCAACCTTCACCGGATCAACCGCCACACCCTCTCCACTAACCACATGGCCTAAGAATGCCACGGAAGGTAGCCAGAACTCGCACTTCGAGAACTTGGCATACAGCTGGTTCCTCCTCAGAACCTCCAAGACTACTCGCAGGTGATCACCGTGCTCCTCCTCGGACTGAGAGTAGACTAGTATGTCGTCAAGGAAGACGACCACAAACCGGTCGAGGTACTCTCGGAAAGTCTGGTGCATCAAGTCCATAAACACCGAAGGCGCATTAGACAGCCCAAACGACATCACGGTGAACTCATACTGCCCGTACCTGGTACTGAAGGCAGTCTTCGGGATGTCGCACTCCCTGATCCGCACCTGATAATAGCCGGACTTCAAGTCCAGCTTCAAGTATACTGTCGAACCAACGAGCTGGTCGAACAAGTCGTCTATCCTCGGAAGAGGATACTTGTTCTTCTCGGTCAGCTTGTTCAGCTCCCGATAATCGATGCAAAGCCGCAGGCTACCGTCCTTCTTTTTGACAAAGAGGACCGGTGCACTCCAAGGTGAGGAACTCGGACGCACGTAGCCCTGCTCAAGCAGCTCCTGCAACTGCAGCTTCAACTCCGTCAACTCCTTCGGAGCCATACGATACGGCGAGTGGGCCACAGGCTTAGCGCCTGGCACCAACTAAATCGTGAAATCTATCTCACGATGCGGTGGAGCACCGGGGAGATCGCTCGGGAACACATCGGGGAATTTTGAAACTACCGGAACATCCGCTAGGCTGGGCCTCGGCGTAGAAGCCTCCACTAGAGCAAAGAATAACTCTGCTCCCTGACGCACTGCCTTGGACACCTGAAGAGCAGACATCAGCATCTTGCTCGATCCACGCATGCCCGCAAAGACCGTCTCACGATCGGCACACTGCCCAAATCTCACCTCCTTGGTGGTGCAATTGATGCACGCACGCTGTTCCGACAGCCAGTCCATGCCAAAGATTACATCGAACTCAACCAGGGGGAGTAACGATGCTTTCAGGTCATACTCCTGACTTCCAACTAGAACTTTCACGTAGCAACTCCTCTCCACACGCATCGAATATCCATTCGGCAGTAGGACCACCAGTCCATCTGCAGAAGCAATCGACGGTGCACCAATACGTTGGACGAAGTCCGACGATAAGAAGGAGTGCGAAGCTCCAGGATCGAAAAGCGCTCTCGCAGGAACGCCTAAAACATTTACAAAGCCTATGTCGCCAAACGAGGTTAGCATGAACACTAAAACAGGTATATAAAACAGTAAGGACTGTATCTTAAATTATACCTGTCACGACGTCCTTGGCTTTGATAGCCTCCTGCTGACCAAGGTTGAAGACTCTGGGCTGCGGGGGAGCCATACGGGAGGCAGTGGACTCAGCCGCCTTCCCCTTCTCAGAATAAGGTGGCCCAGTCTTCTTCTCTGACCTTGGAAGCCCACTGCGGCAATCCCGAGAGAAATGGCCAGGCTTGCCACAAGTAAAACAAGTAAGAGGGCCACGTCCAGACGACGCGCCCGAAGCAGAGGGAGCTGGCCCAGATAATCGAGCCTTCTTCCAGCGATTCAACCTCTGCAACTTCGCCGCACTCGGCGCCTTGCCCTCCGGCACTGCCTCGACCACAGCCACCTTGCCCTTCTCCCTAAGCATGTCCTGCTCAAGCGCTCGGGCTGAACCAACGAGGGTCGTGAAACCCTGCGTCAACGGCCCTGTTAGAAGGTACCGCAACTCACTACGCAAGCCACCGTAGAACCTATTCACCCTTCTCCCCTCGTCATCGAAAGAAGTACCAGCGTAACGCCCGAGGCGGGTGAACTCATACAGGTAGTCATCAACCAGTCTATCACCCTACGTCAGAGCCAAGAACTGGTTCTCCATCGCGATCTGCTGCGATGGAGGCACATACCTTGCTAGGAAGATTCTCGAGAACTCTTCCAACGGCACATCAACCAGTTGCCTTCCCGCAAACTGGCGCCTCTCTACCTCATCCCACCACCGCCTGGCTTCCTTTTCCAATAAGAAGGTAGCGAAGGTCACTTTCTGCGCTTCATCTGACTGTGTCGCTATCAGATTTCGCTCCACATGCGACAGCCAGTCCTCGGCCTCAGGTGGGGATTCAACCCCGGTAAACGGAGGAGGTAGAAATCCCAGGAAGTGCTTCAGTTATTGCTCAGCAGCACGCCTCACGGGGACTTGCTCCACTCTTAGTGGCTCTGGGGCCACTTCCTGCACCGACGGTTGACCTTGCCTTACAGGCTGGCCATTCAACGCAGCTAGAACGGCTTCTGTAACTAGCCGAACCATCTCAGCAGACGGAGGTGTAGGAGCCTCAGCAGACCCGCTACTCTCAACCACGTCACGGGGACGCGACGGTCCCGCAGCACTTCGAGTGCCCTACACGAGTGCAACACACAGTTAGGCGACAGCACAGTCGCAACTAACAACAAAAGGACACTCAGGTTCCAAAATCATGCAATAATTGTTGGTTTGTTGTTACATTTTATTCCTAAGTGGACATCTTTGGGTTTATTTTACGTCTCGACGGTAGCGCACACACGTGCTCACCACCCCTTAAAAGAATTCGTCCATGAATTCCTTAGAAGGACACGGAACCCTAGAAGCTGATACCAATTTGTAACACCCCCGTCCGTTCGGGAGCATATAACAGAGGGTCCGGCCGGGGCCCCACGCCATATACTACAAAACAAACGGGAGCGTCACTATTGAAATATCGAACGACACTATACAACGATGCCTAACTCAGAGCATTCTATGCGGAAGCTGAAAAGAGACAAGATAAACCCCAGAACCCGTACCCAGGTATGTCCACTTTTACTAAAATAGGAATAAATGTTTTACAACACAAAATTTGGGCACGACGGCCTTACAATTTACCAACATTGGCGCGCAGGCCGGCCATACATGAAAAGCAAAAGGAACATCAAAAAGGCCTTCAAGGGCCGCAGTAGCACAAGGGTTTCAGCCCGCTATGAGCCCGCTATGTTCCCGCTCGGTCCAGCCCCTGTACAACAAGCCTACCAAAAATGGTGGCAAAACAGGGCAACGGTCAGCTAAAGCTGACCAAATATAACGACCCCACCCCTTCGAGGGGGTGGCAGTACTAATCATCCCTGCAAAACAGCCTCAGCAGCATATATATATATATATATATATATAAGATTGTGATTAGCAAAGCCCACAACAGTTCATACATATGCAACAATCACAAACGTGGGAATGGCCTCCACGTCTCGTGCTCTCAGGCACTCTTTGGTGTACTCCGCCTTTCACCACCATCCACTCTTGATGGCTTCTCCCCTTCGAGGCTAAAGTCGGTGGCCCGAATACCAGGGCTCCCCCGTACTTTAATTGTGAACATCCCGTAGTCCGAAGACTCTTTCCCATTGCTTCCCGACATGCTGTACGAGACTCACTAATCAGGTGCTGCAATGGTGCGGTTTCAGGTTCGCCAAATACCCGTTGTTCACAGCTCTCGTTGTACAACACGAAGAGCGGGTATGGCGTCCTCTCAGCCCAGGTATTCTCAATTAGCCGGCTCTAAGGGCCGCTAAGTCATCCACCAGGACACCCTTACAGGTCGGGCACACAGGCCTCAGGTCCTCTCAACAGGTGGGCACGACAACATCACAAGAATTAAGTCTGGGAGCTGTCGCCTGGCGATATCCAATATCGCCAGCGACAGTGAACATAACTCCATTTTGGCTTCTAGCTGTGGGTGCTTCCCGGGGCACACCCCCAGGCATTGCTGCACATGCAGTAGCACTCCCACTGCCTCAGAACGCACAAAATCACCAGAACCAAGTCTGGGAGCTGTCGTCTGGCGATAGTCAATATCGCCAGCGACAGTGAGCAGAACTCCTTTTCTGCTTCTAACTTCGGGTGCTTCCCGGGGCACACCCCCAGGCGTTGCTGCACATGCAGTAACACTCTCTAGTCCTACGAAGCAGGATATCAACACGGGGTTTTCCCCCAGCACGCACAATATCAAAAAGCATCACCAATCCGGACGAACCGTCTCGGATGGGCTTCACACAGCGCGCCTACGTCCATTTCACGCATGGACTCTACATGTATGCAAGATTTGACGGGGATAACACGAATCGACCCGTCGGAGGCCACGACCTCACCCTTTTGGGTAGGGGCTTCAACGATGCAAGGAATGGACTACAACATGTCCAAATGAGGGTAGAAGTGATCGTTACCCTTAGACGCCGCTTCGAAGCCATAACTTGATTTTTGGCACGGATGGAAAGGAGCGCCTTGCCCTCCTCTACGCGTAACCACCAACGATGAGGGATTCCGATGAGTGTAGCTCCACCAAACCCAAGCCCTAGGGTTTAGAAGCCCTATTCATCTCCTTCTCCAAAGCATCTCTCTCTCTCTCCAAAATAAAACCCTTAAGAGAATAAGGAATAAAGGGGGGTTTTCGGCCACCCTATGCAGCCACCGAGCCTCCTCAATCCAAAACAGCCCCCAAAGTCAAAGTGCCATAAATGGCCACGATTTCGGCTGTAAAGTACGATTTGGAGCTGTCGCCGGCGACAGCCGCTGTCGCCTGGCGACAGCGGTAAAGAACCGACTTTGACCGTCAACGCCACCGCTGCGAACAGTGCATGACACATGCCACGGTGTCGCCAACGTTAGCACTTAACGCCGCCCGACAGCCTCTCCGGAACCCTTCTCAACAGAACGCTATCGCCGGGCGATAGCGCTATCGCCGGCGACAGCGCTGGATTCCAGAAATCTGATTTTTCTGAATTTGGGTCTTACATCTTCTGTACTCGCCCCACGTGAGCAAGGTCTTCTGTACTCGCCCCAGGTGGGCGAGGTGGGCGAGGCCACCTGTGTTGTCCTCGGGCATATATATTGTTATACATCCATAAAGGCCTTGGAGTGCGTCTAGAGAAAACTCCACTAAAGAGAGGTGGGATCAACAGTCAACGCATGATCGCCCAAGTTGAAGAAACCGAACCCTCCATTTCCGTCGCCAATCGCCTGTGCGGGAGAACACATGGAGCACGCTGCCATAGCCGAACCCCACTAGTGGGGTGCGATTAGCCCGCACCCTACTAGTGGGGTGCGATTAGCCGCACCCCCATAGTGGGGGGTACGGCCAAACCGCACCCCGTGTGGGGTGCGGCCAAGCCGCACCTCATGTGGGGTGCGACCCGACCGCACCCCCTTGGGGTGCGGCCAAGCCAAGACGTGTTGGATCTTGTGACGCCCTTAGAGGGGGGGTGAATAAGGGCTAAAAATTACTTTGATATTTTTCTAATATATTATGATAATTTTAACGGATAAACAAGTAGATTTTTAGACAACCCAAATAAGCACTTAGAAAATCATAAGAAATTGGAAATCAAATTTTATTTCCACAAGTGATGAATACAAAAGATTGTCGATCTTAATAAAGCTTAAAATCAAGGCTATGATAAAAATAAAATTCTTTTCAATTTACCGGTCCTTCAACCAAGGATCGGAAGGCTATCACTTGTCTCTCCCTAGACCAAGCCCAAGCCTACCCTCTAGATCTTCCCAAGATCTAGACGTAGCACACAAGGCCACGATTTCCAACCAAACCACGCAAGGACTTGGACGCTCCGCACAAGGAAGCGATTTTCCCCTAAGCCACGCAAAGACTTAGACGTCGCGCACAAGGAGACGATTTCCCTACCAATACAAAGTGAAATGTATGTAAATGAAAATACAAATGAAATGAACAACTCCCTAGAAATTCAGATCTCTGAAAGGAAGGTTGAAGCCTCGAGATGATCGTTGATGTAGAAGCGCGTCCGATCTCGTCTTCAATTTCAAACCTTCTAAGCACAAATGGGAGTTGATGAGGTTCTGGAGCTCTCTGGTTCGTATGAACTCTGGAAGGGACTTAGAACCTTCAGAACTCTGAATGCACGAACAAAATGAGCCAATTTATAGAATTTCGCTGTCGCCTGGGCGACATCAACTGTCGGAAATTTCCGACAGCGCAAAACTGCCGGTCGTGGTGCTGTCGTGGGCAGTTGTTGTAACCTCCGAGCTGTCGCCTGGGCGACATCGATGTCGGATTTCCGACAGCTCAAAACTGCCTTTCGTCGTGCTGCCGTGGGGGAAGTAGTTGTAACTTCTCTGCTGTCGCCTGGGCGACATCCGCTGTCGCCTGGGCGACAGCTCCTCTTCATTTTTGCCGTCCGAAACTACTCCAGACTGTAGATTGAGTCGTTCTCATCTCCGAAATGGGGTGGCACGTTCTGTAACTCTTCCTGGATTGAAAGTTATGACCATTTTAAGATCAGCACACAAAACTCATCCAACCTGAGACTTGTCGTTCTCGGATCATGCCCATGAACGAGGACTTGTCTCCTCATTGAACCTGTACAACCTGGCCACTATAAACACACAAAAGACTAGATCAAATACAACACGGTATTTGTTATTCTCAAACCAAGAGATGCGGAAAGCAAGCTCCAACAAGACGCACCTCCTTGGGTGCGGCCCGACCGCACCCCCTTGGAGTGCGGTCGTGCCAAGCCGCACCCCCCTCGGGTGCGGCCGCGTCGTGCCCCTCTTAGGGTGCGACCGAGCCACTCTCCCCCGTAACGAGGTTAGGGAAAATCCCCTCTCTTCTGACTCGCCGTCCGCTCTTCGGGTTTCGGATTCCGCCCAGAACGCTTCTGAGCGCGCTCAGAGCACTTTCACATTCCGGGCACGCTCACTTTTTGTCTTTCTAATTTCTCAGATTGCAGAAACGACTTGTCGCCTTTTTCGCCTTCAACAAAGCTGCCCGAACTGCCCGAACTGCCTAGAGACGAGACGGTCATTTACGAAAAATGGCAATCCGTGTGCTCCGAACCGAAAAACGTGATTCGTCCGCCAGGTGGTTACGGTGGTTATAACGACGAAATTACCGGGCTACCCCCGGCCAAAGCTATAAAAGGAGCCCAGAGCCTTCATTTAGGGGGACCTTTGCCTTCTGACCCGGGAGAGCTCTTTTGAAGATTTCCACGGAATTCTCCTTCGACGCTTGAAGATCTCCTTCGTGGACTTGAAGATTTCCTTTCTCCCGAAAGGCGACTCAGCATTCTCACTTTCATTCTCCCGAAAGGCGACTCAGCATTCTCACTTTTGTTCTCCACCGTTTCAGAAGGAAAAAGACTTAGTTTTCTGAGAGGTGGTCTGTCACCTTCGGAACTCTCTCTCTCTCTCTCTCTCTCTCTCTATATATATATATATATATATATATATATATATTATTGTAACGAGCGGCGACCTGTCGCGCTCGATTTCTAAGTACCTAATAATAAACTCTCAGAAGATAGTGAAGTTTGGTCGGCACAGCTCCGGCCGCGTGGTTTTTTACCCTTTCCGGGTTTTCCACGTTAAAAAGTTTCAGTGTACTCAACGAATCTCAAATTGACTATTTGCACGCTCGGTTCGCTTTCGAGCTAAGGTGGTTCAATTCCACCGGTCTACCAAAGCACCCGAGCGACCCGCAACAGTTTGGCACCATCTGTGAGAACTTCATTCCCAAAGTTCAGCAAAGATAACTGAAGGTAACACTTGCCGCCAATTGCAATGGCAAGAAGAAGTGCTCGCACCACTGAAGGATCAGTCCTGGAGGGGCGCGTCGACCCTGCTCCCTCCCACTCTCTTATCAATGCCCCTCTCGCAGATGAGGCAGTGTTTGCGCCTGCGACAGTGCTGGAAGGGCGCATTCGGCAGATGGAAGAGCAACAAGCCGAGATGCTGACTCTCGTAAAAAATCTTGGGGCTCCTCGAGTTCCCGTTCAGCCTGCAGCATCGAACGTTCCGCCGCCCCCAGCTCTGAATCCTGCTCCTGTCGAGGGGGCTGTTCGAGAAGATGAAGCCTCAGAAGATTTCTCCGACGCCGCAAGCTCCGCTCATCCTGCTCCGCTGGTCAGAGGCCCGGAGGCTGACCCCCATCACCATCGCCGAGGAAGAGCTGCTCCTGGCCGAGCAGTAGAAAGAACCACGCAAGAGGAGATACGTGACATGATAGCGGAAGAGTACGGTCAGGCGGGGCGACGCGCGGCTTTCGCCCCCCGTCCCGCGCATCATGGATCCCCACTATCACCTTAAGTCTTGGACCATCCAGTTCCAAATGGTTTCAAGCTTCCCAACATCGAAACATTCGACGGGACGGACGACCCATTGGAACATGTCAATTACTTCACCACCATCATGAGAATTTACAGCACCACCGATCAACTCCTCTGTCAAGTGTTCCCGACAACCTTGAAGGGATAAGCGCGCACTTGGTTCCACTCCCTGCGAGATGGGGCCATCAACAACTTCACAGAAATGGCGCAGCAGTTCGTGGACCAGTTCATCGCCAATCGTAGGATTGTCCGGGACCCCTCCCATCTCTCGGGAATCCGCCAGAACGAAGGAGAAACTCTGAAAGATTTTTTCCGGCGCGGCTCGACAGATCCCGGGGGTCGACCCCGAGCTCTTGCGAGGAGTTTTCCTCTGAGGCCTCCACCCAAGTGGTTTTTACTCAGCTCCAATGAGAGAAACTATGCCAAGTTATCCTGACCTCGTTCACCGAGTTGAAGCTCAGATAGTTGTCGACGAGGCCATCGAAGCGCACCGTTGACGGTTCGAAGTTATCCAAGGAAGGAAGAGGGGGTCGGATCAAGCCCCTCGTGGACGAGAAGAGAGGCGTGGCAAGGGACGCCGCAACAATGAACATCGCTGCGACCCCCGAAGAGACCTGGGTCCGCAGCTCCCCAGGGTCTACACCCCATTGAATACCACCATAACAAATGTGCTTTATGCCATTCAGAACAACCTGGAGCTCCGCGCACCTCGGGCGTTAGCCCCAAACCCGAGGGTCAATCAGTCCAGGTACTGCGAGTTCCATCGGGGGACCGGGCATACCACTGAAGAGTGTACCAGACTTAAAGACGAAATCGAATGTCTCGTCCGCTAGGGACTCCTGGGGAGATTCCTACAAGGCCAGGTTCCCAATCAGCCTCAGCAGCCTAGGGAGATAAGGGAGCAACCTCTCGCTCTCTGGGGCGCGGGATAAGGAAGGCCGATGGTGGGAGAAATCGAAACGATCGCTGGACCTCCCGTCCTAGCGACGCAAATCCTCTCGATTGCCAAACCCCCTAGAGACCACGAGGACAAGAAGCTCAAACAGGACATTACGATCGCTTTCGGGGAAGAAGACCTGCAAGGTTTACGACTACCGCATCAGGATCCCCTCGTAATCAGCGCAGGGATCGAGGACCCTTGCTTTAACGTGAAGAGGATATTAGTCGATAACGTAAGCTCAGTCGATGTTCTGTTCCTTTCCACTTTGCAAAGTATGAAGCTCACGAAGGATCAGCTCAGCCCTGCAACCGGGCCCGTCTACGGCTTCGACAACCAACTTGTTCCAGTTCAAGGCATGATCACTCTCCCAGTCACATTGGGTGAGTTTCCGAGACAGTCAACATACAACATCCAGTTCGTGGTGGTGGAATCCACCTCCGCCTATAATGCCATCTTTGGGAGGCCGCTCCAATCTATCTTTGGAGCAGTCTCATCCATTCTGCATCTAGCTATGAAGTTCCCGACGGCCGCAGGAATAGGGGTCGTTAGAGGAAACCAAGAGGCAGTCAGAACCTCCTATCTAAAGCAAGCTCAACCGGTAAAGGCGACCGCTCTCAACATCAACAACTTCGAACTACGGGACGAAACTACACTGCAACGGGGTGCGCCTGCGGAAGGATTAATGGAAGTACCCCTCTCTCGGCAGGACCCGACTCGGACCGTTCAGGTCGGATCCCTCTTGTCGCGGGAAGAATGAGAAGAGTTCACAACTTTCCTACAGGAGAACGAAGACATTTTCGCTTGGAGACCGGAAGACATGCCCGGGGTGGATCCCGAAGTCATTTTTCACTCCTTAAACATTAACCCTGCCTGCAGGCCTGTGATTCAAAAGAAGAGGAACTTTACCCCTGACCGATTGAAAGCAATCGAAGAAGAAGTAGCTAAACTCAAGGAGGTGCGGTTCATCCGCGAAGCAGAATACCCCACGTTGCTCGCTAACGTGGTTATGGTGAAAAAGGCCTCGGGGAAGTGGCGAATATGTGTCGACTACAGCAACCTAAACCAGGCGTGCCCAAAAGACAGTTTCCCTCTTCCGAGGATCGACCAGCTCGTCGATGCGACGGCCGGCCATGAGCTACTCAGCTTCATGAATGCTTATTCAGGCTACAACCAGATAAGGATGAACCCCGCAGATGAGGAGCACACCGCCTTCCGCACCGACAAAGGAGTCTACTGTTATAAGGTGATGTCATTCGGCCTTAAAAATGCACGAGCTACCTACCAAAGGCTGATGAACAAGGTCTTCAAGAGCCTCATCGGAGAAACGATGGAGGTTTACGTGGATGACATGCTGGTGAAGAGTGTCCACCGTTGCGACCACTTGAAAGACTTGGGAAAGTGATTTCAGCTTCTCCGTCGCTTCCAGATGCGGCTCAACCTCAGCAAATGCGCATTTGGTGTGACGACGGGAAAGTTCTTGGGTTTCATGGTAACCCATCAGGGAATTGAGGCCAACCCCGAGAAGATCAAGGCGTTGGAGGATATGTTGCCACTTCATTCAATTAAGGAAGTGCACGTCTGAACGGGAGGATCGCCGCGTTATCTCGTTTCTTGTCACAGACGGGAGACAAATACCTCCCTTTCTTCAAAATTCTTCGGGGAGCACGCCACTCCGGGTTCCAGTGGACTGATGAGTGTCAGGCAGCCTTCGGACTTCTCAAGCAATACCTGGCCTCACCACCACTTCTGTCAAAGCCCATCCCCGGAGAGACCTTGTTTCTGTACCTGGCAGGTGGGGAAGTCTTATGTACTCGCCTCAGGTGGGCTAGGTCTTCTGTACTCGCCCCAGGTGGGCGAGGTCTTCTGTACTCTCCCCAGGTGGGCGAGGTCTTCTGTACTCGCCCACGGTGGAGAGGTCTTCTGTATTCGCCCCACGTGAGCGAGGTTTTCTGTACTTGCCCCAGGTGGGCGAGGTGGGCGAGGCCACATGTGTTGTCCTCAGGTATATATATATATATATATATATATCTTTAACTACTATATACAAGAAGTTGCCTTTGGTGCAACATTCAAAAGTGTCAAATATACCCTCGTTCTTTTAATCCAATGACTTAACATATATTGTACAACCCGTATTCGCCGAGTGGGCCCCCCCAGCCAACTGGCGAAACCTGGGTCGTCCGGATCATTCGCCGGGTCACTCGCCCAGGCTAAATGAGGTAAAAATGCCCTCAAGATGGTGGAGGTAAGCTAGAGGAAAGAAGACGCTAGGCGAGTGGTGCCCTCACGGACCACTCGCCCAGAAGTGAGAGCATTCGCCCAGACAGGGGACCACTCGCCCAGAAGCGTGAGCATTCGCCCAGACAGGCGGGTGCCCAGCGAATGGTGCCCTCACGGACCATTCGCCCAAATGGGTGTGAGGGGAAAATGACCAGGATACCCCTGGTGGGCTGCAAATAGCCCTTCGGAACAGCGGAGTTAGGCTGTTAGCAGACCAATTAGGGGTGCAATTAGTAAAATTAAAAGGCGGATTCAGGCTATTTACAGACCAGCCTAGGAAAACTATAAATAGACCCTTAAGGGCACCTTGGAGGAGATCCGATTTTTAGAGAATCCTCTCCTCTAGGCTAGTTTTGGTTGGTAGCCAGTGCCCTCCAAGGTGTCCGGTTGAGCTTTGGTTTGGGAGGGGAAACTCTCTAAGATCTTCCGGGTGTGTGGCGGGACCTCCTCGCTTCAGCCTTGGGTCTATTCCGTTTCCAGCATCTGTCGTCAAGAGAGTCTAGTGAGGGAGAAATAAGCCTCGGCTACACCCCCAGTGGGTCCGAACTCAAGAGACCAGTTGCTGGTTTCAACATTTTTGGTGCGGTGAGCGTGGACCGTAGCCGGTGAAAGAAAATCCCAAGCTGGTTTCGATGACAGGAGATGGAGGAAATGGTTCTGACTCAGGTCACTCGCAGCCACCAGCGGCAGGCGAGTGGCTGGAGATGTTTGAGAAGTTCAATCGAGAGGTCCTGCAGACGGTTCTCGCAGCAAGGACCGAGTGCGAGACCCCGGTGGTCCCAGTGGTCCCGCCTTTGCAGATTGGAGAGAACGCACCGGGGCAGCGGCCGGGGAAGGAGGTGCCGGCAGAAGGAAGTGCGCGAGACCTCCCCGGACGGCAGCTGTTCAGCAGTCCGGCGAGTGCTGAGGTGTGTGAGTTGGTCCCGCGCGAGAGGACCACTCGCCGAGCAGGGGAAGGGAGCCCCTTTTGCGAGATGATCCTCTCGGCCCCAGTGCCAGAAGGGTTTCGTGGGCCGGAGATGTCCTACTACACCGGCAAGGAGGATCCAGTTGTGCACCTGCAGTGGTTCGAGGACATGACTTCAATCCTCCCCATGTCGGATTCTTTCCAATGCCGACTCTTCGCGACCACCCTGAAGGAGAAAGCAAGAGACTGGTTCCACCAACTTCCCACAGGTTCCATCTATGCGTTCGATGATCTGCGCCGAAGCTTCCGATTGCGTTTCTCGACGTCAAAGAAGAGGAAGAAGGATGCGGAGGCTCTCTTCAAGATCAGACAGAGGGAGGGGGAATCCCTGGCTAAGTACGTGGACAGGTTCCAGGAGGAGATACACCTAGTGCAGGAGGTGCCGGGATTCGCCCTCCAGATGGCATTCATCGTAGGGCTGCGAGAGGGGTTCTTCAAGATGGACCTGAAGAGAAGACCTCCTGTATCCTTCGAGGAGTTGATGGAGAGAGCCGCGGAGGAGATTGAAGGGGAGGCAGCCAATCCCGAATTCTATAAAAGGTTGGCAAAGATGAGCGAGCCCGAGGCGAGGCAGCCAGAAGGAAGAAGGCGAGAGGAGCCCAGGGGCTAGGGGTTCGAAAGACCACCTCGGGTTTGGAGGAACCAAGAACCCAACAACAGGTTGGGCTGGAGGAACCAGGAAGGACCCGCGCGAGGTCAGGATGAGAGGTACCAAGGAAGGGAGGCAGGAGGAGTGAATCAGGGATGGAGGCAGGGTCCCAGACCCCCTCACCCCCCGAGGGAGCAAGCCATGGCGGTAGGCCGAGGGAGAAGAGGTAGAGGAGCAAGAGGAGGAAGAGGAAGAGCTGGAAGAGAGGACAGGGTGGCGTTGCCTTACTGTGATTTTCATCAGGAAGAAGGTCACGCGATCGCCACCTGCCCAGAGTTCTTGGAAATGAGGGAAAGAGGACAGCCGCGGCGGCCGCATGCCAGAATTGAGGAAGTGCTTCCAGAGGCAGAAGAGGACCGGTGTGAGGATAGGGCAGATACAGGAACCAGGGGGGAATCGGGGTGATTCACGGTGGGGTTGGGATAGAGGCCTCTCGCAAGAGAAGCTTCCAGGCCATGTTCCGAAGGGACGTCGCGTCGACCTCCCAGACCCCACCCCCCTCCGAGAAGCTCACCTTCTCCTCAGAAGATATGCCAGACTACGAAGACCCATTCTGCGACGCCCTGGTGATCCAGACGGCAATAGAAAACTTCACGGTCTCTCGGATCCTGGTGGACAACGGGAGCTCGGTGAATGTGATCTTCAAAAAAGCTTTCGACGCGATGGAGGTAGAGAAGAAGAGAGTGCAGGCCTCCGACGGACCACTGTTTGGTTTCTCGGGAGAGAGGAAGGAGGTCGAGGGAGGCGTAGGTCTCCAGGTGACGCTAGGAGGAGTCCCAAGAAACTGTCGGTTCGTCATCGTGGACGCTCCGAGCAGCTATAACGCCATCTTCGGAAGACCCCTCATCAGCGCCTTCCGGTGCGTGCCCTCGTCATACCATCAGTGCTTAAAGCTCCATAGTGGAGGAGTCCAGATCCGCGTCCGAGGAGATGCTAAGGTGGCGAGGCAGTGCTACGTGACTGCCGTCAACACCATTTCATGGATGGCGGATGCCGAAAAGATGGATGAAGAGATGGTGAGGCCGGAGGGGCCAGGAGAGGAAGAGGAGAAGGGAGAAGAAGGGGGAGAGGGCGATGCCCGAGAGGAGTTGATGGAGGTTGCTCGTGAGGAGCAGGAGGTCGAGGTGTTGGAGGTTGCTCGTGAGGAGCAGGAGGTCGAGGTGTTGGAGGTTGCTCGTGAGGAGCAGGAGGTCGAGGTGTTGGAGGTTGCTCGTGAGGAGCAGGAGGTCGAGGTGTTGGAGGTTGCTCGTGAGGAGCAGGAGGTCGAGGTGTTGGAGGTTGCTCGTGAGGAGCAGGAGGTCGAGGTGTTGGAGGTTGCTCGTGAGGAGCAGGAGGTCGAGGTGTTGGAGGTTGCTCGTGAGGAGCAGGAGGTCGAGGTGTTGGAGGTTGCTCGTGATGAGCAGGAGGTTGAGGTGTTGGAGGTTGCTCGTGAGGAGCAGGAGGTCGAGGTGTTGGAGGTTGCTCGTGAGGAGCAAGAGGTCGAGGTGTTGGAGGTTGCTCGTGAGGAGCAGGAGGTCGAGGTGTTGGAGGTCGCTCGTGAGGAGCAGGAGGTCGAGGTGTTGGAGGTCGCTCGTGAGGAGCAGGAGGTCGAGGTGTTGGAGGTCGCTCATGAGGAGCAGGAGGTCGAGCCGATGGAGGCGGAAGGAGCTGCAGGGGAAAAGTCCCGGGAGGAGGGGCGAGAAGCAAAGGGCCAGTGGGAAGAGCCAGCCCGGCTCGAGCCGGCAGAAGAGGTGATAGAGATGGAGGTTACCACCCAGGCAGGAAGGGTGGAGAAGGTGCGGATCAGCGGGGGCCTCGGCCCGGAGGACCAGAGAAGGATGCTGGAGTGCATCCAGAAGAACATGGACATCTTCGCGTGGAGCGCAGCGGACATGCCAGGCATCGAGGCGGACGTGGCTTGCCATCGTCTCAACCTCGATCCAGAAGCCCGCCCCATCCGGCAGAAGAGAAGGGTTATAGCTGACAAGCTCGAAGGACCGATCCGCGAGGAGGTGGCGAAACTCCTCGAGGCAGGTTTTGTAACGGAGATCCAGTATCCAGGCTGGGTCTCCAATGTCGTAATGGTAAAAAAGGCCGATGGCCGCTGGCGTATGTGTGTGGACTTTTCATTGTTAAATAAGGCCTGTCCTAAGGATTGTTATCCCTTGCCTCGGATCGACGCGCTGGTTGACTCAGCCGTCGGTTTTTCTGTGATGAGTTTTTTGGATGCTTTTTCAGTTATCACCAAATAAGAATGCACCCCCCGGACGTCAAAGATGTCTCGTTCATCACCAGGGAGGGATGCTACTGCTATAAGATGATGCCCTTCGGGCTGAAAAATGCAGGAGCAACCTACCAGAAGATGATGGATCGGGTATTTAAGAAGCAAAGGGGAAGGAACCTGGAGGTCTACGTGGATGACCTTATGATAAAGAGCAAGTGTGTGAGCTCTCACATCCAGGACCTCGAGGAGACCTTCGCCACCCTACGCAAGTACAAGATGCGCCTGAACCCCCTGAAGTGTGTGTTCGGGGCCAGCAAAGGGAAGTTCCTCGGGCACCTTCTCACCCCCTGGGGGGTAGAACCTAACCCGGACAAGGTTAGGGCTATAATGGAGCTGGGGTCGCCACGGAACGTCAAGGAAGTTCAGCGCTTGACCGGAAGACTCGCCGGGCTGAACAGGTTTCTATCCCGGGCAGGGGAAAAATGCTCCCCCTTCTTCAAAGTGCTACGAGGCAATCGAAAGTTTGAGTGGACGAGAGAATGCGAGGAGGCCTTTCAGGCCTTGAAGAGCCAACTCACCAAGGCTCCGCTACTGCAAAGTCCCAAAGAGGGGGAGGATCTACATTTGTATCTCGGGGTCGGGGCGGAGGCCGTAAGTTCCGTCCTGGTTCGAGAGGAAGGAAAGAAGCAGCTGCCAGTCTACTACGTAAGCAGGGTCCTGAGGGAAGCGGAGCTCAGGTATCCAATTTTAGAGAAGTTGGCCTTTGCCCTGGTCATCGCAGCAAGGAAGCTCAGGCCATACTTCCAGGCTCATTCGATCCAAGTAGTGACGGACCATCCACTCCGCCAGATCTTCGAAGGAGTGGAGCACTCGGGAAGACTCGCAAAATGGTCGATCGAGCTAAGTGAATTCAACATTACCTTTGTCCCTCGATTATCTATGAAGGCGCAGGTGGTGGCTGATTTCATGACAGACTTCGTGGCCGAGTTGAGAGAAGACGGAGCCCCTCGTCACGTTCCATGGAAGCTGCTGGTGGACGGGGCTTCGGGCAAGAACTCTCTCGGAGGAGGGGTGGTGCTGGAGAGTCCCCACGGAGTAAAGATAGAGCAGACGCTAGTGATACACTTCCCAATCACCAACAACCAGGCGGAGTATGAGGCTGTGATCGCCGGCCTGCGGTTGGCCCAGGAGCTCGGGGTCCATGACGTGGAGGTACTCATGGATTCCATGATAATAGCTTCTCAGATAAGGGGAGAGTTCGAAACAAGGGAACCTGTGCTCATGAAGTATTTAGCAAAAGTCAAAGGTCTCGTGGGGACGTTCAAAACTTTCTCCATCCGGCATGTCCCTCGAGAGGAGAGCACCCCGGCAGATCGGTTGGCAAAATCTGGTCCTCGAGCCGGAGGGACCCTGACGGACCTATTCCGTCCTTCGATTGAAGAGGGAGAGCTCATGGAAGTAGAACAACGGCCCTCCTGGAAGGATCCCTTCGTCACCTTCCTGACAACGGGAAAATTTCCGGAAGAAGTTCCGGACCAGAGGCGCTTCCGGTATAAGTCTGCCTACTACGTGCTCCATGAGGGTGACTTGTATCGGAAGACCCTCTCGGGCCTCCTGGCCCGATGCATCTCGGAGGAAGAGGTCCCAAGGATCTTGGAAGAAGTCCACTCCGGCGAGTGCGGCAGCCACTCGGGGAGCAGGATGCTGGAGGCAAGAATAGTAAGGCAGGGGTACTTATGGCCAACCCTAAGCAAAGACGCGGCAGCCTTCGCCAAGAGATGCCAGAAGTGCCAAATGTTCGCCCCGCTTCAGCTCATGCCAGCTCAGAGGCTGAAGAGTATCACGGCGCCCTGGCCATTCGCCATATGGGGAATGGATCTGGTAGGACCCTTCCCCCAGGCTAGTGAGCAGAGGAGATTTCTCCTAGTCATGATTGACTACTTCACAAAGTGGCTGGAGGTCAAGGCGTTGGCTAAGGTCACCTCCCAGGTAATCCGCAACTTCGTATGGGGGGAGATCATTTGTCGACATGGGCTTCCGCAGGCCATAGTCACGGATAATGGACCACAGTTCGCAAGCGAGGAATTCATCAGCTTCTGTGGTCAGCTGGGGATAGACCTTAGGTTTGCGTCCGTCCACCATCCCAGGAGCAACGGGCAGGTAGAGGCAGCGAACAAGGTCATCGTGAACTTGCTCAAGAAGAAGGTGGAAAATCTCAAAGGCAATTGGGTGGAACAGCTCCCCTCGGTCCTATGGGCTTTAAGAACCACCCCCAACACCGCCACGGGAGAGACCCCTTTCAGGCTCTCTCACGGCTGCGAGGCGTTCATCCCCATAGAGTTCGAGATTACAACACCACAGGTCACGGTCGCCGCAAATGGAGAGGAAGATTGGAGAGCCGAGAACGAGGAGGAGTTGCGGCTCTCCCTCGACCTCATCGAAGAAGCTCGGGATCGAGCAGCCATCCATCAAGAAGAGGTCAAGCGGCGGATGGCCAAGTATTTTGACAGGCACGTCAGGATCAAGCAGTTCGAGAAGGGAGATCTGGTACTCAAGAAGGTCGACGCGGCGGGGAGATCCGCCGCGGTGGGAAAACTTAACCCCAACTGGGAAGGCCCCTATGTCGTGGAAGAAGCACTAAAGTCTGGGGGGTATCGCCTTCAGAATGTGGAGGGCCAGCTCCTCAGCCACACATGGAGTGGCGACGACCTTAAACGCTTTTATCCTTAGTACCATGTAATAATGATGTTTTTTGAATAAAAGCATTTTGTTTAAACTATGTGTATGAAAATGATGCTACAGCTCGCAGGAGAGACCCTGGATGTTCCAGAGGTTGGCCCCGAGCAGACCCGCTGTCCAGGCTCTCATCTAGCTGGCAGGTCCGAAGGCTCACTCGGTGGCAGGTTCTATGTTCCAGAGGTTGGCCCCGAGCAGACCCGCTATCCAGGCTCTCATCTAGCTGGCAGGTCCGAAGGCTCACTCGGTGGCAGGTTCTATGTTCCAGAGGTTGGCCCCGAGCAGACCCGCTGTCCAGGCTCTCATCTAGCTGGCAGGTCCGAAGGCTCACTCGGTGGCAGGTTCTATGTTCCAGAGGTTGGCCCCGAGCAGACCCGCTGTCCAGGCTCTCATCTAGCTGGCAGGTCCGAAGGCTCACTCGGTGGCAGGTTCTATGTTCCAGAGGTTGGCCCCGAGCAGACCCGCTGTCCAGGCTCTCATCTAGCTGGCAGGTCCGAAGGCTCACTCGGTGGCAGGTTCTATGTTCCAGAGGTTGGCCCCGAGCAGACCCGCTGTCCAGGCTCTCATCTAGCTGGCAGGTCCGAAGGCTCACTCAGTGGCAGGTTCTATGTTCCAGAGGTTGGCCCCGAGCAGACCCGCTGTCCAGGCTCTCATCTAGCTGGCAGGTCCGAAGGCTCACTCGGTGGCAGGTTCTATGTTCCAGAGGTTGGCCCCGAGCAGACCCGCTGTCCAGGCTCTCATCTAGCTGGCAGGTCCGAAGGCTCACTCGGTGGCAGGTTCTATGTTCCAGAGGTTGGCCCCGAGCAGACCCGCTGTCCAGGCTCTCATCCAGCTGGCAGGTCCGAAGGCTCACTCGGTGGCAGGTTCTATGTTCCAGAGGTTGGCCCCGAGCAGACCCGCTGTCCAGGCTCTCATCTAGCTGGCAGGTCCGAAGGCTCACTCGGTGGCAGGTTCTATGTTCCAGAGGTGGGCCCCGAGCAGACCCGCTGTCCAGGCTCTCATCTAGCTGGCAGGTCCGAAGGCTCACTCGGTGGCAGGTTCTATGTTCCCGAGGTTGGCCCCGAGCAGACCCGCTGTCCAGGCTCTCATCTAGCTGGCAGGTCCGAAGGCTCACTCGGTGGCAGGTTCTATGTTCCAGAGGTTGGCCCCGAGCAGACCCGCTGTCCAGGCTCTCATCTAGCTGGCAGGTCCGAAGGCTCACTCGGTGGCAGGTTCTATGTTCCAGAGGATGGCCCCGAGCAGACCCGCTGTCCAGGCTCTCATCTAGCTGGCAGGTCCGAAGGCTCACTCGGTGGCTGTCTCTCAATTCTCAAGAGATGATCTCAAGAGCATTCGCATAGACCACGCGCCGGAGAGAGGATCACACCCCACTCTCTTGACTACTTAAGCGAAACCCCGTGATACGCGAATGGTAAGGTTCACTTGGTACGAGAGATCGAAGGGGAGCGACCGACCTAAGTCATCTTCGAACATTCGCGGGGTAGCCAAGACAGTCACGTCACGACCCGGCGTCCTAATGAGCCTAGCGAGACGTGGCAGCGAATAAGAAGAATCGACGTCCTAATGAGCCTAGCGAGACGTGGCAGCGAATAAGAAGAATCGACGTCCTAATGAGCCTAGCGAGACGTGGCAGCGAATAAGAAGAATCGACGTCCTAATGAGCCTAGCGAGACGTGGCAGCGAATAAGAAGAATCGACGTCCTAATGAGCCTAGCGAGACGTGGCAGCGAATAAGAAGAATCGACGTCCTAATGAGCCTAGCGAGACGTGGCAGCGAATAAGAAGAATCGACGTCCTAACGAGCCTAGCGAGACGTGGCAGCGAATAAGAAGAATCGACGTCCTAATGAGCCTAACGTGGTATGGCAGCGATTGAGGAAAAAGCTGAGAATAATGCACAGTGTAATCAATGAAGTACATCTTTTACAAGCACTCGCCGGTTCAAGATTACAATCAAAAGTATAACTGCAAAAAGAGGAAATACAAAAAGCCCTTCTCAAGGATCCACAGACTTCTCGCTTGAAGATCCGCCGCTCTCGTCAGAGTCTGGAACGAGGGAATCTTCTCGCGGCTCGACGTGGTCATCCTCGGGAAGGGAATCGGGATATACAGCTCGGGGACGACCTGACGAGCGGAAAGGCGTTCGGCCTCCGCCTTCAGGTATCCCGCTCGCCTCAGCACCTGCAGCGCATGCTTGACGGCATTCTGCGCATTCTCTTGCATCAGCTGCTCCAACTCGTGATGGGGATAAAAATGGCCCCCGCTCCCCGGGTCGAGTGCTGACGCACCGGCCTCTCGCAATCGTTGGACCTCGGCTTTGGCCAGGCGGATTTCATCCTCAAGGCCGGCCACCCGAGCACGGAGCATCTCGGCAGCCGTGGTATCCTGAAATTAATGATAACAAAGGTTAGTAAGAATAAAGTCGTCACTCGGCAACAAGTCATTCGCGAGAAAGGCGAAAGCACACATACCTCTGCGACAGGACGGTTGGCGAGAAGGGTCTCCGCAGCCGTCAGCTTGGTCCTAAGCTCCATCGCCTCAGCAGAAGCAACGGACCGGGACTCCTCAACCGCTGCCAAGTCCCGCGCCAATTTGATGCTCCGGCGCGAAGACATGTGCGCGAGCTCGAGCGCCCGCAGCATGGCCCTGGCACTCTCATGCGCGAGAATCTGGGTCGTCTCGGCATCATAAACTTCGACGTCTTCTCGGCCATAGAGGGCATACGCGATGGCGTAAGCCTCCCCGCTGGCGAGATCGCTCTCTATCCACGATGGATGGAGGGTGGAGAGCGAGACCCGGTTAGCATTTCGGTCCCACTTGACCAAGGGAGCCCCCGAGGGGTCCATGTACTTCTCGCCGCTGGGGAAGTTCCGATGGTCCCTGGGAAGTGGGGGCGGCGGCAACGACGGTCCCGCGCGAGGGGTGGTCTCTCCTGGCACACTCGTCCCCAGCGCTTGGATCTGAGCATTCGCCGCGAGGGTCTCGCCCAGGATCCCCTTCCCCTTGGCGGAAGGGGGGGTTTTTGGATTTCTTGGAGGTGGAAGGGGTCGGCGCCGCTGGCTTGCGCTTCTTCCCGCCAGGCTTGGAGGAAGAAGGTTCCTCCCGGCAGGCATCCGCGGCGGCCTGCGCGAGAGCGAGGGTAGATCCGGAAGGACGCGGCGGATGGAGAGGGAAATGGCGCACACCTGTACAATGTAACGAACGGTTCTAGCGAATGATGTATAAATTACAAAGCGAAAGCGAATGAAGTCTCGAACACTTACCCTCGCCCTGCGGAATAGGTGGAAGCGAGTTGACATTCCGCCGGAGATAGACGAGATCCATCCCGTGCTCCAGGATGTATTGGTGGAGTTTGGCCTCGTGCCCCCCTAGGGTCGGGGGGCGGAAGGTTGACTCCTCCTCCTGCACCGGCGCGAGGAGGGTGTTCCCTAGGCTCCCGCTTACGAAAATAAAGCGGCGAACCCAGTCATGGTTCTTGTTCGGGAGCCCGTAGTGCTTTAGGGGGCTCTGTCCCGAGAAGAATGAGATACCATGGGTGCAGCGGAAGGTATAGAGCTTGCGGAAGACGGGCAGCGAGAACTCGATCCCCTCTTCTCGCAGGTAGCTCGCGTACCCGACCAGCATCGCAATGGAGTTGGGGTTGAGCTGGCCGGGCACGACCCCATAGTATCTGAACGTCTGGCGGAGTTCCGGCCAGATCGGGAGGCGAAACCCCACCTCGAAGTGCTCTAGCGGGATCGCGAGAGCACAAGGCGAGATGGAATTCAGGCGCTCATCCGGCCTGGGCTTTCGCGCCTCGAAACCCGGCGGGACGTAGTCGGCGACGGCAGACAGGTAGGCCTCCTCAGAGAGGTCGCGGGAATCGAAGACGTGGTTGGCGAATGCGCTAGCGCACTTGGCTTTGCCTTTCGCATCGCCGCCCATTTTTGCGAATGAAGAAGAAAAGAGGAGCAGCAGACGAGGAAGAAGCGCGAGTGCTAGCGCAGGGGAGGAAAGCGGATGGTTAGGTATTTAATACGGTGGTTGAGAGACCTATTTATAGAGGGACTAAACGGCGTTTGGACTTTCGAGACCTCGGGTGTGCGGATAGCCATCGCGCCCTCCCGACGCCTCGAAGCCCGAGCCGGTACCTCTCGCCCATTAATGGCAAATGCACTGTCTATTCATTCCGAGGCTACGCAACGAAATAGGAAAAGCATCCGGCTTAAGGTTATCACTCGGCAAAACCCAAGTAGAGTTATGAGATACGAAAGATAAATAAAGAAGCATTCGCAAAGCATAGAAAAATTATTACAGATAAAAACAATGTTCAACATTCGCAGCACAAGGAAAGAAAAGAAAACAACAAGAGGGATGGACGTTGGGAAGGTCAGATCTCCTCCCAGACCCATCGACCTCGTTTTCGCGACCCAGCTTCCGTGGGCGCTCGCCGGCGGTAGAGCGCGAGCATACTGGTGATTTCCTGGGAAGCAAGGTGGAGTTGGTCCCGGGCTCGCGCGGCATGCCTTGCGGGAGACAACTCCCCTCCTTCACCCCCCAGCCGCTCCACCGCCGCGAGAAGATGCGAGTGACTTCGTCGAAGGTCCTTCAGCTCCCGCGTGACTCCCAGCCGCACCTCATCCACCTGACCGGCGACGTTTCGCTGGATATGGATAAGCTTCCCCAGGACCTCCGAGATCCGATCCTTCAGGGTCGCGTGATCCGAGGAATCACCCAGGAAGTCAGCGAGATCCCCAGGGGAAGGGAGAGGCGAGAGCATTCCCTCTCCCCCCTCGTAGTAGGAGTCGAGGGGGGAGGCTTCTCGATAGCCTGCGGAATCACAACTAGGATTAGCGGTGATAAAGTATGCGAGTGCAATAGAGGCGGGTGAGTGAACTGACCTGGGATGGGATCCGGGTGACCCGAAGGACGAGACGAATGCGGGTGCGTCCCAGACAGCCAGGCGGGAGGTAAGACCTTTCCTTTTCCTGGACGGTAAGGCTGTGAAGAAGGGGCCGGAGCCTCCGCACGGTCATCAGCACAGAGATGTTGATCCAGCTCTCGCTCAGGGGAGACCCTCCGTTCATTCGCGGTGGCAGAAAGGTTCACCTGAGCAGGAGGACTGGGAGGGATGGAGTCCCGCAGCGGGACGCTAGTGTTGAGGGCTGCGAAAAGATAGTGGTTAATAGCCGACAACATAAAAAGGAGTAGCGAGAAGGTTCACAACTCACGAGATTGGGGTACAGTCTCTCCAGGAGGAGGCGGAGGAGCAAGATCCGAATCGGGAGGAGGTATCTCGTCCGCGGGAGGTGGCACCACCACACTGCTCAGAACGGCCCCATGGTCGTCCTCAGGTACCGAAGCCCCCTGCGAATGGTCAGAATAAGTGCAGGGTAAGAGACAAGAACCAAATGGAGACAAGAAGAATCCTCATACCAGCACCGCGGGGTCCGGAGGGGCATCCGCCAGCGTATCCGTCGGAGACTCCGAAGCAGTCTCGCCTCTCTGACGATTCAGCCGAATCGTCTTGGCTCGACGCGAGACATAGGGGGCGCTCGGGTCCCGTTTGGACATTAGCCAGGGGGCAAATTTGGATGCTCTGGGGGCAGTCACAGCTTGGGCCGCAGCTAGGCGGTCGATCATCTCTCGCGAGAGGGGTTTCGCAGAAGGTTTGTGGAAAGACATTGGGAAGTGGAGGAACTCCGAGCCGAGATAAGAGAGTGGTCCAGGAAAACCTGACATGAGGATATATATATAAGGTGGCGGTGGGACCCACGGAATCTCATGGATCCAGTCAGCAGACACTCACCGAATACAGGGTTGGACTGTTCTTTACGATCGTAAGAACCGCTCGTAAAGAGCGGGGATTGTGTACAACCCGTATTCGCCGAGTGGGCCCCCCAGCCAACTGGCGAAACCTGGGTCGTCCGGATCATTCGCCGGGTCACTCGCCCAGGCTAAATGAGGTAAAAATGCCCTCAAGATGGTGGAGGTAAGCTAGAGGAAAGAAGACGCTAGGCGAGTGGTGCCCTCACGGACCACTCGCCCAGAAGTGAGAGCATTCGCCCAGACAGGGGACCACTCGCCCAGAAGCGTGAGCATTCGCCCAGACAGGCGGGTGCCCAGCGAATGGTGCCCTCACGGACCATTCGCCCAAATGGGTGTGAGGGGAAAATGACCAGGATACCCCTGGTGGGCTGCAAATAGCCCTTCGGAACAGCGGAGTTAGGCTGTTAGCAGACCAATTAGGGGTGCAATTAGTAAAATTAAAAGGCGGATTCAGGCTATTTACAGACCAGCCTAGGAAAACTATAAATAGACCCTTAAGGGCACCTTGGAGGAGATCCGATTTTTAGAGAATCCTCTCCTCTAGGCTAGTTTTGGTTGGCAGCCAGTGCCCTCCAAGGTGTCCGGTTGAGCTTTGGTTTGGGAGGGGAAGCTCTCTAAGATCTTCCGGGTGTGTGGCGGGACCTCCTCGCTTCAGCCTTGGGTCTATTCCGTTTCCAGCATCTGCCGTCAAGAGAGTCTAGTGAGGGAGAAATAAGCCTCGGCTACACCCCCAGTGGGTCCGAACTCAAGAGACCAGTTGCTGGTTTCAACATATATTATGAAAAAAAATGAAAATTCATAAAATATAATTTCTATTTGTATAAGTACACAATATCCCTATAATAAAAATAATGATGGAAATTCATAAAATTCATAAACTTTTTAATAGACCTACTACACCTACTATGGTAGGTAATCATTATGCCTCCAAAACTAATTTCGAAATATAATGGTTTAAAATGATTTTTTGTTAAAATATAAATGTTTTTGAAAAAATAATTATAAAATATTGATGTATATTTTTTACGGTCATTTTGAGTACTCATATGTATAAGTTGCGGGGGAAGCCCGCCGTCGTCGGTCGGGTATTGTCGAATGCGGGCGCAGTTCGCTCGAATGCGGGCGCAGCCCGATCGAATGCGGGCGCAGCCCGCTCGAATGAGGGCGCAGCCCGCTAAGAGTCAGCGAGCACGGGCGAAGCCCATGCGGAGCTGCACGTATATATATAAAGTAGACAAAATATCTAAATCAGTCCCTAAACTTTAATTCGAAGTTGAAATTGAGTCCCAGAGTTTCAAATGATTGAAATTAATTCTAATAGGTTCTAACATTTTTGAAATAATTTCTAGTTATCTTTAGCATATGAGACATGAATATGAGGTGCCCATATGACTTATCTTTTGCATATGATACATGAATATGATTATTTTTAAATAGGAGAAATATGATAATTTTATGATAATAGATGTTGCAATATTTAAGATCAAAAGTTATAGTAATGTTGGTGACCAAAATATCCATAAAAACATTGTGCTTAATGCTAGGAAGCCCAACGTTTTGTGCTAAGACCCTCTGGGATAAGGAGAAGCTAGCTTTCTGTAGCGGATTGCCGCCGCATTAGAATCCTCACACACACACCCACACACATAAGTGACAGGGCACGGGGCCCCCGGTGAGGCAAATATTTGGCGGGCGGCATCGTTCGACGGCGGACGACATCGTTCGGGCGAGAGTTCTTGCGGGCAGAGGAACAGGCAGAGCGAAATATTAGATCAGGGAGAGGCGTGGAAGTTGTCGAGGAATGTATCTAGGTTAAGCAGCGCGTGAGCATTATTACAGATTGCACCCCTCTTATTGTTGAGAATTGTGAAGTGAGCTAGCGAGGAGAATATATCAGAGAAAGGAGGATACTTGAGCGGTCTGAATAGGCAGTCTCAGTGAGAGCGAACTTGGAGTAAGTTCGGCAGAGGAGCTTGGGCGGTCTGAATAGACGGTCTCAAGTGGGAATGAACTCAGAGTGAGTTCAGAGCGACCTAGAGCAAGGTTCGCGAGTTGTGTGAGATCACTGAGATAGCGCAGGTGCTAGCGGGTAGTGCAGGCGGTAGCAGTTTCTTGTGGTTTGACGGTCTGCATCTGCGGTCTCGTCAGGAGAGTGTGCAAGCAGCGAGCTCGCGTGGTCTGAGATAGCGCATGCGCTAGTGCTAGCGCAGGAGCTAGCGAGGAGAGGAGAAGCGGACTCTGTCTGCAACCAGTTGTTGTTTCTTATTCTCGGCTGTTATGAATCAAGTTGTATGCGACTTGTATTCAGTCTTTTCTCTTGTAATTATTTTAACTACTTGTCAAGCAATAAAGAAGTAAGATTTGTTCATTCTTGGTGTACGTGTCTCAGTGTTTCATAGATTTTGAAAATTTCACATGATATCAGAGTTAGGTTGGAACAAGCACTGAGTTACAAGTACTGAGCAACCAAGATGGATGACGGAGGAGGCTATGCGAGAGGTCTTGGCATTGAGTTGCTTACTCAGACCAATTACAAGAAGTGGAAGTCTTGTATGAAAAGTTACCTGCTTGGAGAGGACATATGGGAGGTCGTTGGTGGAGATGAGCAAGAGGAAGTTGTAGCTGTCAGAGACAATGGTCCAGCTGTGAGAGCTTGGAGGATGACTAATGCCAAGGCGAAGTTCACTCTGAAGAGAGCAATTTCACCTGACTTGTTCGACCACATCATAGGTTGCAAGTCAGCATCTGGCATCTGAAAAGCCCTCGATGGGCTATTCAACAAGAAGAATATAACTCGGTTATAGTTCCTGGAGAATGAGTTGGCGCGGTCCACTCAAGGAGAGTTGTCGATATCCACCTTCTTCCTGTAGGTGAAGAATCTATGTGCAGAGATCTCAGCCTTGGATCATGATGAGCCGATCTCTGAAGCGAAGCTAAAGAGGCATATACTTTGAGGCTTGCGGAAGGAGTATACTGTGTTTGTTACGTTTGTGCAAGGATGGGTTGCTCAGCCTTCCCTACTGGAGCTGGAGAACCTGTTGTCGTCACAGGAGAGCTTGGCGAAGCAGATGGCAGGAGTGTCTATCTCAGGGGGGGGATAGCGAGGTGTTGTTCTCAGGCAAGAAGAATACCTGGGACAAGAAGAAGACCTGGGACAAGAAGAAGAAGAACTCCGGAGATGGGTCGTCAACGTCATCTCAAGGAGATAGAGGGAAGTTCCTTCCTGCTCGTGATGAGAGAGGGAGATCTCTTTGCTATGCCTGCAAGAAGTACGGACACATAGCAAAGGACTGACGGTCTAATCTGAAAGTCGGGCACATTGCTGAGAAGGAAGGAGGCCACTGGAGAGGTGGAGCGAGAGGTGGAGGTCACCAGGGTAGTGAAGGCGGAGACAACTGCTTCCTGCCTGAGATGACGGCCACGTCTGTCGATGCCTTAGCCTCCGTAAATTTTGAGAATGACTGGATAGTGGATTCCTGTTGCGGGCACCATCTCAGTGGAGATGTGTCCAAGTTTACCTCTCTAAAGGCATATGGAGGAACGAATGTTATTATCATTGTGGATAATACGGTGCGTCCAGTTGAGCAAGAAGGGATGGTATCCCTTGGAAGTGAAGAGAAGCCCATGACACTGAAGAGCGTGTATCATGTGCCGGGAATAAAGAAGAATCTCTTCTCGGTTGCAAATGTAGTGGATGTAGGATACCACGTGCTGTTTGGACCAAAGGAGGTGAAGTTTCTGAAGAACCTGTCATCTGTTAATGCTGACATCACACTCACCCGGAGAAGGGTGAAGGATTTGTATGTTCTGTCTACAAATGCCTATGTGGACAAGCTAAAGACGAATGACAGCGCTGCGATCTGGCATGAGAGGCTAGGTCATGTGGGGATGGACAAGCTGAAGATGATGGCTGCAAAGGGCCTGGTGTGTGGCCTGACTAATCTCTCTTCCTACGGCGACGGCCATGTGTGTGTGGGTTGTCAATATGGAAAGTCACATCGACTTCCGTTTGATAAGTCGGAGACAAGGTGTAAGGAACCTCTTGAGTGTGTACACGCTGATGTGATGGGGTCGTGCGCCACCCTTACTTATGGAGGCAATAAGTATGTGTTGGCTCTGGTGGATGACTACACCTGCTACACGTGGGTTTATTTTCTGAAGGAGAAGTCAGAAGTGTTTATGAAGTTCCAGGAGTGGAAGGAACTTGTGGAGGGGAGGCTGAACCTGAGGGTGAAGAAGCTGAGAAGTGATAATAGGGTGGAGTTTACCTTTAACGAGTTTGCTTCTTTCTGCAGGAAATTCGACATTCGGCGAGAGCTCTATTGCGCTCATACCCCTCGGCAAAATGGGGTTGCAGAGAGAAAGATCCACCATCTGGTGGAGACAACCAGGAGTTGGCTACATGCCAAGGAGATTCTCAAGGCCTTATGGGCGGAGGGAATGACGTGTGCTACCCACGTGATCAATCGGCTACCTCTGAGTCCTAACAGGATGGTATCTCCACACCAGCTCATGTTCGAAGAGAATCCAAATATGGGTCACATGAGAGTGTTTGGTTCTACCTGCTTCGTGCACGTCCCAGATACCCAGAGAACCAAGTTGGAGCCGAAAGCATGGAAGTGCGTCTTCATCGGCTACGATGAGAAGAAGAAGGGGTGGAAGTGCATGGATCCGCAGACCCACAAGTTCATCGTCTCGCGCAACATGGTGTTTGACGAACTTATCTCATATCAGGGAGTCTCTTCTGTGGTGCTGTCGGAGAGTGGAAATTCTAGCATGAGTGAAGAGAGAGTCACTGAGGACTCTACTGTAGAGTTAGAGCTATCTCCCAGTGCCCCATCGCCATCTGGCTCAGGGGGAGCTTCAAGTTCTAGAAGATGGGGGAGCAGTGCTCCAAGAGATGATGAGAGAAGAGCTGCAGAGGAGGAGTCTACCTGAGTGGTAGAGAGTGGCCAAGCCTTGAGAAGGTCGAAGCGGTCCATCGTTCCGCCTTCTCGTTATAAGGAGGGGAACTTCGTGAGTTTGATCTCTTGCTTCTTCGCAGGACCACTCGACGAGAGGGAACCTGCCCACTTTGAAGATGTTGTTGGCACCAAGGAGTGGGATGTGGCCATGGATGAGGAGATGAAAGCTTTGGAGAAGAATGAGACATGGGACCTTGTTCCCATGGTGGAGGGCATCAAACCTGTCACCTGCAAATGGGTGTACAAGGTTAAGAAGAAAGTCGATGGAGGAGTAGAGCGGTACAAGACTAGGCTGGTCGCTCGAGGTTTCTCACAAACCTATGGAGAGGACTACAAGGAGATGTTTAGTCATGCGGCAAAGATGACGTCAGTGAGGATGGTCATTACTCTGGCAGCGTGCCGAGGGTGGAAGCTGAGGCAGCTTGATGTGAAGAACGTGTTCCTGTACGGAGAGATTGACAAGGACATATTCATGGTGCAACCACTTGGATATGTGTCCAAGTCACACCCACATCACGTATGCAAGCTGAAGAAGGCTCTCTACGGGTTGAAACAGGCGTCGAGAGCCTGGTATGGGAAGATTGCGGAGTACCTGCAGTTATATGGTTATGATGCCTCAGACTCAGACTCTAGCATGTTCGTGAAGAAGAGTGGAGATCATCAAATTTTGGTGCTGCTGTACGTCGACGACATGATCGTGATCGGGAAAAATAGTGAAGAGGTCGCGGCGCTGAGACTGCAGTTATCTATTCGGTTTGCGATGAAGGATCTTGGTGAACTGCACCATTTCCTTGGACTTCAGGTGGAGAAGAGAAGTGACAGACTGTTCGTTTCCCAGAGAGCTTATGCTGAGAAGATCGTCGAGAGATTCGGCATGAAGGAGGGGAAGAGCAGCTATGTTCCACTGGAGGTTGGGTTGAAGCTTCGGAAAGAAGAAGGGATGATTCTCTCTGATTCGAAGGTCTTCCGTGCACTGATGGGGAGTTTAATCTACCTGACTATCACGAGGCCGGACATCGCTTTTGTCGTCGGTCGAGTTAGTCGGTACATGCAGGAGCTGCGGAAGCCTCATCTGGAGGCAGCTAAAGGAATTCGGAAGTACGTGAAGGGGACCCTTGAGATGGGGTTGTCTTATGGAGAGAAGTCTGACTTCAAGCTGCACGGGTACACAGATGCAGATTACGGAGGTGACGTTGATGATCGCAAGTCGACCTCAGGTCACGTGTTTCTATGTGGAGTTGCTGCTATCTCGTGGTGTAGCAAGAAGCAGAATTCTAACTCCTTATCCACCACAGAGGCTGAGTACAAGATGTCGTACTTAGCAGCCTAGGAGTGTGTCGGCTGAGGAGGCTGGTGGAAGACGTGGACGAGAAGGTCAGTGGACCTACTGTTCTTCATGGCGACAACGAGAGCGCCTTGAAACTGGTAACCAACCCAGTGTATCACGCAAGAACAAAGCACATTGAGATCGAGCATCACTTCATCAGAGAGAAGGTGTTTGGTGGCTTGATTGCGGTGGAGCATGTGCGGAGCGAAGACAACATTGCGGATATTTTCACGAAGCTCTTATCTGCGGGGCCTTTCAGGAGGCTTCGCTCGCTGCTCGGAGTGGTTGACGGAGCTCACTTCAAGGGGGAGTGTTAAGAATTGTGAAGTGAGCTAGCACAGGCGCTAACGTTAGCGTCGGCGCTAGCCCAACTTCCAGTTGGCGGCTTCGGAATCTATAAATAGGGGGCAATTCCCCTACAGAATATATCAGAGAAAGGAGGAGACTTGAGCGATTTGAATAGGCGGTCTCAGTGAGAGCGAACTTGGAGTAAGTTCGGCAGAGGAGCTTGGGCGGTCTGAATAGGAGGTCTCAAGTGGGAGTGAACTCGGAGTGAGTTCAGAGCAACCTAGAGCAAGGTTCGCGAGTTGTGTGAGATCGCTGAGATAGCGCAGGCGCTAGCGGGTAGCGCAGGCGGTAGCGGCTTATTGTGGTTTGGCGGTCTGCATCTGCGGTCTCGTCAGGAGAGTGTGCAAGCAGCGAGCTCGCGCGATCTGAGCTAGCGCAGGCGCTAGCGAGGAGAGGATCGAAGCGGACTCTGTCTGTGACCAGTTGTTGTTTCTTATTCTCGGCTGTTGTGAATCAAGTTGTATGCGACTTGTATTCAGTCTTTTCTCTTGTAATTGTTGTAACTATTTGTCAAGCAATAAAGAAGTATTTTTTGTTCATTCTTGATGTACGTGTCTCAGTGTTTCATAGATTTTGAAAATTTCACACTTATTATTGAATTTACAAAAATCTCTCTTGAATATTACAAAACATAACATTTACTTCTCCTTAAATTCATATTTCATAACATACAAACTTAATATATCAACCCAAAATAAGAAAAAGACAACTAGATGAGGCTCAAACTTAATATATCAACGTTGCTAAGATATGAGAAGGTCCAACTCAATATCATGATGACAAATGAAAATATAACACAAAATTAAAGAATTTCATATATATTTTTGAACTATTATACGCACAATTACAATTACGACCAGGTCATAATCGCTGCGAACTGTAACAGATAAGCTAGTATCACAGATGCGACTTTTAAAAGTATTTTGGGATCTTTCAAATTATCTTTATCCAATTAATTAAGAATGTTTTAAAAAAAAGTAGATCGAATTGAGATAAAAAAAACTGCAATCAATATGTCTATTTATCTTTGTTTTATATCACCATCAACATTTTCATTTTATTTGTTCTTCTTCTATCTCTCTCTTTTTGGGCGGGGCGGTAAATGGTTGCAGAAAATGGTTGCAAGAGGACTAATTAGACTTTGATGATAGAATCGAGAAAATATTAGGCTCCAGAAAATGGTTGCAAGAGGACTAATTAGACTTTGATGATAGAATCGAGAAAATATTAGGCTCCGTTTGGGTTCGGAATTGAAATTGAAGGTCAAATTCAATTATAAATAACCTCCAATTCTAATTCCAAAACCGTCCATTCAATTCAAACGGAGAAAATTATAACCGCATGAGTTAAAATAAGAAGCCAAAGTTCGTTCCCGGGCGAAATCAATATCGTCCCCTATTTTTAGGCACCATATGTGATTTCAGTCACGAACGCGGTGTTTATGAACTGCCGTTCGTGAACGTTCGACCACCCCTGTCAAAATAGGAAAAGAAAGGAAGAAAAGCTTTCTTATTATTCACATTCACACCTATTACAGCCTATAGGTACAGGTATATATAGGAAACGAGAAACAAGAAAGAAAAGTAATTACAGGAATACCAAAAATACAGAATTTTACATATAAACAAAACATTTCATTTATAACACTCCCCCTCAAGTTTGGTCCACCTTGAATATATTGATCATTCCAAACTTGAATAAGAAATGTTTGTGCTTTTCTTTTCCAAGCCCTTTAGTTAAAAGATCAGCCGGCTGGTGTTCTCCTCTAATGTATTCAACTGTAATCTTGCCCTGTTGAATGAGGTCCCTTATTATATGGCAATCAATTTCTATATGTTTTGTCCTCTCGTGAAAGACAGGATTGGAAGCAATGCACAGAGCAGATTTGCTGTCACTGTAAATGGATGTTGCTTTGTCAAGTGTAATACCAATATCCTGTAAAATTCCAACAATCCATATAACTTCACTTGATGTTGAAGCAATAGATCTATATTCTGCTTCACATGATGATTTTGAAACCACATTTTGTTTCTTAGTTTTCCAAGATATCAAAGACTCTCCCAATTTAATGAAGAAACCGGTTAGAGACCTTCTTGTCATTAAACAAGATCCCCAGTCGGCATCACAGTGAGCAGACAGCTCGATCTTGCTGTGTTTGGAAAGAAAAAGACCATTGCCAATAGTGCCTTTTAAGTAGCATAAAATTTTTGTAGCAGCCTGCATATGAGATCTCTTGGGTTGATGCATGAACTGAGCCAATAAATTGACAGAATATGAAATATCTGGCCTAGTCATTCCCAGGTATATTAATCTTCCAATGAGTCTTTGATATTCAGTCTTGTTGGGTAAGAGGCTGTCGTCAGTATTGAGATTAAAGTGTTTGTCATATTCATAGCTAGTAAGCTTCAGATTTTGCTCTATTGGAGTTTCACTGGGCCGACAACCAGTCAAACCTGTATCGTTGAGCAAGTCCAGAATATATTTTCTCTGATGTAGGACTATTCCATCCTTGTTTCTGGCAATTTCTATGCCCAAGAAGTATTTAAGAGGACCAAGATCCTTTATCCGGAAGTGATGATGTAAAAATTGTTTTAGATCTTTGATCATAGTTTCATCATTTCCTGTTATAATTATATCATCGACGTATACTAGAAGGATGACAATCTTGTGCTTGTCTCTCTTAATGAACAAGGAGTAATCATGTTTAGATTGAGTATATCCTGTTGAGAATAGAGAGGTGGTAAACTTGATGTTCCATTGTCTAGAGGACTGTTTTAAACCATATAAAGATTTGAGGAGGTGACAAACTTTAGGTGGCTCCCCCTGTTTGGAATACCCCTCCGGAAGAGACATGTACACCTCTTCAGATAAGTCCCCTTGGAGGAAAGCATTGGGCACATCAAGTTGGTGCAAGGGCCAATCGTGTATAGCAGCCAAAGAGAGAATCAATCTGACAGTAACAATTTTAATGACCGGGCTGAAAGTTTCATGATAGTCTAAACCTTCTTGTTGAGAATATCCTTTTGCCACTAATCTGGCCTTAAACCTTTCAACAGCCCCATCTGATTTGAGCTTGACTTTATATACCCATTTACATCCGATTGCCCTTTTTCCTGGAGGCAGAGTAGTAATTTCCCAAGTTTTATTGAGTTCCAAAGCTGATAACTCTTCTTGCATGGCAGCCTTCCATCTGTGATCAGTAATGGCTTCCTGGTAACATGTTGGCTCTAGTTGTGAAGCAAGGGAACATATAAAATTTTGATAGCAATGTGATAAATGTGAATATGATAGAGTAGGAGAAACAGGGTATCGTGCTAAGTTGGATGTCAATGTTGGACAAACAAAATCTTTGCTCCAGATTGGTGGTTTAGATATCCTGCTGGATTTTCTTGGTGGTGGATCAGCAGAAAAAAGATCAATTGAGGTGGATAAAGGATCATGAGATGAAGGAGCATCATCATGAGAGGGAGGAGCATCATGAGATGAAGGAGTATCAGTAATGTTGTTATTGGATGAACTGGGAGATGATTGATAAGGAGCAATAAAATCGTGATAGAAACTCTGATCATCAGGTATAAGTAATTGATCAGAGGTGTTTGGCTGAGTAATAGAAAAGGGATATATTGTTTCATGAAAAATAACATCCCGTGAAACAATAAAGGAGTTTGTGGAGATATCATAGAGTTTATAACCCTTTTGAGAAATAGCATAACCCATGAGAACATAGAGTTTGGATCTGACGGAAAATTTGTCCTGTATGGGTAGGACCTTGGCATAACAAAGACATCCAAAAATTCTTAGGTGACCTATGGTTGGGGGCCTATGAAAAAGAATTTCAAAAGGAGTCTTTCCTTTTAAAAGAAAAGAAGGTGTTCGATTGATTAGGTAGATGGCAGTTTGAACACATTCTCCCCAAAATTGAATTGGTATGTGGGATTGGAACATTAGAGCTCGAGCAACATTCAAAATGTGTCGATGTTTTCTCTCAACCAAGCCATTCTGCTGTGGGGTATAAGCTATGGAACTTTGGTGAATAACACCTTGGGTGTTAAAAAATTGAGAGCAGGCATGGGAGAAAAATTCCATGGCTCGATCAGTCCTGACCATTTTAATGGGTGTGTTGAATTGTTTTTGGATGTATGCAAAGAATTTTTGAATTAATGGTAGGACTTCTGTCTTATGCTGCATTAAGAAAACCCATGTTGCCCTTGAGAAATCATCAACGATGGTGAGAAAAAATCGTTCATTAGAATACGTGGGGGTTTTGTAAGGTCCCCAAATGTCCATGTGTATCAATTCAAAAATTGATTTGGTAGCATGAGTTTTTTCAGGAAAAGGCAAACGAGAATGTTTAGCAAGAGGGCAAATAGGGCAATGATGAATTTTATTTTGCAGATAATGTCCTACTTCTGGAAGATATTTGAGACGAAGAAAAGACATGTGTCCCAATCGTAAATGCCATAAGCTAGAAGCATCAACAGAATTCTTATTCAAAAGAGATATAACATTGTTTTGCAGAACATTATTTGATATACAATGTCTATCATTTGCGGAAAATAGAGGAGTACATTGAGTATAGGGAGAAAAAACAGAATTGCTATTGTTGAGATGAGGATGAAGAAAACACTTGCTGGACGCAGTTGGATCAAGGAAGTATAAGCCATTTTTGACCTTACCAATCGCCTTGATCTTGCCAGTCCAGAGATCCTGAAATAAGCAAAAATGAGGATACAAAGAGACAAAACAATTGTTATCTTGAGTAATTTTGGAAATAGAAATGAGATTGTATTGAAAATTGGGGATGTATAAGACGTTGTGTAGAGTCATGTTGTTCTGCATTTTGACTATTCCCAGCTTTTCAACCTGAGCTATGTTACCAGTTGGCAATTTCACAGTAGTATGGGATGGTACATTGTGAGTATTTGGATCAAACAAGCTAATATTGTATGACATGTGTTGATTTGCCCCACTATCAATTACCCATTCTTCTTGGGAGAAATCTGTTAGAAGAGAAATAACTTCATGCATTGTACCTGGCACAGGTGCTGGAGAGGAAGCAATAGTGTTGTTTGAAATGTTCAGATCCGTTGTTTGTTTTGTGTCGGTGGAAGTGGTGGTCAACATCTGAAGAATTTGATGGTATTGTTGTGGAGTAAACACAGGGGCAGAAATTTCAAGGGATGGATTGTTAGGAGCAGTATTAGGACCAACAGATGGACCAGAGGTCCCGGGACCATGTTGCGACAGAGCCACAACATTATTGGCATCAGACAATTTGCCTCCTGAATTTGTGCTTCTGAAAGAATTGTTTCTACCCCTTCCTCGTCCACGAGAAGATCCACCTCTTGGGGGGTAACCAATGAGTTTGTAGCATGATTCTCTGGAATGTCCAGAAATACCACAAAAATCACATATGAGATCAGCCCTTTTAGTTTTCTGTGTTGAACTGTATAACCCAATAGAGGAATCAGAAACCATGTGCATGGTGGGAATAGATCTTTGGGATTCTTCATTGCAAAACATTGAGTAAGCATGCTTATGGTTTGGTATGGGAATCATCATGAGGATTTGAGAGCGGAGAGCAGCATAAGAATCATTTAAACCCATTAGAAACTGCATGAGTTTATGCTCCTGGGAGTAGTCTGAATAAGCCTTGGATGCAGCACAGTCACAGTGAGGGAGATTAAGGAGACAATCGTATTCATCCCACATTTGTCGAAGACGAGAATAATATGCGGTGACAGAATTTGTGCCTTGAGTGTAGGAATTAATTTCCTTAAAAAGAGCAAAAATCCTTGCTCTATTCATCTTGTTGAACTGATCGTAGAGATCGTTCCAGGCCTTGGCGGCTGTCTCGCAGTAGATCAACCCATTGTAGATTTCCTTGCTCACACATTTTAAGATCCAAGAGAGAACCAGGGAATTGCATTTTTCCCATTGCGCAAAAAACGGAGAATCAGAAGAAGGTCGAGGATGTCTACCATTGACGAATCCCATTTTACCCTTGCAGTTCAAAGCTAACGTCATAGCCTTGCTCCAGATGCTATAATTTTCAGATCCACGCAATTCATGAGGAACAAGATGAAGATTAGGAACATCAGATGGATGAACGTAGAATGGATCATTTGGATCAGGATTTAGGGGATTGACAGCGGAGCTGACGACTACGGGAGTGGTAGATCCAGAAGGGTTGAGGCTTGTGTCCATGCTTGAACGCCGAAGGAGAAGATCAAGAAGACCAAGAAACCAGGGATTAGAGTGTCGATCGAGAGATCGAAGAAGAACGCCGTTCTTTTCTTTCCCGCTCTGATACCATGTCAAAATAGGAAAAGAAAGGAAGAAAAGCTTTCTTATTATTCACATTCACACCTATTACAGCCTATAGGTACAGGTATATATAGGAAACGAGAAACAAGAAAGAAAAGTAATTACAGGAATACCAAAAATATAGAATTTTACATATAAACAAAACATTTCATTTATAACAACCCCTAAGAAACTCCATCTGCTTTTATGCAAAACAAAAAACAAAAAAACAAAAAACTTGGTGGCGGTCATTACCATTGTCATGCCAAACACATTTTATGATTGGTATTTTTTATCCAAACTCACAAGAGCAAAAACGCTGCCCCAAACCGAGCCTAAGTCGTCAAAAAATGGCGCTTTTGAAATGGAAGCCATTATAGTCCTTAATCTAAGGTTTGTTTTCCCGAGATTTTTCATTGCTCATGGAAGCAATCATATATATAGAATATAACTTTTATTTCAAATTTCGCTGACTTTCAATCAAAAAATTGTTCCATTTGTAAGGAGGAAATGGGAGTCAAGCTGTGAGGCATTACCAAGGAGGTCAAGGCGGACAAAAATTTGAAGGATTAATAAATTAAAATGACTTTGTAGATGCCAAAATAAATATCACTCTTTGAAATATTCATCAAAAAATTATCTTGAGTTTTGTTTGTTTGGATGGAATTGGTGCCTTGGTAATATCATTATAATATTGTTATGACAATAATTATTGGAGATATGCCGATCGGATTGGCGAACCGTCATCATTTGCAGACTTAGGTTTTGTTTGGGGCAGTGGCGGCGGTGGGAAAAGCTTTATTCCCACCGTCGAGATTCTTTTTATGTTGTTTGGATGAGAAATTTTTTCAAAAGAACTTTTTAAAGAAAGCTGTTTTGGGGGCTTTTTGAACAACCGGTCCAACATGAATTTCTAAAAGCCGTTTTCTCAGCTTTCAGCTTTTCCACTTTTATTCTAGGGTTAATTTAGAAAGTCAAACCCCGACCATTCGTGATCGGTCTTTCTTCTTTCTCGCCGCTGCAAATATTTTCTTCTCTCATTCACGATGTTTAATATTAAAATAAAATTTTATTATTAAAAAGCATTGAACATCGAATAAAAATTGTATTTTAATATTGTATCTATGCAATAAATGATTAGCATAAAATATATTTTAATTATTAAAAAATTGAGCGCAATTTATTGTTAAAATGTTGTTCTTTCTGTGCAAACGAATGGACTCTCAGTAAACTCTTCAAGATATTACCCACCGGTGGTTACATGTTTAGAGCTACCTGGGTAGAAGTAGTCGAGTTGAAAAGGCCCCACGGGCCTGGCCCGTACCAGCCAGACCCTAGCCTTTTATGATCCATTCTCAGGCTTAGTCCTGGCTTTTCCCAGGCACGGTCCCTCCTTTTGATGAAGGGCATGAATGACGAGTGGCGCCTAGGCTTAGCTTGGGCTCTTAGAGTCGTGGATCCAACGACTGTAAGAAGAGTCGTGGATCTTGGCTTGGTGCAGGGCCCGGGAAAGGCCTAGTGCTCGGGCCTTGAGTGAGTCTGGCCCAGGTTGGGCACCATGGGCACCATGCCATTAGACCCCCAAAGCATGGGCCAGTCCTTGGGCCCGGGCCTAGCTGGGCCTTTTCAGGTCCAGGCGGGCTTTCTAAACCCAGGTCTTTTGACCACCACTTAAATTAGTGTTGGACAAATATACTCTAGATATTATTAATTCCAAGCCCTATTCTCTCAAATGGCAGTAGGATTCCGACGACGGCAAGGATGCTGATGATGGATGCATTGGCGTGCTGCACGACGGAAGTAGGAATGGTGGTCGGGAAGCAGTTAAACAATGGTGTTCTTCGAGGGGCTAATGAAGGAGCTAATGGAGAGACAGGAGGCCATGCAGCAGCGGTTCTTGGACACTATCGAGAAGCTCGTAAGCAAGACCCGATGATAAGGGAAAAGATCTCATAGCGACGGGAGATCACGAGGCTCAACCGAGAGTATGAACTCATAGCACAGGAGCGCACCGTGGCCGCAAACCGTGACTCTGATGTCATCTCCTTTTTTGCATAAATTCATCGGAGGCTTGAGGAATCCACCGACCCTTTCAAATGCAGCGATTGTCATCGCCCTTGCTTCGCCTGAACCATTGTGGGAAGAAGCGCCGCCGCAAACAGAGCAACCCGTGACCAAAAAAGTGGTCTCCCATAAAGCAACGGCTCGACTACAACCAGCGCACCAAAAGATGCAAGGAGAAGTGGGAGGACATAAACATGGTCGAGAACCTTGACTTTTCGACTCAAACTGAACTGGCGGTGTGCTCCGTCGACGCTCCCCGCTGAACCGGAGCTCTGCCTTGCTGTCGAGAGGATTGAGGCAAAACCAAGTGGCATGCACTTAAATTTTGATATGCACATAACTGTGGTTTGCACCTAGCCAAAAATGATTTACACTTAAATTTACTCATACATAAACTCAAGTACGAAACAATCCTCCAAAATAACAGTTTTATTATGTGTGCGTGCGCGCATGGGTGGGCTGAGGCGTGCCAGGCTTTTGGCCATTGGAATTAAATTGGCCAGAAACATGTGCTTGACCTCAGCTTTCAGGCCAATTTGGGTGTATTGGGTAAACCATTCACCACAATTTGACTTTGAAATTGTTTATAAAGTTTAAAATCATTCCGAAGAGTTAAATTCAAGTGATTTGAGCTTAAGAAAATGATGCAGGTCCATAAGCGTCCGCGCAAACGCAAATTCACAATGGCAGAGCGAACTCATTTAAGGCCCCTAATCAGCATTTCAATCACGTTCATAACATGTGGCATTTTGTAATTTCTATGTTTTCGGGTTTTCAGAATAACTTCTGCCTGATATTAAAACCATAAAACCATTTCTCAGCTTACTTCTTCTTCTTGGGTTTTCTCTTCATAAGATTCTAGTAGCATAATAATAATAATAATAAACTTCCAACCAAGTGTTGATGACAACCATGTAACGAAAAAATACAAAAAAAAAACTCTAAATTATTGCCGTGAAAATTCAAATTAATTTATTGGCACAGGCTTTAATTAGTAAGAAGAAGAAAAAAAAGAATCTTGAGATTTATTAACAGTGAAAAAAAATATCTTTACAGACCCTATAAACCAACAGGCAAGTATAGTAAAGCCACACAAGATCTATAATATGATGTGAAAAATTACAGCAACCTTCAAGAGCTCGCACGAAAGAATGAATAGGTTTATACCTGCACGTGCACTACATGGACCAGAATATATTCAGCACGTGCCACCCGGGCTACTTGTTCCTTCATCAGCTGCGCTGTACGGATATCATAGCTTCACAATTTCTTATCTGACCTATTGAGATTGAGGTTGAACCACCTCTTCTTGTTCGATTTGTCCTTTCCGTCCGAGCTGCCGTCGTCGGACTGGCTCTCTGTCCTGCTGTCATCAAAGTGAGCTTTGCTTCCCCCGCCGCCATTGCTCGCCCCGATGTGGGCGGCAACTGTCCGCACGGTTGTGAACGAGGAGTGTATTTGTTCCCTCTGGTTCAGTAACTCATCCACCTACAGTTTTGAGGAGAAAGGTTTAATATTTTGGGTAGGTCATTAAAAAAATAAGTTTGTTTGATGACCAAATAAATCTCCTAAGAGAACAATGATAAGTTACTTTTTCTGTTCAAAAAATTAGTGCAGCACTAAAATTATGCATATGATTCAGATATAGAAGATAAATGTTTATCCTCCAAGAGGGAGAGAATTGTCAGCCTCATTCAATATGAGGGCAATAGCAAAGTCTTCTAAAAGAAGGTAGAAAGAAGAAGGGCAAAAGCTCGCTTTTCGAAGAAAAAAAAAACAAGGTGCTGGCTTTATTTGGGAATCAAAGCAAGGCTCACCGGTGACTCTTAGATGGCGTGAAATGATAACTATAATTCAAAAACCCAAAGACTTTAAAATAAAAAGAAAATAATGCATGGTGTTAACGATAAATTGCGAAAAATGGGCACTTTTTGTTATGAAAAATGCTTAGATGAAATTGGAGTACTTTGTGAGCATTTTCGTGAATTTGAGAACGTTGTTTATGTCATTGAAACAAATATCATTGGTTTCACGTATACGGGTCCAAAGTCGATCCACGCAAAAAATTGGTCTCCTTCGGGTTAGATTCAAGATGTCGTCCTCCTTAACGGCAATGCTCTGTTAACACCTCTGCAAACCATTGCACATGCTAAACGTTGGCATCTTGGGTACGCACACACTTATTGTTTACTCCTTGTAGACAAATGCGAATACACATATATGTGAGACTGGCAGGAGTATCCTGTAGCACGGGAACGGGAACGGGATACGATACGGAACAGATACTGGAAACGTGATTTTAAAAAAAATAAGGACATAAGAAACGTTTTTAAATTTTTTTAATTATTTTAATATAAGTATTAGGCATTAATGAGACGGATTAAAGATAGGGCGCAATGGCGGCAGAGGATCCATATAGCCGACCCCACTATGGTGGGATAAAGGCTTGAGTGTTGTTGTTGTTGTATGTTAATATAAGTATTAATTAATACACAAATAAGATAACTAACAAACAAAATACCACTTCTTGAAAATTGGAAGTGTAAGTGTATAACAGATATTATTCTTTAACAAGCAAAATATAAAGCCAATTTAAACAGTAAATTAAGCTATAAATAAAATAATAAGATATGCACGAAAAAAAACACAATACTAGTGGAGCACTAAAAAGATTATTTCCTTGGGCTTAATACAAAAGGTTGAGTACTTGATGCCACTCTAATCACTTAAGATGCTTCTTATAATCAATCATAGTATCCTAATTGATGCAGGGGTGGGCTAATAATAACTTCAACAACAATGACGCTACCTAAATGCAGTGCGAATGAGGAGAAGGTGCAAACAATCTGGTTTGAGATTTAAACAACAGAATGAAATTTAATAACTTCAAAGCAATTGCACAATTGTAAAACAAGCCAAGACGATCAAAGATCGGTTTACAAACTACCACTGAAATGAGGCGCGAATATGAATCAAGTTCGCACCGAATGAATCCCTCAAATCAGACAACGCATGGTAAGATTTAAGCGCATATGAAAGTTTTAAATCTCATGGCAATGGTCAAAACATTCAACATAAAGAGGAAAGTAACATCCATACCAATACTTGCTCATGCATGTGGCGGCGTAATTTGGGGAATGAGAACTGGTAGCGGCAACGACCTTGGTCGACGGGTGACTCCACAAGTGAGTTGCAGCAGCTGGACAGGGGTGGGTGAGAGGCTACGGCGATGGGGAGGGCTGGAATAGGGTCGACGGGAGGAGGGAAGGGCTTTAGGAGGGCCGACAGGGGTGGGGCTGACTGGAGGAGGGTTGTCGGGGGTGGGGTTGGCTGGAAGAAGGGGTCGACATGGCTGGGGAAGAGAGGGGAGGCGGCGCTAGGGTTGTATGAGGCTGGACGGGGTCGGGGAAAGAGGGGACGGCGGTATGGCTGTAGGAGGCTCGACGGGGTCGGGGCTGGAGAAGGTTGGCTGTGTGAGAGGCGCTCGAAGCATCCCGGGGAGTGTCAAATGTGGAACACAGAACCCGTTGCCCCTAGCTGGGTATAAGTAGGCAAACCCTAGGAGTATCTACGGGTATTGGATATCCGGGTATCCTACACGACCCGTTAAGCCTCCGAACACCGTTACGAGTCCAAATATACACCAACAGTCTCCTCCTATATTTGTGACAAGTAACGTGCACGTTTCGGAGTGCAGAAAGTGGAGGGTACTAAAAGACATGTTTTTCGACATTACACATTGCAATAAGAGTTAGCACAGTTTAAACATAAGCAGGATTGTTATAACAGAATCATAAAACATCCAAAACAAATGACAGTGCTACTCATACATAAATAAGTCTGGAAAACAAAACAAGGTACTGAATCAAAACATATAAAGAATTCTACTCAGAGAGTAGATCATCAGCATCCATGTCGAACACCACTTTCTCTCCTCCATCTCCACTAGTGCCTGCAAGGAATTTCATGAGATTAGACTCAATGAATTCATAGACGTATGCAGTAACATATAAAGTAAGCTAGCTCTACCTGAGTGAGCTTAGAACTTGTAGCAATAGTGAAGTAACACTGTCAGCATCTCTATCCAGTCTAACTAGGACCAGTTAAAATTTTGATTTTAATAAATCAAACATTGTTATCTTACTCATTAATGGTCACTATGTACCTCACAACAAATGATTTGGCACACCATCATTTGCAACATTATCAAATGTGGAATAATGTGCTATGACCATAAATATTTAGATTAACCGTTACAACGACTTTCGATTCCCAGTTGAATAACTCTCGAATCAACTTACGATGAGAAAGATGTTAGGTTATCAAATGTGGAATAACCAGCATCTAGTCATCTTGGGTTTTCATCAAGAAGTTATTTGGGGTTTTCAGTCTGTTGTTAGATGCTTGAATATTACGACTATAGGTTCTTACTATTAAAGCATAAACACAGGAGGAAAGTTTCATACATCTATGAACTTTAATCTCATCTCCCCCAATGTTTTAATTGTAAGAGCTCTATTCAAGCCTTTGGTCAAAGCGTCTGCAACATTATCTTTCGATCTCACATCTATTAGGGTCATAATCCCTTAACTAGTGAGAGTGGTCAACCAGGCTTGTTTCATCCGTAGTTGCCTTCTTTTGCCATTGAACAGAGTGTTCGTGGCAATCGTCTTTGTAGCCTGATTGTCGCAGTAAACTGCAACAGAACTCAGTTTCAGGCTAGTCAATGGAATGTCCATAATCAAATCTCTTATCCATTCTGCTTCTTCTCCAGCTGAAGCTAGAGCGTACAGTTCGGATTCCATAGAAGAGAGAGCAATACAGGACTGCCTTTTGGACTTCCAAGCTACAGCTGCTCCTCCTAGTGTGAAAATAAAATCACTAGTGGACTTGCTGTCGTTTATTTCTGAGCACCATGATGCATCAGAATATCCTTCCAAAACTGGAGGATGACCACTATAGCATAAAGCATACTTTTGGGTGTGCTTTAAGTATCGCATTAGCCTATCTAGGGCATTCCAGTGGTCCTGGCCAGGATTGCTAGTGAATCGGCTTAACATGCATACCGTAAAGGCTATGTCAGGTCTAGTGCAGACCATAGCATACATGAGACTACCAATCAGTTTAGAGTAATCTAACTGTCTAACTGCAGCTCCTTCATTGGGCTTTAAGAGGTTGTTATAATCGTATGGTGTCTCTAAAGCTCGACTATCACTGTATCCCCACGTATCCAACAAGGATTTTATGTAGTGGCTTTGACTTAGGGAAATGTCATTTTTTCCAAAGCTCACCTGCATACCTAGGATAGTGTCAACTATTCCTAGATCTTTGATGTCAAATGCTTTCATCAGGCCCGACTTTACGTCATCCATTTCGAATTGATCGGATGCCAGAATTAGCATGTCATCTACATATAAACATATTATGGCGACGTTATCTGATCTATGACGTATGTAAAGACATTAATCCGAGAGACTTGACAAAAATCACATGTTCTTTACACAATAGTCAAATTTCTCATGACATAATTTAGGTGACTGTTTTAATCCGTATAGCGATTTTAAAAGCTTACAGACCATGTTTTCGTGACCGTCTACAATGAAACCTTCAGGTTGGCTCATGTAGATCTCTTCGGTCAGATATCCGTTCAAGAACGCAGTCTTAACATCCAACTGATGGACAATAAAGGTCTCAATAGCTGCAATAGCTAGGAGGATCCTAATGGTTGCTAAGTGACACACTGGTGAATATACGTCAAAATAATCCAACCCACTAACTTGTGTGAAACCTTTAGCCACCAGGCGTGCTTTATACTTAGCTACGCTACCATCAGGATTTAGTTTCTTTTTCAGAACCCACCTACATCCTATCGGTTTAGCCCCTTTAGGCTTAGGAACTAACGTCCAGGTGTTGTTCTGTAGGAGAGAATTCATCTCTTCCTCAATAGCTTCTTTCCAGAGTAGTGAATCTCTTGACCTCATCGCTTCCTTATAGGTGGACGGATCGGCCTCAACGTGGTAGGTAACAAAATCACTACCGAAGGTTCTGGGAGTTTTCTCTCTTACTGAAGTCCTCCTAGACTCTAGGTCGCTGGTGTCTACAGGAACTGAATAGGAAGTGCTCGGTACTGATTCTGGATCCTCCTCAGTAATAGATGTTTGCATACCTGGGAGTGTCAGGTTCTTATCTTTAAGAAATTTATCTTCAAAAAACACTGCATTCCTAGATTCGATGATGATATTGTTGGAAATATCAAGGAATCGATCTGCAGCACTATCTTCAGCACAACCTAAATAGACACATGTATTGGTCCTAGGTCCAATCTTAGACCGTCTAGGGTCAGGAACCCTGACATAGGCTATACAGCCCCAGGTCTTAAATTTTGTAATTGACGGGGGTCTCTTAAGCCAAAGCTCGTAGGGTGTAACATCTAACTTAGCATGAGGGACTTTATTTAGAATGTGGTTCGCAGTTAATACTGCTTCTCCCCAAAAAGCGGAAGGCATGCCTGCAGTGAGGAGCATAGAATTTAACATTTCTGTTAATGTTCTATTTTTTTCTCTCGGCTATACCATTGGATTGGGGTGAGTAAGGAGCAGTGGTTTCGGCTATGATGCCTTGAGAGGCAAGAAAACCTTTGAAATCACTGGACATGTATTCTCCTCCTCGATCACTTCTAAACCTCTTTATTTTCATGTCTAATTGGTTTTCTACCCTGGTTTTGAAAAGACAACTTTTCAAACGCTTCATCTTTAGTTTTAAGTAGGTAAATGTGACAAAACCTAGAGCAGTCATCTATAAAGGTGATCATATACTTCCTTCCTCCTCTGGTGACAAAACTTTTAAAGTCACAGATGTCGGAATGTATTAGCTCTAATGGTGTTGTGCTCCTAGTAACCGCGCTAAAAGGTTTCCTAATGATCTTTGTCTGAGCACACACTTCACATTTTCCACATGGGGTTTTAGTGTCTAAGTTGATCTGGTGAGTTCTAGCTATTTGGAATAACTTCCTATAGTTCACGTGTCCTAGTCTCTCATGTAGAGTCTTAGGGCTAACTAAGTTTGATTGTACTTGTTGAACTATTTCATTAGCTAGACTTAGTCGGTACATTCTATTTTGGACGTATGCACATCCAAAATAGTCTGAGTTAACTGACAGTGTTACTCTACCGCTACAGAAATTAACAGACATACCAGCATCACAAAGTAGACTAACAGACACTAAATTAGCAGATAATGAAGGAATAAATTTAACATTTCTTAAAGTTAAAGACTTACCTGAGGACAGCAGTAGTGTAGCGTTCCCCACCTTCAGCACATCTGCCACCCCACCGTTCGCAACGGTCACAGATTCCTTTGCCTCAGCGAGCCCTGTCATCAGATTAGCATTGTTGCATACATGGTAAGTTGCCCCCGAATCCAGGTACCACTCAGTGCTGGCCTGCGCATTTCCAACTATGGCGACAAAGTTGGAAGGCTCAGCAAGGCTAACCATATTGGTTTGGTTGTCCTCTTGTGGTCCTTTGGTTCTTTCTCTTCTGGGAAGCCTACAGTCAGATGCACTGTGCCCCCACTTGTTGCAGTTGAAACATTTGCCCTTAAATTTCTTTATTTTATTTTTAGGGCCCGCAACCTGTGGTTTATTTGGGGGCGGTTTGGTCCTTTTCTGATTCGGCACACGCTTAGAGCTAGTGACCATGTTAGCGCCAGCTTTTTGCTTGCTAACAGCTTCTAGCGCGTGTCGAGTCCTATTTTCGTCCTCTATGCGTATAAAACGCTTGAGGTCATTCAGACCAACCTGCATCTTCTTCCGGTACATTTCAGTTTTGAAATGATACCACGTGGAAGGCAACTTATAAATTATTGTGCCAGCAACAAAGCTATCTGGCAGAGAAATTTGTTCGCTATGTAAGGAATCAACAATATGTTCGAAATCCGATACCTGAGGGAGAATCTCTTTCTCCTCGTCGAACATGAAGGAGTGGAACTTGTCCACTAAGTGAGCCTTGGACAGGTCCTCCTCCTGCCTAAAAAGCTCCTCCAGTACGTCCCATATCTCCTTTGCAGTCGTCATCTTCAAGTAGGTCTTTGCCAAGCTTGGGGAGAGACAATTCAGTAAATAGTCCCGGCAGAAGTCCTCATCGCTGATCCACTGTTCTTCATGCTCAGTCCCGATGAACGCAGCACGATCATTCTGAACGGTGTAGAACACGTTCAGACATTTCATCCCAAATTGCGTGTTCAACTTCCAAGTGTTGAACTCCGTCACCGTGAATTTTTCCAGCTTCGTCATCGGTACTGGAGAGGAGAAGTTGTTCGCCTTCAACATCGTGCTTGGAGACGGCGGCGGCGGGAGAGGGCTGAAGGCGGCTGGGGGGATCTGAATTTGGACAGCGGAGACAGAGCACGGGAGAACTGCGGCGCACGAATACTGTCTTCTGAAGAGCGCACGAGTACTGTCTTCTGAAGAGCGCACGAGCAGTGATCGTGCGTGAACTGCTGAGCGCACGATCAGTGGTCGTGCGGGGCACTGGCACTGAGGAGCGCACGATCAACGGTCGTGCGCGAAGGGACGAGCGCACGAGCAGTGGTCGTGCGTGAACTTCCTTCTTGCACAAAACGGTTGCTTCAGACAGGCACACGAGCGGAGGTTCTGCGTGTCCTGGGCGCACGGGCAGCGGCTCTAGGGCACGGATCGGCCTTCAACAGCGGCAGATCTGGACGTCGCAGCAGCAAATCTGGAGCCTCTTCTTCGGCGAACGACGGCGATGGAGGTGGCGACCTCCTTCACGCACGGCGATGGGGGGAGAGGCACCGACGGCAAGCGGCGGCTGCAGGGCGCGATGAAGAGCTTCTATCGGCGACGGATAGCAGACCGCAGGAGACGCGATCCTTCCTTCTCCTTCTCGAGCGACGGCGGCTAGCAGCAGCAGCACGATCGAGCGTGGAAGATGCGATCGGCAGCGACGAGAACGAGCAGCGGCAGCAGCGATGGCGCGATCGAGCGGCTTCACCTTGCGATCGAACGACGGCGAGCACCAGCAAAACACGAACACGGGAGGGGAGCTTGGAGCGGCTAGGGTTTCTACTTCGAGATTGTGAGAGGCGCTCGAAGCATCCCAGGGAGTGTCAAATGTGGAACACAGAACCCGTTGCCCTTAGCTGGGTATAAGTAGACAAACCCTAGGAGTATCTACGGGTATTGGATATCCGCATATCCTACACGACCCGTTAAGCCTCCGAACACCGTTACGAGTCCAAATATACACCAACAGGCTGTAGGAGGTCGCGCGCAAGAAGATCGCTCGGAGTCCACCAAGAAGACCGACCGGCTGCAGTTTCACCACCCTCGATCCCCAAATCAACCGCACTTGCATGAATATATAGGGGAGGGGGGAAAAGTGAGCTAGGGCACCCAGATCGGACGGCTAATAACGTTCAGGCACATCCGATCTGGTGCCAAATACAGCATGAAATACATAAAATAATATATAGAAAAGACTCAGAACGACATCCAGGCACATCCGCGGACTTGGATCGCCCAAATGGGTCGTCGATCACTACCTCCTGCGGGAATAAACATGTGTGACGTCGATCGCCATCCTCCACCGATTTGAAAGCACTCATCTCCGGTGAGTGGAGACGGTCATACTCTCGGCGTAAGTCCGGGGCGAGTCTTTGAGCTCCTCAACAGAAATCCAGGTGTCGTCAGAAACTGGACGGGCGAGCCAATGAACCAGGTACTACAAAACAACTCGACCATCCATCGTAGTGAAGTCGTGACCAATGATCTGTAGTGCATCTCCGGTAGGCGCTTGCAACTGTGGAAGCAATGTATCTCCGTCTGAAAGTGGTGCAGGTGGAAACGCCGGCAGGGTGGCATGGTCCTCCGAGTAATGCTCAACCGTTCGCGACTGCATGGGCATGGTAGGAGTAGAAGTGCTAGAGAGGGATGGGGCAAGCTATGGCTCAGGGGTGGCTGGGGATAGTGGATCCACATACACTCGCTCCTCGTAGTAAGGAGTTAAATCCTCTATATTGAATACCCGGTGGATTCCCATTGTCGAAGGGATATCAACCTCATAAGCGTTCGTACCAATCCGTCAAATGACTGTGTAGGGGCCCATTCGGCGGGCACTTAACTTCTTCGCTGCCCCCTGCGGGAGCCTCTAAAATCGAAGGCGGATCATAACCAGCTCCGAAACGTCAAAAGCATGCTCCCTCCTGTGCAGATCTGTCTGAACTTTATAAATTTCATTACTAGTTGCGATCTTTCTCCGGACTGTCTCATGAAGTGCATGTATGTGCTGAATGAAAGACTCGGCAGACTCGCTAGGTCGGCCATTCTCCAATCAAATGAGAATACAAGAATTCTACTTTCATACAATATCTTAATTGAATTCTATGTAATGATCAATTCACTTTTTTTATTCTATATCTATTGTGTTGAATTCTGCCGACAACATGTCTTATATGTATTTTGGATGGTTATTGACGAATAGCTAATATTTCGCTTAAATTTTCTTAGACAATAAAAATGGGGCGTGGCCAAGCGGTAAGCCTATGAAGCACTGATACTTCCTTGAGGGTCACGTACCCGTACCGGATACGTATCCGATACCGGTACGTACCCGATACTCGCGGATACACCTCTTATTCTAGTATGTTGATATACTTGGACTTGGTAGACTGTTCTGCATATTGTAATAAGAGTATGTTTTTCTAAAGTAAACAAAAAACTTTTGCGTGTCTTTTAGAAAAGAAAAATTGTGACTCAGAAATATAACATGCGATGCTTGTTTATTATAGTAACAAAATGTACTTCAGATTTATGTATCTTTTTTCGTTAAAACTATAAATAATTTGATTTAAATTTTATTATTTTGTTTTTTACTATATATTTTAAGGATTAGATGTTTTAAATTTGTATTGTTTATATTTGTTCAACATGAATTTTTCCTAGTTTAATATTTTGTTAATTTGTCTCTAGACGAACCAAAAGTTAAAGATGTGATAATCTCCAATAATGGGGAAGAAATGGAAGAAAATGACTGATAAACATCCTTAAATTTGATTCAAATGATTTTGAATATTTTTTGTTCGAGGGCTTCATTTTATATTGCATTAACTATGAATTTGTACTTCAATTGATGATTTATGCAATTATGCTTGTTGTTTTATTATTTTGAGGACTTTTAATTACATTTGTGAGAGTATACATATATATTTATTATATTTAATACAATGTATCCCGCCGCACCCGTATCCATATTTTTTAAATTTTGTCGTACTGTCGTACCGGATACGTATCGTACCCGGTACTCGTACCCATACCGGTGCTTCCTAGGGCAATGGGTTTTGGTCTTATTACTCGGAGGTTCGAATCCTTCCGTCCCAGACCATTTCCATTAGAAACGAAAGATTCTCCTCTATTGAAATTTCAAATTGAATGAAAAAATGTTCTGTAACATATGGAATACAATGTTTTTCAATAGGTAGATAGTAGAATTACCTATCAACAAGTTTGCCATTTTCTTGATTGTACCGAAAGAATTGTACTGGTGGAATATAGTATGAATACCTTTAATTGAAAAAGTAGGAGTCTAAAGAATAAGTAAGATTTCAAATGATTTATTTATACTTTATACACGAATAAAAATTCTGATTTGATTGATATTGATATAAAGAAATCTAATAAATTCTTCACTCATTCATTGAATGATAAATTACTACAAGCGAAGGAGATACGCGATTTAAAAAATGGAAGATCCAATATTTCACAATTGTATCTAGAATCACTGGAAAAGTGGAAACAGGACCAGATATAATTTGATCATTCTCAGCCAACCCAAAATCGTTGTAGATCAAACCAATCATTAGTTCCCAACCATGGGTCGAGTGAAATCCGATCCATAAATCAGTAACTAAAATAATCGAAAAAGCTTTGATTGTGTCACTTAAGTTAGAGACAAATTCCTTAATCCAAGAATTCAGAATGAAAAGTTCTTCATTACTCAGAACAAATTAATCACTTAGAATAGCGAAACAGATTAGATTTGTTGAGAAATGTGAAATGATAAGAAAATGAGATTCATTGTGTCTTTTGACCAATTGTAATGAGACATCAATCAGGTCGACAGGCTTCCTAGGCTCGTAACCTAGCATGACATAAAATGGACTCAAACTTGTGATCCTATTGACCGAACTATTGTATGCAAATTTCGCAACGGGCAGGACGGAATCCCAGATGGACGGACTATCCCTAACGAGACAACGTAGCAGGGCCCCGAGACTACGGTTGACGACCTCTGTCTGTCCATCCGTCTGTGGGTAATAGGCGGTGGAAAACTTCAGTGTCGTAGCGGTCATCTTCCACAACGTCTTCCAAAAATAAGTCATAAAGCGAACGTCATGATCAGGGACGATGGAAGTGGGCAACCCATGATATTTGAATACCTCCCTGAAGAACAGAGCAGCCACGTGGGACGCATCGAAGGTCCTACGACACGGGATAAAGTGGGTCATCTTCGAGAAGCGGTCCACAGCGACGAAAATGGAATCGAGCTTCCGCAATGTGCGAGGAAGCCCGAGTACAAAATCCATACTAATGTCTGCCCACGGTCTGTGTGCAATGGGTAACGGAGTGTATAGACCCGTAGACTGTCGTGAACCCTTCGTAGTCTGGCATATGCGACAATGACGAACGACCCGGGTAACGTCCTTCTTCAGGCTAGGCCAAAAGAAGCGGTCTTCGATTAACGCAATCGTTTTGTCCCGCCCGAAATGGCATGCGGCCCCGTCCGGGTGTAACTCCCAGATAAGGAAGTCTCAGAGTGAGATCTGTGGCACACAAAGACGAGAGCCTAAGAATAGATAGGCATCTGAAATCAAGAAATTCTCACGGGGCTCAGGAGGATCTCTCGCCATGGCGGTATAAACATCGCCAAAATCTGGGCACTCTGGATAATCATGCCTAATACGCTCAAACCCCTCCACACGCGCGCTCATGGTATAGAGAATTGTGACCCGGCGACTCAAGGCGTCAGCCGGCTTGTTCTCAACACCAACTCTGTGTTTGAGAACATAATGATACTCCTGCATGAACTCCACCCATTTCGCGTGGCGGTGGCCCAACTTTCTTCTACGAATTGAGGTATCGCAGAGCCTGGTGGTCAGAGTACAGGGCAAACTCCTTGTGTAGGAGATAATGGCGCCAATGGCGGAGGGCCTGTACGACGGCGCAAAACTCTCTGTCATAATTGGAGTACTTTTGTCGGGCGTCATTTAGTTTCTCACTGAAGTAAGCAACTGGATGACCCTCCTGGCTAAGTACCCCCCCCCCCCCCCGATGCCTACTATACATGCGTCGCACGCTACCTCGAATGCCTTGGAAAAATCCGGAAGGCGAAGAACAGGGAAGACAACAACCTATCCTTAATATCTTCAAATGCTCTAGTGGGTCGTTGTCGTCAAGACAAAATCTCCCTTACAGAGGCAGCTCGTAAGGGGACCATGATGGAGCTACACCCTCAGACAAACCTCCTGTAGAAGGTGGCATGTTTGTGGAAGCTCCGGGCCTCGTGGATGTTAGACGGGATGGACAACTCACGGATAGATTTGACCTTATCAGGGTCAACCGAGATGTCGGATGCAGAGACAATAAGAAATGCACTGATGTAGTAAAAAACGAGCACTTCTTCAGGTTGACATACAAATGCTCCTTCAGCAGGAGATCAAATAACCAACGAATGTGGCGCAAGTGCTCAGCGCGGTCCCGACTGTAAATCAGTATATCATCAAAGTAGACTACAAGAAATTTGCCCATGTAGGGCCGCAGGACCTACGTCATCACTCTCATAAATGTACTCGGCGCGTTCGGCAGTCCGAACGGCAAAACCAACCACTATAAAGGCCATCCTTCGTCTTGAAGGTCGTTTTCCACTCGTCCTCTTCTCTCAACCTAATTTGATGGTACCCGCTCCACAAAAAGATTTGGGCACCAGCCATCGCGTAGAGAAGATCGTCGAGGCGGGGAATGGGGAAACGGTACTTCACTGTAATCTTATTGATGGCGCGGCTGTCAACGCACATGCGTCAACTCTCATCCCTCTTCGGGGTAAGAAGGGCAAGGACGACACACAGGCTCAAGCTCTCCCGAATGAAATTCTTCCGAAGTAGATCGTCGATCTGCCGCTTCAGTTCAGCATGCTCCGTCGGGTTCATGCGATAGTGGGGCAGATTGGGCAAAGATGCCTCGGGGACTAAATCGATAGCATGATGGATATCCATCAACGGGGGAAGCTCATCGGGGAGCTCCTAAGGCATAGTGTCAAAATACTCGTCCAACAGGCGTCGAATGTCCAGATTCACACTCTCTAAGTCTATGCAGCGTCGGAGGCCATGGTGACGGCCACCACAAACATAACTCCTGAATCTAAGCTCTCCCTCAGAAAATCACCTCTCCTTAGAATGTGCAGAGGCATAGCTGACCCGACGCTAATGGATGAGTCGATCTGGCCCTTGGGGGAATCCCTGGGCTGGGTCGGAGTAAGGGTGATCTTCCTCCTTGTCGAAAAATATACACGTGTTGGAGCGGCCATAACACGTGGCATCGCGATCGTATAACCAGGGCCGTCCTAGAAGGACATGCGCTACGTCCATCGGGATGACGTCGCGCCAAACCTTGTGCTCAACATACGCTAGGCTAATCGGAACAAGACATCTCTGTGCGATCTGAATGGCCGACTTGTCCACCCAGAGGACACGATAGGGATGTGGATGAGGCTCGGCGGAAAACTGCATCCTCTCTAATCCCCTCTTTGCCACGATATTCACGCAGCTGCCACTATCGATGGCGAGTTTGCAGGGGTCACCTACACTCTGAAAATACATGTAAAATATTGTGGTTTGGCGCCAGTCTTCCTCGGTACGAGGGGTATGAAGGAGGCGTTGGATGACTCCCAACTCTAGCGATCTCTCAACGTTGCTCTCCCAATCGTCCACAACCTCGGCAGTGATCTCCTCAACTGCCGCATCATCCACTTCAGTACTCGTCTCACCCTCGTCCCCAATGAACAGATTCCTAGTGGGACATTGAGCGGCAATGTGCCCTCTGCCCTAACACCAATAACACTGGCTGGGCCCAGGTCTGGGGGCTCCCGGTACAGTAGTTTTGCCCTTAACATCCACTGGGATGCGAAGAGGGCAGGGGTGGCGGCCGCGACTGGGTCGGGCCTCCCAAATGTAAGGGCATCAGGCCGATGCGTAGCCTGTCTCGGGCCTGCAAGGCGCAGATAATTTTCATACTCAAGTGTGAGCTGGAACACCTGCTCGACCGTCTCAACGTGGTGAGGAATAAGCTCTCTCTGGATGTCGGCCTTGAGTCCAGCTCTAAATCTATAAGCGGTCACAATAAGCTCCTCCAGGATATCACTCCTCACCATCAACTCGTTGAATCGTGTCGCGTAATCGGCAACGGAAAGTGTTCCTTGCCGCAGATGAGTGACCCTCAGCGGACTCATGGCCACTCTGGTTCGTTGAAGATTACCACTCATATCGAGGGGGTGGGGCTGGACCTCTGGGGGCTCCTAATTGGTCGACACTGGTGTTGACCCTAGCAATGTCATTCTTAAGAGTTTCAAATTGCTCGAGAACTAAGTGTTGAAACTCTGCGGGCGTCATGTCCGAATTCGAATTGGCGGCCCGATCGTCGGTGATGTTCTGGTCAGACATCCGTGGACGATACAACCTGCCACTACGTAGCATAAAATGTGACCCAACCTCCTCTGATACCAAATGATGCAGGGGTAGGCTGACAATAACTTGAACAACTATGATGCTACCAAAATGCAGTGCGAATGAGGTGAAGGTCCAAACAACCCGGTTTGAGATTTAACAACAATAATGAAATTTAATAAACTTTAAAGCAATTGAACAATCGTAAAACAAGCGAAGACGATCAAAGATCGGTTTAGGAACTACCACTGAAATGAGGCGCGAATATGAATCAAGCACGCACCGAATGAATCCCGCAAATCGGACAACGCATGGTAAGATTTAAGCGCATATGAAAATTTTAAATCTCATAGCAATGGTCCAAGCATTCAACATAAAGAGAAAAGTAACATTCATACCAATACTTGCTCATGCATGTGGCGGCGTAATTTGGGGAATGAGAACTGGTAGCGGCAACGACCTTGGTCGACGAGTGAATCCACAAGTGAGCTGCAGCGGTTGGACAGGGGTGGGTTGGAATCTATGGCGATGGGGAGGGCTGGAATAGGGTCGACGGGAGGAGGGAAGGGCTGTAGGAGGGTCGACGGGGGTGGGGCTGACTGGAGGAGGGTTGTCGGGGTGGGGTTGGCTGGAAGAAGGGGTCGACGGGGCTGGGGAAGAGAGGGGAGGCTGCGCTAGTGTTGTATGAGGCTGGAGGGGGTTGGGGAAAGAGGGGACGGCAGTATGGTTGTAGGAGGCTCGACGGCATCGGGGCTGGAGAAGGCTGATTGTAGGAGGTTGTGCCTAAGAAGACCGCTCGGAGTCCACCGAGAAGACCGACCGGCTGCAGTTTCGCAACCCTCGATCCCCAAATCAGCCGCACCTGCATGAATATATAGGGAAGGGGAAAAAAGAGCTAGGGCACCCAGATCGGACAACTAATAACGTTCGGGCCGATCTGGTGTCAAATACAGCATGAAATACATAGAATAATATATAGAAAAGACTCGGAACGACCATCCGGGAACATCCGCGGACTCGGATCGCCCAAATAGGTCGCCGATCACCAGCTCCTGCGGGAATAAACATGTGTGTGACGTCGATCGCCATCACTAATGTTAACAGCTTCCTAAATATTCTGGGAAGTGGTGAACCACGCAGATACATTTTGATATAAATCCCACCAAACAACCCACATCCAGCAATCCCACTAAACCGACGTTCCTATAAGCGCACCCCAAGCAAGCCACATCAACGACTACCCCAACTCATGAGGTCAACAACAATGTAACTATGGTAGCAACCCCAATCACTACAATTCTTATGTTCAAAGCCCAAATTCAGCCACCTCCCTATAACCACGAGAGGATTGAACGGCTACCAGCACATCTACTAGATTACATCTAGGAATTATTAATTTTAAAGTTTTTAAATAGAGTGTATGTTTTCATTTTTGTGTCTTTGAATTATGAAGTTTAATATGATTATTCTCCTGCTTTTCCAATTCTTCATTTTGGAGGTCTTCTCTTACTAGAACTACAAAATCGCCATCACATCGCCTCCGCCATGAGTAACATCTCCATGATGAGATCATTAATAAAAAAGTGATGGAGCATTCTTATTCCTATAAAAAAAAGGTGTAAATTTCAATTTCGACTTTCAATCAGTTGGGTCCAATAGTAGTCAGTCAACTACATATGCCACAAATTCCTATAAAATGGTGTAAAATTTCAATTTCGACTCTCAATCAGTTGGGTCCAATAGTAGTCATTCAACCACATGGTTACAAATTTGGTATTTATTTGAGAATAAATATGCATCTTTTCCATGTGAAATGAGAGCTAATGAAGCAATCAGTAATTATTTACCTCATCTATGTTCACTACAAGTTAAAATTAGAGCAACAAATAAATTCCAAACTGCTCTTTGAATGACAACTTGTCCTTTTTTTTAAATATATATAGATCTAATCATGTATAAATTTACATAAAGGTCAGATTAATCTGTGAAGAACAAATAAATTTTGTATTTAACGACATATAAGTGAAATAAAAGCAAACTTACAGCTTGCTTTTCTATGCTATATCTGTTTGTTACCTCCTGAAATTGCGTCAATGCCTGCAAAATGTTGTAGGTAAGAAAAAACACACGTAGGCCTAATTCAACAAAGATAATATTCAAACTTTTCTGTATTCTGTTTCAAACTGCCGCAAGTCATTTCTTTTTGTTAAAATCTGTGCTTCAATCTCCATAAGCTTCTGAGTTGTATCTTCATATGACTTTGCACACATTGCTTCAATGGTATAAGAGGCGGGTTTAAAAAAGTTGTCACCTGAAAATGAAAATCAGTATAGCATGCTAATTAATTTTGACAACCTGCAGTTTATTTGTGGACTTCGAACTCCATAATGGAGAAAAGATTACAAATCATTAACTATGACCCAAAATAGTTGGATAAGTTCAATGATGATGAATTAGTGCTGACCATAAACAGCGAAAATATGGGTGCCAGATTTTAATTCAGAAACTTCGCAAGGCTGGAGACCTTCCAACCTTTTGAAGAAGGCAGCATCAGGGTCTTTTGCCATAGCTAACTGTATATCAGAATACTCAGGTCATCAGAACCTCAGCCCCACAAACGAAATAAACAATTATAAAAATGGAAAAGGAGAGCATAATCACAAACCGCATTCACTGCAGAGTCCATTCGGTACACCTGAAAATGCAAGAAGTACATTCCTGCTGATGTAGCCTTGCCAGTTTTTTCACTATCTTCCTGTCATAAAAACAAATTAACAAATCCTGTAATGATATTTTAGTGTCAATAAACAGAAAAGCAAAGATAGACAAGGACTCTTCAGTCATAGCTAGTGGTAACTATAAGTTTCCACTAGATTTCTGAAAATGATTTGTATAACCATCGAATTTCCAGGAAGACATGGGAAAATTTTACTTAATATCAATAGAACGTTCCTAAAGTGGCTTGCTTAACAAAGAGAATAACACAAGGAAATAAGAAAGTTTCACCTCATATACCCCCATTCCAAGGAACAGAAGAGAAGAGGAGATGAGAAGAAAATGGATACAACATTTTATCCTAGTGTACATCTTTTGGCCAAAAAACAAGTAAAGTGAAATACAAAACCAAGAATCCGCCAGTCACCTGTAATGCCAGACCGTAACCTCCATTCGCCTCTTGTTCAAAATAAAGAAGCTTTACAGAGAACAAAACAATGTTAGTAAATCTAGTAAGAGAAAGCGGATGACAAAAATAGATCAAATAGAGCAATTAAAATGTCAAAAATTAGCACACAGACAATTTGTTTAAAAAAAGAGCTGGTGGGAGGAGAAAATTAAGCATGTGAAGTATCATACTTTAAATTTACTCTGTGCGGAAGAAGAAACTCTGATTACTATCCCTGACTGTGCTTGCTGCTCATTAATAGTAACGCCAAAAAAATGGGCAGATTGTTTGTCAACCTGTAGGAAGGTACATGGTTAAAAGAGAAGGAAAAGAAAGATTCATTCATGCACACAAAAAATCAGTATTCATACCCACCTTTCCACTAAATGATGCCCCAAGAGGAAGAGGTCTAACTGTGACAGTTCCATTTAGAGCTTCTTCAAGTATAGTAGCAGAGACTGTTGTCTTTATAGGAACTCCCAGCTTACTATATATTTTAGCATCAAGATATTAGCTTCCAGATTCATTAGTGATCAGAAAAACAAACTGTTGGAGATTGTATTGAAATTAAATGTTTATTATTTTTTCATATTTTTCTTTTCTGTATTTCTTACTCCTATATATTAAGGAGTGATTGTATTAAATACGTATTGGATTCTAATTTGCAACATGGCATCAGAGCTAGCGCCAACCTAATCCTCCCAACGCTCGTTCCGGTCCCCGGCCGCTCGCGAACTCGCCCGACTTCGCCACTCTATCTCTCGTCGCTCGCGTACCATCTCCCGACCCCGCCTTCGCTCACGTATCAGCTCCCGCCGCCGCTCCCGTCTCCCGTCGCTCGCGACTTCGCGGTTTATGCCGATCGACGATAGGGAGTGTCGGGCACATGGGGATTTGATTCCCTTGGTTCCGGCGTCCGGTTCTCCTTATTCCTGAGGGGATGGTTCCCCATCCTACTTCCTATACCTGATTTGGACTTCTTGGATGGTTCTATTGCAATGATCGACTTCGTTTTGATCTCTTTCTATGAGTGAAACCCTCGTTCCGTGCTTCTACCCTTAATTTCAGCAATCCGTTGTTTCTATTCTTGGTTTGATATGTCTGGGAGCATTGATTCTCCGCATACGTCATCCGGCGAAGGCATCTCTTGACCACGACACCCCTAAAACTACCACCATGAAACTGGATGGCACCAACTATCTCCCGTGAGCTCGCTCCATCACTCTTGCCCTAAAGAGACGCCGTATGTTTGTATATGTCAGTGGCACCACTAAGGAACCCGCACCAGCGTCGCCAGAGTGGTTGCAATGAGTGTCTGAAAACTCCTTAGTGATGTCATGGCTTCTCAACTTTATGCTGGAGCATATTGCCCGAAATTACTTGTTCCTGAATACTGATGCTGATCTCTGGAAGCGAGCTGAGGTCACCTATTCCTGTCGGGGGAATGCCGCTCAAATATTTCAATTGCGGCGACGAATATTTCTTTTAAGACAGGGCGACCGCCCTCCCTCAGCCTACGACTTGGAATTTTCCCAACTTTATCAGGAATACGATCACTTCGATTCGCTTACTCGTGTCTCCCGAAAATGAAGTGTTGGTTCGGGCTAGGGAAGAACGCAACTAGATTTTTGAATTCTATCATGGCTTGCATTGTGATTTCGATCCTATCAGTGTTCAGATTCTTGGGTGTTCCCACCTCCCCTCTCTACCAGAGGTTTACAGTCTTGTGAAACAAGAATTTGGTCGTCGTCGGACTTTACTTCCAAACTTTGGCTCAGAGGGCTCAGCTCTTGCTATTCAGTTCAACCACGGTGGTCGTCCTACCCGCGACACTAGGCCAAAGTCCACAGAGAAGGGCCATCTGGTCTGTGATTATTGCGGGAAGACCTGCCATACTCGGGACACATGCTTCCAGCTTCACGGCTTTCCTCCTCCAAGAAGAGGTCCTGCTCCTCGAGGAGGCCGTAGTTATGGTCGTTCTCAGGGTCGCCCATCTCCAACTTCCATAGAGGACTCTTCTCTCCACAGTTGCCCAGATCCTACCGACGTTCCTCCTTACCTTTCTGCTGCTCCTTACCTTTCTGCTGAAGAAACATAGGCCTTCTGTCGCGTGATGCATGGTCCTCCTTTGGAGCCATCTAGTTCTTCCTCATCTTCTTATGCTCACCAAGGCCTTCCAAGTGCACATGTTGCTACCACTCGCCCCTCTTCTCAGTGGATCATTGACTCTGGAGCCACAGACCACATGACTAGGTATGTTACAGGTTTTGTGTCCTACACCACTTTGTCTGGTAGGGACAAAGTGAGCATTGTCAATGGATCCTTCTCTCCTATTGCAGGGAAAGGATCCATACTCTGCTCCTCCATTACTCTCTCTTCTGTTCTCCATGTTCTAAAGTTTACTCGCAATCTTCTCTCTATTAGTCACTTGAATAACTCTATAAACTGCTCCGTGACTTTTTTTCCCACTTATTGTATCTTTCAGGACCTGAAGACGGGGGCGGTGATTGGCTCTGGTAGACTGTGTGAAAGCCTCAACATGTTTGACCCCTCCGGCTCTACTACCTCCAGCTTTATTGCCCCACCAAAGGCTCTTCATGCGGATCAGTCTTCAGATTTGAATTCCTGGCACTATCGCTTAGGCCATCCTTCTATTTCTACTTTGAAATTTTTGTTTCCTGTTGTGTCAACTTTTTTTGCTTAATGTTTTCCATTGTGATGTGTGTGAACTCAGTAAACATCATTGTGCTTCTCTTCCTAATGTTGTACCGCCTAGTACTACGTTTGTCACTTTGTTGCCATTATTCATACCGATGTTTGGGACCCTTGCCCATTTGCGTCAATTTCTGGTTGTTACTGGTTTGCTACTTTCATAGACTGTTTTTCCCATTGCACGTGGTTTTAATTAATGAAAAACAAAAATGATGTGGTTCCTCTCTTTCAACGCTTCCAGAAAATGTTTTCTACTCAGTTCAATGATACTATTAAGATCTTCCACAGCGACAACGGTCGTGAGTACATTGGCTCTAGGTTTGACAGCTACCTCAGTGACCTGAGCATCAGCCATCAAACATCTTGTGTCTACACTCCTGCTCAGAATGGCGTCGCTGAGCGCAAGAATCGTCACGTTCTTGAGGTTGCTCGGTGTCTCTTACTTAAGATGTACATTCTTAAATATTAATGGGGGGATGCGGTTCTTACCGCCGCGTACCTCATTAATCGCATGACTGCTCGTGTCCTTGAACATAAAACTCCTCTAGACACCCTTCATGTTCCTCCCACTAAAATTTCCTCTTGTATCTTGGAATGTGTGTGCTTCGTTCATGTGCTTCGCAAATCAAAAGTTGATCCCCGTGCTTTGTGGTGTGTCTTTATTAGCTATTCTCCAACAGATGGAGTTCGCCATGATCCACCTTTCGTTCGGACAATCCGAGCCCACGGATGTGTCTGGATGGCCGTTCCGAGTCAAGTTCATGTATTTATTTTTTATTTTTGAGTCGTATTTTGACACCCCGATTGAGTCGAGCATTGTGAGCCGTTTGATTCGGGTGTCCTAGTAGTTATTTTCTTTTACATGGGAGTGCGGGCAGCGGTTTTGAGTATCGAAGGTTTGCATAAGCATTTCTTCGGTCACGCTGGTGGATTCCAACCCCTCGGTGCGACTCTGAGCCCCCTCTGGTGCGACTCCAAAGGTTTTGTTTCCTGTTCATCTTCCCCAGCCCGTCGTTCCCCTCATCTTCACCTATTACTCCCTCTGTCTATCGCTGCCGACCCAAATTCAGCCATTCCACCGTCCAGTCACTGTAAGCATTTCCCCCTCCTCACTTCCTATACGTTCCAGCCACCCCATCTCGCCGATCCCGCCGATTCCCCCTCCTCCATGACTTGCTCCAAGCGCAAGACACATGTAACCTTCTTCTAGCATCCCTACGTCCATTCCAGCAGTCCTACGTGCGTCCCTGCAGCTCTACTTCCTGCGCAACAACTCTATTTCCTGTCCACAGCAGTCCATTACCCCCACCCCAAGTGCGGATACCTCAGAAAAATCAATTCAGGGTTCTGAAATTCCATTTCAGCACCTTGAAAGTTGATTCCAGCATCCTGAAATTTGATTCCAGCACCCCTCTCCCCAGTTCACAGCCCCTACCAACCCCAACTCACTTTCACTTCCACCCAAATTCATTCAAGTGCTCGCCATCATTAGTTTTCAGCATCCATGTGAATCCTACAGCCTCAGAAAACTACTTTTGCTGCATTTCGTTGCCGCCTACATGTGTGAGTCATAATTTGGTAATTTTGTTTCTTATTGTTGTGTATTTGGACTATTTTTGTTGGACGAAAAACTATATGATTTTATTATTGTGAAATCGTTGGATTTGTTCAGCTTATTTGGCACATGCTTTAAATTATTTGCGCCTCTAATATTTGTGAACTCACGTTTGCTTTTCAATTCAATTTTATATGAACTTTTGAGATTAAGAGAAGGGAAATACTTGGTGTGATTTATTCTTTCACATAGGGGCTCTTATATAGCATTACAAAGAGACACACAACACCGCTAGCCGGTGTGGGACTAAACACATAGACTTAATTATAATAACTCTCAACACTCCCCCTCAAGCTGAAGGGGAACCCTTCAGCTTGAACACAACATAAAATAAAAGGTAAATGGTGGTTGGCAACGTGGGACAAAACACCAGCCACCGAGTCCCAACCGCGTGTCACCGGGGATACTTCAACCGGGCAAAGGCCACACGACGTTGGTCCACAAACCGACCATGAGTACACTGGATGCTCCCGGAGCTGAAACCAGGTCAACCAACAAAGGCCAAACCACACCTACCTAACATAGAAGAAAAAGATGGGGAGACACAAACATCATACGAAATATGTCTGGAGGCCGTGTGTGACTAAGGCATGAGTCGGGAAAAGAGGCATCCGAGTCGCCGTTATCACAAACACTCCCCCTCACGTGGAACACGTGCATGAAGGCATAGACTCGCATGGAGACACAGACGAAGACAATCAGAACAACGCATAAAAGAACAACTATGGATAACAGTTGCCGGCAAGACCACGATCCAGGATGCAGCGAGCAAAGCACAAGCCAACTGCGAGCAGAAGGCTCAAGCGGCTGCGAGCAGAGTGCTCAAGCAGCAGCGAGCAAAAAAAGGCTCAAGCAGCGGCGAGTGAGAAGGGAGGAAGAGAAGAGCTCGGCACCCAAAGAGCAGCAGCACGAAAAACTATCGTCTATAGCACGCGACTAGAAGACACTACCAACACAATAACTAAGACAACAACACAACACAAACTACAGCGACACTTTAAAAAATTCTAGAGGGCACGGCATAGCAGATATGGAGTAGAAAAGAACAGCCGGAGAAGAGGAGCAGCGGCAGAGCAGCAGCACGGGAGAGCAGCCGGAGAAGATGTCGAGAGCAGCAGCGCCACGGAGAAGAAGAGCAGCACCAGAGAAGTAGCCGGAGCAGAAGAGGGAGACCACACAATCCACGGGATCCGGCGTCGGGCTGAGATCAGGTCGACGACAGGAGCGGAGGAGGTAGAAGCAAGCAGCGAGAACTGCGGGAGGAAGGGCCGTGTCGACGGAGGCAGCGGTCGACAGCAACGTCGTCGATGAAGGCAGCGGTCGAAGGTGGCTTGTGGAAGGAGAAAGACGTCGACGGAACCATCGGAGAGAGCCGCACGCAGACGGGAGCACGCGTCGACAAGAAATGGCCCCGCTCCCGTCTTTGGAATCAAGATACGAGCCCATCGACGGGAGCGAGGGGGAAAGGGAGTTGCTGAAGCCCCAGCAGCCGAGCCGGAAGCGGAAGACGAACGGGTCAGGGGGGGGGCTAGGTCGCGGGATGAGCCGGAAGCAAAGAAAATAAATTATTTAGGTTTTCAGAATCGGTAGCTTTGATACCATGTTGAGATTAAGAGAAAGGAAATACTTGGTGTGATTTATTCTTCCACATAGGGGCTCTTATATAGCATTACAAAGAGACACACAACACCGCTAGCCGGTGTGGGACTAAACACATAGACTTAAATATAATAACTCTCAACATGAACAAATGTGCACCAGCTTAAATTTTAATTTTAATTAATTGTTTATTGTTAATTTAAGTCGGACTCTCATTTACATTTGCACTTGCATTAAATTGTCATTTTAGGGTCGTCGTAGGTGCATTGCATTAACCGTGTGATCTCTTGCACTGCATCTAGGGTTAGGTCATCACAAGTCCACCACCTATAGACTTGTGTTGCATCATGTCCTTGGACATAAAACTCCTCTAGACACCCTTCATGTTCCTCCCACTAAAATTTCCTCTCGTATCTTTGAAAGTGTGTGCTTCGTTCATGTGCCTCAAAATTCCAAAGTTGATCTCCGTGCTTTGCGGTGAGTCTTTATTGGCTATTCTCCAACCCAAAAAGGTTATAAATGCTTTCATAATGTGACCAAAAGGACCTTTGTTACTATGGATTTCACATTTCGGGAATCCGAAGCTTACTATGGGGACTCACTTCAAGGGGAGTCCTTTATCGAAGTGAGCTCCCCTTCTCTTCATCTACCAATTTCTCCTTCATTTCAGCCTCCTACTCCTACTCCTACTCACATTGTTCTGATATCACCGCCTCCTTTGTAGGTTTATATTCAGAGACGTAGGAGCTCAAATACTTAGAGACGTAGGGGCTCAAATACATAGGCTTCACCCATGATACCTAGTACAACACCAAATCCATCTTCTGGTACTCAAAGAGGTAATCGTACTTCTACCCAACATCCTCTATCTCACTTTATGACTTATAACTCTTTGTCTCCTTCACATAGAGAATTTGTCACCTCTCTGTCTTTCATATCTATCCCCACTTCTTGGCAGGAAGCCCTTGGGCACCGTGAGTGGAAGGAAGTAATGCTTAAGAAAATGATGGCAAAACTCACAAGGACTTGTTGAACAATACAAGTAGGCTTTCTCTGTGAAGCAAAACTCATAAGGACTTGTTGAACGATACAAGGCAAGATTGGTGGCAATAGACTATACTCAGACAACTGAGATTGACTATCAGGAAACCTTTGCTCTTGTAGTAAAGATGAACTTCATTAGAATTCTGCTCTCTTGTGCAGCGTGTAAAGGGTAGAACCTCAGTCAATTAGACGTGAAGAATGTCTTCCTCCATGGGGATTTAGAGGAGGAAGTCTGCATGTCCCTACCTCCTGCTTTTGCTCAAGAAGGATCGGGAGGAAAGGTTTGCAGGTTGTAGAAGGCTCTATACAGCTTGAAACAGTCTCCTCGAGCCTGGTTTGGGAGGTTCCATAGAGTCATGATGACGTTTGGTAACACAGAGCAATGTCGACCACACCTTATTTATAAAGCACTGACAAGAAAAATTGATTGTTTTTATCAATGTGGACGATGATGTTATAACCAAGGTTTTGAAAACCGGGTCGGACATCGAACCGACGGAGGGAAAGGTTCAAGGTTCAACCGGGGTCGAACCGTTATACATATATATATGTATATATTTGTATATATATATACATGTATATATTTGTATATATATATATATTATACATTAGAAAATAAAATTAATTAACATTATATTAAAAATTTGCATATAAATTAGTAATTTATTATCATCATATTGTGATACAAATAAAAATGATGTATCCATTATCACTATATTCGTATATTTTTAAGACTCCATTTGGCATGACGTTTTTGGCGTGGCGTGGCGTTTGGACAAAAGCACCATCGTAATAGAATTGATGTTTGGCATGCCAACGGTTAAGATCACAATCAAGAAAATAAAACTAGTTTTTTTTTTACTTTTGAACATAAAAGTGGATGAAGTTTCTTAGATAAGATCGGGAGTTCAAGAATGACGGTTCATAACCACCGTATTCATGACCACCACCGCCGTGCCAAATGGAATCTAAATTTTATTTGAATGATAGATGTGTCTATATATTATTAATATATCATCCACTTTAATTTTTAAAACATATTTTAATTTGTTAAAAATTAAAAAACAAATTAAAATTTTTTTAACAAATTAAGGAAGCATGGTTATGTGCACATAAATCAAAATGGATTCTTGGGTCTGCCCTCTCTGATGTCTTTGGCTTTGATTTGAGGGCATGATTCCGCAGCAAACGCGATGGTATAGGGGGCCACTATTTCAGTGGTACTCTGTGAGCAGCCACTTTGTGCATTTATTGTCAAAGGTTAGGTCTTTCTCCTCTGAGAGAAGCCACTTTGTGCATAGTGTCAAAGGTTAGGTCTGTTTCCAATCTTCCCCCGCCCATACCCCCAATGATTGGGGACTATATGGGTTCTGTTGTTGTTGTTGTTGTATATTTTAATTTGTTAGTATAATAATATATCTAAAAAATATTTAATTTATATTTATTTAGATATGTATATTAATTATACATTTTATTTAATACATACATTAATATTTATATGTATAATATATATGATAGCCTAAAAACATAAAAACCAGTTGGCCAAGTGGATAGCGCTCTTAATCTTGCATGGGCGTGGGTTCGAAACCCCCCCTTGTGTTATTTTTCGGCTATTTAATTTTGGGTCTTGGCCCGCCCGGTTGCGTAGAACCGCGCCCGATTCCCGGCCCACCGGTCCGCCCGCCCGGTTCCGCGGTTCTTAAGCGGCCTGCGCATGGAGCGGTTTTCTAACCTGGGCCGGACCGTCTGGGTGTCCGGTTCGCGGTCCGACCGGCCGGTCCGGTCTGGTTTTTAAAAGCTTGGTTATAACAGAGGAGATCAAACATCTAAAGGAGAGACTAACAAGGGAATTCGAGGTAAAATACCTTGGGAATTTCGAGTACCTCATGGGTATTAAAGTCGCCAGATCTAGGCATGAGATCTTCATTTCACAAAGAAAGTGCATCCTCGACTTGCTAGAGACATCATGGATGAGTAGGTGTAGACCCGCAGACACCCATATTGAAGCCAACCATAAGCTAGGAAGAGACGACAGGGAAATTGTTGATGACACTACTGGATTCCAACGACTGGTGGGGAGGCTTATCTACTTATCCCATACTTGTTCAGACATCTCATACGCGGTTGGGGTTATCAGTCAACACATGCATTCACCGAGGTGTCAGCATTTGGATCTTGCTCACAGGATTTTACGATATCTCAAGTCCTCTCCAGGAAGGGATATCTTGTTCTCACCCGGTAAAGAGTTGATAATAGAAGTCTACACAGACGTTGATTAGGCAGGATCCGTTGATGACCGGAGGTCCACGTTAGGGAATTGCTCTCTGGTTAGTGGTAATCTAGTAACCTGGAGAAGTAAAAAATAACACGGGGTTGCCAGATCAAGTGTTGAAACAGAATTTAGAGCTATGGTACAGAGAATCTGAGAAAGACTGTGGATTCAGTCCATTATGAGGGATCTTGGCATTGAACGCAGGGGGATCAATCAGGCTTTATTGTGACAGCAAGGCATTCATCATCATTGCGCACAATCCTGTCCAACATGACCATACTAAACATGTGGAAGTTGACAGATATCTCATCAAGGAAAAAATAGTGAGGTGAATCGTGAGTACACCATTAGTTCCTTCCAATCAACAACTGGCGGGCGTGCTCACTAAGGGATTGAGTCTGAGTTCCTTTGAAAAAATTATGGGCAAGTTAGGCATGACAGATATCACACGCCTAACTTGAGGGGGAGTGTTGGAGATTGTATTGAAATTAAATGTGTATTATTTTTCGTATTTCCCTTTCATGTATTTCTTACTCCTATATATTAAGGAGAAATTGTATTGAATAAATATTGGATTCTAATTTGCTCTAATTTGCAAGACAGAGGATAGTACGGCCAAGTCAACCATTTCAAAGTGGTATAGGGAATCCTACTCCACACAATGCCTATAAAATAATAACAGAGCAACTCAGAAAATTAAAATCTCGGAACACCTTAACGCTCACCTGAATAATGCTGCAAACATGGTGTTGACTGTACCAAGATTTGATAGATCAATCTCCATATCCATCGCACCATGTTCTAAAGCCTGATCAAAGTGAATTCTACATATTCAGTTACACAGTAATCAAGCATTGCAAAGACAACAAACGTTGAATTATCACATTAGCAGTATCTCTCAATAGGAGGGATATAGAAGTCTTCGGAACATGAGAAATCATTATTATTGTAATGTTTCACAATCAGTAACGTTCCCATATATCAACTTTAGTTATCCTATGTACTCTACAGTTTTAGTAGCATGCACTCCTTTACAAACTGCAACTTCACAATTTCTACTAATACTAGTTTTTGAATAGAAAAGCCTTACATTTTCTATATCCACAGTCCACACAAAAGAATGCAGCCTGCAGTGAGATGCATTTTAGGAGTTCTAAAAATAGAAGGTAACAGCGTGCATAAATATTCATTTGCAAGAACAAGAATGCACCCAAAATAGTAACTACTAAACTAGTAGGATATAGAGATCAGGACAAGTTATGGCCTACAAGTTTGTACATGTACTATAAAGTGCAATCTTACTTCAAGAAGTGATATAAACTGGTATTGATAAAATATTTAATTCTTTGTTACCCTAAACCCTAAACAAATAAGAGGCCCTTAGTCAATTTAATTTCATAAATTCAAATTGTTGGATTTGAAGAAATGCACACCTATCCGTTCTATATCAGTCACAAATTTGTACTTATTTACCAAAAAAAACAGAACGAATAAATAATAATAATAACTAGAAAAAAATGAAAAACTAAATCAGCCAACTATACGAGTGTAGATGTATGTGTTATAGGCATAGTGAAGCAGGGTAGACTGTGCAACTTGAGTGTGCCGACGCTAATGTAACCCTAAGTGAAAATGCAAGACGGACTCGATAACTTTAACCAAAATGATGCATGGGTAATTTCATTTCAATCCGGAAATAAAACTTAGCAATTATACTTATATAAGTTCGGCAAATTAATCGCAAGGTGAACTTGAATTTCAAGTGAGCAAACAATGTTATATTCGATTACGCACTAGGTGCTTTCAACTATGAACCTCCACAAATAAACTTAATAGGATAAAAGGAAAATGCACACAACTACGCAATGAGCCAAATTCCCAAACAAATTCAATAATGAAGCAATTAAAACACAGTACAATAATACCTCACAAAGCAATGGAAATCCGGTGGCGGACAAGTGATGTTGGATGGCTGGTGTGGGGTGAACTTGACTGCAGGTATTGAGGCTTGCAGCGAGGATGGATGTTGGAGTGTTGCCCAAAATTGTGGCTTGCTTGTTGGAGGCGGGAGTGGACTGGCTGGATCCAGGGCGTGCAGTGGAAGAAGATGAAAAGCGGAAGTTTTGGAAGGAGGCTCGGTTGGAGGCGTTGATTTGCTAGAAACCCAAAGGGGCTAGAATATAGAGGTAGCCGGTGGAGAGGTCATGTGATATGTAGGCAATCGCTGCTTGGGACGGAATTGAAACTGAGAGGTTCACCCGGAGGGAATCTACAGCAGTTGGAAGAAGCAGGGACTAGAAGGGGTAATGGAAGCGGAAAAGCTGATGATGATTGGTGCGGGGAGAACGACGAAGAACTGTATGTGCGAAAAGGAAACTCGGCGCTCACCAGATTAGGGCTCGATGATGCACGACTGGAAGCCTTCGATTCTTCCGTCAAGGAAAAAGTTGTACAGGACGGGAGTTTGGCAGTTTTCTCCTTGCGGAGTGTAGATCGCGGTAAAGAGGGGGGAAACAGTGGTTCCACGGGAAAAGAAAAATGATAACTGAAATAAATTAGTCGAGACGTCGCTCCACGGATTTCACGGTGCCGCACCGCGAAGGATTGCCCGATCTGGAATCACTCACAAATTCAACAATAATCAATAAAAGAAGCATCCGCCTCTATTTATAACAAGCAGGGGTGGTTGGGCACCAAGTGTGAACGACTATGATTGGCCGTTACGCCCGATGTCCTAAAACACTAAATACACGTCCAAAAAATAAAATAAAATAAAATACATATAAATAATAAAACGACGATCTGCACGCGCTCGCGGTCTCGGATCCGATCAGCGCCTCCTACGCGAATATACAAATGTGGGCCCCGCCGACTGGTAACCCGTAGTCCAGCGCCGATCTCCATCACATAGGCTAGTCGCCCTAGATATATTACAAGAATAAATTATGTATTTTATGAATATTGTGTCACGTCTTTATTAAATGTCATCGAGTCTAGCGTAGGTTACTTTATTTCATGTAAGGATTTTTGGTACTCGAGTCCAAATGTTGTATCTTATTTAAGGGCTCTTTGGGCTAGTGGAATGGCATCCAAGAAGTTATTCTCTTGTCTTTGTATGAGATATTGGTAGCTCTCTCCTCCCGAGAACGCCCCGCCTAGATAGTCGCAGTTTCGGCTCCACAGTACCCTCCGCCACAATCATCACTGCCTTCGGCCATTACTCTGGCAAGACCATAACAACTTGGTATCAGAGCAATGGGTCATCCTCTCTTCCGCCGATCAATCCACATACTGTAACTCCAAACCCAAAAAAAAGGCAGCGACGACCAGCAACAGAAATAAGCCTCGTTCCTTCAAACTCGGGTTCTCACGAGACGCTCACTGCCAACAGAAGGACGTCTAGAGCACGCCATCATCGATCTGCACTCTTTCGACTCCGCGCTCGACACCAGCAACCTCACGAAGCCAATGTTGTCGCTTCCATCCACTTCCAAGAAGGACACTGATACGTTCCCGGAGAGGAATCCGGCAAGGAGGAGGGTCGGCGGTGGTGAGGAAGAAGAGAGGGATTAGGGTAGAGAAGAAAAGGCTTAGGGAGCAGCCCTAAATTCCATTCATCCAAACATAATACAAAAAGAGTAGAGCAGGGTTAGCAAGCCACGAGTTTCGCAATTGAGCTACAAGAGAACAATCAGAGGTGAGAAATAACAACAGCGGGAGAAGAATGTATGCAAGCAATTTCAGAGATGATCACTTAAAACTAATTGCATGAATTTAAGTTAACTATGGGAGAGCGAGTGATTCCCGACACTGGTGGGTGAATTTTGGAGTTGTGGTTTTGGCTAAGAGGGGGGTAAGTGACTGGTATCGGCTCGGAAAAAAGAGGGAAAAAGGATGGCTCGGGTAGACAATGGATGGGTTCGAAAGGTTGGGTACAGTAGGAGTGAGCCACTGGATGATTTAGGGTTTTCAGAATGGAAGTTGTTGATAGTCGAGCAAGTTGGCGGCATGAACACGATGACACGGTTCCGTCAAGGGTGATTCGGCGGTCGGCGAAAGAGAACTCGGCGGTCGGCGAATGAGAACTCGGCGGTCGGCGAATGAGAATTCGGCGGTCGGCGAATGAGAATTCGGCGGTCGGCGAATGAGAATTCGGCGGTCGGCGAATGAGAATTCGGCGGTCGGCGAATGAGAATTCGGCGGTCGGCGAATGAGAATTCGGCGGTCGGCGAATGAGAATTCGGCGGTCGGCGAATGAGAATTCGGCGGTCGGCGAATGAGAATTCGGCGGTCGGCGACTGAGAATTCGGCGGTCGGCGAATGAGAATTCGGCGGTCGGCGGATGACAATTCGGCGGTCGGCGGATGAGAATTCGGCGGTCGGCGGATGAGAATTCGGCGGTCGGCGGATGAGAATTCGGCGGTCGGCGGATGAGAATTCGGCGGTCGGCGGATGAGAATTCGGCGGTCGGCGGATGAGAATTCGGCGGTCGGCGATCAGCGAGTGAGAATTCGGCGGTCGGCAATCGGCGAGTGAGAATTCGGCGGTCGACAATCGGCGAGTGAAAATTCGGTGGTCGGCAATCGGCGAGTGAGAATTCGAAGGTCGACAAATGAGAATACGGCAGTCGGTGAATGAAGGCTTGGGGTCGGGGAATGAAAACTTGCAGTCGGCGATTGTGGGCTCGGCGACTGGAGCTTCGTTTGGTGACTAGAGGTTGTGGTCGGCGAATGGAGATTCAGTGAATGGAAGTCCCCGGTTGGAGATTGCGGCACGGGTCGGGCTCGACGATTTCTGAAGAGGAAAACAATGGTGCGCGCTGGAAAGAAACCAAACGAAGACAAAGAGGGTCTCCTTCGATTTCTTTTTTCTAGGTTGTCGACTAAGGGAGTTCCGGGGGGTTAAATAGGCAAAAATTTAAGAGGTTTCAGAGAACCAAGAGGGACCGCTGGAAATCAAAGAGGCGCAGGCTTGTGAGCTCCCCCAAACGACTTAATTCTGAAATTAATAAGGATTTTTTATTATTCTGGAATTAATTCAGCCTTTAATTCTTATTACTCATGCAATTAAAATTTTGTTACTACTTGCATATCATACCTTTCTCGCTACCGGGCCAATTTATTTAAGGTCTTGTTGAACGGTCGAGCCAAAAAACTGAAATGCGACACAGACATAAGACAGTACATAAAATAAAATGGAGCCACCGGATGTGTCGTAGGATGCATTAACATTCAATTACAGTGTTGATGCACACTGGTAGTACCCATAATTTTATCAAAGAAGACACGGACCTACTCCTGGGCATACCTATCCATTGATGTACAAGGATGCAAGTAGTCATGGCTAACGACGGGAGGGTGGTGCAGAGCACAGGTATTTGTATGGGGATTCAGTTCTGGGTGGACACGGATTTATTCTTTGTTGAGCTTTATGTGCTTCCACAAGAGGGGTTAAATGTATTGGAGGTATAATGGTTAAGATCTTAGGGAGCTATAGTTTGGAACCTCACTGAGTTAACTATGACTTTCCAATTTGGGAAGAAGCAAGTGAAATGGAGGGGAATTCTTGACAAGAAGGGGGCCGGAGCACATTGTTTGCAAGAGGATTCATATGAACCTAATGTTTTGGAGTCTTTACTACAAGAGTTTGAGGAAGCGTTCGCATAGCCGCAAGGGCTACCGCCTACGAGGGCACAAGATCATCACATTTGCCTACTACTTGATGTGGCACCATTCGTAGTCCAACCTTACAACTACCAATTCCAGCAGAAAGACGAAATAGAGCGACAATGCGAGTTGATGTTGCAACAAGGGATCATTTGTCATATTCACCTTTCTCATCACCGGCAAAATTAGTGCCTAAAAAGGATAGCTCCTGGAGGTTTTGTGAGGACTTTCGAACAGCGAATGATTGCACAGTGAAGGATAAATTTCGTATTCCTGTGGTGGAAGAGTTGTTAGATGAACTACATTGAGTCAAGGTATTCTCCAAATTGGATCTTCGATCAGGCTACCATCAAGTTCATATGGCACCAGAGGATTTAGAGAAGACGACCTTTAGAACGCATCATGGGTACGTCGAGTTCTTAGTCATGATATTTAGGCTGAATAATGCCCCCTCAACATTTCAAGTCATCGTGAATGACGTTTGGGGCCTTATCTTCATAAACATTTTTTATTTTTCTTTGCACTATACTTATCTACAACAAATCATGGGTGGAGCACATTCAACATGTTCAGGGAGTGCTTGCTTTGATGTAATGCCATGGATTAGTAATGAAACGTGAGAAACGTGTCTTTGGCACCGATTGAGTGCACTACCTCGGTCACACTGTTCATGGGAGCAGAGTGTCGATGGATGTTGAAAAAATCAGTACAATCAAGATTGTCTTGTACCGCAAATACCAGGTGCCCTTTGCGGGTTCCTAAGGCTTATGGTGTATTATCGGCGGTTCATTCGGCATTACGGGGAGCTTACAGTACCGTTTGCTTCATTAGTCAAAAGACAAGCCTTCCGGTGGACAAACGGAGACGACACAGGTTTTCGAGAGCTACAAACCGCATTATCAGCACCACCAATATTAGTGTGTTACAACTACCCGACTTCACCAAGGAGTTCTGAGTGAATTGCAACACCTCGGGATCAGGTATCAGAGTGGGTTTCCATCATTCTAGGCATCAAGTTGCATATTTTAGTTGTCAATTAGCTCAACATCATCACAAAAAGTCAGCCTACGAGCAGGAGATAATAGGACTAGCCAAAGTAGTTCAACATTGACGTTTTGTAGGGGCATCAGTTCAAGATACATACCGACCATTTTAGTTTAAAATACCTATTGAAGCAAAAGCTTATCACTATATGACTTTTACATCGAGTATCGAGCAAGCACACACAACAAGGCGGAGGATGCTTAGTCATGGCGAGAGGAAGACATAAAACACTTGGGTGATATCCTCCCCCATAGAAAAACTATTTGAGAGTATATGCGACAAGATCATAGATTCCCCAAGTTTCACATCTCTGCAGAACAATCTCACAAAGAAGGAAACTTCCGAACATTGGGTCGTGAAAGAGGGTAGTTATTTATGTTGTGTCGTTGTAATTGTTATTGTCGTTGGGGGACTTAATTACGTTTATGCCCCTTGTATCTCTTATCTAAAGGCCATTTGGCTAGTGGAAAGGCATGCGAAGAATCAATTCTATTTCCTTCTCCCCCTTGATGAGTTTGTGGTTCTCTCTCTTCAAGCCCTCCTAGGCAGCCGCGGTTTGCTCTTCGATGTATCCCTCGCCATCGTCATCCCCGCCTTTGTCCACTCTCTGACGACTATACAAACGTTATACGGCGAGCCAAAGGAGTGTTATTCAAAGGGAATGTGATGGACAGTGCATAACTTCAATGCTCAATGTCGCATATGTCAGCAGAACAAGGTTGAACACCTACACCCCCTTTGATTGCTATAGCCCCTACCCGTTCCAACATAAATTTATGTCGACATATCAATGAATTTCATTGAAGGATTGCCAAATCGTGGGAGAAGTCAACCATTTTAGTGGTGATCGAGCGATTGTCCAAATCGGCACATTTTCTCCCTATGTCCTATCCATGCACTGCTCTAAGTGTCGCTTAGATCTTTTTTGATCAAATTTTTTCATTTACATGGTCTGTCAGATTTCATTGTATCAGATAGGGATAAAGTGTTCACCAGTTAGTTTTGGAAAGAGTTATTTCAATGTGGTGCCATCTTGGCTGTCCTCTGCAAACCGTCCCCAATCGGATGACTAGACGGAAGTGGTGAAGTGTGTATTGGAAATGTACCTACGATGCATTTTAGGAGAGAAACCCAAGTAGTTTTCGGTCGTGATCCTCCAAGACTACGCCCATACACGCAGACGACAGTGCGGGTGGAGTACATAAGAGACTCTTGCAGTGTGATATTAATATTAGATTAGGCTTGCCAGCATCTGTTGCAGACCCAAAACCGGATGAAAGAATACTATGATACTTTACATCGCAAGGTCGAATACAAAGTGGGAGGGTGGGTATGGTTACGCTTGTGTCCCTACCAGCAGAACCAGCACTAAACTAGCACCAACTGGACCAACACTAAACTAGAACCAAAGTTTAATGAGTCGTATTAGATTACAATACACATTGGAGAAGGGGCATACCGACTTCAATTTCCAGAGGGCACAGAAATCCATAATGTTTTCCATATGTCAACATTCAAGTTGTTCAAGGGTACAACGTCTTCCACTATGGCCCCTCTCCCTCCTACAACTGCGGGACAAGTACACCTCAAACCACTTTGCCTCCTTCGCACGCGAGTCACTCAAGGGGTTAAGGAAATGTTGGTATAATGGGAACAACAAACTCCAGAAGATGCAACATGGAAGAGCAACACGGGAGAGCTGGAAGGCATTTTGGCAAAACTATGATTGGTCTGAGCTTGAAAACAAACTCGTTCTGGAAGAGGGAGATGATGTTGCGGACGCGCTATAGGGTCGTACATTTAACCATTAGAACAACAAGGTTACTTGACGACACTCAAGTAAATATTCTAGTTTTTGAATTTTGAGGACACTTTTAATTTCGAATTTCATTATCATTTTATATTTTGGCAATTTTTATTTTAGTATTTTAATTTCGGTGATGTCAATGTAAAAGTGAAAATGGGTTGTAAAACTATTAATAGAAGTAACAAGAAGGAGATGGTAAGTTTTACCCCACTCATGCTCACTTGCTCTTATTTCCTCTTCCTGTCCTAAGCTTAAGATTAAGACTCCCCAAGGAGAAGAGCTCCTCTCTTCATCTCCCCTTAGCATCCTCTTTTATTAGACAACACTGGTGGTATCGGGGTAATCGTGGGAATATGCATGCTTCTCTCCTCTTTGATCTCTCTCTCTCTCTCTCTCTCTCTCTCTCAATCGGTGACTCGATCCACTACTAGGGTTAAAAATATAAACCATTCACTAATTCAATGATTCATAATTCGATCCCTCTCATTCAAGTGCTTAGAAGCTCCCAAAGTCTTATACATGGATCTAATCCAAAGAGAAACTACAGTGTTGTAAAAGTTTGGTAGGCAGTTCTAGTGTGTGAATCCTAGAAAGGTGTAGGAATTTCATGAGCCTTGTAAATAGATTCAGGGGGTGTATTGAAGATTCTAGGAAACTCATGTGTGGTATACTCTGGAACCCCATTCTTTAGAAGAAAAATACTTTAAGGCCTATAAAAAGGCAAGTCTCCTCCTATTTGTAAGCACTTAATTTCAACCAATGCTTTGGGATATATCTAGTTTACAAGTCGTGATAAGTGTTATCAGAGTGAGATCAAAAGTAAGGGAAGTGCAATGGTATGATCATCAATTATGGAGCATGTCCAAATTTACCACTAACAAGGTATGAAGGATAAGAAGGCTCTCAAGAGTTCAAGGGATATAGAGTCGAGATTCCAAGGTTGCTACATGGCTAAGATGGAATTGGCCATGGAGAATGCTCAAAAGAAGGTCAAGGACACATCTGAATGCATGGAGGGGGGAAAATCTGAGTTGGAGGAGCTCAGAAGAGAAATGCATGACATCAAGAATGTTGAAGTCATCGACATTTCAAGGTGAGAAGAGGCCCTACAAGCCATATTGGAGACCATGCACCAAGAGATGAAGGAGCTCAAAGCAGAGCTCAAGGCAATGAAGGCATCATAAGTGAGCAAGATGATCATTACGCAATCTAGTTGACGCTGGGTAGGTCATGTGACTTGGGTGTGCTGACGCTAATATGACCCTAGGTGTTCATGATGCAAGGTGGACTCAAACAAATGCAACTTACATGAAATTCAAATGGGTTTTAAAATTTTAATCCGGAAATAAAATTTTGCAGTGATGCTTTTTTATAAACGAGGCAAATTAACTCAAGTTGATTAATAATTTTTCAGCGCACAAGCAAACTACGCTAATAGTCGCACAAAGTGCTATCTGCCACAATTTTCACGATTAAGCTCTATAGAACAAATACACTAAGAAATCAAAACACCCAAAAAGTACGAAATATTTTCTGTTACCGACTTGCAGGAGGCGGATCCACCATGGCGGGTGTACGCACGGCGAGCTCATGAGACGGGAGACACAGGAGCAACACGGGAGCCGGTATCGCCAGGCGACAGTGTGGGGCTACCGCCCGGCGACAGCGGGCGCGACAGCGGCAGCGTGGGGCTACCGCCCGGCGACAGCGGGCGCGACAGTGGTTCCGGTTCGGGCTTGGGCGAAGAGCAGCTGTAGGCGTTTTTGTTATTATGATTAAGCATGGGGGTATTTTGGGGTTTGTAATATGGGAGGCCTCATAGTATAAGAGGCCCTCCTAATGACCTATTGTATTATCTTTGGATCAAGTGTTTTATGTGGGGGTTGATCCCTCTTCTTCTTCCTCCCAACCCTAGCTTCTTCTCTCAATCTCCCCTCCCCTCTTCCTCTCTTGCTCTTCGGAAATCCGTAGTGGTATCATTTGGTCCGACCTGCCGCTCCGCCCGCCTCCTTGTGGCCGCCGGATACCGCCATGGCTCGCGGATCGACCTCACGCCCCGCCGATACCGGATCGGCCACGGACGACCTAGCCGATCGGGTCGCTGCTCAGGATGCCCACCTCGCCGCGCTCCAGACCGCCGTCGCCGCCCTCACCGCCGGCCAGGACACGCTCGCGTCCGGCCAAGCCTCATTCGCGGCCGACCAAGCCTCCCTAGCGGCCGGCCAGGCGGAGCTCCTTGCCCGCATTGCCGCCTGGGCGCCGGAACGGGCGAGCCAGGCGAACGGCAGCCCCGTTCCGTCCCTCCGGCCGGACCCTCTCCTCCGGCCGCCTGCCGCGGCCGGCATTACCTTCGGCCGCGTTCCTCCGACCCCGTTTCCAGCTCCGACCCCGGCTTCCTCTCCGGAAAACGAATCTGTCCTCGGCATGCCCCCACCGGCCGGTTTCACAGCCGACCGCTCCGCCCTAGCACTCGACATCCCTTCCTTCTCAGGCACGGACCCCCTCGGATTGATTGCTCGTGCGGAGCAATTTTTCGATCTCAACGGGACGTCGCCAACGGACAAAGTTAGCACGGCCGTGGTCGGCCTCGAAGGCTCGGCCCTCCATTGGGTCCGTTGGCATCGGCAAATCCAACCCGCCATTTCGTGGACGGAGTTCAAACACGAAATGGTGAGCCGCTACGACGCTCGTTACGCCGGCTCCGCCATCGAGCGGCTTTGCACGACCCGCCAGTCCACCACGGTGGATGCCTACATTGACGAGTTCGTCGCACTGGTCACTCAAGTACCGGGCCTCCCTCCCGACCATTACCTCGGATTCTTCCTCCAAGGCCTCCGCCCCAACATCCGCTCCCGTCTTCGCACGCATCACCCGCGCACGGTGTCCGAGGCCCTCGACCTTGCTCGGGCCGTCGAGGCGGACCTTGGGCCTCGGCAGGCCGCTCCTTTCACTTTTCGGCCTCCGCCTCCGGGTGCCGGCCGGCCTCCCCGACCAGAAGGCCCGCAACGCGTCGACTACAACGACCTCCGTCGACGCGGGCTTTGCTTTCGTTGCCGCCAGCCCTACACCCCGCAACACGTCTGTTCCGTTAAGGAGTTTCATGCCCTTTTCGTGGACGGCGAAAGCCCTGACGGATTCGAGGATCCTCCGTTGGAGGAGGCGCCGTCGGAACCCTTTGACGGAGAACCAGAGCCTGCACCGCTCAACGTCCTGGAGCTTCCCTTTTACTCAGTGGGGGGCCTTACGGGGCCACGTACGATGAAGCTGTCTGGGGTGCTCCACGACCCCTCTCGCACGCCGCCTGGGGTTACCTGCCGACCCTTCTCCCGACTTTTCCGTCTGTCTAGGGGACGGCCGCCGCCGCCCCACCTTAGGCCAATGCTCGGGAGTCACCCTGTCCCTGGGCCCGTGCACGGTCACCGCGGACTTTTACCTCTTCGAGCTGGGGGGCCTTGACGCCATCCTGGGAGTCGCGTGGTTGCAAACTCTGGGCGACGTCCGCGTAAATTGGGCGTCTATGACCATGTCCTTTCTCCACCAGGGCCAACCCTACCGCTTGGTGGGCGATTCGACGCTCCTCCGCTCGCCCATTTCCTTCCGCGCCATGAACCGCATCACCGACATCGACTTCTCGGCGTGGTTGTGGACGGTGCAACCCTCCCCACCCTCGTCGGCCGACAGCCTTCCGGCCGACATGACGGCGCTTCTTGATGATTTTCCGGCGCTCTTTGCGCCGCTACCCGGCCTTCCCCCCGCGCGGCCGACCGACCACGCCATCGTACTACAGCCCGGCGTCGCGGCGGTTTCTGCCCGTCCTTACCGGTACGGACACACGCAGAAGGACGAGATCGAGCGGTTGGTTCGAGAGATGCTGTTGGGAGGCCTGATTCGGCCCAGTGCGAGCCCCTTCTCCAGTCCGGTGCTGCTTGTCTGCATGAAAGATGGCAGCCGGCGTTTCTGCGTGGATTACAGGGAGCTGAACAAGGCGACGGTACCGGACAAGTACCCGATTCCGGTCATTCAGGAGCTGCTGGACGAGTTACACGGCGCCGTGTTTTTCACCAAACTCGACCTCCGCGCCGGCTATCACCAGATACGGGTCCGACCGGAAGACGTTCCGAAGACGGCTTTTCGGACGCACGACGGCCACTTCGAGTTTTTGGTGATGCCGTTCGGGCTCACCAACGCTCCCGCTACTTTCCAGGCTTCCATGAATGACGTCTTCCGGCCGGTCCTGCGTAAGCACGTTTTGGTTTTTTTTGATGACATTCTTGTTTTCAGTACTTCCTGGCAGGACCACCTCCTCCATGTTCGGGAGACTTTTACTACTCTGCGCCGCCATCACTTCACCCTCAACCGGAAGAAGTGTACCTTTGGGGCCACAACAGTGAGCTATCTGGGCCACACGATCTCCGCCCAGGGTGTCGCTATGGATGCGGACAAGATTGAGGCTGTGACCCGGTGGCCGACTCCCACTTCTGTTCGCGAGGTACGGGCCTTTCTCGGCCTGACCGGCTACTACCGGCGCTTTATCCAGGATTACGGGGGGGTGGCCCGCCCTCTCACTCAGCTGCTGAAGGCCCCAGCCGATGGTCCCTTCTCGTGGCCGCCAGCCGCCATGGCCGCTTTCGCCGCCTTGCAGTCCGCCTTGATCCGTGGGCCGGTTTTGGCCATGCCGGATTTTCGACAGCCGTTCATCGTGGAATGCGATGCCTCCGGCTCCGGCATCGGACCGGTCCTGATGCAGGCCGGCCGCCCGATAGCTTATTTTAGCCGCGCCTTCTCGACGGTCGTCCGCAGCCGATCGGCTTACGAGAACGAGTTGATGGCCTTGGTATTGGCCGTGCAGCATTGGAGGCCGTACCTGTTGGGCCGACCCTTCATCGTCCGCACAGATCATCACAGCCTCCGGTATCTGCTGCAGCAGAAGATCGCCACGCCGACTCAGCAGCTGTGGGTTGCCAAGCTTCTGGGATACGATTTTTCGATTGAGTTCCGGTCAGGGAAGACCAACCGCGCGGCGGACGCGCTGTCCCGTCACCCTCAGGCTTCGGAGTTAGCCGCCATTTCCCGGCCGGTTTGGGACGACGCCACCATCCTGCAGCAGGAGGCGGAGGCCGACCCCCACTTGCTTGCGATCCGCACGGCCTTGCTCGCCGACCCCGCGGCACGGCCACCGTACTCATTGATCGGGGGAAGGCTATTTCATCGGGGCCGCCTTGTTCTCTCTGCTTCCTCGACCCGCATCCCGCTCCTTCTCGCAGAGTTTCATTCGACACCTTCGGGCAGTCACGCCGGCGCTTTCCGGACCTACCGGCGGCTAGCCGCCTCCTTGTATTGGCCGCACATGCTCCGCCAGGTGAAGGCCTACGTGGCGGTCTGCCTTCCCTGCCAGAAGGCCAAGTACGAGACACTGTTTCCAAGCGGCCTGCTGCAGCCTCTGCCGATTCCCGAGCGTGTTTGGGAGGACATAGCGATGGACTTTATCACACGGTTGCCGCGGTGACCGTGCACGGGCCCCAAGCTGGCCCCACGTTTTTTTTGGCCCCTTTGAGATCATCAGCCGCATCGGGGCCGTGGCCTATCGCCTGCGCCTACCAGATCAGAGCCGAATCCATCCGGTTTTCCACGTTTCTCAGCTCCGCCGAGTCATCGGCGACCACCCTGTTACTGATCACATTCCGGCGGACATCGAGCACTCCGACTCCCCACCGCTGTACCCGGCCTCGATCGTGGATCGGCGCCATCATACCCCAGGGGATCCTCTTCCAGTCGAGATTCGAGTCGCATGGCGCGACCGACCACTCAGTTCCGCAACTTGGCTTCTGCGGGACGACTTCAGGCGCCAGTTTCCAGATTATTGCCTTGAGGACAAGGCAAATTTTCCAGACGGGGGTATTGTTACCGACTTGCAGGAGGCGGATCCACCATGGCGGGTGTACGCACGGCGAGCTCGTGAGACGGGAGACACAGGAGCAACACGGGAACCAGTATCGCCAGGCGACAGCGTGGGGCTACCGCCCGGCGACAGCGGGCGCGACAGCGGGCGCGACAGCGGCAGCGTGGGGCTACCGCCCGGCGACAGCGGGCGCGACAGTGGTTCCGGTTCGGGCTTGGGCGAAGAGCAGCTGTAGGCGTTTTTGTTATTATGATTAAGCATGGGGGTATTTTGGGGTTTGTAATATGGGAGGCCTCATAGTATAAGAGGCCCTCCTAATGACCTATTGTATTATCTTTGGATCAAGTGTTTTATGTGGGGGCTGATCCCTCTTCTTCTTCCTCCCAACCCTAGCTTCTTCTCTCAATCTCCCCTCCCCTCTTCCTCTCTTGCTCTTCGGAAATCCGTAGTGGTATCATTTTCTTATATTCAATAAAAAGGAAATTAGCACAATACGATCATACTCACATAGCAATGAAGATCCGGCAACGGCGGCAGGCGTGACTCCACGAGATGAAGGCACTGTCTTTGAGGGAAGGGAAGGAGCACTAGATCAAAAGGAGACAGACAACTGGTGGTTGGATAGGGTGGGAAATGGTTGCCGGTTGCTGGCTTTGAAGAGGAGTGGGCTGCTATTGACTGGATATGGAGGGAAATGTTGTTGGTTGTTGGATCTGAAGAGGAGAGAGAGAAGTCGTCACTGGAAAGAGAGAAGAGGGGGAAGGTGGTTGACGGGACTCTGAGGCTTTACAGCAGAAAGGACAACAGGGCGTAAGAAGAGGAAGATGATGAACAGTGTGTTGAACTGTTGATGGAATGGGTTGATAACTGGCGACGGGGAAGAAGGAGAGCAGTGGCTATCATTGGTGATATTGTCTTAAGGGAGGAGGGTATTGGTCTTCGATTGCAATGGACGTGATCAGCGAGCGGAAAGGGGACTGGAACCGTGCGGCTTTCTTTGTGGTTACTGGGAGGGGCGATGTCGATCGCGGGAGCGAAGGAGAAGCACAGTGAACGTGTGATGATGTTTTCTGTAGGCGAGGGGAGATGTTCGAGCGACTGGGAGGAGTTGCGATGGAGGACCGTGCGGTTACGGGCGCTGGGAAGGAGGAACAGTGCGGTTTTCTCCTTCCGATAACAGGAAATCATGGGAATAGGCAAGGGAATAGTGGCTTCACAGAAAAATAACTGACTAAGAACGGAATAATAAAAGGATAACTGAAATTAATCGAGGCTTCGCACCCCGGAGCTCGCGGCATCGCACCACGGATGATTGTCGGATCTGGATTCACTCACAAACTCAACAATGAAATCTAAACTGCAGCATCTGCCCCTATTTATAACAAGAGGGGGCGGTTGGGCACCGGGTGTGAACGACTATGATTGGCCGTTACGCCTGAGGCCCTAAAACACTAAAAACAAGTCCAAAATAAAATACATAAAAATAATAGAGCGACGAGCCGGACACGCTCGTGGTCTCGGATCGCCGATCCGATCATCATCCTGCGCGAATATACAAAAGTGGGCCCCGTCGACTGGTGAGCCGTAGTTTGGTGTCGATCTCCATCACTAGTCAACGAGTAGACATTTTCAAGCCAAAAGATTTCAAAGACATGAAAGAGACCACAAAGGTGGGGGGAAATGAGCTTGGAGCATTATTTTTGTGCAAAAAGGATCATGGATGGCGATTACTGGTAAGCACCATTTCCATATACCTTAGAGATATTGAATTGTTGTCGTGGCAATAAAGGTGTGGTGAACATATGAAACTCTGCATCACAACATGGGAGGAATTCCCAAGGAAGCTCTCTAAGGAGTCTTGCCCTGAACATGTTGAGGACGAATCCAAAGCTAGGCCTCGCCATTTGGAGACAAGGGAGGCGTTGAAGGCTATGTGAGTTCTTCGAGCTGCAACTTCATATCATCACCATGAAAGAGAGGTAGGCAATCTTCGAGTTCATGGATGGACTCAAATCATGGGCCAAACTTGAGTTACAGTTCAGAGGCGTGCAAGAACTATCAAAGGGAATGATTGTGATTTAGTCATTGATTGAACTCAATGTAAAGGTCATGCCAGACACAAAACCCAAAGATCATGGAAATGATGGAGGAGTTCTTGACTAGTCAAACCACCAAAGTATGAAGGCTTATAAGAGAAAAGCAACATGGAAAAGGGAAAAGCTACATGGAATATAGAAAAGCTAGCATACAAAAGCAAATATGGAGAAAGTGAAGAAGAATGCAAGAAGGAATGTTGACTTTTGAAGTGCTTCTTGTGAGATGGGTTGCATTGGGCGTGAGATTTCACATCTTGAGTCAACTAACTGCTTTTCGTCAAATCGGGAAAAAAAGGAGACATGATTAGATTTGCAGATATTTGATGCAATCGACCCACAATGAACAAATCAGATCTCAAATCCATGGATGACGGAATGGTGTTGAGAGATTGTGAGAGTTCAACAACCGGATAACTGAGAAGATATCAATCAGAAACTATGAGGAGAAGACAAATGTGTATTGTAGGGATGACAAGGATCATCAACCCCTAAAATATCTCTTGGGAGACTGATCACATAAGGCCCACGATTGCTCCATATGAGAAAAGTTGGTAGCTCACATCAAAAACAATAAAGAAGCGTGGGAAAGGAAATGACTGAGAGCATTGTTAAACTTTGGTACAACAAAAACAAAGAAAGAAAATAAGTCTAAGGGACCGTTGCGTGTGGATGTAGAGATTGCCGGCACAAGGATGAGTGCACTAGTAGACACAGAAATCAATAATCTATTAATATCCTAAGTGGTTGTAGAGAAGCTAGAACTTCACACCGGAAGGGAGCATAAAATGGTGAGAACTTTAAAGGAATCTGAATAATGGTATGGATGAGTACAATAGTCGGTAAAGGTGTGATTGATCTCTTTATATTCAAAGAAGCTGCAAAGAAAATTAATATTCACACCGAGAAGGGACTCAGATGGCTTAAACAGTGAACTTTAGAGTGCAGCACGGATAGTGGATGTATGTATGGGTCAACGGAGTAGCAAGAAATCCAATGAAGTAACTCCTCTTGATGATTATGGCATGATTGTAAAGATGAATTTACTCGATTGGATCAAAAAACTTATACTTTTTCGTAAATATCATGCATATCCACGATGCTAGTAGCCAATTTTTGTTCCTAGTTGACGCACGACGAATCTATAGGTGGCGAGTAAACCGTGACCTAACCCTACATGCTATGCAAAGCCTGACGAATTAAATCCCAAATTAGTTAATAAATACAAACATCCCACGCAAAAGAAGTTCACAGCAAGACATGCTAATTTAATTAGGCAAAACAGACTTAGGCTTTCCTCCTGGAGGGCCAAAGCAAGAGGCGCGGCGAATTTGTCCTTCCTGCAAGTAGAGATTAATCTAAGCACAAATAATCATAATAAACTGAACATCCACACAAGCATGTAATAATTCAGACGATAACAATGTTTTACAACCCAATTCCAATCCAAAACACCACAAAAATATTAGGGTTGTTGTAAATAAAGTAGATCTGAACGTTGGAGGGCTAAAAGAGGGGTTCTGGTGGTGGGTGGACTGGATCGGGTAAGGGGAAGGTTGGTTGGGGATTGGGAGGGCCGGATCGGGGCGAAGGATGGCTGGATCCGGGCTGAAATGCCCAGATCTGGGCAGATCTAGTGGGGGAATGAGGTTTGGAGGTGGTTCCACGTAATGGGGGGTGATGACAGTAAAACGGGAAAGGGGTTGGATCTGGCTGGAATGTCCAGATCTGGACTGGTTCAGGGTGTAAACAGCCAAGTGGGTTGTTTAGGTGGGGGTTTGGGGGGTTTGGGGGGGGGGGGGGGGGGGGGGGGGCTGGCGGCTTGAGGTTAAGAGGGTTGAGAGGTGGGTGGCGGTTGTTGGGAGAGGGCTGGAGGTGGAGCGGCGGCTGTGCAGGGAGGGGGTGGGCTGGTCTGTGGTTGGGCGGTGGCTGGTTGGAAGGAGGTGGCTGTGCTGAGGCAGCAGGGAGGGCTGCGGTTCGCAGGGAGGGAACCAGGGAGGTGGCTGGCTGGAGCTGCAGGGAGGGCGGCGGCTGGCTGAAATACAGGAGAAAGGAGGCGGTGGTTGGCTGGACAGCAGGATGGAGAGGTGGAGGAGGGGGAAACACAAAGATACAAAGAACTTACCCGAGGAGTCGTCACCAAGGGGTTCCACGGAGTCAGCACCGTGGAGAGATCACCGAAAATGAGGAAGAAGACTCCAAATTTCAGCAATGAAGATGACGGCAGCCCTAAACATCTTATTTATAAGAAATAAAATTAGGGCACCCGGAATCAAGGCTATGATTGGTCAATGGTTTCGGGGCCAAAACTACATGAAATAATAACCGAAAAATACAAAGCTATATATGAAATTGCCTCGCAACACGAATCAGGACGCATCCACGGAGTCGGATCGTCGATCCGTGTACGCCATATATGATAAGTCGTCAAATCAGCCCCGAATGGGCCCAAAGCTCGTTCTCGCCTCTGCTCCGCATCAATCTCCCCGGCTTGAAAGAATTCATCTCCCGATGAATAGGGGTCAGAATTCTCTCGCCGTATGCCAGGTAAAACTCGAAGAGGCCCGCCAGAGGTCGTCCAAGTGTCGTCGCTGAAAAGTGGTCACACCAATCAACTCCTCCGGAGTGAAAAGTTTCCGTCCCCGATGAGTGGAGACGGACGTACTGAAGTCGAAGTTCGGGGGCGAATCGATCAAGCATTGTTGCCAGCATCCAGGTGTCGCCGGTGAAGGGTCGCCCGCACCAGCAAAACAGGTAGCGGCACACAAGACCGTCTGTAGAGGGGGCAGGCTCATGCGTAATGATCTCAGTGATAAGTTCATCTCTCAACACACTAGTAGAAAGATCCGGTGGGATCCGAGGTGCCAATGGTGAAGCCGTTAGGGACAGGGTCACGGGTAAGTGCGGGTCAGGGATGGGCTGAGCACGGGGCAATGAGTGTGGTGGCAAGGGCTCGGGGGTAGACTGAGTGGTGGGCGGTAAAATGGTGGTAAAGGCTCGGGAGGGCCACCAAGATGTGGGCCCGAATACTCATGAGGTGCAAAGGATGGCGTCAGGTTCTCTACATTGAACATAGTATGGGTACCCATGCTCGCGGGAATGTCCAACTCATAAGCATTTGTCCCGATGCATCTCAGGACTGAATAGGGACCCATTTGCCTAACGCCTAAGCTTTTAGCAAGCCTCGCACGGAGCCTCACAACGCAGATTCTCACCATCACTTGCTCGCCTTCATGAAGTACTTGCACATGCCAATGAACGTCCACATGTGATTTACAAGATTTATTACCAATATGGATTATTCGTCGGACCGACTCATGACACACATGCAAACGATGAACAGACCACACAACAGACTTATGCAAATGATGGTGAAACGGCTCAACAGACTCATACAGATGATGCAAACGAAACATGACTGACACAACATGCTCTCTATGGGAGAATTTAATAATGACCGGGGTGTCTCTAAAATAAGGTGGCCGATCAGATGGCTCCTTCGGTGGAGTGTAGAAAAAGTCATCTCGTGTGTGTCGAGTGTTTAGATGATCGCGTGAGACATCTATACTCAAATACGAGCTCGTAAAGATCCAAGTGTCTCTCAGGGAACGTGACACATCAGGGGGCTCACCAGGAGGTGTGTAAGAAAAATCATCGCGAATACAACGACTGCCTAAGTGAAAATCGTGTGCACCGACTAGAAGACATGGCTCTATAGTGTGGTGAGTGTCCCGAAAAGAAAGAGCTCGTCTGGTGGGTCAGCAGATGGTGCATCCCAAAACTCAGCGAGAGTGCGATGTGTCAGCAGGTGGTGCCATAAATATTGGATACTCCTCACAATATCCATCCTCTGGGGCGGGGTCAGGGACGATAATGGAAGAGGCTTCCATAAATCGATACTCACACATGCATGGCTCACCTGAATCCCATCCTCATCAGGATGTGGCGGATCATCCGGAGGCTCAACTAGGGGATCGTCATAAAACTCGTCACTAGAGTCATGGTCCTCCAGATGAGTACCATCGTGAGGCATAGTGTCCCCGTGAATGGGTGACATAGCCACTACGGGATCAACATCAGTCTCCGGATTATCGGTCGTGATGTGACTCAGAGCAATGACAATGGGAGGGCGACATAAACCTACACTCAAGAATGGATCTGTAGGTGTGGTGTCAGGAAGTGGATCTGTGGTTGGGGTGCCAACTAACCCGGTGGATGGTAGAGGAAGAGGTGTGGGTGAGGGACACAACACTACAGACTCAATAGGCCGCTCAGGTTCGCTCTCAGTCGGGGTCACAAGAGACGGGTCAGAAACAAGAGATAAGTCACTCACTAGGCTAAGCACCTCACTGGGGTGAGAGCAATCTGCATCAGGTGTCACTTATGTCGTGGCTGACAGGACACTGGTAGGCATCGTGGTGACCTCATTATGGGAGGGACTCGTACTGCGGAGGTCAAGGTGAGAATCACATCGATCAGCTCTTGCGGATCTCAAAGACTGCTCATAACATAGGGCGAGCTGATATGTCTGCTCGAGGGACTTCGAGCTATGATAAACCACATCAGTACGTATGTCAGACCGAGTCCAGATCAAAATCGGAAAGTGGTCATGACTGGGTCCTCTCGGATATTACTCCTCACAACTAACTCGTCAAAGCGATCCATGTACTCAGCGACAGACATGGATCCTTGCTGAAGGGAAAATAATTGGTCGAGCAAGCTACTCTGATACGACGAAGGCAGATACCTCCGACACAATGTACGCTTCATGTCCACCCAACTAATGATGCGATGTAGACGGTCTCGCTCGTGGGTCCTCTCAACGCTAGACCAATATGTCATCGTCTGATCTAAAAGTCTAAGTTTCGTAAACTTGACGCGACGCTCAACGAATACCACAAAATGATCAAGATAATAATCCATATCCACAAGCCAATAACTGAAAGACTCGGGACTCGATGAGACGTCAAAGGTAGGGGCAGCAGTACGAAACTGACTCTCAAGATCTCTATCGGAACGACGATCCTCATAATAATCATCCTTAAGGTAACCGAGTCGTGTCGAAGGATCAACAAAATCCGCTCGCGTGTACGGATAAGAACGACGACAATCATCATACTGATCGTCTCTAGCATAGTGGGGTCGTGTCGGTGGGCCAACACGATCTATGGAAGTGGTGTACTGCGTTCGCGAATAATCATCGTAGTATCGTGAGGGTCTCTCTGAAGGGGATCTATGAGGGCGGGTGCAAGTGGACTCGAGACCTCCAAAGTGAGGGGAGGAATAATTGTGACACCTAGACATAATGAAAAACATATAGACTCTACAACTGCGTATCAAAAAGAGCGTGTAACCTCCCTCTGATACCAATTGACGCGGGACGAATCTATAGGCGGCGGGTAAACCGTAACCTAACCCTACATGTTATGCAAAGCCCGACGAATTAAATCTCAAATTAGTTAATAAATACAAACATCCCACGCAAAATAAGTTCACAGCAAGACATGATAATTTAATTAGGCAAAACAGGCTTAGGTTTTCCTCCACGTGGAGGGTCAAAGCAAGAGCGCGCGGCGAATTTGTCTTTCCTGCAGTTAGAGATTAATCTAAGCACAAAAAATCATAATAAACTGAACATCCACATAAGCATGCAATAATCCAGACGATAACAATGTTTTACAACTCAATTCCAATCCAAAACACCACAAGAATATTAGGGCTACTGTAAATAAAGTAGATCTGAACGTTGGAGGGCTAAAAGAGGGGTTCCGGTGGTGGGTGGACTGGATCGGGTAAGGGGAAGGCTGGTTGGGGATTGGGAGGGCTGGATCGGGGCGAAAGATGGCTGGATCCAAGCTGAAATGCCCAGATCTGGGCAGATCTAGTGGGGGAATGAGGTTTGGAGGTGGTTCCACGTAATGGGGGTGATGACAGCAAAACGGGGAAGGGGAAGGGGAAGGGGCTGGATCTGGCTGGAATGTCCAGATCTGGACTGGTTCAGGGTGTTTACAGCCAAGTGGGCTGTTTACAGCCAAGTGGGCTGTTTAGGAGGGGGAAATGGGGGACTGGCGGCCTGTAGATAAGAGGGTTGGGCTGAGAGGTGGGTGGCGGGTGGCGGCTGTTGGGAGAGGGTTGGAGGTGGAGCGGCGGCTGTGCAGGGAGGGGGTGGGCTGGTCTGTGGTTGGGTGGTGGCTGGTTGGAAGGAGGCATCTGTGCTGAGGCAGCAGGGAGGGCTGCGGTTTGCAGGGAGGAAATCAGAGAGGTGGGCGGTGGCTGGCTGGAGCTGCAGGGAGGGCGGCGGCTGGTTGAAAACAGGGGGAAAGGAGGCGGCGGCTGGGTGGACAGCGGGATGGAGAGGTGGGGGAGGGGGAAACACAAAGATACAAAGAACTTGTAACATCCGAAAAAATAATGCGTCACGCTCTGCAAAATTCCAGGGTTCGACCGCGAGCATCATTGATCGAACCATCGTCATGGCGAGGTATGATTTCTTTTGGTCAATAATTAAAACAAATAAAGTCTGTTAAATAAAATCGCTGGAATTATTTTGCGACGCGATCTTGAGGTTTTCGGGAGTTTTTATGCTAGATCTTGAGGTTTCCTTAACCGCACCTTCCGCGTGGCCGCACAAATAAAAACCCCACAACTCCCACTCTAAGCCCTCGCGTCTTCTCTTTGTAACCGACGCCCTAGCGCTTCTCGCAGCTGAGGCGCTAGCCCGCTCCTTCCCCGCAGACGGCAACTGCGGCCACGTTCCAGTCGACCGCCGCCTGAGACGTCTTCTGTTGTGTGCACCGGCGATAGCAGACGCAAAGAGTCGTCGTTCCTCGCTTCTCGATCGAAGCCGACGGCTGTGTTTCTGCGCAGGTAACCGCCATCCCCTCCCTTCAACTTTTCTGCTCCTGTCAGCCCTGTTCAACCACTGTTTTGGACAAATGAAACATTTCCTCGCAGTCCAATGGATTATCTTTTCAATTTCGTGGCTTCTCCTTCCTTCCTTGATCGTTGTCTTTGTCTAATTAAGGTTTTGTTTTCCTCCTCCAGGATTTTCAGGAACTCCCTTGTGAGATCCGGGGTTTCCCTCAGCGGTGGGACCCTTTAAAAAATCGATTCTTGACAAAGGGGTAATTACTCCCTCCCTCTGTTCTTACTCGTATATGTCATGGACTATAAACCCTAGTGTAAGAGAATTGAGGATCTCTCTAAATTCAGCGGGTTGACTCCTTTTAGGTTTAGAGAAACCCTAGTGGTGGAAGAAGGATCGAGAAATAGGGCAGAGGATGCTCGTTCCTTCTGACTCAGCTTCATCGTTGAGAATTTGTCCTTGCTAGGGTAAGTAGGAAATCATTATTTAATCATATGTTTAGCACCCCCCTCCACTGTCTAACCTTCGTTAATGTGTATTCACTGAAACCCTAGGAGCTAGGAGTTCAATTGTGTAGATTTCAGCAGAGCAGAGAAATCATGCAACCTCGGCATGTGTACGAACGCCGCAATGCTACTGTAAGAAATTCTATTCTTTTTTGCTAGACATATCAAATGTTTATATGCACAGTTTTTTCCCCTCGTATAGTAGGAGGTTTTATGTAATATTTTACAATCACGTATATTTAGACTCAAGTATATAACATGTTAAGAAATACTAAATCTACTCGAAATTAGTGAAGTTGTATAATACATGTTTCGTTAAACGTGCAAATAAACTTAAATTCCCAGAATATGTATACGAAGCGTTTCATTAGCATAAATTACGACATACGACATTCAGATGATCAAAATTGAAATTCAACAATTAACGGAAATAATTAGGAGGCATGATTGAGACTCTCTCTCGTGATAGATGCGCACTATCTTAATCATAGGGCGTAGTAGACCCTATGAGCCTCAAATACAGGGAGACGATTTCTCCAATTAAAACTTTAGTAGATGCGAGCCTATGTCCGTGGGACATTAGAACCCCCTGCGTTCGTTAGATGGGACTTGGATCGTTCGTTAGAATGCGCATGAAAATATTCTCAACATAAGTTATTAAGATGGATAATCACAAGGCACATAGGACTCAAACTTATGTCGAAGAATAGAAATGGTATCATAGTTAATCATTTCTTTCGTGATTGAATAAATATGTATAAGGTGTTTGAAAACTAGAACAGACATTTATATTACAGCATTTTGTATGGAAGAGCATGCATAGTAGAACATCATAAAGTATTTCTTTTTCTGTAGCTTAAAAACTTTTGTTTTAACAAAAGTAAACACACATGTTTCTCCAAAATATTTTAGTGTCACTAAGAAGATTGGTTTTTCTTACTCTCCAGTTGGGCTGACCCATTTTTGGCTTATTATTACAGGGGTCACAGGTGGGGTGTTGCGCCTAGGATGAGCATGCTTGCAGTTCGCGTCTCCTTTAGTTTGTTTCCATTTTGTAGTTTGTTCTTTCAGTACTGTTCTGTGATATTGGACATGTATCAAAATTTTAAAATATTTCTTGTATCAGACTATGTTTAAGATTTCAGTTTTTCAAGCATTGTAACTCTTTCAATTTTAGTGGCTCTGTGAATTCAGATTTTTGAGGTACATTTTTACCCTTAGCTTATCTTCTTACTTCCACTATAAGTACTCATTTAGCACTTTTCATTTATACATGCTATGTACCAATGTTTATTACCGCTACTTGGTTTGCTCCTTATCACGGGGCCCGGCCGAACTGCTGATTTGTGGAAAAACTAAGTTGGGGTGTTACAGAACTTACCCGAGGAGACGTCACCAAGGGGTTCCACGGAATCGGCACCGTGGAGAGATCACCGGAAATGAGGAAGAAGGCTCTCCAAATTTCAGCAATGAAGATGACGGCATCCCTAAACATCCTATTTATAAGAAATAAAATCAGGAAACCCGGAATCAACGGCTATGATTGGTCGTTGGTTTCGGGGCCAAAACTACATGAAATAATAACCGAAAACTACAAAGCTATATATGAAATTGACTCGCAACAAGAATCCGGACGCATCCACGGAGTCGGATCGTCGATCCGGGCACGCCATATATGGTAAGTCGCCAAATCAGCCCCGAATGGGCCCAAAGCTCGTCCTCGCCTCTGCTCCGCATCACTAGTGAAACGAGCATTGGGTTGCGATCAAAAATTCTCTCAACGATATAAGTATCAAAGAAACAAGTGGATTGTATGATGACCCTGAAGGTTGAAAAGGTTAGTAGAGGCAAGAGATAGAGGCTCGCTAAAAAGACCACTTTAAAAATTTTGATAATAAGCTCAGGTGCAACTTAAGGAAGGTGAAAGGGCAACAATAGAATGGTAAAACTAAAGTTCAACTTGTTCGTGGAAGAAAGGTAATAAGAGAATATCTAAAGGTCGTGATGAATCATCCTACATGCTACATGGTAATAAGCAGTTACCAATTATGTTGGAAGCGTTTGTAGACTTTGACATGATCATAAATTTTCTTGATAATACAGCAATGGCAAAGGGCTCATAGATTTCGTCTCTAGGCAACTTGACACAAAAATATAACACTGCCCAAATGAAGAATCCTCAAAATCTACGTGAAGGCAAGAGATTTAACAGACATGCATCTGAATGACTTGAGTTAACATACTAGATATTAATGGGATTAAAAGTTTAAGACACTTTAGTTTATTACCCACAAGTTCCTAAATGTGTAGATGGTTCATTGGTTGTGTAGCCATGCCTATTCAGTCCACATCAGCTATGGAATAATTCTATTATGATCGGGATTATATTGTTGAGCCAATTTCACCCGTATTTGTATAGAATTTATAATCACTTATAATCAATCGGGATGAGCTAAAACTTTAATTGAAGGGTCAGTGTTACATGCATAGGCCAATCATCTTCTATTTCATGTTTTATGTATTTTATTATTTCCATGTCATTTCAAGTGTGGGTCAACAACCAAGAACCATCTATACACTTTTAGGAACTTGTGGATAACAAACTAAAGTGTCTTATACTCATTAATTTCTAGTATGTTAACTTCATGTCATTCAATGCAACAATGTAAGATTTCATGCCTTCATATAGATTTTGAGGATTCTTTACTTGTGTTGTATTTATTGTGTCAAGCTTCCTAGAGATAAATTCTGTGAGCCCTTCTCTATTATCACATTATCAAGAAAACTTAAGATCGTGTCAAAGTTGACTAGGTAGTGGGAATCTAATGCAAATTATCTCAATCTAAATTGATTTTTCATTGTAAAAAAGAGCACTGACTAGCCAAATGCAAATAGTATACTCCAACTAATAATTAATTTAGAGTGTATACTCAGGAAGAAAAAAATGATGACGTGTGACAGGAAAACTATTTTGGTTAAAAATAACGACACATATTAACATAAAATGGATGGATGCATCAAATGAATTTTAGGAACATTTATGGAGCTGAAACATTAAAAGAAACGTCAAACCAGTACAATTGAAAAAGAATAAATTCTTAGATAGCACACCATTGATGTGTTGCTAAAGAGGAGTCCAACCCCAAGATGTTCTACTAGTTTGGTGAGCCGGTCGCCAACAAGGCTGAGATTGGTGCCTCCGGCGGAAGGAACGGTGTTGGAAGGGAAAACTAGGGTCGCAGACGGACGTAATCTTTAAACATGGTGGGGGCCTCGTGGGGGAGCACTGGTGGCGGCGCTTGGACATGAGGTGGATGAGGGAAGCAAATTGACCACCCTGTCCGATGTCGAAATTGATGATGTGGAGTTTGGGTTGGTCTTTAATAGCTTCCAGTATTACTAGATTTGTCGCAATGAGGCCCAGCTTGAAGCAAGGTGTTATGGGCCCAATTATGTTGTTGCGTCCTTATTAGATTATATTCTAAGTTGTTAAAGACGTGCCTAAGGCTCCAGGCTCCCCAGGCTCAGATGTTTGCGCTTTCGTGCGCCTTTTTTGTGCCTCTGGAGCATAAAAAGCACATCTGAGTGAAATTTCTGTTGTAAACTTTTTATTCAAAATAAAGAATGAAATAATGTAATAATTCAGTAGTTTTTGCATGATTTAGTGTTTGTGAAACATAATCGAGCGTTGAGGCTTAAATATGATCCTAGTGAGCACATTGATTTTATTTTTTAAGATAAATGATAGTAATTAATGATTATAGAGTAGAATGGATGAAGATTTTGATCTGGAAGATGAACTGATGTTTGATGTTGATTATTTAAAATGGATGTGGTTGTGTCTTATCTTTGTCAGGCGCACGACTGCGCCTTGAGCGTTGCGCCAAGACTCCAAGACCACTTTGCACCTTGGTGCATCTTGCGCCTTTATTAACTAAGATTATATCTTTATGTTCAGTCAATATCGTGTCATTATGTATGTTGTGTCGTTGTATTTGCATTTGTCGTTGGGGACTTAATTATGTCTATGCTCCTTGTATCTCTTATTTAAAAACCCTTGGGCCACTGGAAACGCATGCAAAGAATCAAATCTATTTCTTCAATCCCTTGATGAGATTGTGGTAGCTCTCTCCTCCCGAGCACACTCCGTCTAGGCAGCCACAATTTCGACTCCATTGTATCCTCCGCCACAGTCATCCCCTCCTCCGCCATCCTCCGGCGACGCTACCGAGGTTACGGGAGGAGCCTGTACAACTTGGTATCAGAGCTACATCTTCCTTTTCCTCCTTTATCCAGCTCGATCCAGCCACATACCAAAAAAAGAGATCAATCGACTCTAAGTCCTCTGGGTTTTTGCATCGAGTTTTCATAGAAAGATCATCTCAAGCAGCCTTCCATTTTTTGACTCCTAAAGCCCTCATCGTCTGCAACAATTGAAGCCCTTTGGTTTCCAGTTGTTCGACACCGCCAGCCTCGTCGTCTGCAACAACCGAAGTCGCGGTCTTCGTCCTCACGCGTAACCACAGCAGCGCTGTCTCCCGTAACTGCAGAGAGGTATTCCTTTTACTCCTCCTGTAACCGAAGCCATGTGAGAAACCGTTTGCGTCAATCTCACTCGCGCGTGAGAAACCACCTGCGTCGATCTCGCTCGACGCAACATCTTCCGTAACCGCAGTCGCGTGTCTCCCGTAATCGAACTCGCGTCTTTCTGCAGAAGAATCGCCACTGCTTATATTCTTCTCGCGCTTAACGCCAACACCAGCGCCGCAGACCTTGTTTAAGCCGCAATTTAACATTTTGGAATTTAGTGTAGTGACATATTCTGATTATTTACCTCACGGGCCAATCAAACTTGAAGGAGTTTATTTTCGAGTCAACATAGGGAAGCGTCGCGGTTCATGTGGCATATCCAGTACGAGCACATCCATTCCGCTCGCCCCGCCAGAAACAAGCCGACTCGTAACTCGCTTCGTTTCTCGCTCCACCCAAGTCACGAGTAACTCGTCGGATCAGCTGAGACAACTTCTAACCATGATGCAAACCCTCATGGCACATCACACTGCTGCCGATGAACATCATCAGGAGACCATTGTTACCCTCTCCAAGTGCATTGATCTCACTTCCGCTCTGCCAGTGTCCACTTCTCGGGCAAAAGAGCAAGCTTGCAGTAGTCTGCCGCCTCCACCGCTACTCCTTCAACCTAATCCCCCCACCATGATAACATCTGAAGTCAACATCGTGCCCCGTTACACCAAGTTGTCCTTCTCAAGTTACGATGGCACGAACGATCCCTTACGCTGGCTCACCAGAAGCAAACAATTTTTTGGCCATCAGCAGACAGCGGTAATGGAATGGATAAGTCTGACCTCCTTCCACATGTTTGATGTTGCTCAGTTATGGTTCACCCGTTTACAGGCCCACAATCCTGGATTGATATGGCGTGACTTCAAAAGGGCCTGCAACATTCGCTTCGGCCCACCGATTCGCAGCAACCCCCTTGGGGCCCTCATAACATTACACGTCAGAGAGGGTCGATTAATGGATATATGGAACAGTTTAAGATTCTTCTAGCTCACATCACGATGCCCCCTGAGATGCAGGTCGCAATCTTTACAGTTGGGCTTCAAGAACGACTGAGCTTGGACGTCGAATTCGAGTCTCCCAGGGACTTGGTGTCTGCTATGAGTTTAGCCAGATTGTATGATCGTCGACTTCAGCTGACTCGAGAGGCCTACTTCACCACAAGTAGAGGGACTCAAGAAGGGACGTACCGAGGGCACCCAAAACACGTCGATTCATCGACTGTATCATGCATAAATGTCTGACCGACGCGCACAAGGGTTAAGTTATAACTACGATAAACAGCATACGGGCGGACATCGATGCAAAATACTTGTTTATCAGCACGAGGAAGAAGCTGATGATGAGGGCATCGAGTAAAATTGGTACCGTCGTTGGTCTCCCTTGAGTATGAGGTCAAGCTCTTTTTGCACGACGAGAGAGATGTTATGGGCTTCGTGTCCAATTATGTTGTTGTCCTGATTAGGTTATATCTTATGTTCAGTTGATATTGTGTCATTATGTATGTTATGTCGTTGTATTTGTATTTGTCGTTGGGGGACTTAATTACATTTATGCCTCTTGTATCTCTTATTTAAACGCTCTTGGGCTAGTGGAAACGCATGCGAAGAATCAATTTTATTTCCTTGAAGCCTTGATGAGATTGTGGTAGCTCTCTCCTCCCGAGCACACCCCACCTAGGCATTCGCGGTTCTAAATCCATCGTATCATTCTCCACGGTCATCCCCGCCTCCTCCATCCTCCGGAGATACTATCGAGGTTACAGGAGGAGCCCGTAACATAGGGAGAGACCTCGTAGAGCATGTGGTAGGACTCATGGTGCTCTATGTTGCAGTGTTGCAGACGTCGACAGTTGGAAGGCAATTTCCATGGGCCAGGAGGGATGACGCGGGACTCGAGCCTGGTGACCATCATTTTCGTAAGTCGTTGGTCCGAATCACCATGTATATTCGTCAACTTCTTTAAAACGGTAAGGTTCGCCGTTACATGTTTTCTGATTAATTATATTGTAATTAGTATGAGGGGAGGATTCGATGAAAAAAGAGATAGATCAGTCATTGTTATTTGACAGTCAATAAGATAAAAGGTCAAAGATAGACCTTAGTGAAATCTTTAGGGAATCTGATGCAATCCGAGCCGCATCTTTTTATTATTTTATTGTACCTGCCTTTTCATTTTTGTAGCATCTGCTTTCGCGCCTTATTTTGCTTCGTATGTGTTGAGTTGTATCGTGTTACGCCCCCAATCTCGGCACGCTTCTCGGGGCGTCAGTACGCTCGCAAGAGAAAGGAGACGGCAAGCAACAACGGGGCTGAACCAACTGGTTTAGCCCCCACTCACTAAACCGGCCGGCCGGGGGCTGAATCAACCGGTTCAGACCCATTTGGGAGGGGCCGGCCGGCCCCTCCTTGGCCCGGGTATATTTATACCCAGGTGGCTCTATTGTGGAGGATAGCATATAGAATCATCAGGTATTCTCCTTTCCCCCTCCTAACACTAATCTTCCTCTCTTTCTCTCTAGTCTTCCCTTCTCTTCCGTAGAACCCTAACAATTGGTATCAGAGGCTCGCTTCTCCATCATGGTCACCACACGCATGCAAGAAGAAGCCAATCGGTTGGAGACCCTAGAAAAAAACTATGTGGGATTGACGGATTCGGTGGCCGCCATCGAGGGGAAAATGTTGGCATCCACGCAAAGGTTGGAGGAGCGGATCGACTCCAACATGGAAGAACTCAAGGCGTTGTTGGCGCAAAATTTGAAGGGCAAGGCGATTACGAATGAGGAATCAGGTGGAACCTTGAATCACCGGCCGATCCCCCCAGCGCTAACAGCGCGGGAGTTCGTGGAGGCGATGGCGCAGGATCAACGTGGTCCGGTCGCGCGTGGGCTGCGTCCAGCGGAACAGGCGCAATCGGCAGCGACGAGTCAGGAGTCGGGCAGCCACCATGGAGGCGGGTCAGCGAGGGGTCCGGCGGGCTCGGGAGAGCGCCTGGAGGGCCGCTTCCTCCTGTGGGGGCGACGGAGGGCCTTCTCCCTCACCCGATCGGCGTCGGGCAGCCAAGGGGAGTCGACTTCGGTATGCCATGGGGGGGCTATCCCCCTCCGACTACAGGACAGCCCCGCCAGGAATTTCCGGGAAACCTTCGAGCAGGTGGAACAAAGGAGGCCAGCGGGGTACGGACCGGAGGTCGGATGGCGTGGTCCGGCCGCGCCAAGGGCATACATGCCGCCAAAATTGACGCGCATGAACTTCCCCAGGTTCAACGAGGGTGACGCCTTGGAATGGCTACAAAAGGCCGAGCTTATTTTCAGTTACCAGGAGATCCCGGAAGGACAATGGGTACAAGTGGCATCATTTCACCTGGAGGATGATGTCTTTCAGTGGGTGCAGTGGTTTCTGAGGGGCAGGGACTATGTGCCCTGGAATGACTTTGTGGAGGGTTTTACTGCCCGTTTTGGACCATTGGAGTATGAGTACTTCGAGGCCCTCCTTCAAAAACTACTCCAGAAAGGTACAATGACGGAATACCGTACAGAGTTGAAGAAGTTGGCATATCGAGTACAGTGGGAAGAGAAAACATTGCTTAGTTGTTTTGTATTTGGTCTCAAGAACTACTTACGGGACGAGATTCAGTCATACATGCCTCGCAGCCTCAACCATGCCATCAGCCTAGCCTGTATTCAGGAAGAACGCTTCAACAGGCAACGTTCCCGCAGCTCAGTGCAGACCACTACTACATCGGGGGCAGTGAGGAAAGAACAGCGGGTTACTGGCAAGCCGACTGTCACGCACTCACGCGGCTATCTTGGTCTGAACTCCAAGCAAGGAAAGAGAAGGGTTTGTGCTTCAACTGTGATGAGAAGTTCTCCCCGGGGCACAAAGGTCAAAAGATCCAAGTTTTCATGCTTCACGAGGATATCGAGGATGAGGTTGACCCAGAAACCGAACCAGACTTGACAGCGGATGTGGAGGCGACGGAGTTCGGGGTGTCCATACAGGCCATGGAGGGCTGTAACGCCCCTCTTACCATGCGGATGGCAGGAAGGATTCCGCGCGAACGAGTGACGATATTGGTGGATAGTGGAAGTACCCACAACTTCATTCACCCCGAGGTAGCTCACGGGTGGGGCATGTGATCGATCGTGGGGTGGCTTTTCAGGTTATGGTGACAGACGGGAGCAAGCTTCAGTGTGAAGGGGTGATGAAAGAGGTGGAACTCAGCATACAGGGGTACACAGGGCGGACTGATGTCTTCTACCCATCAGGGGTCCAGATGTGGTGCTTGGGGTACACTGGATGCGGCAACTGCGACGGGTGAACTTTGACTGGGATCACATGACGATGGAGTTTCTTCAGCAAGGGAAATAGTTTTGTTTGGGAGGCCTCAAATCAGCCCCGGTGAAGGAAATTTCAATCTGAAGCCTGCAGCGACTTAGGGAGGAAGGAAGCGCGATGGCGGTGCTCACGGGTGTGACGTCAGCCGCTACTGCGCCATCAGAGGTACCTATCCAGATGAATTCTATCCTAGTTCAGTATGCCGACATATTTCAGGAGCCTCGCACACTCCCACCACCGAGAATCCGAGATCACCAAATCCAACTCAAGGCAGGGGCCGAGCCCACTAACATCCGACCTTATCGCTATCCGCACATTCAGAAGGCTGAGATCGAGCACAGCATCCGTGAGATGCTGGCCGTGGGAATTATCCGTCCCAGCACCAGTTCTTTCTCTTCCCCGATCATCTTAGTCAAGAAGAAGGATGGGTCGTGGCGGTTTTGTGTGGACTACCGCGGCTTGAACAACTCGACCATTAAGGATAAATTCCTCATTTCTTTGATTGAAGAGTTAATGGACGAACTGCACGGCGCACGTCTATTTACCAAGCTTGACCTACGGTCAGGCTACCATCAGATTCTGATTCGAGCAGAGGACGTCTACAAAACAGCCTTCCGGACGCACGATGGGCATTACGAGTTCTTGGCGATGCCCTGCGGGCTTACCAATGCCCCGTCTACATTCCAAGCCGTTATGAACGAGATCTCCCGCCCCTTCCTTCGTCGTTCTGTGTTGATCTTTTTCGATGACATCCTCATACACAGCGCCAACTAGGAGGAGCACGTGGCCCATGTAGAGCAAGTTTTCACTATTCTCCGACAGCACCAGCTTTTTGCAAAGCAGTCCAAATGTTCCTTTGGTCAGGAGGAAGTTGAATACTTGGGGCATTTGGTTTCGGCTCACGGAGGCACGACAGACCCCAAGAAGATTGCGAGCATGTTATCGTGGTCGCGCCTGCTCACCGTCCGAGCCTTACGGGGCTTCCTGGGAAAATGTGGTGGCTGGCGCCCTCTCTCGCCTACCCGAGGGTACCTTAGCCCAAATAACGGGTCCCCTAGTCGACTCCCTGGATGATATACAAGAGGAGGTATTGCGGGATCCCTCCCTACGGATCTTAGTGGAAGCTCTGGGACGAAGGGAGACAACGGCACCGGGCTATCATCTTCAGAATGGGCGGCTCTATTATCACGGTAGGGTGGTTATACCCTCCACATCAACGTGGAAGACAATCATGATGCATGAGTTCCATTCTTCGCCGACAGGCGGCCACGCAGGAGTGTTCCGTACCCTTTAGCGCGCGCGAGCAAATGTTTTTTAGCACGTATTACGCCGCGACATACAGCAGTTTGTACAACAGTGTGAAACGTGTCAGCGACAGAAGTATGAGACAACCACACCCGCCGGGCTGCTCACCCCTCTGGAGATTCCGCAGCACATTTGGGACACGATGTTGATGGATTTCATTGATGGGTTGTCCAAGTCGCAGGGCAAATCCGCTATCTTGATCGTGGTCGACAAACTCTCCAAGTATGGTCACTTTCTAGCTCTGAGCCACCCATACACTAGCGAGTCGGTTGCCGATCTCTTTGCTCGAGAAATTGTCCGCTTGTACGGCCTCCCACGCGCCATCATCTCTGACCGAGACCCCACTTTTGTGAGCAACTTCTGGCGGGAGCTATTCCGACTGCAGGGGACTTGCTTATGCTTCAGCACGGCAAATCATCCCCAAACTGATGGCCAGACGGAGGTTCTCAATCGTAGCGTGGAAACATACCTCCGTTGTTTTGTCATGCATGAACCCCGGAATTGGACCAGATGGTTGCACTGGGCAGAGTATTGCTACAACACCTCATACCACTCCGCCAGCAAAATGACCCCGTTCGAGGTCGTTTACGGCCGTCCTCCTCCTTCGTTAGGCAGTTATGAGCCAGGCAGCACGGCTTTACCGGCGGTTGATCGGGCCTTACGTGACCGGGATCGCACTCTCGTGACCTTGCGTGCGAACCTCCGTCTCGCACAAAATCGCATGAAGGTCCAAGCAGATAAGCACCGCAAAGAGATGGAATTTGCAGTGGGTGGCGATGTGTTTCTCAAGCTCCAGCCTTACAGACAGTTGTCGGTGGCTCGTCGCATGAATCAGAAATTGGCTCCCTGTTATTATGGTCCCTTTCGTATACTCCGTCGGGTGGGGTCGGTAGCCTACACATTGGCACTTCCTGAAGGCTCGCGTATTCACCCGACCTTTCATGTGTCCTTACTGAAACGGAAGATTGGCAACAATGTCCAGCCCAGTCCTCTTCTACTGGAAGCTACCGTCGCGGGCGAAATGCGTCCGCTACCTGAGGATATTCTTCTACTCAAATGGAAACGGAGGGGGGTTGAATACCGTCCCGAGCTCCTAGTCAAATGGAAGAACTAACACCTTGAGGACAAGTTGGTTCTTGATGGAGAGGGGAATGTTACGCCCCCAATCTCGGCACGCTTCTCGGGGCGTCAGTATGCTCGCAGGAGAAAGGAGACGACAAGCAACAACGGGACTGAACCAACTAGTTCAGCCCCCACTCACTAAACCGGTCAGTCGGGGGCTGAACCAACCGGTTCAGCCCCATTTGGGAGGGGCCGGCCGGCCCCTCCTTGGCCCGGGTATATTTATACTCGGGTGGCTCTATTGTGGAGGATAGCATATAGAATCATCAGGTATTCTCTTCTTCCCCTCCTAACCCTAATCTTCCTCTCTTTCTCTCTAGTCTTCCCTTCTCTTCTGTAGAACCCTAACATATCGCACATGTTATGAGCGCCTTGGTGTTATTTTGTATCGCGCAGGTTTTTGGGCTTGTTGGCATGACCGACCAACGAGATCCTAAATGCATAGGTTCGTTAATTTAGGAGATAAATTAGTTAGGGCAAGCTTTTAAAAGAATTAACTATTTTTACTTTATTTTCTTAAATCTTGAAATTAAAACCCTAAAAAATTTGCTATTAAGGCCCCCTCCCATATCTCCTATGATGCTCAGCTGGGAAAAGAATTGAACGAGACTCTTTAGTCGTCATTCAGTTTCATCCAGCACCGCCATCTCCCTTCAGTGACATCCAGCGCCAGCCCGACGGTTTCATCCAGCGCCAGCCCGACGGTTTCATCCAGCGCCACCAACCCCCTTGCAGCCACATCCCGCCAGTCCGACGGTTCCATCCAGCGCCGCCAACCCCCTTGCGGCAACATCCCGCCACTTTGCGTCGATTCCTTCCAGCACCACTCCCATCAGCCCCGTCGACGCCCCTGGAGTCCTTGCAAGAGTCTGGCGACCACTCCTGCGACTTCTACCGCCGGCTCCGGCATTTCCACAGCCCCTCCCCTCCTTCCAGCTGCACAACGCCCTCTCCCCGGACCTCGCCGCTGCTTCCAGAGCTTCCTCCTGTCCACGGCGACCCCTCCTCAACCAGCCTCCAGCATTTCCAGCAACCTCCTGCTCTGATTCCTAGCAGACCCATTTTTTGGGGATTCGTGCACAGCTGTTGCTACCTCTTCCCCTTGGTATACCTCTTGATTTCCTCGCCCGCGAATATTAATATTTTTTTTGCTTAAATTACAAATGAATAGTTAATTATCAAGAGCTTGCCTAGATTAATCTCATCTCCAAATTATCGTTAATTTCAAACACGTGAATGCCACCACCTGATTTCTCTGTCTATGGAATTGCGAATCATGACGTTGTTACGCTCGTGCGGTAGTCTTACGTCCGTTTGCAACGCCTAGGTCATTTTATTCGTTTAAAATAATTCGTGGAGTTCTTCACACCATAATTAATTTAAGAGATCGCGAATTTTATCTTTTAAAACTACAGCCCTAGTTTTAGTCTACTTCAGAATCTTAGGGACCAATGATGAAGACTTGGAAATCACGAACCAGTATGAAAACACCTTCTAGTGACCAAAAAGCAATCTACCAAATACCAATAAACAAATACTTTTGATGGACTACACCAATGACATTTATCATTACAAAATACTTTTGATAGACTACACTAATGTAATTTGTGTTCCAGTTAAAACATAGAAATTAGAAATCAGCTATACATTATTTCATAGCTTTAAGCTAACCAAAGATAAGACAATTAAAAGAGAGATAATCCAAATTTAGCTACTTATTGATTGCTCATCAAGTGCAAATTACAATGGAGTTGGTGATTTTAGCTGCAGCAACAAAACTTCTAAGTGAATTTCAAAAGTAGATACATTAATGCTGAATAAAAATTAGTAATAGCCAAACCAAGTAGATTTAATTCCTTCTGTCCCCCCAAAAATACTTTATTTTATTAACATTCAAGAACAAAAATACAGTCTCGATCACCAGAAATAGTTTTGGGTCAAGTACTAAAACTGACAAAGAAAAAGAATGAAGCATGCGATCATGACTCCAGAAATATTAATTAGAATTAAGGTGGCATGAGTAATATTTGATAATAGAATAAAAGTTTATATGAGCATTGAATGCTCAAGCTACATTGACTTTCTTCTTTGAGTTAACCTCAATTTGCTGAACATTAGCATCACGATAAAATTTACGAGAGGAACATAAAGTAAGGCTTTAACCATGAGAAAATTAATTCTACAAACGAAAACTTCATTTTCAATAAGAATTAAATTTGATGATTTAGGCCACATGTATTTAAGATAATATTCTAGCAGAACAAGGATTTAGTTCATGAGGTAGTATGAAGTACTTGATATTAAAGTTTAAAAGATCATCTAATGTTGAGCCTCAGGAAGAAATCAACATTTTTGCAGATTTGATGGTTAACTTGATTGTCAGCTTCTCTGCTAATTGTAGTTTTATAGGTTCTTGGCAAAATTATAGTAGAAAAATAAACCATAAGCTAAATAGCTTAAAAGTATCTAGAGCATAAAAAGGTTACTCATTCTAAAAGTTAAATTTTGTTCCCACTGAACAACTTGTGACAGGAAAGTTTGGTTTCTTGACTTAAACATTTATAACATTCAAATCAACTTTATTATGCATACCTATTTAGCAAAACAATTGATCTGGTCGGTTAAGTATAGTAATGTATACAAAATATGGTGTTTATATTATAATATAGCACAATATAGTATATTATGTAATACTATTATATAGTATAGAGTAGTTTAGGATGGTATAATATTGTATACTAGACTATACCATATTATACTATACTACACAATACTATAGTATTGTATACAAAACTATACAATACTAACACTATAATATAGTATTGTGCACTATATTGTACTTAATATATATATAGTATTGTATATTAAGTTCAATTGAATGACAAGACCAAGTTTTATGACATTCAGATTACAAATTTACAGAAATTTTGTAATGCATACACTTCAATGCAAATGGGCCTATATTTTGAACAATACTAGTTACAAACATGGTTGTTACCAAGCAAATGCACAAATTAGTACTTGAACATACAAAGGTAAACAAGTAATATGGCATCATACCATGAATTCATTTTTGGTTAATTTCATTTATACGCGAAAAGCTCCACATTTTACAAGAGAGATAGCTTAGCAGCAACCAAAGACAAAAATATATATATCGCTGCATGTATAATTGTGCATGGATTCAGGATTAGTTATTCCAACTTTCCAATGCTTCATATCATAAGATTTCTCAAACTCTATAAGATAAGTGTGGATAAAAATGACAAGTAATTAAAATAAGTGTGGATAAAAAAACATGGAAAAGTTAGCAATGGAAGAAGAAAGCTATAGGCCTTCTGACTATGTGATAAATCATAGTGATCATCACAACTTGTATTAGATTCTATAGTTTTTGATATCCTGATATGAATATAAAAAATGATAAAGAAGTCATTCACCTCAAAGCCAGCAGTATCATAATGCCTTCTTTTCTCTGGATCAGATAAAATACTATATGAATAAGCAACTTCCTTGAAAAGTTCTGAAGCTTCGGGATTGCTGACATTTTTATCGGGGTGATACCTGTTTTCCATCAAATTAGCAGTTTTCAGATCAAATCCAAAATATTTAGTTGACAACATATGTATATTAAGTACAAAATAAATAGCTTCCATATATAATAAACAGAAACCATACTCCAAGATGATGGGCAGGAACAAAATTGTTAGCGATCCAAAGATAGATCAACAGTGTTCAATAGAAGAACAAGTAACTTTAGGTGGTGAAGGCGGAGAAAAGCAAACAGCAATAAATAAATATTCAACAAACTTGAGAGCTCAAGCAGATGGAAGCCACAATAATTTATGAAGAAATCTCCTTCTACTTTCTCTGTGTTCCCCGCTTTCTTACTTTTCAAGCAAATAACTAGAAAAATAATGGAAATGAAAAACAATTGAGAAAGATGATATCACCTTTTCAAGACGAAAGTGGTGATAATGTAAACAGGAGAAAGCGTTGATTGAGAATGATGAAAAATAAATGAATGAAATATATGAAGTGAAATCTTAATTTGAAGTTGGGCTCAAATACCACTTGAAGTGGAGAAGCTTTCATACTAACTAGAACATACGAGCATACCAACTTAGACCACGTGCACCAAGGTTCATTGAAAATACAGACAGCTTCAAAATGGAACTTAACTCATAGGCTTGTGGGGATAACTGAAGGGAATAATTGAATCAATTTTCTATTCAAACCTAAGAAAACAAAACTGCAAGGGTCCATTGCTTGGTTGCACTGATCATATAATTAGTTAGAACCAGAAACCAGTTCATAAAGTTCGGACCAAAAAGGGTAACTCGAGGTTACTACGGTCCAACACCACGAACCCGATGGCAAGAGAGATGGTTTTTCATAGCTGAAGGTTGGGTTGTCTACAAATAAGACTCATGAGCTGCAGCAAGGAAATTCCCCTCCTAAAACTAAGGCTTTGTTTGGTTGGGCGTTTCGCCTCCTCCGTTTGGAGCAAACGCCGCCGGACGGCGGGTAAACAAACGGGCGCCGGCGGCATTTGCTCCGTTTGCACCCGCCGGACAGAGGAAAAGGCACCTAAATGGAGCGTTTCCAGCCCCGCCTCCCCCCCCCCCCCTCCGGTTCCAATGCTCCGTTTGGACCCGCCGGCTGCATCCGCCACCGCCGAACCAAATGAAGCCTAAGACTGTGCTAGGCACAAAGAAAGCACGATCTCGGCAAATGAGGAACCTTAGGGGGGCAGCGTCTCTTTCCTGTTTGCCCTAGGATCCTAAATGTAGGCAATCCAGACTTGGTTTTTTGTAGTCTGCGAATATCCGTCATCGCAAAATACTGGATTCGTCATGCTACAGGACTTCGGTCGAGCTGATAGAGGTCACTAGGAATGGTCTCGCGAGCTTGGCTCTGGTGGTGCGAGCTCATTGGCAAGTCCTGCGTGGTTTCGCTTGAGGGCCTCGCCTGAGCGATCTCAAAAATATCTCGTTGAGGGGCTTGCCTGAGCGATCTCAGAAAGATCTCGCTGGCAAGATAGCCATCCTGCGTCATTAAGCATGGGTTGTGTGCATATTTTTGGCGATGTTATTCTTCTTGGCAACGGTCAATTTCCTGATGTCAAGGGCTTATAATCGGGCTTATAATCGGGTTTGGTCCTCCCTAGGTGAATATGGGTTGTACATAATTCTCATATGCTAAGGACCGATGCAGAAATTATGCAATGGTGCCTTTATGTTTGCATAAATATACTCAGATAGAAAATATGTTTTTAAATCTCATTTATTAATCAAATAAATAAAAAATTGTTATTAAATGTGTAGACAAAACCCTTAAATCAATCCCCAAACTTAACCTACTTTATCAAATAGGTCCCAAAAATTTTTTAAGGAATAAATTAGTCTTTAACTTTAATAAAATGCTGAAATCATTCCTTTTTAAAAAACAATTTGCCCAAAATAACAAAAATATTTAATGGAAAGTTGACTAGAACGTTGAGTTGGACGATGAATGGGATCAGAAAATAAAAAAATTAATATATTGTCACCGCATATAATATATGAACATTTTCGATGCCAAACCATGCTGACCTCAATCAAACTGGATGACTAACAGAAATAAAAAATATTCACTTGCAAGCTTATTCACACTGAGGTTTCAATGAGCAGGAAAAAACAACACCCGCCGCAATTTCCTTGACAGTGAGCCTTCAACGAGCATGAAAGGAGACCCACAGTGAAATTTCTTCATGCAGATCGACACTGAGTAGGGAAGAAGAAGCTCTATGTAATTCCGCATACAGACTAAAATATCAAAGGCGCACCGAGGCACAAAGGGGTCCTGGAGCCTAGGTGCAGGCGCGCGCCTGAGGCACGTGAGACGCAAAAATGAATTGGGTGCCCAATTCCCTGAAAATCAGCGAATTGGGCACCCAATTCACTGAAAATCAGTTAATTTGGCATCCAATTCATTGATTTGCACCCAATTCACTGAAAATCAGCAAACTGGGCATCCAATTTGCTGATTTTCAGTGAATTAGGTGCCCAATTCGCTGATTTTCAATGAATTGAGCGCCCAATTCGCTGATTTTCAGTGAATTGGGTGCCCAATTCACTGAAAATTAGAGAATTGGGTGCCAAATTCACTGAAAATCAGCGAATTGGATGCCCAATTCGCTAATTTTCAGTGAATTGACACCCAATTCACTGAAAATCAGCGAATTGGGCATCCAATTCGGTGATTTTCAGTGAATTTGGCACTCAATTCACTGAAAATCGGTGAATTGGATGCCAATTCACTGAAAATCAGCAAATTGGGCATCCAATTTGCTGATTTTCAGTGAATTGGGTGCCCAATTCGCTGATTTTCAGTGAATTGGGCGCCCAATTCGCTGATTTTCAGTGAATTGGGCGTCCAATTCGCTGATTTTCAGTGAATTGGGCATCCAATTCGGTGATTTTCAGTGAATTTGGCACTCAATTCACTGAAAATCGGTGAATTGGATGCACAAGTGCGCCTAGGTGTGCCTCGGGTGCGTCTGAGATCATGTTTTTGCCCCCTCCCAAAAAAATAGGTTGAAGATAGGTTGAAGAATACAGCTTAAAAAGCCCAGGCGCGCCTTTGGTGCGCTTGGGAGTTGGTAAGGCGCGCGCCTAGGCGCGCCTGGGCGCGCCTGAGGCACGTCGCCCGCCTCTGCCTTGCAGAGGCGCTGGCCGGTGCGCCTGGTGCGCCTGGCGCCTCAGGCGCGCGCCTTGATAACGTAGCATACAGATCCACCAGCGAGCAGGAAGAAGTAGTCTCATTCAATTCCTCACACGAATTAGACAAAGGAAAAACCATGGCGACAGGTTTGCTTGGCGAAGGAAACTGAAGACTACTGGGTCCAGCTTGCAGGAAGAAGAAGGGAGGGTTTTGTTCGAGGATGGAGGAATGGAAAAATTGTGGATTTTGATATTATGGTGCCACATTATATTGACTTTTTTAATTTTTGGATTCCAATCATTGTTCAACTCAGCATTCTAGTCAGCTTCCCGTTAAATATTTCCGTCACTTCGGACAGATTTAAAAAAAGGAATGATTTCAACATTTTATTAAATTTAGGGACTGATTTCATCCTAAAAAAACTTTTGAGACATATTTCATAAAGTAGCTTAAGTTTGGGGACTGATATAAAGATTTTGCCTTAAATGTATTCATGAATCTAGATGTCAAGTGGAACAAATCATTTAACAATAGTATCATTATAATAGGCAATTGTATAACCCGTAATCCGTCGAGACCAATCTTTGTATTTGTACAACCACCATATTTGCCGAGCGTATACAGCACAGCAGGTACAAGGTCACAACAGTGAAAAGTAACTACGACAGACGGAAATGACCGTTCATAGATGACCAAATCAAACAAAGCACGAACAAGTCCGGACGAGGGGAAAATGGTGCAGGGGAGCACTCGCTCGCCCGTTGGGGGCGAGTGGGGGAGCGCCCACTCGCCCCTTAGGGTCGAGTGAAGCACGAACAAGTCTGGACGAGGGGAAAATGGTGCAGGGGAGCACTCGCTCGCCCGTTGGGGGCGAGTGGGGGAGCGCCCACTCGCCCCTTAGGGTCGAGTGCTCACTCGCCCCTTAGGGTCGAGTGCTCACTCGCCCCTTGGGGGCGAGTGGGGCGAGTGCTCACTCGCCCCTTGGGGGCGAGTGGGGCGAGTGGGGCGAGTGGGGCGAGTGGGGCGAGCGCCCACCCGCCCCCTTGGGGGCGAGTGGGGCGAGCGCCCACCCGCCTTCTTGGGGCGAGTGGCAAGCGCCCGCTCCCCTCCCTTCCTTCTCCTGCGTGCGAGTGGGAGTAGAGCCCACTCGCCCACCCTATTTTTTGGGTGAAGACCCTTCTCACTTCTCTTTCCCCCTACCCGGATGTTTTCAGGAGGTGCGGATAGTATTTTCAAACAGCGGAACTTGGCTATTCGCAGACCATTTTCATAAAGTTTATAAATAGACCCCCATGGGCACCTTGGGGAGGGTTGGCATCTCCTTACCCCCCACCCCCCCTTAGTGTGTTCGGTTAGCTAGGACCCTGTCTTCCGTTCGCCAAGTCCTTTAGGCCAACGGTCAGGTGTTGCGAGTGCTCTCCGAGGTGCCCAGGCTCAGCATTGGCTTGGGAGGAGAAGATCTTCGGATCTTTCGGGTTAGTGGCGGGGCCTCCTCGCTGCAGCTCGCGGGGTCTGTTTTTGACTAAGTCCACAAGTGCTCGAGCTCTGTGACCCTGAGTGACTAGTCGTTCGGCTTCACCTGAGTGAAGTAAGGGCAAGCTGTCTACCACTATTTCGAACTGTTTGAACCCCAAGTTTTGGGTTTCAACATTCTGGTGCGGTGAGCGTGGAACGCAGCTTGTTCGGAAAAACCTCGAGTAGGTCGAATGGCGGGAAGTGAAGGGCCAAGGAACTCCCCCCTGGCGAGTAGTGGCAACCGGAAGGGGAAGAAGAGGAAGGGAAGGTAGAACAGGTGTTGGAAGATTTGGCCAGGTTGGAAGTGGCAGAGGAGGTGAGGGAAATGGAGGTCGTCAGCGGCAGCGGAAGGCCGGAGAAGATACAGATCAGCGGGAGGCTGAGCAAGCACGACCAGGAGAAGATCCAAAGGTGTATCCAACAGAATGTGGATATCTTCGCATGGAGCGCCGCGGAGATGCCGGGTGTCGATGCAAATGTGGCGTGACATCGCCTCAACCTCGACTCGAACATCCGCCCCATCCGGCAGAAAAAGAGATCTGTATCGACCACCCTCGCTGGGCCGATTAGGGAGGAGGTAAAGAAGTTGCTGGAAGCAGGGTTCGTAGAGGAGATCCAGTATCCGGGCTGGGTCTCCAACGTTGTGATGGTAAAGAAGAGTGGGGGGAAGTGGAGGATGTGCATCGACTTCTCTCTACTAAATAAAGCATGTCCAAAAGATTGTTACCCCTTACCCCGAATCGACGCGCTGGTGGACTCAGCTGTCGGCTTCCCGGTAATGAGTTTCTTGGATGCGTTTTCTGGCTACCATCAAATCCGAATGCACCCGCCCGACGTTAAGGATGTCTCCTTCATCACAGACGACGGGTGTTATTGTTATAAGATGATGCCCTTCGGGCTGAAGAACGCAGGAGCAACCTACCAAAGGATGATGGACCGAGTTTTCAAGGATCAGAAGGGCGGGAACCTAGAAGTCTATGTGGACGACTTGATGGTTAAGAGCAGGGACGTGGAGTCTCACTTGCAGGATTTGGTGGAGACCTTCGCCACCCTTCGAAGGTTCAAGATGAGACTTAACCCTTCGAAGTGCGTCTTCGGAGCAAGCCGAGGGAAGTTCCTTGGTCACCTACTCACCCCGGAGGGGGTGGAGCCCAACCCGGACAAGGTCAAAGTTATCTTGGAGTTGGAGTTGCCAAGGAGTGCGAAGGAGATCCAAAGGTTGACAGGGAAGCTGGCAGGGTTGAGCAGGTTTCTCTCCCGGGCTAGAGAGAAGTGCTCACCCTTCTTCAAAGCTCTAAGGGGAAATCAAAAGTTCGAATGGTCCCAAGAGTGCGAGGCAGCATTCCAAGCGCTAAAGAGGCAGCTGACGCAAGCTCCACTGCTGCAAGGACCAAGAGAAGGAGAAGACATGTTCCTCTATCTCGGGGTGGGCGCCGAGGCAGTAAGCTCGGTCCTAGTCCGAGAAGAAGGAAAGAGACAAGTTACCATCTACTATGTCAGCCGGGTCTTGAAGAAGGCGGAGCTCAGATACCCCATTCTGGAGAAGCTGGCATTTGCTTTGATCATTTCGGCCAGGAAGCTTCGACCTTACTTCCAGGCGCATTCGGTTAAGGTAGTGACCGATCACCCTCTTCGCGGCATTATGGAAGGAGTGGAGTGTTCGGGCAGGTTGGCAAAGTGGTCTGTCGAGCTTAGCGAGTTCGATGTCACCTTCGTCCCTCGGCTATCAATGAAAGCGCAGGTGGTAGCGGACTTTCTAGCGGAGTATGTAACCGAGGTGGATGAGTCGGAACCTCCCGAATTGGTAGCATGGGAGCTGTTTGCGGACGGGGCATCGGGAAAACATTCCCTCGGCGGAGGAGTGGTCCTAGTCAGCCCACAAGGGACAAGGATCGAGCAAGCGATTGACATCAGATTCCCCGTAACCAACAACCAGGCCGAGTACGAAGCAGTGGTGGCTGGGCTTCGCCTGGCAAGTGAACTGGGAATTCAAGATGTTAGAGTATTCACCGATTCGATGGTAGTGGCATCCCAGGTACGGGGGGAGTTCGAGACTAGAGAGTCAACCCTTCAAAGGTACCTGGTGAAAGTCAAGGGCCTCGTCAGTCGGTTCCGCTCCTTCTCAATCCAGCACGTGTCGAGAGAGGAGAACACTCGGGCGGACTTCCTGGCAAAGTACGGACCTCGGGCCGGGGGAATAGTGACGGAGCTGTTCCGCCCATCTATTGAGGAAGGAGAGATGATGGAGATCGATCAGAAGGCCTCATGGGTGGATCCGATCATTGTCTTTCTGACTTCGGGCAAGTTCCCAGAAGGTGTTCCAGATAAGAGGCGATTCAGGTACAAGTCTGCCTATTATCTGATGCGCGAAGGAAGCTTGTATAGAAAGACCCTGACAGGACTCCTAGCAAGGTGTGTGACGGAAGATGAGGTTCCGAGGGTCCTGGAAGAAATCCACTCTGGGGAGTGCGGAAGCCATTCCGGGAGTCGGACTTTGGAGAAGAGCGTGCTAAGGCAGGGGTACTTCTGGCCAACTCTTCGAGAGGACACCATGAAGTTTGCAAAGAAATGTCAGAAGTGTCAGCTCTTCGCACCACTCCAACTCCAGCCCGCGCAGAGGCTTCGAACAATCACGGCGCCTTGGCCTTTTGCCATCTGGGGAATGGACTTGGTCGGCCCGTTTCCTCAGGCGAGCGGCCAAAGAAGATTCCTATTAGTTATGATAGACTACTTCTCCAAGTGGGTGGAGGTCAAGGCTTTGGCGAAGACGACCTCACAGGTAGTAAAGAATTTTATTTGGGGAGAAATAATTTGCAGGTACGGGCTCCCTCTCGCCATAGTGACGGACAACGGACCGCAGTTCGCTAGCGAGGAACTCATTAGCTTCTGTGGTCAGTTGGGAATTGACCTTCGTTTCGCTTCCGTGCATCATCCTCGGAGCAACGGGCAGGTAGAGGCGGCAAACAAGGTCATAGTCAATTTACTGAAGAAAAAAGTGGAGAACTTAAAGGGAAACTGGGTGAAGCAGCTTCCCTCGGTCTTATGGGCCTTGAGAACAACCCCCAACACGGTGACGGGAGAGACGCCGTTCAAGCTCTCCCATGGATCTGAAGTTGTGCTCCCAGTGGAATTCGAGGTCAGGTCCCCCCGGGTCGTGGCCGCCAAGGAAGGAGGTGAAGACTGGAGGATGGACAATGAGGAGGAACAGCGGCTCTCGCTGGATGTGGTTGAAGAGCTTCGGGACCTCGCAGCGATTCGACAAGAAGAAGTGAAGCGTAGGATGGCCCGGTACTTTGACAAAAATATTAGGATCAAACAATTCGTCCCAGGAGACCTGGTTCTCAAAAAGGTTGACGCCGCGGGAAGGTCGGCGAACGTAAGAAAGCTCCATCCCAATTGGGAGGGACCCTATGTAATCCTGGAGGCCCTGAAGTCAGGGGGTATCGCCTTCAAAATGTTGAAGGGATCCCTGTTTGGAAATACTTGGAGTGGAGACGATTTAAAACGTTTCTACCCTTGACAAGTGTTGAGGATGAAAAATTATTTAGAGGAGAATAAGGAGGTGATGAAGGGGATAGCCAAGATGTATGTGGCCGAGTAAACACGAGGAAGCGTATTGTAATGCTATACAATCTGTTTATGATGTATCGAAAGTAGTTAAAGATAGCATTTAAGTTAAGATCTCGACTGGAGACCACTCGCTCGGGCTCTTCGATGTCGGTCGCTGGGAGGCTCGTTGGGTAGATTCATATTGGTTAAGGCCCCGAGAAGAGACCACTGACCGGGCTTGTTGATGTCAGCAGGGCAGGAAAACTCACTCGGAGAGGCGGGTGATTCATGTTGGTTGAGGCCCCGAGAAGAGACCACTGACCTGGCTTGTTGATGCCGGCAGGGCAGGAGAACTCACTCGAAGAGGCGGGTGATTCATGTTGGTTGAGGCCCCGAGAAGAGACCGCTGACCGGGCTTGTTGATGCCGGCAGGGCAGGACAACTCACTCGGAGAGGCAAGAAAGTTGGTTGAGGCCCCGAGAAGAGACCGCTGACTGGGCTTGTTGATGCCGGCAGGGCAGGAGAACTCACTCGGAGAGGCGGGTGATTCATGTTGGTTGAGGCCCCGAGAAGAGACCGCTGACCGGGCTTGTTGATGTCGGCAGGGCAGGAGAACTCACTCGGAGAGGCAAGAAAGTTGGTTGAGGCCTCGAGAAAAGACCGCTGACCGGGCTTGTTGATGCCGGCAGGGCAGGAGAACTCACTCGGAGAGGCGGGTGATTCATGTTGGTTGAGGCCCCGAGAAGAGACCGCTGACCGGGCTTGTTGATGCCAGCAGGGCAGGAGAACTCACTCGGAGAGGCGGGTGATTCATGTTGGTTGAGGCCCCGAGAAGAGACCGCTGACCGGGCTTGTTGATGCCGGCAGGGCAGGAGAACTCACTCGGAGAGGCGGGTGATTCATGTTGGTTGAGGCCCCGAGAAGAGACCTCTGACCGGTCTTGTTGATGCTGGCAGGGCAGGAGAACTCACTCGGAGAGGCAAGAAAGTTGGTTGAGGCCCCGAGAAGAGACCGCTGACCGGGCTTGTTGATGTCGGCAGGGCAGGAGAACTCACTCGGAGAGGCAAGAAAGTTGGTTGAGGCCCCGAGAAGAGACCGCTGACCGGGATTGTTGATGCCGGAAGGGCAGGAGAACTCACTCGGAAAGGCAAGAAAGTTGGTTGAGGCCCCGAGAAGAGACCGCTGACCGGGCTTGTTAATGCCGGCAGGGCAGGAGAACTCACTCGGAGAGGCAGGTGATTCATGTTGGTTAAGGCCCCGAGAAGATACCACTAACCGGGCTTGTTCATGCCGGCAGGGCAAGAGAACCCACCCGGAAAGGTAAGCTATTTATTTATCTTTAGCTAAAAATCCCAAGGAGACGAAACAGTAGAGCTCACTCAAATGGCAAAAACGGTGTGCAAACCAGAGAGACCGGAGCGCGGGCTCTTGTAAGTTGTCTCCACTTCCAGTTGAGTTAGACTCTCTGGAAGATGTTGAGTTGCCTCCACTTCCAGTTAAGTTCGACTCTCTGGAAGGTGTTGAGTTGTCTCCACTTCCAGTTGAGTTCGACTCTCTGGAAGGTGTTGAGTTGCCTCCACTTCCAGTTGAGTTCGACTCTCTGGACGGTGTTGAGTTGCCCCACTTCCAGTTTGGTTCGACTCTCTGGAAGGTGTTTAGTTGTCTCCACCTCCCGTTAAGCTCGGCTCACGGGAGGGTTGTTGAGTAGAGAAAGGGTTACCGCTCTTGCGCTAAGTTTAGTTTGAAACGTTTTCGAAGTAGTTCAACCCTCGAGTTCTCGTCGTTAGTCTCTCTGAACCACGGGCCATCCATTGTTTTTCCGGGCTCGTGTCGAACCCGAAAAAAACGGGGATTGTGTATAACCCGTAATCCGTCGAGACCAATCTTTGTATTTGTACAACCCCCATATTTGCCGAGCGTATACAGCACAGCAGGTACAGGGTCACAACAGTGAAAAGTAACTACGACAGACGGAAATGACCGGTCATAGATGACCAAATCAAACAAAGCACGAACAGGTCCGGACGAGGGGAAAATGGTGCATCAGAGCCAAAAGGGGAGCACTCGCTCGCCCGTTGGGGGCGAGTGGGGGAGCGCCCACTCGCCCCTTAGGGTCGAGTGCTCACTCGCCCCTTGAGGGCGAGTGGGGCGAGCGCCCACCCGCCCCCTTGGGGGCGAGTGGGGCGAGAGCCCACCCGCCCCCTTGGGGGCGAGTGGGGCGAGCGCCCGCTCCCCTCCCTTCCTTCTCCTGCGTGCGAGTGGGAGTAGAGCCCACTCGCCCACCCTATTTTTTGGGTGAAGACCCTTCTCACTTCTCTTTCCCCCTACCCGGATATTTTCAGGAGGTGCGGATAGTATTTTCAAACAGCGGATCTTGGTTATTCGCAGACCATTTTTATAAAGTTTATAAATAGACCCACATGGGCACCTTGGGGAGGGTTGGCATCTCCTTACCCCCCACCCCCTTAGTGTGTTCGGTTAGCTAGTGACCCTGTCTTTCGTTCGCCAAGTACTTTAGGCCAACGGTTAGGTGTTGCGAGTGCTCTCCGAGGTGCCCAGGCTCAGCATTGGCTTGGGAGGGGAAGATCTTCAGATCTTTCTGGTTAGTGGCGGGACCTCCTCGCTGCAGCTCGCGGGGTCTGTTTTTGACTAAGTCCACAAGTGCTCGAGCTCTATGACCCTGAGTGACTAGTCGTTCGGCTTCACCTGAGTGAAGTAAGGGCAAGCTGCCTACCCCTATTTCGAACTGTTTGAACCCCAAGTTTTGGGTTTCAACAGCAATGATCATTGAAACTATAAGAAATTGAGATTTATATGCAAGAGGAAGATGTTTTCCCGTGTTGCAACTAAGAAAAAGAGAGAAAAGCCACTTTGACGCAGGGGCAGGCTAGGGTGAGAAGCTAAACACACTACTGACGAATAAAGGCGCAGGAAATTCAACACGATGCGAGCTTCACAAATCCAGGCTGTTTTAAAATTAATTTTCGTTTAAAATTTAAGCTTTTGCGGATTCCACAAGAAGGATTATAGCAATAGAAAATGCACACAAGAGTGGCTCCAAATCGGAGAGCGCAAATAATAAATGATAAGCGGATACGCCCTGCAAGGTTAGCACAAATTCAAGTAATCCAACATATCACTTAATTGACAAACAAGGTAATTAGAGGTCTAAGCAAAAAAATTCAAGTTTAAGCTTAAAACCACATCACAACTTACAACCATGCAAGGAGCCAATCGGGTGGGGTACCAAATGTGGAGAGGAATGAATCCGGGTCTTTGGTGGCCAACGGCGGTGGGGTGTGGTGGCTGTGTGGAGGGAGGAAGGAGTGGCGGAGGGCAGGGCTAGGGCCGCCCGGCTGTAGGAGGGCTGGGAGTAGGGCTGGCGGGGTGGAGGAAGGCTGTGGGGTGGTCGACGGGGTAGAGGGGAGGCTGGAGGGTGGTCGACGGGGTAGAGGGGAGGCTGGAGGGTGGTCGTCGGGTTGCTGGGAGGCTGGGGGGTGGTCGACTGGTTGCTGGGAGGCAGGGAAAGGCTCGGTGGGGAGGAAGGGGGGCTGGCAGTGGATCGTCGGGATGGGAGGAGGGGCAAGGAAGGCTGCCGGTGCTATAAGGGACCAGGAGAGGCCTGGTGGGGGAGGAAGAAGGGGCGTAGAGGCCTTACCGGCGGCGGGCAGGCTGGCGGCGGGCGGGGAAAGGGGCGAACGGCGGATCGGGAGCCCTAGGCGTCGCACCTGGGGTGTTGGCGTCGCACCAACTGACCGGCTGCAGGAATCTCTCAAAACAATCGGTCCTAAACCCTCCTCTTGGCTCCATATAAATAGAAAATAAAAGTTAGGGCATCCGGAATCAAGGGCTCAGATCGCCCGATCTTTCGGGTGCCAAAATAATGCCAAAACTTGTCCGAATAAGATAAAACAAAATACAAAATATACTCTCGTCGACGTTCCGGACGCATCCACGGGCTCGGATCGTCCGGAAGGGCTCTCAAAGTGCAGGATCAGAACATCACGCCCGCTTGCGGCGGGAATATACGTGCGTGGGTCATCGTCGCTGTCGATCTCCATCAACTCCCCCCGGCTTAGAAGCATTCATCTCCGAGGAATGGAGGTGATCATACTCCTGGCGTAGCTCGGGGGCAATCCTTGCAAGTTCTCCCGGAGCGATCCAAGTGTCGTCAAAGCTGGGAGGGCCCCTCCAGTGGACCAAGTATCGCAAAGTGCTCGGATCTGCTGCTGTCATGTAGTCATGGGCTAAGATGCCCTCAATGGTCTCCAGGTCGGTATCCGCCTCTGCAGGTGGTGGCTCACTCTCTAATGAGCTCTCCGGTGGTGGCACAGCCGGTGGTGCTGCCAGGTCCCCAGGTGGTGTCGTCGTGGGCTGGGACTGAGAGGATAACGGTGACAACTGGGGAAATGGTGGCTCAAGTGGTGGCTCTGAGGGAAGGGGTACGAAAGGATCCTCGTAAGTTTGCTCGTCGTAGTATGGAGTCAAGTCTTCCACATTGAATACTCTGCTGATCCCCATGTGCCTTGGGATATCAATCTCATAAGCATTTGGCCCTATCCTTTGCACCACCGTATAAGGGCCCATCCGTCTAGCATTTAGTTTCTTTGCAGTTCCTGAGGGGAACCTCTCAGCACGAAGACGAACCAACACCTGTGTGCCAATCTCAAAGCTCCTCTCTCTCCTGTGTACATCCGCATAGGCTTTATAATTACCATTACTTGTTGCGATTTTCTTTCGGATGGATTCGTGAAGCTCATGCATGTGCTGGATAAAGGATTCGGCCGACTCACTAGGGCGGGACTCAAGTGGGAGGGGAACTAGGTCGATCGGCTTCCTGGGTTCGTACCCTAACAGGATGTGGAAGGGGCTAAGACCAGTAGTCCTATTCACCGAGCTATTGTACGCGAACTCTGCTAGGGGCAACACTGAATCCCAAGTACACACATGCTCACCAACAAGACAACGTAGGAGGGAGCCTAAACTCCTGTTGACCACCTCAGTTTGTCCATCCGTCTGTGGGTGGTAGGCGGTGGAAAACTTGAGAGTGGTGCCAGTCTTCATCCATAGTGTCTTCCAGAAATAGCTCATGAATCGGACATCACGATCAGACACTATGGAGGATGGTAACCCGTGATATTTAAAAACTTCCCTAAAGAATAGGGCGGCAACCAAGGAGGCATCGGCCGTCTTGCGACATGGAATGAAGTGGGCCATCTTCGAGAAGCGGTCCACGGCAACATAAATGGAGTCATGTTTCTTGGGCGTACGGGGTAGCCCAAGAACAAAGTCCATGCTAATGTCAACCCAAGGCCTGTGAGGAATGGGTAACGGGGAGTACAGGCCGCTGGGTTGGCGTGAACCTTTTGCCACTTGGCATGTCCTACAGTGCCTCGTCACACGCGTCACGTCCCTCTTCAGTGAGGGCCAATAAAAACGATCCTCCACTAAGGCAGTAGTCTTGTCACGCCCAAAGTGTCCCGCGGCACCTCCTGCGTGCATCTCCCAGATCAGAAAGTCGCGAAGGGAAGTGGAGGGGATGCAGAGTCGGGTGTCGAAGAACAGGTATCCCTCAGAAACAGTAAATCCCTCGATCGTATCAGGTGGGTCTCTAGTGAGGGACCTATAGATATCCCCAAAATCAGAACACTCAGCGTACTCTACGACAAGGCGTTCAAACCCAGTGACACGCGTGCTCATCGTCTGCAAGAGACTAATCTGGCGCCTCAAGGTGTCGGCGGGCTTGTTATCAACACCTGCGCGGTGTTTGATAACGTAGTGATAGCTCTGCAGGAACTCTACCCATTTAGCGTGCCTATGGCTAAGCTTCGACTGGGACTCTAGATAACGTAAGGCCTGATGGTCAGAATACAGCACGAACTCCTTGTGTAGGAGATAGTGTCGCCAGTACCGCAGGGTCTGGACTATTGCGTAAAACTCCCGATCATATGTAGAATATCGCTGGCGGGCCTCGTTCAACTTCTCGCTGAAATAAGCAATGGGGTGGCCCTCCTGACTAAGTACTCCTCCAATCCCCAGTCCTGAAGCGTCACGCGCGACCTCAAAGGCGAGGCTGAAATCTGGTAATCTAAGGGCAGGGGCAGACGCTAGCCGATTCTTGATCTCTTCGAATGCTCTAGTGGCCATAGACAGCTCGTAAAGGGGCCATAAGAGCACTAAACCCGCGGACGAACCTCCTGCAGAAGGTGGCTAGTCCATGGAAACTCCTGGCCTCATGGATGGTGGTGGGGACGGGCCACTCGCGGATAGCTCTCACCTTGTCGGGATCAACGGAGATGCCCGACGCAGAAATAATGTACCCAAGGAAGTGCACCGACTCAGCTAGAAAATCGCACTTCTTCATGTTGATAAACAGATGCTCCCTCCTGAGGATGTCGAACACCAAACGGACGTGATGTAGGTGGTCAGTACGCTTCTGGCTGTAAATAAGAATGTCGTCGAAGTACACAACTAGGAACTTGCCCATGTAGGGCCGCAGGACCTGGGTCATCACCCGCATGAACGTACTGGGGGCGTTCGACAATCCGAAGGGCAACACTAGCCACTCGAATAGGCCATCCTTCGTCTTGAAGGCCGTCTTCCATTCATCTCCCTCACGGACTCTAATCTGGTGATACCCGCTCCTAAGGTCGATCTTCGTGAAAATACGGGCACCAGCCATAGCGTCAAGTAAGTCGTCGAGGCGGGGAATCGGGAAACGGTATTTCACTGTGATCTTATTGATGGCTCTACTGTCAACGCACATGCGCCAACTCCCGTCCTTCTTCGGGGTGAGAAGGGTTGGGACTGCGCATGGACTCAAGCTCTCGCGCACAAAACCCTTCCTAAGTAACTCATCGACCTGCCGCTTCAGCTCGGCATGCTCGGTCGAACTCATACGATAGTGTGGGAGGTTGGGCAAAGATGCCCCAGGCACGAGGTCGATCGCGTGCTGGATATCCCTCAGGGGAGGAAGTTCATCTGGAAGCTCCTCGGGGGTGATATCCGTATAATCTCTCAACAGTCGCTGTGCATCAGGGTCGGTGGGGACGGCACCTCCACTAGGAGTGTCGGGAGCCAAGGTGGCCGCTACAATGAATACAATCCCCGAGTCTAGGCCCTCTCTCATAAAATCATGCATCCTTAGTATGTGCAGAGCCCTGGGGGGCCCGGCACTGGCGGGGGAATCGGTCTTGCCCTTGGATGAGTCCTTGGGCTGGGTCGGGGACAAGGTGATCTTTCGGCCCCGGTCGTAGAATACGCATGTGTTCGATCGCCCGAAACACGTAACATCTCGATCATACAACCAGGGTCGACCTAGGAGTACATGGGCCACGTCCATCGGTATGACATCACACCAAACCTTGTCCTCGAAGGACGCTAACCGCAATGGCACTAAGCATCGCTGGGAGACCTGGATAGCAGATTTGTCCACCCATAGGACACAATAGGGATGAGGGTGTGGCTCAGGGGTGAGCTGCATCCGCTCAAGCGCCTTCTTAGCAACGATATTGACGCAACTCCCACCATCAATAGCGAGTTTGCAGGGGCCGCCTGCACTCTGAAAATAAGTGTAAAAGATGGTGGACCGACGCCAGTCATCCTCCGCACGCGGGGTATGCAGAAGGCGGCGTATAACCCCACACTCTAGCGACCTCTCTGCATCGCTCTCCCAATCCTCATCCACGGTGGCTACAACATCGCCCTCAATCCCCACTATAGGGTCCATACCCTCGTCCTCCTCATCCTCAATCAACAAGTTCCGCATGGGGCACTGTGCCGCATAATGACCTCGTCTAGAACATCTGTAACACTGAGGCCCGCTGGGCTTGGAGGGTCCAGTCATAGCAACCTTCCCTTTCGCATCCTCAGAAGCCTGAGAGTGGGGAGGAGTGGGCCTCCTGAATGTGGGGCCATCAGTCCTCGGAGGCTGCTGGCGGGAGCCAGTGGTCCGAAGGTAGAGTTCATACTCTAGGGCCAACTCATAAATCTGCTCGACTGTCTCCCGGCGGTGGGGAATCAGTTCCCTCTTAATTTCGGGTCTCAGGCCGTTCCGAAACCTGGACGCTGCGGCGCTGCCCTTCTCTCGCAGGTCACTCCGCACTAATAGGTCATCGAATTTGGTCATATATTCGGCTACCGACAACGTGCCCTGTCGTAGCGCATAGACCTGATCAAGCAGTCGATCACGATAAGAATCGGGGAGATATTTCTCCTTCAGGCGTCTCTTCATATCTTCCCACCTAATGATGGGTCGATAGCCATCATGCTCAAGGGCTCGCTCGACACTAGTCCAATAATTCATAGCAGATCCCACTAATTTTATCCGTGCGAGTCTAACCTTACGCTCATCACTCATATCATACCAATCAAAGTAATGCTCCATCTCTCGAAGCCAATCACTAAACGCTCCGGGGTCCTGCTGACCATCGAAAGAAGAAACCTCTAAGCGAACTCGGCGAGTGATGTCATCGTGGTAACCGTCGTAGCGGTCGTGACGGTCGTGGTCGTGTCGATCTGGTCTCCTGGGGCTTCATAACCATAATCAGGGGGCCCTGGTTGTCGTCGGGGGCGACGGCCAGGATTGGGGTGATCCCCTTGACCTTCATAATTATCTTGACGTACCCGAAGTTCATTAATTTGGGTACCCATTTGGTCGAATCGCTCTAGCATCAAGCGCTGGAGGTCTGCGAGGGACACCTCCGCGTTGGTGCCATTGGACCGCTCACCGGTAACGTTTGGGTCAGACATATCTCGTCGAAAATGCCTACCACTACGTAACATACGAAGTGCGACAACCTGACGCTTTGATACCAATCTGACGCAGGGGCAGGCTAGGGTGAGAAGCTAAACACACTACTGACGAATAAAGGCGCAGGAAATTCAACACAATGCAAGCTTCACAAATCCAGGCTGTTTTAGAATTAATTTTCGTTTTAAAATTTAAGCTTTTGCGGATTCCACAAGAAGGATTATAGCAATAGAAAATGCACACAAGAGTGGCTCCAAATCGGAGAGCGCAAATAATAAATGATAAGCGGATACGCCCTGCAAGGTTAGCACAAATTCAAGTAATCCAAAATATCACTTAATTGACAAACAAGGTAATTAGAGATCTAAGCAAGAAAATTCAAGTTTAAGCTTAAAACCACATCACAACTTACAACCATGCAAGGAGCCAATCGGGTGGAGTACCAAATGTGGAGAGGAATGAATCTGGGTCTTTGGTGGCCAACGGCGGTGGGGTGTGGTGGCTGTGTGGAGGGAGGAAGGAGTGGCGGAGGGCAGGGCTAGGGCCGCCCGGCTGTAGGAGGGCTGGGAGTAGGGCTGGCGGGGTGGAGGAAGGCTGTGGGGTGGTCGACGGGGTAGAGGGGAGGCTGGAGGGTGGTCGACGGGGTAAAGGGGAGGCTGGAGGGTGGTCGTCGGGTTGCTGGGAGGCTGGGGGGGTGGTCGACTGGTTGCTGGGAGGCAGGGAAAGGCTCGGTGGGGAGGAAGGGGGGCTGGCAGTGGATCGTCGGGATGGGAGGAGGGGCAAGGAAGGTTGTCGGTGCTATAAGGGACCAGGAGAGGCCTGGTGGGGGAGGAAGAAGGGGCGTAGAGGCCTTACCGGCGGCGGGCAGGCTGGCGGCGGGCGGGGAAAGGGGCGAACGGCGGATCGGGAGCCCTAGGCGTCGCACCTGGGGTGTTGGCGTCGCACCAACTGACCGGCTGCAGGAATCTCTCAAAACAATCGGTCCTAAACCCTCCTCTTGGCTCCATATAAATAGAAAATAAAAGTTAGGGCATCCGGAATCAAGGGCTCAGATCGCCCGATCTTTCGGGTGCCAAAATAACGCCAAAACTTGTCCGAATAAGATAAAACAAAATACAAAATATACTCTCGTCGACCTTCCGGACGCATCCACGGGCTCGGATCGTCCGGAAGGGCTCTCAAAGTGCGGGATCAGAACATCACGCCCGCTTGCGACGGGAATATACGTGCGTGGGCCATCGTCGTTGCCGATCTCCATCACACTTACGCCATTTAACTAACGTAAAAATATAGCTTAGACGACCATTAAATAAAAACATTCAAACGTGTAATAATTCAAAGGAAAACTGACTTGATAAAGAAATATAAACTTTCTTCAATTGCTTACATAACGAATCAAAAACAAAATCTATTACTTCAATTTATCCATCTAACAAGATACTCTCTTAATCACTTCAATATAGACAGTATTCATGAGGATTAAAATAATAAACAAAACAACAAGTAGAAAGAAGAAAATGCAATTAAAGCCTTGAATAGCGCATGTATTGAAAGATGTCCAGTTATAAGGGCATATTTACATAACCCCAGAATTCGAATTCTAAAAAGATAATGCTTAGGATAATAGGGGAGAATGCTCAATACACTTTCTAATTCATGTTTAGAGAGGCATGTGCTTAATTCTTCCATGGAGCATTGACATAGATATGTTTAAAACTAGCGCACTTCAAATGCTATATGACGGCTCATAATAAAAATGATGTTAAGATTTAGTACCCATATTAGGGGTATATTTGTAATTAGATGGTATTAAGTCTAGTTTTGATATTGTACATTGTATGAAAGCTATAAATAGGGCCTTATGTGTTGTAATTGGGGATTATGAAATGAAGTATCTCGTCTCTTGAACCCCCCTTGTCTCTATCCTATCCTGCCTCTTAGTTCTTCCAAGTCTCCCAGCATAATTCATCTCTCTCTACCCAAGATTCTTTCTTCAATCTTCACTTGATCTCCAGCATTCGCTCTCTTCTCTTGTATCCAAGAATAGGCTTCTTACATTGGTGCTCTTGTTATTGTACTCATTCCTCCGTCAGTGAATTCCAAGATTCATGGGAACAAAACGATGTTTCCTTTACCAATGCTAACGGAAGCGGAAAATACATGATTAGGAAAAATACATGATTAGTTTTATTTCATCAGTAGAACCCCCTTATATAAGAGGGATATTACATCATTAATACAAATACTAATTAATTAATTCTAGCACTCCCCCTCAAGTTGGGCATATTATATTTCTCATAACCAACTTGTCGATAAAAACACAGAAAGCATTCACCCCCAAACTCTTAGTAAGAATATCAGCTAATTGTCCCTCTGAAGGAACAAATGGAATACAGATAATCTTCTTCTCTATATTGTCTTTGATGAAGTGTTTGTTCACTTCAATGTGTTTGGTGCGATCATGTTGAACGAGGTTGTTGCAATACTGAATGTGGCTTTGTTGTCACAATACAACCGGATAGGACTAGCCTCACTTAATCTCTAATCACACATAAAGGAGCGTAACCACAATTCCTCACATATGTCATGTGTCATAGCTCTAAATTCTGCTTATGCGCTAAACCTTGAGACAACAAATTGTTCATTACTTCTCCAAGTAACTAGGTTCCCACCAACAAACAAACAATACCCAGATGTAGATCGTCTGTCTTCAATAAATCCAACCCAATCTGCGTCAGTATAAACTTCAATCTTCAAATTTGTATTGGGGGTGAAGAGGATCCCTCTTCCTAGTTAGGTCTTCAAATACCTCAAGATTCTATGAGTTGCATCGAGATGTCTCGCCTTTGGGGAATGCATATATTGGCTAACGACCCCCACAACATAAGTTATGTCAGGGCGAGTATGGGATAGATAGATTAACCGTCTGACAAGTCGTTGGTAACTAATAACATCTTCAATAAGATTTCCATCATCTCTTCTGAGGCTATGGTTGAACTTCATAGGAGTATTAACAGGTTTACACCCACTCATACCGGATTGTTCCAGCAAATCAAGGATATATTTTCTCTGAGAGGTGAAAATACCCCGTTTAGATCTAGCTACTTCAATCCAAAAAAAATACTTAAGTTTCCCTAGATCCTTCACTTCAAACTCTTTTGAGGATTTCACTTCTTTAACATCGTCTTTTGTTATGACAATGTCATCAACATAGACAATGAGGATCGTTAACATGTTGTCCCTCCATTTTATAAACAGAGTATGGTCGGCGTGATTTTGTTTATATCCAAAGGAGATCATGACTTTGTGAAAACGACCAAACCAAGCCCTCGGTGATTGCTTCAGGACATACAGGGCCTTTTTTAATTTGCGCACTTTCCCTTCAGAACTGAAAGGGGAAAACCAGGGGGTAGAGACATATATACTTCTTCTTCTAAATTCTCATGAAGGAATGCATTTTTCACGTCTAATTGGGTAAGACCTCAACCCTTGCACGCAGCACACCATAGCAATATCGTATAGAGTTCATTTTTGCAACAAAGGCAAAAGTGTCTTGATAATCAATCCCTAGGGTTTGAGTATACCCCCTTTCCACCAACCTCGCTTTGAAACGTCCAACCAATAAACACACACTAATAACCAATGGTCTTCTTTCTGTGGGGAAGGTGTATTAAATCTCATGTACAATTTTTTTCCAAAGCAGTCATTTCCTCAAACATTGCCTCTTTCCACTTTTGATGCCCAAAATCCTCTTGCCATGTGGATGGAATAGAAGCATATGCAAGAGAAGAGACAAAGGCTCTATATGAAGGAGTTTTAGTGTCATAAGAAACATTATGAGACAATGGATGTTGGGTGCAAGATATGATACCTTTACGAAGGGCAATGGGAAGTTCAGAGGAATCTGTTGACGGAGTTGGCACTGAGACTGGTAGCGTGGGGATGAGTTTGTGTGTTATGACCTTTACTTCATTTGGTGTACACCTGTAATTCATGTTCTTTATGAGGAAGCTCCCTCTGATAGGGAATCTCATCATGAGGCAAAGTATATGGAGGAATGAAGTATGGTGGAGTAATCGATAAGGATATAGTAGGAGAGCTCACTTCTTTCGTAAGTGCAGACTCTCCATGAAGTGAGGTCACATAATAAGGCTCGGATTCACAAAACGTAATATCTGTTGTGACAAAGATCCTCTTAGTCGGGGGATGATAACATTTATACCCCTTCTGAGTATGAGAATAGCCAAGGAATACACATTTAAGCATGAGGGTCAAGTTTAGACCGGCCCGGAGAGTGTATGTGAGCAAAGCAAACACAACAAAAAATTTTGGGGTGGAGAGAGGTTGGTGTAATCCCTAAGGTGATAAGAGGGGTCTGATGTCCCAATACGGCAATACTGGAGATGGCAGGCGGTTGATGAGGTAGGCAGACCGCAGACGTGAGAACGGCATCACCCTAATGGTATTTAGGGAGGTTCATAGTAAAGAGTAAACACCGAGCAACCTCCAATAGGTAGCGGTTTTTTCGCTCAGCTGCCCCATTCTGAGACAAGGAGTGAACATAGGAGGTTTGATGGAGAATATAATATGATTACTAAAGTAGTGATCAAAGGGAGAGTTGATATACCCTCGGCCATTATCACTACGTAAAATTTGATAGTAGCAGATAATTGAGTTGAAACTATTTTATGAATTTTTTAAAAATAGAAAACACTTTATTCTTATTTTTCATCAAATAAACTCAAGTCGTGCGAGAAAAACAGTCAATAAAGGTAATAAACCAATAACATCCAGAAATAGAGGCAACGGGGCAAGGCGCCCAATATGAACAATGTGAAAAAGAGTAGTACTGGGTAATGATTAATTAAACATGATTAACAGGAATACAATGATGTTTGGCAACAACACAGATATCACAAACAAGGTTTTTAAAACATAACAACAACAACAACACTCAAGCCTTTATCCCACAATAGTGGGATCGGCTATATGGATCCTCTGTCGCCATTGCGCCCTAGCTTTAATCATAGTCTCACTAATGCCTAAGTACATCATGTCTTTTCTTATAGTTTCATTCCAAGTCTTTTTTTGGTCTACCCCTCCCCCGTTTAACATGTCTAGTGACTAACCTCTCACATAAATGTTGCATGTGAAGTGTAGAGAGCTTGCGGAGAGGTAGACCCACAAGAGGATTCAAACACATACAGACCATCATGCATGCTACCAAAGCCAATCACCTTCCCCGTCTTCAGATCCTGAAAAACACGATGAGAAGGAAAGAAGATAAAAGTTCGAACATGAAGCGCAGAAGATAAAGTGCGGGAAGAACAAAGGATTGAGTCTTTTCCAGCAATGGAGGAGAAGGAGCCATCAGCAATGCTCAATTTATCTTTGCCTGAAATAGGGGAATAGGACACAAAACCTGAAGTTGAACCGGTCATGTGATCAGTGGGGTTGAAATCGATAATCCAATGAGTAGAAGGACATGTAATAGCAGAGTGGGCACCCGTTGTACGGTGTGCCTATGTGGGCAAGGGCAGAGGATGACGTAGAGAAGGCAGCAGGCTCAGTAATAAGGGCATGCATCAACTGACGAAGGGCTTGCATCTCTTCAGCAGAAAAGGAGGACGACTGAGGACTGCTCTCGGGAATCTCAGTCAAATGAGCAGAGTGATAAGTTCGCCCTGGAATTCTACCACGACTGCGACCACCACGTGAGGTCGATCCGCCCATGGGAGGAGGAAATCCATGTAGACTGAAGCAAGTATCCCGAGTATGACAAGGCTTGCCACAATAATCACAAGTAAGGTGATCCTTATATGTAGGTTTACGCTTGAAATCACGAGAAACCCGGCATCCAAAATTGGGTTGATGAACCACTAAAGCTAATCCTTAAGGAAAAAGTGGTGGTGTTCCAAGACTGTTTGCGGTCAAACTCCTGTTAGACAATGTTGTAGACTTCAGGAAGCTAAGGGATGGGGACACGTCCCAAAATCTAGACAGTAATCTGATCAAAATCCCTGTGTAGCCCATGCATGAATTCGAATACCCAATTACGATCCTCGTGGGCCCTCAGTAAGAGCTCATCCGCATTACAGACCATGATGAGAGAATCAAAATAGTCGTACTCCTGATACAGTTGAGTAAACTCAAGAAAGTAGGCAGAAGGAAGGCGATCACCCTGTCAAAGAAGAAAAATTTTGCGGCGTAGTTGGTGGATCTGGGCCGCATACCCCTTGCGGAAATAGGTAGACTCGGCACGCTTCCATATCTCAGCAGCAGTGTCCAGGAAAAGGTAATTCCGAGAAATAAATTCCAGCATGCAATTCGCGAGTCATGCATGACAGGGGAGTTTTCTGACTCTCATGGAGGCCAAGTTTGAGAGGTCGGGGCTGGTACGTCGGTGGTTCCACTGATATAGCAAAAGAGACACCGACTCTTTAAGGCAACAATAATAAAGCGAGACCGGGACAAATAATTGGTCATCCAGACGGATTGTTGTGATCTGAGAGAAGTTATGATCCTAACAAGCCCGGGTAGATCCAGCGGGGGTCATGGAGCTACCGGAATCAATCACGTCCGACATAAAAAAAAATTTGACCAAACTTCGTTAAGAGAATGGTGGTGAGTAGTGTAGAACACCTCTTCAAGGAACGGAAGTGAGATAAAGCATCATTGGAGAGTTAGAAGTCTTCCTCCTCTTGAACAAACAAACAGGAGATCCAATTTTGGGAAGCATCCAACCGTTGGACTCTCGAAAAAAAAAATTAGGGTGATGATAAGAAGGCCAAAGCAAAACTTTCCCCAAAGTTTGGAGTCAATCGAAATGCTGGAAAGCCGTTGGAGAGCTCATCCCGTCAACCCAGTGCCGATCGGCCGACGGGAAAGTCGAGCTAGCCGATCGGCGCTTCAGGAGAGACGCGCGAGCCGAGAGGCTGGGGGCGGCACTGGGAGGGAGGAGGCAGGCGAGGCGGGCGGCGAGCGAGAATCAAACGAAAGAACGGGGCGAGAGAGCGCCTAGGTTACGGCCCGCTCTGGTACCATGTTAACTGAAGTGGAAAATTACGTAATTAGTTTTATTTCAACAGTAGAATCCCCATATATATGAGGGATATTACATTGATGCTCTTGTTATTGTACTCATTCCTCGGACAATGAATTTCAAGATTCATGGCAACATGACGATGTTTCCTTCACCAAGAATAGTAATTCAAAGGTGTTGTCGTCATCAAGAATGTCTTCCTCCAATGATGGTTGAAATTCTTGCATCCCTCCAAGCCATCAAATCAATATACGCAAGAGGTCGTCCAAGATACCATGGTTCTTCAGAAACATCTGGTGGAAGACAGTTTTTTGCCGCTGGAACTGACACAGCAATCTGAGCAAGAACTAATCGTTGTAGGTGAGGTCCGGCCAATACTGGCTTATCTGGCTATTCTTATTTTCGATCCTGAAGGGGGTGTTCTTGAATCCCGAAGCCATTGACTTTTGAAGCATCAGTGAGATGCAAAGATGTCGGAGGTTGCAAATCTTGCTCTATTTTTGATTGCTTGTGGAGCAATTAATCAAGGGGTAGATACTAGCACTCGTGTCATCTCGGGCAGGAAGAAGCTACAAGGTGCTGAGTTCACCATTTTACTTGATCGAATAAAGGCAGGAACGTTCATGTCCACTGCCGCCATCACACGCTAGTGCATTTATCTATCATCAGTGATCCTTTCACACTTGGCATGAACGCCTTTCGCAAGAGATCGACATGTAGTTCTTGATGTTGTTATAGTGATATCTCCGCCGGTGAAGGCCACTCGGTATGAGAAAGAATGTGAGATGACTGGTCTATGTATCAGTGTTGATTTCACCCATACAACATCACTTTCAAGAAACACGGCAGCAACATTAAAGTTGGGATTATTGCAGCACGGTATCTTGACATGTCGCAGCAACAGCGGAGCAAGATAAACAACAACTTTTAGGGATGACTTAATTGACGAAGGAGAATTCATTCTATGCATAGAAAATGGCTTCGAAATTTGCCTCCACGGACATTCTTGTCTTTGATCACGGAGATCTTGTTCTTGAGACCATTACACATACAATAATCAACTTTTCTTGCAGGAATTTATGATCAAGATACAGTCATTCACAGAAGCCCTGAGGATGGGTGTTGAAGTATATCACAACCTAAAGAGTGTGCTTCAGAAGTATGCACATTTCTTACTAAATGATGAGGGCATCATTGTTTTGAAGACTACACGACGAGTACGTCATTTTTATAAGGTGTGAGGAATGTTACGGTATAATACCCATATTAGAGGTATATTTGTAATTAGAGTGTATTAAGTCTTGTTTTGATAGTATGCATTGTATGAAGCCTATAAATAGGGCCTTATGTGTTGTAATTGGGGATTGTGTATCTCTTCTCTTGGCAAAAAATGTCAATCCGAACTCCGTTTCCAAATCTGCATTTAGGATTGCCGCGATGTTGACACATGGCAGAAAAAAGATAACGCAAGATACTTAACTGTAGGTAAAATTACTAATAATATTCGTGGAGATCACACGTCATCTCCCCGGAGACCACAAGTGATCTCCGTGGAGACCACACGTGATCTCCGTGGAGACCACACGTGATCTCCGTGGAGACCACACGTGATGACCACTCTTGATCTTCGTGGAGATCATGCGTGATCTCCATGATCTCTCTGGAGATCACTCTTGATATCAGTGGAGATCATGTAAGATCACGCGTGATTTCACGTGCAGTTAAGTCTTCCGCTCTTTTTTCTGCCAAGTGTCAGCATTGCAGGGCTCCTGAACATGGATTTGGAAATGAAACCCGGATGGAATAATTTTTCCTTCTCTTGAGACCCCTTGTCTCCATCATCCCTTGCCTCTTAGTTATTTGAAGTTTTTTAACCTAATTCATCTCTCTGTCTCTCTCTCTCTGCCCAAGATTGTCTCTCTTTCAATCCTCAATTGATCTCAAGTATTCGATCTCTTCACTTGTATCCGAGAATAGGTTCGTTACACATGGTAGACATCATTCTAAGAAGAGAACAATAACTGAGTAGACCACAATTGTTCTCACCAAACATCTCAAGAACTTGGAAAAGAAAAATAAGCATGGAGATTAATCTATATGAGTGCATTTTGGCTATATATCCATTAAGGGTGAGGTATATGAAGATTTAGAACAGCTCCTACCCGAGAAGCTGATGTTCTCTGGAAACAAAAGAGCGTAGTAAGTGTTCCTATTCTCTTTTCTGAACGTGTTCAAGGAAGTGGAAGGGGGTTTGCAAATACAATATTATTAATATTCTATTAAAATCCAAACTCAACTCAGAAGGGGCTTACTTGAGAGCGAGCTTTCTGTAAGCGGATTTGATCTCCTGATCGGAAGAATCCCTCGAGACGCTGAGAACCTCATATGGATCTCGCCGAACTGCAGGCGCGGAAGGGCCCTCCATTTTCTCCGACGCCATTGCCCTACTGCTCGACCTCTAAAGATCCACTTAGTCGGACCACGCTCCGCTCCCTCTCGAACCCTTCACCTTCCTGTCATCGATTAAAAACCCTGCAAAACCAAACCCTCCAGAAATTAAAATTGGGAATTCAGCGCGATATCATGCTCCTGAAAGCACAGACAGAAGCACAAGAAATCGGAGAAACCTACCTGGGATCCCCTTCCGAGAGATAAAAACCCTTTCAGAAAGAAGAAAGAAATCAAAAAGGAGAACGAATCCTCCTTCTCTCCCTCTCGATCAAAGGGAAATGGTTTTTTATTAGAAGGGACAAAGATTTATAGATCCGGCGGGCGGCGGCATTCGATTTGAGCTCCGGGAGCTGCCCTATTTCCCATCTCTCCTGCAGTCCTGCTCCCGGAATACAAAATGCAAAGAAGACGCGGTCGGTTGGCAGTTTTTGCGTTTACAACCCTCGAACTGCTCCAGGTCCCATAATTAGAAATTTTCCATATTTTTGCGCTCCTTTAGGAATTTAATTATTTGATATAAAAGATAGATAAAAAATATATAATTAGTCCCAAATTTTTAGGCATTTTTCGAAAATTAGTTTTTAAATTTTGTTTTATTTAAAAGAAGTCCTTAAATTTACTTACTTTTTTGAAATCAATCCTTAAATTTTTCTTTCCATAAAATATCTCCTTCAGCTTTCTAATTTGTTTAAATTAGTATTAAACTCTAATCTATTTATTAATTGATATAAAATTATTTGTTATAAGATTTATTAATTGAATAAATTCTAATGTGCTCCTATTTTTTAATTAATCAATATTTTATTTAGTATTTGTTTAACATTTTTTTAACTTTGATAATTTTAATACAACAAATAAAATTTCATTTGAAATAACTAGATTTTATCAAATTAGTATTTAGTAGGAGTGCAAGCGGAGTTTATTTGGAGGCTCATTGAATATTTTTTTAATTATAAATATAAATAAAATATGGCTTAGGAGCAGAAAAGCTCGTGAGCCCATTGATCGAGCTCGATATATTGGTCTTAAGTTTGAGCTCGAGTCATGCAAAAATTAGTTTGTCGAGCTCGAGCTCAAAATGATTAACTCGGCTCTTGATCTAGTAAATTTTGCTTAGTTCAACACATGCTCGCCTCATTTACACTCGTAGTATTCGGTTTTACGATGACATACAATTACTTCGAATAAAATTTCATTTTTTGCCGCATTAAGAATTATTGGAGTTTAAAAATGCTAAATGAATATTCACAAGGCCCAATAAATTAGAGACAAGAATTATTTTAAACTTTAATTCAGCTAATAAATCTTATGACACATATTTTTTTATTAATTAGCAAGTAGATTAGAGTTTGGAACTAATTTCAAAAAAAATAGAAAGTTGAAGGACTTATTTTATGCAAAGAAAAGTATAAGGACTCGTTTCAAAAGTAAATAACTTTATGGACTTATTTCAAGCAAAACAAAGTTTATGGACTAATTTGAAAATGATCCTGAAATTTAGGGATTAAATTCATTGTTTTGCTTAAAAGATATTTAAAGTATGGTATAAGAATTGTAATTATAAAATAATATTTTAATGTTACTGGTTGGTGTGCATGGAGTCATTCAGTCGAAGAATGTTGTATGCGGCTTCGCACTCTCTCAACCGCAATTAATAGTCAAACTCGATTGCTATCAAACATTGAAAATATTGAGTTGATATTAGCAGTCTGGAATTAGCTATTCGCAATCTATCGTTGTTCGTAGTCCATAAATTTTATTTGTAGTTCAAAATTATATTTGCACCTCACTCTCATCTCAAATAAGTGAAACATTTTGCTGATTTATTAAGCACTAGAAGTCTAAAGAAATATATTAAAGACACTAAAATAATTTAAATACATAGCATGAAAACAAGATAAATGGCATGCATAGAGGAATTAACTCTAAAACAAGTTAAATGACATGCAAACCTTCCTCTAACCAGAAAAGTGACTACATTTTTTGGATTTTCGCTGGATATTTTCTTCTTTTTCTTTGAAGAAAATGAATCTAAGAGGGGGAAAGACGACGCGGCCGATAGAACTAGGGCTAGGGTTTAGGCAACGAAAGGAGAGAGATGGAGAGGAAGAGGTTATTCGATGGGGTGCGATTAGCGAGAATTGGACTGTGAATATAATGAATTTTTTTCAATTTTTAGGTTGCGAATAGCGAGAATTGGACTGCGAATATCAACTCTCAAAATATTGCACACCTATTCTCATCACAACAATTGGAACGAGCACCTTAAAATTAAAATGTTTAAAAAAAATAGATATCATAAAGGGACAAAAGTCATTTTTGTACCTAAGGTTGCAAGGTAATGTCAATTTGGTCACTAAATTTAAGTTGTGTCACTTTCATACCCTTGGTCAGCATCCGACTTCATTTTGAGTGCAATTCAAAAGCTAAAAAAATGTCTCTGGATGAGAAGTTCAAGACCTTTTTTGACACAACTAAAATTTTATGGACTAATTTGATAATGGTTTGAAACCTTTGGGACTCGTGATTTTTACCCTATCACAAAGTGTTATCATGTTAAGCATTTATAAATCCATATAATTGAGTTAACAAAAAATGTTTATTTTATCCATTATAAGAAATTAATTGAGGTATGTATTGTTAATGTATATTTGGACATAAACGGGTTCGGAGGCTTAACGGGTCGTTTCGTGTACGCGAATACACGATACCCGTAGTTACTCCTTAGGTTACCTATTTATACCTACCTAGGGGCAACGGATAGGGGATTCCGCTTTGATCCTCATTCGGATGCTTCGAGCGGTACTAACATTCTCGAAGCAATTGCCCGTAACCGCTCAAGCTTTCTCCCGTTCGCACGCCTAAAGAGCTCGAACCGTCGGTGCCTCCTCCACCGTTTTTTGGTTCTCCCTGCTCCCGTAACTGACGCACGTCAAGGAAAATTTCGACCGCTGCTTCCTGTTCTCGTCGGCGCCCATGCAGCCGCAGACGCCTCAGTCGTCGGTCGTTCTTCCGCGTCCGCCTACGTGCAGCCTCCCCCGTTTCGTGCGTCTACGCTACCGTTAGGCTTGTCCCGCTGTTGTTGCTACCCTTACTCGCAGCCGCCTGGACGATGCCGCAGTTGCCAGTCTTCTGCCCCGCTCTCCTCTCGCAGGCCTTTTCGCTGCCTCAGGCCGGAGTTCTTTCATCCGACGCTGCAGCTGCCGACCGCAAGATCTATCGTTTCGCGCAGATCCAAAGGAAACCGCCGCCGCACTCTGCTGCAGTTGCTGTCACCGTCTGCAGTAAGGCTCGCCGCCCGGACAAAGCCCACGCCACCGCAACCGCCGCACACATGGAGCGCTTAGTGAACGTGGAAGAAGACCTAGCGCAGGACCTACCGCCTGCGCTATCCTCTAACGCCAGCCCAATTTTTCACTACCGCCCCGACTACCGCCGGCGCTAGCGACAGATATCTTTTATTCTGTCTTCTGGCTGGATCTCTGCTGTTGTGTACACGATGATGAAGGGGAGCAACTTCTCGTCTCTAGTTCCGATGGTAAAATTGGAAAAGTTCACGGCGACAGAGTTCAACGACTGGAAGTTGAACACCCAGTTTGGGATGAAGTACCTGAACGTATTCTACACCGTTCAGTCAGTTCGTGATGGTGTGATTGGTACTGAGGATGAGGCACAGTGGGTTGATACGTGAAAAGCAGATGTATACGCAAGTGCATGTGTCGGTTCAAGTAATAAAGTGTAAGTAAAGTATCGTTCTCACGAGGAAGTGTCGAATCTAACGCTCGCAATTACTAGCTTAACCTTTTCTTTAAATCGAAGTGGATTAATTAAGGTGATTTATGTTAACAACGAAAAATCAAATCTAGTTTCTATAAGAACTACTTTAGAAGTACTTTTAAATCAGTTGAGGAAAATAGTCTCGTACATTATTTTCCTTTGCTTAATGTGATGATTTCTTAAAATGAGTTGATATGAAAGCTAAAATAACTATCTTGCAACGATTTGAAAGTGGATCACATTATCTCTCGATATCCAGAATCTGTTTATCCCTTATTCTTCTAGTTATCTCTAACTTAGACAACAATAAAGTATAACATCAAGTACACAAATCAGTGTTGCTACCGAGAAGACGAAATCTTTTTCTCCCTTCTACAATATATTAAATTTATGATACACTTACGTCACTCCTCTCTCGAATCTTGCAGCGCAGTATAAAGACGGGAACTTTGGTGAAATAATTACGCAACTTCTCTCTCGAATCTCGCCGTGTAATAATAGACATTCATCTAGCCTGACTCCTCTCTCGAATCTTGCCAAGCAATTTAAAGATGAAAACTTAAGCCAAAATTTCCAAGACAAAATCATAAATTCGATAAAGATAGTATTTCAAACATCCACAAGAAGATTAACATTAAAACATCACATCAAATCAAAGTACTCACAACATACAAGACTAGAGAATTTAGTTCATCACGAAGATCAAACACAACGAAATTAGTAGATCTTACAAGACATGATGTTTAGAAATCTAAATGCTGCAGGAAAATCCACTTGATCTTGTGCAAATCCCTCTTTATAAAGATCCGGTGCAGCCCCGGCCTCTTGTTTCTCACGCCAACCCTGGTTCTCCTTTTGAAGAAGATGATGAAAGATGGATGCGATTTCTCTCTCCTTCGCACCTTAAATGGTCGTGATTTTCAAAAGGAATGTGTTAACTGCTGAATAAATGTATCCCTACGTCCATGTAACTGCCAAAATTTGAATAATTTTGGATTTCAAATATTTGATTTTCGTGAAAAAATGTTGCAACATATATTTCTGAACATCGAAATATGTTGCAACATTTCTGTACTTCTCTTCTGTATTATACATCAACTAATTTGTTGCAAAATGTTTTTCTGAACTGCGAACTATGTTGCAACAATTCTTTACTTTTCTTCTTTATCATACAGCAACTAATATGTTACAACATGTTTTTCTAAACTGCGAAATATGTTGCAACATTTCTTCCTGCATTTAATTAATTGTCTTTATCATTGATTCTTCAAGATTGATACTTCAGAATTTCTGTGCAATAATATATAAATTGACGATAATACCCAGATTTTCAACAAAACTCTATATTACTCATGATAATAACATTTTAACTCATAATTATCAACATTTTAATCAAAAAGGGTAACAATTAAAGCACAAGATAACTTCTTTTTGGGAAGTTATCATGGGTCAGTGACGAAGATTTCTGCCGAGATTACTTGTTGAACTGTCTTTCCTCCAGTCTGGCAAAGAACTACCTGAAGATGAAGACTGCAAAGGAAATATGGGAGGCACTGGAGGAGCACTTCAGGCAGGAGGGGGATTTGTCCAAAGCACATCTGGTGGACAAATTCCATTCCTTCACGTTCGACGAGGAGAAATCCATTCTCCCACATGTATCAAAATTTGAAAACTCAGTAGATTCCTTACACAGTGAAAATATCTCGTTACCAGATAGTTTTGTTACTGGCACAGTTATTTTTAAGTTGTCTTCCATGTGGTATCATTTCAAAACTGAAATATACCACAAGAAGATGCAGGTTGGCCTGAATGAGCTCAAGCGTTTTATACGCATTGAGGTTGAGAATAGGACCAGGCACGCGTTAGAAGTTGTTAGCAAGCAGAAGGTTGCGGCTAACATGATCACTAACTCTAAACGTGTGTCTCATCCTAAGGCGGCCAAACCTCCTACAGATCGTGCCCATGTTGCAGGCCCAAGTAAAAGGATTAAAAAGTTTAAGGGCAAGTGTTTCAACTGCAACAAGTGGGGACACAGTGCATCTGACTGCAAGTTCCCTAAAAAGGAAAGGATCAGAGCACCACAAGATGACAATCATGTCAATATGGTTAACCTAGCTGAGCCGTTCGACTTTGTTGTTATGGTCGGACACGGGAAAGCCAGCACGGAATGGTACCTGGATTCGGGGGCAACATGTCATGTTTGCAACAACACAAATCTGATGACAGATCTCACTGCTGCAAGAGAGTCTGTGATAGTTGTCAATGGAGAGACAGCTGGCGTACTGAAGGTGGGGAACGCAACTTTGCTGCTATCCTCAAGTAAGACTTTAACTTTAAAGAACGTTAAATTCATTCCTTCATTAGCTGCTAATTTAGTGTCTATTAGTTTACTATGTGATGTTGGTATGTTTCAATTTTAGTAGCGGTAGAGTAACACTGTCGGTTAACTCTCACTACTTTGGATGTGCATACATCCAAAATAGGATGTATAGACTAAGTCTAGCAAACGACATAGTTCAACAAGTTCACACAAACTTAGTTAGCCCTAAGACTCTACATGAGAGACTAGGACACGTAAACTATAGGAAAATATTCCAAATTGCTAGAACTCACCAGATTGCATTAGACACTGCAGAAAAACTTGATAAATGTGAAGTGTGTGCTTAGACTAAGATCACTGGGAAACCTTTTAGTGTGGTTACTAGGAGCACAACACCCTTAGAACTATTACATTCTGACATATGTGACTTCAAAAGCTTTGTCACTAGAGGAGGCAGGAAGTATTTGATCACCTTTATAGATGATTGTTCTAGGTTTGGTCATATCTATCTTCTTAAAACTAAAGACGAAGCGTTTGAAAAGTTTGTATTTTCAAAACCATGGTAGAAAACCAATTAGACATGAAAATCAAAAGGTTTAGAAGTGATCGAAGAGGAGAATATATGTTCAGTGAGTTTCATTGTTTCCTTGCCCAACATGGAATCATAGCAGAAACCACTGCTCCTTACTCACCCTAGTCTAACGGCATAGCTGAGAGTAAAAATCAGATGTTAACAGAAATGTTAAACTCTATGTTCTTGACTGCAGGCATGCCTTCCGCTTATTGGAGAGAAGCAGTCTTAACTGCAAACCACATTCTAAACAAAGTTCCTCATGTTAAATTAGAGGTTACACCCTACGAGCTTTGGTTTAAGAGACCTCTGTCTTTTACTAGACTTAAGACTTGGGGCTGTATAGCCTATGTCAGGGTTCCCGACCCTAGAAAGTCTAAGATTGGACCTAGGACCAATACATGTGTCTACCTAGGTTGTGCTGAGGATAGTGCTGCAGATAGATTCCTAGATATTTCTAATAATATCATCATAGAATCTAGGGATGCAGTGTTCTTTGAAGATAAATTCCTCAAGGATAAGAACCTGTCTCTCCCAGGTATGCAAGTTCAGATTACTGAAGAAGATCCTGAATCAGTACCGAGCACTTCCTATTCCGTTCCTGTAGACAACTTTGGCCTAGATTCTAGGAGAACTTCTGTACGAGAGCAAACTCCCGGAACCTTCGGTAGTGACTTTGTCACTTGCCACGTTGAGGCTGATCCATCCACCTATAAGGAAGCGATGAGATTCAGGGATTCCCTACTCTGGAAAGAAGCAATTGATGAATAGATGAATTCTCTACTTCAGAATAACACATGGACGTTGGTTGATAAGCCAAAAGGGGCTAAAACTATAGGGTGTAAGTGGATTCTGAAAAAGAAACTGAATCTTGATGGTAGCGTAGCTAAGTATAGAGTATACGTGGTGGCTAAAGATTTCACACAAGTTAGCATAGTAGATTATTTTGATGTCTACTCATCCGTGTGTCACTTAGCAACTATTAGGATCCTTCTCGCGATTGCATCTATTGAGAACTTCATTGTTCATCAAATGGATCTTAAGACTGCGTTCTTGAACAGAGATCTGACCGAAGAAATATACATGAGTCAACCTGTAGGCTTCATAGTGCAAGGTCATGAAAGTAAAGTCTGTAAACTAATCAAGTCAATATACGGACTAAAGCAAGCACCGAAATTATGGCATGAGAAGTTTGACTATAGTGTAAAAAACATGAGATTCATGTCGAGTCTCTCGGATAAATGCATTTACATACGTAATAGATCAAACAAAGTCGCCTTAATATGCTTGCATGTTGATGATATGCTTATTCTAGGATCTGATCAATCCGAAGTGGATGACGTCAAGTCAGACCTAATGAGAGAATTTAGCATCAAAGACCTAGGTGTCGCTGACACAATCCTAGGCATGCAAGTGATCTTTGGGAATAATGGCATTTCCATACGTCAAAGTCACTACATAAAATCCTTGTTGGACAGGTGGGGATATAGTGAAAGTCGAAAATTAGAGACACCATAAGACTATAACAACCGCTTACATCCCAATGAAGGAGCTGCGGCTAGACAGTTAGATTATTCTAAACTGATTGGTAGTCTCATGTATGCAATGGTCTGCACTAGACCTGACATAGCCATTACGGTCGGCATGTTGAGTAGATTCACTAGTAATCCTGGTCAAGACCACTGGAATGCCCTCGATAGGCTAATGAGGTACTTAAAGCACACTCAACAGTATGCTTTATGTTATAATGGTCATCCTCCCGTTTTGGAAGGATATTCTGATGCATCATGGTGCTCAGAATTACACTACAGCAAGTCCACTGGTGGATTTATTTTCACACTAGGAGGAGCAATTGTAGCCTGGAAGTCCAAGAGGCAATCATGTATTGCTCTCTCTTCGAAGGAATCTGAACTCTACGCTCTATCTTCCGTGGGCGAAGAAGTAGAGTGGATAAGAGATTTGGTACTAGACATTCCACTGACGAGCCTGAAATTGAATTCTGTTGCAGTTTACTATGATAACCAGGCTACTAAAACGATTGTTACGAACACTTTGTTCAATGGCAAAAGAAGAAAACTTAGGATGAAACAATCCTGGTTGACCTCTCTCACAGGTCAAGGGGTTATGAACCTCGTTGATGTGAGATCGAAAGATAATGTTGCAGACGCCTTGACCAAAAGCTTAAATAGAGCTCTCACAATCAAAACATTGGGGAAAATGTGATTAAAGTTCATAGGAATATGAAACTTTCCTCCAAGGTTTATGTTTTAAAAGTAAGAACCTATATAGTCGCAACATTCAAGAATCTAAATAACAGACTGAAAACCACAAATAATTTCTTGATGAAAACCCAAGATGGTTAGATGCATGTTATTCCGCATTTGATAACTAAGCATCTTTCTCATTGTAAGTTGATTCGGAAATTATTCAACTGGGAACAGAAAGTCGTTGTAAAGGTTAATCCAACATTAATGATCATAACACATTATTCCACACCTGATAATATTGCAAATGATGGTGTGCCAAAACATTTAATGATGTACACAGTGATCATTAATGAGTAAGATAACAATGTGTGATTTATTAAAATCATAACGAGACTGGTCCTTCTGAGACATGATAGAGATGCTGACAGTGTTACTTCACCAATGCTACAAGTTCTAAGCTCATTTAGGTAGAGCTAGTTTACTTTTAAAGTTACTGCATATGTTTATGAATTCAATGAGTCTAACTCATGAAATTTCATGCAGACACTAGTGAAGATGGAGGAGAGAAAATAGTTTTTGACATGAATGTTGATGATCTACTCTCTGAGCAGAATTGTTATATGTTTTGATCCACTGTCACTAAGTTTTTTCAGACTTATTTTCATGAGTAGCACTTTGTTTTTGATGTTTATCTATTACTGTTTGTAAACTCTTTTTGATGTTTTAATGTGCTAACTCTTATGATAATGTGTTGGGTCGAAAACTCAATTTTGTTGTTCACTACTTTCTGCACTCCGAAACGTACATGTTTATTGTCACAAATATATGAGGAGATTGTTAATGTATATTTGGACATAAACGGGTTCGGAGGCTTAACGGGCTGTTTCGTGTACGCGGATACATGATATCAGTAGTTACTCCTTAGGTTGCCTATTTATACCTACCTAGGGGCAACGGATAGGAGATTCCACTTTGATCCTCATTCGGATGCTTCGAGCGGTACTAACATGTATTGCCCAAAGTATTGCAATCTTATTAATATATAATTATGGGTGAACAAATTAATATTTTATTTCTTAATGTAATTGTATATATCTGTTTTTTTATAATCTACCGTAAACACTAATAATATCAAATCTATAAACTCTTATACTTTAACAATAGATTTTGGAAAATAAGATTTGTAAAGACAACTTGTTTCAAAAAAAGAATCATATTATTTAATTAACAAGAATGTCCAACATTTCTATAGGAATGTACATACAATCAAGTTTTGACATTAAGGTCTTACATGTTTTTCAACAAGAGTGTATATACGCTACAAAATTTCTTGTTTTTCTTAGTATTAGGAAAACTATGTTGTTACAACTTCCCTCCCCTTATAGAAATTTCGTCCCAAAATTCTAAGAGGTCTTCGCCAAGCGCGACAGTACCCGGCCGGCGACGGCGGGCTTCGCCCGCCCCCGGCGGAACATATACATATGAGTACTCAAAATGACCGCACAAAAATTTTAGTTAATATTTTATAATTGTTTTTTTCAAAAACATTTATATTTTAACAAAAAATTATATTAAAGTAGGTCTAAGAGGTCTAATGATAACCTATCATAGTAGGTGTAGGAGATCTACTAAAAAACTTTTGGATTTTATGAATTTTCATCATTATTTTTATTATAGAGATATAATGTAATTACACAATTATATTTTTTGAATTTCTATTTTTTCATAATATATGTTAAGTCATTGGAGTAAAAGAATGAGACTATATTTGACAATTTTGAATGTTGCACCAAAGGCTATATATATATATATCGTTTTTTATAATCTACCGTAAACATTAATAATATCAAATCTATGAACACTTATACTTTAACAATAGATTTTGGAAAATAAGATTTGTAAAGACAATTTGTTTCAAAAAAAGAATCATATTATTTAATTAACAAGAATGTCTAACATTTCTCTAGGAATGTACATACAATCAAGTTTTGGCATAAAGGTCTTATATGTTTTTCTACAAGAGTGTATATATGCTACAGAATTTCTTGTTTTTCTTAGCATTAGGAAAACTATGGTGTTACAACTCCCCTCCCCTTACAGAAAATTTGTCCCAAAATTCTAGAACTAAGAAATAAACAAAACATATAAATTGTACATCAACGGAACAACTCAGAGAACTTCTCAAGCATTGTCTGTTCTCGCTCCTATGAAAGCTCTTAACGACCGTAATTATCCCAGCGGACTTTAACCATTGTGATCGTTTTGTTCCGCAATTGCTTGACTTCGGTGTTTTCAATGCGAATGGGTTTGACTTTCGTCGTTAGCTCACCATCAACTTGCATTTTATCATCAACAACAACATGAGTAGGCTCTTGAAACGCCTTCCTCAACACTGATAAAAGCCAACAATTAAAACAGAGAGTTATGTAATGAAAATCAGCAATTAAAGCTACGTATCACAGAGATAAAATCCAGCGGAAGCATTTTATTTAATTAACAAGAATATCCACTATTTTCACTAGGAATGTACATACAACCAAGTTTTGCTCTTACGACCTTACATGGTTTTCAATAAGAGTGTATATACGCTACAGAATTTTTTGTTTTTCTTAACATTGGAAAACTGGGGTGTTACAACTCCCCTCAAAGAAATTTCATCCCGAAATTTCAGAACTAAGAAAGCAACAAAAAAATACAAAACATATAAATTGTACCTCAACGGATCGACCCGGGGAACTCCTCAAACATGGTCTGCTCTCGCTCCCATGAAAACTCCTCACGACCGCAATTGTCCCAGCGGACTTTGACCATTCTGATTGCTTTGTTCCGCAATTGCTTGACTTCAGTGTCTTCGATGTGAATAGGCTTGACTTCCATCGTTAGCACACCATCAACTGACACATTACAAGAAAATGGACTTTTAGTGACGAAAATTTGTCACCAAATGTTAGATTTTGGTCACTAATGACGTTTAGTGACCAAATTTATTTCGTCACAATTTCGTCACTAAAGCCCCGTCACTAAATGTTTTTTAGTGACCAAAAAAATTTGGTCACAAATTGTACACATTTAGTGACCAAATTAATTTGGTCACTACAAGAAAATTGGGTGACCAAATTAATTTGGTCACTAAAAAAAGATTGAGTGACCAAATTCCCATAATATTTTTAATTCGTCAATCAAAGGTTGCAAATATACATCTATATCATTCCCAGGTTGTCCTGGACCAGGAATAATCAAGGATATGATAAGATTAGGAGTTTTCATGCATAACCATGGTGGCATATTATATGGAATTAAAACAACTGGCCACACACTATAATTTGTGCTCATAATACCAAAAGGATTAAACCCATCACTTGCTAAGCCAGGCCTAATATTTCGTGCGTCAGAAGAAAATTCTGAGTGTTTCTCATCAAATGACTTCCAAGCAAAGGCATCATCTGGATGTCGCAAATTACCATCATCATGACGCTTCTCTTTATGCCATCTCATATCCTCGGCTGTTCTAGAACACATACACAATCTCTGAGGCCTAGGTATCGGAGGAAAGTGTCTTAGAATCTTGTTGGGTATGTTTTTACTCTTCACCAAAGGCATATTATTTTCTGCATTATTATCTATCTTGCTCGACTGCCACCTGGACGTACCACAAGTTGGACAACTCTCTAAATTTGCAAATTTATCACGATAGAGAATGCAATCATTCAAGCAAGCATCTATCTTTTTGCACTCCATTCCAAGCTCCTGTATGTAGTTGTTAGCTTCATAAAAAATACTTGGTAGTTTTTCACTAAAAGGAATTGCTCTTTTCAAAACTTTAAGTAATGCAGTGAAAGATCTATCTGTCCATCCATAATCAGATTTAAGTGCTAGTAGCGTAACCATAAATTGAAATTTTGAAAATTATTTGCAACCAGGATATAATTCTTGTTCTGCATCATTTAGCAAATCATAAAATTTCCTAGCTACTTCATTGGGGCCCTCATGATCATGTTCTTCTCCAACCTCATTGTTTTCATTAATATTAAAATCATGAAGCAAATCATGCATATCGTCATGCTCTGAAATCTCTTCTTCATCTTCTCTGACCAATTGGGTTAATGTAATGATCCTCTCCGTGACTTGACCACCATTTATAGGTCTTTATAATTCCATTTAGAATAAGATGCACGAAGACAATCTTTCGAGTGTGGAAATTGTTATTTCCACACTTATAACAAGGGCAACGAATAGTATCTCCTCTACTAGAATGAGCAAAAGCAAAATCAAGAAAAGAATTCACTCCATTAATGTAAGCAGGTTGTCGTCGATCACCGATATCCATCCACTTCTTATCCATTGCACTACATATCAATAAATTAAAACAACAAATTATATTAACATAAAGGTAATATTGAGGACTTGCTTCACAAAGGTAAAAAAAATTCCAACATCATTGAATAAATGCATGAAAATGAATGTTCACAATGGACACATGTAATTAAAATATTCAATAGAACTCTAAATGAGAAATTCTAGCAGGATTATCCATAAACCACATTCAAAAATTTGGATTGCTTATCCATATGCCCTCGAGTACTATTGAAATAATCTCTATTTTTCAATTCTCCATAAAAGGAAATTATTAAAGCTAACAAAATACAAAAAAACTCTATGATTAAAATGGTCTCAATGGTAAAATGGATTAAAATGTAGAATTATAAGGGATCGAATGCATATGTAAATAAAGTTGTTATAATCGGATAACAAAATAAAATCAACATATTCGATAATTAAGGCGACAAACCAATGGGGAGAGAACTAATACTTTGCAATTGAAAGAAAAAAAATACTTCAAACCTCCTATAGAATTGTTGGGAGAGCTCATTTTGAAGAAAGTAGCTCTTTTATTATATATTTTACATAAAAAATGGATCAAACACAGAGATTAGACCTTCCAAGTCCTGCTCAAACACACGTGATTTGTAGAATACATATGCATACATACTACTAGCATGATTGATAATTTATAGCAACCATCAAAAAGTAATTTGTAATCCAATTGAAGGATCCATTAATAATGTTTTCAACTATCCTCAGTCTATTTTCATTAGAACCAAAGAATCAAAGAAAAAAGAGAAGTTTCAAGAGCAAATGCTAAAAAAATGACTCCTTAATTTCTAAAATATAGAGGTGCGTTAATGTTGCTGAAGGAAAATCTGTTTACAAAATCCATTCAAAGGCCAAACAATGGATTGTTTAGAGGAGTAAATGCTTAAATCAAGAGAACCAAAGCATAAATTTGCTTAAAACGCAGTAGTCAAAGCACAGTGTGTGATGGGAAAGCCATATAAAGCTATCCTGCTCTTTAAAAGAATACTAAGAGCAGGGCATGAAGTTTCAATCAACGATTATTGTGCACCAGTAGTTTTGTAGTTCGTATGGGAAGGAAGAGGCACCCGTGAAGACAACTAGGCAATCAATGATGAAGACCGCGAGACCGACTGTGGTTAAAGCAGAAGAGAGTAGTACCTCAAGGAAGGTCGGAGATGACCGAAATGAAGGCTAAAGATGACCGAAATGAAGGCTCGACGACACAAATCTAGCAGGTATCGAGTAGTGGGAACTGAGAGTCGCTGTCGACGTCGAGCAGAGGTGGCAATACGTCGCCTGGAATACCCAACGGTGAAGGAGAGATCGGGCGAGATGAAGGTTGAGCCCGAGAATGTCTGGAATAGCCGCAGGAAGGAGAGAGATTGGGCGAGAGTGTGAAAAGGGTTTCTGCGACTCGTGCCCTAATAAGAATAAGATGATAAAAATGAGGTGCGATACCGACGGTGAATGAGCGGCAAAACGAAATATTAGATCAGCTGGGCCGAAAAAAATGGTGGGAATTAATAGTGACTAATAAATAAGTACATGTAGTAGTGACCGAATTTTTGTTTTGTCACTATTGTCATATTTTTAGTGGCTGAATTTTAATTTGGTCGCTAAAGATGGCTCTTCAGTGACCGATATTTATTTTGTCACTAAAGACGTATCTTTAGTGACTGAAATTTATTTCGTCACTAGAAGCATGTCTTTAGTGACGAAATATATTTCGTCTAAATTTTGGTCACTAAAACTCATTTTTCTTGTAGTGACACTTTAACATGAACAACAACATGAGTATAGGCTCTTGCAACGCCTTTCTCAACACCGATAAAAGCCAGCAATTAAAGCAGAGTGTTACGTAATAAAAATCAGCAACTAAATTTATGCACCACAGAGATAAAATTCAGCGAAAGCATTTAATTTAATTAACAAGAATGTCCACCATTTCATCACTAGGAATGTACATACAACCAAGTTTTGGCCTTAATGTTTTACATGTTTTTCAACAAGAGTGTATATACGCTACAGAATTTCTTGCTTTTCTTAGCATTGGGAAAACTGGGGTGTTATCGCGTGTGATCACTACCATAAAGAAGTTGCACCACCCTTCGGCAGTGATTTCAATCGATGTTCACTCCTTCAAGGTACAACACAAGGCTATATCCCGAAACTTTGAAGTGCGCGGACACCGAAAAAGCACAGAGCAGCCGAACTCCCACTTGAAGAAGCAAACGTCAAGAAAGCAAAAGCTCAAGAAACCGAAAGCAGGAAAAAAACCAAAGGAATTGAGTAAGAGTAAGTATTTCATTCTCAGAAAATCTCATATATAAGAGTTTCATAAAATGACAAGAAATGAATCTCGTTGTTGCGGGTCGCTCAACGTTCTTTCAGACCGGGCGAATCGAACCGTCTTAGCCCAAGAGTGAACCGAGCGCGCAAGCAGTCACAGAGAGAACGAACAGGTGGCAAGAAGACGTTTTTACCGTGGAAAACCCGGAAAGGGTGAAAAACCAAGTGGTCGGATCAGCGCCGACCAAATTTCACTATGTGGTGGAGCGTTACAAGTAATGGTGCGAGAATCGGGAGCGACAGACCGCTCCCGTTACAATTGTAGTTGAATGAATGTCTATGAGGGTGACAGGCCACCTCTCAGAAAAACTAAGTACTTTTCTTGGTCGGGAAGTCTTCAAAGTCCGCAGAAGATCTTCAAGCGACGATTGTGGTCTTCAAGTGACGAAGGAGTTCTTCGAAGGTTGAAGGAGGTCTTCGAGTGCTGATGAAGGTCTTCGAACGTTGAAGGAGATCTTCGGGTTCCGAAGGAGATCTTCGGGTTCCGAAGGAGATCTTCGAGCGCTGAAGGAGATCTTCGAGTTCCGAAGGAGATCTTCGAATGCTGATGAAGATCTTCGAGGGAATTCCAGAGAGCTCTCTCCAGTGCAGAAAATTCCAAGTCCTTTGAAATGAAGCACTGGGGTTCCTTGTATAGCTTTTGAGAGTGGTTAGGGTAGTTATGGTGGTTAGGACGGCTACCCGCACACCATAACCAATTTATGTGCTATATGCATATTTATCATGAATATGGCTATGCGCACACTAGTTTGTATAGTTTTTAGGATGATATGTATTCATATGACGGATATGGTTACGCGCACACCATAACCATATTATTTGCTAGACGCAGACCGGATGCCCACTTATCATGAATATGGCTATGCGCACACCAATTTGTATAGTTTGGTGATGATATGTATTGACATGACGGATATGGTTATGCGCACACCATAATCATACTATTTGCTAGACGCAGACCGTATGCCCATTTATTATGAATACGACTATGCGCACACCAATTTGTATAGTTTGGTGATGATATGTATTGACATGACAGATATGGTTATGCGCACACCATAAACTATTTGCTAGACGCAGACCGTATGCCCCTTTATTATGAATATGACTATGCGCACACCAATTTGTATAGTTTGACGATGATATGTATTCATATGACGGATACAGTTACGCGCACACCATAACCACACGATTTGCTAGACGCAGACCGTATTGAAGGTTTTTACTATTTATACCCCCATGTTGGAGGATTTTCACTATTTGCACCCCATGATGGGTGGTTACAGGTTTAGCGAGATTTGCCTTGATCGTCCTTGTTTTCTCCGCCGAATGAGGCGGGAGAGGTCGGGCGGGCGCGTCCGTTGGTCAAGGGAGGCCGACCGGGGATGAGACGAGAGGGGCCGGAGAATGCGCCCGTCGGCGAGGGAGGCCGACCGGCACCGCGCCCACCGCCCGGCCGCGTGTGGTGCCGGGCGGTACCGCGCGGTGTCGGGCGCGCGGTACCGCGCGGCGCTCGGCGCTCGGCGCACGGTGTCGGGCGCGCTGTGCCGCGCGGCGTTAGACGCGCGACAACGCGCGGTGCCGGGCACGCGGTACCGCGCGGCATTAGGCGCGCGGTGCCGCGCACGCAGTGTCGGGCACGCGGTGCCGCGCACGGCACCGCGACACCGCGCGGCCCGGCGCGGTGCCGTGCGGCCGCGCGCGGCGCCGCGTGGCTGCGCGGTGCCGCGGTCGTGCGGTCGTGCGGTCGTGCGGTGCCGCGGGGCCGCGGGATGCCGCGCGGCCGGGCGGTGCCGCGCGGCCGTGCGGTGTCGCGCGGCCGTGCGCGGCGTCGTGCGGTCGCGCGCGGCGCCGCGCGGCCGCGCGCGGCGTCGATCGGCCGCGCGGTGCCGTGCGGCTGCGCGTGGCTTCGTGCGGTGGTTGCGGCGGTTGCGGTTGTGGGCGGTTTCCTCCTCTTTCTTGCCCATACCTCCACCATCTTAGTGGGGAGTTGGGTTTTTGGCTAAATGCAACCCGGATTTCTCTACAAAATGGATGAGGACCCATCACTCGTAATAACTTCCAACGGTTATATTTAGTAATGAAAATCGTGCAAGAAATGCGTTGGATTTCCAACGGATAAAATTTATGACGAAAAAACGCATAAAAACGCGTACAAAAAATTCAAGCGCGCTAGTCTGCGAATAGCACAGATCTCAACATATGTTGAGATGCCATCACATGAAAGTTGATCTCACGGATCTCAATGGAGAACTCTTGGAGGAATAGAAGGAAGAGTTGATAGCATATTAAAAATAAAATGAAAAATTTTTGAAAGTTGATCTGTGTGCACACCACGATATCAATGGGAACAGTTATTACGCGATAAATTCCTCCAAAATAAATTTCATAAGTCCGCCACAGTTCCCATTGAGATCTGTGAGCACCAACATAACACAACATACAAAGTTCCAATAAAACATTATAAACCTAGAACGCCCACCGGATTTGACAAACAAATCCACTCCTCTCCACCACAAGATGAACACACAACTTCTCTACAACAGGATAAAACCCTACTCTCTTTTCAAGCACAATAGCAAGTGAAAACGAGAAAGAGAACACCTTGAACCGTAGACGAAGAGGCCTTTGAAACGGTAGAGAAATCCCCAAGCGAAACGGAGGAAACACCTCCTCTTTCCGGCAACGGCAACGGCAACGACAACACCCTCCAAATCGGCGGCGGCGACAGCCTTCTTCAAGGCGGCGGCGACAGCCCCTCCTTCCAGCGATAGAGGCGGCGACAACCCCCTCTTTCCAGCGACAACGGCGCCGGCAAACCTCAAAGGCAGCGCCAACAGCAGCCCTCTCTTCCAACGCACCGGCGGCGGCGACAGTCCCTCTTTCACGCACCGGCGACGGCACCTCTCCAAGATCGAGAGAAGAAAAAAAAAAGGGAGAGCGGCTATTCTGAATCGTGAGAGGGAAAATAGGATTATCCCTAACCTCTCCTCACACAAAACCATAAAAAGGTTCACGCCAAAAGAATTAAAACCAGTCCGGTTCGGTTCAGAAAAATCCAGCCCAGATTCTGTCCAAATAAAAAGACAGAGCCTAAGGAGTTGCAACCTGCCATTTTGACAGGTTGCAACCTATTTTGCTGAACCAAAAAAAATTCAAGGAATTTCTGCGCGCCAAACACCTTTAGGGGCTGAACCCCAACAAACTCCCCCTTCAGACCATAAAGGGGAGTTCTCCACCTTGACTCCTTCAAGTGGACATCATGTCGATCAACCGTCGGCAAAGATCATGTTTTTCCCTTGGGACAACCTTCGTCATCATATCCGAAGGGTTTTCATCTGTGTGGATCTTCTCCACCACCAACAACTTCTCCTCAACTGCATCCTGAATCCAGTGATACTTCACGTCGATGTGCTTCGTCCTGGAGTGGAAAGCGGGATTCTTGGCCAAGAATATAGCACTCTGACTGTCACAAAATACTGTGTACACGTCCTGTCGGAGACCAAGCTCAAGCATGAACTTCTTCATCCAAATAAGCTCCTTTGACGCCTCAGTCAACGCAATATATTTAGCCTCCATTGTCGACAATGTCACGCACTTCTGAAGCCTTGACTGTCATGACACTGCTCCCCCTCCAAAAGTGACCACGAATCCAGAAGTGGATCTCCTCGTGTCAACATCTCTTGACATGTCCGAGTCCGAGTACCCAATAAGTTCTGGTGGACCTCCACCAAACTTTAAGCAAAGGTCTGAGGTACCTCGGAGATAACGGAATATCCATTTCACAGCACTCCAGTGATCTTTCCCTGGGTTTGCCAAGTAATGGCTCACAGACCCCACGGCATGAGCTATGTCTGGCCTAGTGCAGACCATAGCATACATCAAGCTCCCCACTGCAGAAAGAATATGACTCATCTCTTCCACCTCCTCCTCAGATGAAGGACTTTGAGAACTAGAAAGTCTGAAGTGCCCGGCTAAAGGAGTAGCAATGAGTTTTACCTTGTCCATCATGAACCTCTTCAGCATTTTCTCCACATACTCAGACTGAGATAGCCATAGTTGACCGGCACTCTTGTCCCTGGTGATTTTCATTCCAAGAATCTTCCTTGTCGGTCCCAAATCCTTCATTTCAAAGGACTCACCGAGCTCCTTCTTCAACTCAGCTATGTTTGCCTTGTCATCCCCAACAATCAGCATATCATCTACGTACAGCAGCAGAATAGTGAAAGCCTTCTCAGTCCTCTTCACATATATGCAGTGATCAACCCTAGTCCGTTGAAATTTGCTCTTCATCATGAAAGCGTCAAATTTCCTATACCACTGCCTGGGTGCCTGTTTCAACCCATAAAGGCTCTTCTTGAGCCGGCAGGCCAGATGATGATTCCCCTTAACCACAAAGCCTTCAGGCTGCTCCATGTATAGCTCTTCCTCCAAATCACCATGCAGAAATGCCGTCTTGACGTCCATCTGCTCGACTTCAAGATCCATGGAGGCAGCCATACCCAACACCAGTCTGATAGAGGACATTTTCACCACTGGGGAAAATATCTCATCGAAATCGATACCTTGTTTCTGACTGAAACCTTTCACTACAAGTCTCGCCTTGTACCTCGGCTGAGAGAGATTTTCATCCAACTTCAGCTTGAAGACCCACTTGTTCTTCAAAGCTATCTTCCCTTTAGGCAATGGGACTAAATCATACGTCTCGTTCTTCTGAAGGGAGTACAACTCCTCTTCCATAGCAGCTACCCAAGCCTCACGATCTTCAGCACTCTGAGCCTCCACATAGGACTCAGGCTCTCCATTATCTGTAAGCAAAATATACTCATGAGGAGAATACCTGATATTGGGCCTTCTGACTCTCTCAGATCTGACTGGAGGAACCTCCACCACAGGTGGCACATCAACTGGCAGAGCTCCCCCTACATCCGGAATCATCTCCTCATCAGGAATAAGCTCACCAACTTCCTCCTCAGCATGCCCATCATCAGCAACAGTCTCTACTGGCCCATCATCAACATAGAGTCTCTCCTCCGCAGGTGGAAACTGTGGAACCTGTGAATCCGCAGCATTCTGCTCACCAACCACTTGATCTTCAACAAAGATCACATCTCTGTTTCTGATTATTTTCTTGTTCACAGGATCCCAGAGTCTATATCCAAACTCCTCATGGGGAAATCCCAACAAGATGCACTCCCGAGACTTCTCATCAAGCTTCGATCTCTCTTCATTGGGGACATGAACGTGAACTCTGCACCCAAACACCCGCACATGTCCGTACGACACTTCCTTCCCGGATCAAACACGCTCTGGAATATCACCATTCAAAGGTGCCGAAGGAGACAGATTTATCAGATGTACAGCAGTTTGCACAGCCTCAGCCCAAAACTGCTTACCAATGCCAGCTTGAGAAATCATGCATCTGATCTTCTCAATAATTGTCTTGTTCATCCTCTCTGCCAACTCATTCTGTTACGGCGTCCTCGGGATTGTCCTTTCATGTACTATGCCATGCTCTCTGCAGTAAGCATCGAAGGCACCAGTGTACTCTCCCCCGTTGTCAGATCGAACACGCTTTATTTCTTTACCGGTCATCTTCTCCACCTTCGCTCTGAACTCTTCAAAATTTGCTAGGACATCACTCTTCTGCTTCACAGAATATGCCCAGACTTTCCTGGAATGATCGTCAATAAACGTGACAAAGTAGGCGGCTCCGCCCACAGACTTGGGCTCAATAGGACCACACACATCAGTGTGTATCAAATATAGTAACTCCGCCTTCCTCTTTGGTTCAGAATCAGCAAAGGAAACACGTTTCTGCTTACCGGCCAAGCAGTGCACACACGTGTTGGGAATCCCTCCTGATAGCTCCGGAAGAACCTTGTTCTTCACCAAAATCTTCAAGCTCTTCTCACTAATATGCTCAAGACTGCGATGCCATAACTCCATAGAGTTGCCCTCAGCAGCATTCACAATTGGGCCACAGATCTTGGCATTAGTGCGATAAAGGCCACAACACTTCCTTCCTCTGGCTACCACCAAAGAGTCCTTCAGCAACCTCCAGGTACCTCCACCTTCAATGATTGTGTAACCAGCGTCATCAAGTCTACCAACGGAAATCAGATTCATTCTCAAGTCAGGAATGTGCCTGACGCCCTTGAGAACAATCTTCCCAAACTCAGTCTCCAAGTGGACATCACCACTGCCAATAATCAACGATTCACCGAAATTTGCCATCCGGATCACACCAAGGTCTCCCGCAGAATAGGTGTAGAAGTAATCCCTGTGAGGAGTGCAATGATAAGATGCACCTCCGTCCACGATCCAGTCAGTGTCAACACATTCCTGGCAAGACGACTCACTGCACTGCAAGCATAACGGCTTAGCCTCCACAATCGAAGTCGTCGCATCACCACTGGATTCTCCTACATCCTTGGTCTTTCCCTTCAGGTCTCTATTCATTTGGAAACAATCCTTCTTGAAATGACCCTTCTTCTTACAATAGTAGCACTCGATGTCCTTCTTGGACTTGCCCCTAGACTTTCTCCTGGAAGTGCCCCTGTTCTTCACATCCTTCTTCACAGATCTACCTCTTCCTTCCATGAGGAAAACACCCGAATTGGGAGTTTCAGAATCCTTCCTTCTCAACTCTTCGTTCAGGAGGCAACTAGACACCATCTCCATGGTTACCACGCCATCAGGTGCTGAGTTGCTCAACGACACTACTAGAGTCTCCCAACTCTCTGGTAAGGAACTAAGGGCCATCAGAGCTTGGAGTTCATCTCCCAAAGTAATCTTCATGGACTCCAACTGATTGATAATACTTTGGGCAAGGTTCAGGTGCTCAGTCATCTGCGAACCTTCCCGGTACTTCAAATTAACAAGCTTCCTAATCAGAAATGTCTTGTTACCTGCAGTCTTCCGCTCATACAACGCTTACAACTTTTTCCATAAGGCTTGAGCCGAGGACTCCGTGGAAACATGATGAAAAACAGAGTCATCAAGCCACTGCCTAACGAACCCTACTGCATTCTGATCCATCTTCTTTCACTCTTCATCATCCTTAACTGAAGCCGGTCTCCCTGTCAGCGGAGCATGGAGATCTTTGCAATATAAAAGATCCTCCATCTGAGGCTTCCAGATGCTCCAATTCTTGTCATTCATACTGACCATTCTTGTGTTCTGTTACATTGCTTTCTCAAACAATAATTGCTCTAACACGATCCACAAGTCGATTTATTTTAAGGGATTAACAAGAGAGGATAGGGAGCGGACCAATGGTCGTCACCTACCGCACCAAGTTAGAAACCGAGAAATAAAAATGACAAGCCAAAGAACCTGGCTTTGATACCACTTGTAGGGAATGACGGTCGTAGATGACGACGTCTCTCACCGATCAATAGAGCCTACAATAACCTGAGAAAGGCAAACCAACAAAACAAAACAACACAAGAGAATTTACGTGGAAAACCTTCACCACTTGAAGGTCAAAAACCACGGGGCACGGCACAACAAAATCCACTATAATAAATAAGGATTACAAGAATTATCTAGGTTTTCCCAAACCTAGAACGCCCACCGGATTTGACAAACAAATCCACTCCTCTTCACCACAAAATGAACACACAACTTCTCTACAACAGGATAAAACCCTACTCTCTTTTCAAGCACAATAGCAAGCGAAAACGAGAAAGAGAACACCTTGAACCGTAGACGAAGAGGCCTTTGAAACGGTAGAGAAATCCCCAAGCGAAACGGAAGAAACACCTCCTCTTTCCGGCAACGGCAACGGCAGCGACAACACTCTCCAAATCGGCGGCGGCGACAGCCTTCTTCAAGGCGGCGGCGACAACCCCTCCTTCCAGCGATAGAGGCGGCGACAGCCCCCTCTCCTTCCAGCGATAGAGGCGGCGACAGCCCCCTCTTTCCAGCGACAACGGCGCCGGCAAACCTCCAAGGCAACGCCAACAGCAGCCCTCTCTTCCAACGCACCGGCGGCGGCGACAGTCCCTCCTTCACGCACCGGCGACGACACCTCTCCAAGATCGAGAGAAGAAGAAAAAGGGGAGAGCGGCTATTCTGAATCGTGAGAGGGAAAATAGGATTAGCCCTAACCTCTCCTCACACAAAACCATAAAAAGGTTCACGCCAAAAGAATTAAAACCAGTCCGGTTCGGTTCAGTAAAAACCAGCCCAGATTCTGTCCAAATAAAAAGACAGAGCCTAAGGAGTTGCAACCTGCCATTTTGACAGGTTGCAACCTATTTTGCTGAACCAAAAAAAATTCAAGAAATTTCTGCGCGCCAAACACCTTTAGGGGCTGAACCCCAACACAAACGTCATCGTCGGGCGTTTGTTTACCCATCTTGCGACTACATTTGCCGCAAACGCTGCCCGCCACCGCCGCGCCAAATGAACCCTTAGTCTTTGTTTAGTTTTGCCGTTCATAATTTTGTAACACCTAAACTTTAATAAGAATTAAATTATTAAATTATAAAACATTCAGGACCACAAAAGAAAGTCAAAGTTCCAAATGTTTATTTTTACGAAGAGTGTTCGATATTTATTGTTATTAGTCTCAACATTATTTTATTTAAAAAGAGTCTAAATTATAGTGTGTTTTTTGAAAATAGATCATAAATAATATTTTGTGCAAAAATAACTATTTAGCTTTTTAAATTATTTGAAATTAGTCCTAAATTTTAATCCACATACAAATTATTAGAACATTATTCGATATCAAATTTATTTACATTTATTTTAACCAAACACATCTTTTGAATACTTATTTAACATTTTTTTAAATTTTGAAACTTTAATTTAGCTACAAATAAATTTTTATTTGAAATAACTATATTGTCATAGAAATAATATTTGTTACTCTGACCACATTGTACAATCATGTATTCGCCGAGTAAGTTCTCGAGACAAGAAATATTTCGGAACACCATTTTCCAGTATGTTCCAGGCCAAGAAGAGAGGAGGCAATCCGTGGAGGCGAGAGCCTCCCGCTCGCCCTTCCAAACAAAGGGGGCGAGATGAGGCGGGGCCGACCCCCTTCTCGCCCCCATCCCAAGCAGGGGCGAGAGGAGGCGGGGCCGACCCCCCTCTCGCCCCCATCCCCAGCAGGGGCGAGAGGAGGTGGGGGCCGCGGGCCCCCCCCCCCCCCCCCCCCCTCTCGCCCCCATCCCCAGCAGGGGCGAGAGGAGGCGGGGCCGACCCCCCTCTCGCCCCCAACCCCAGCAGGGGCGAGAGGAGGCGGGGCCGACCCCCCTCTCTCCCCCAGGTCTCGCCCCCATCCCAAGCAGGGGCGAGAGGAGGCGGGGCCGACCCCCCTCTCGCCCCCATCCCCAGCAGGGGGAGAGGAGGCGGGGCCGACCCCCCTCCCCCATTCCAAGCAGGGGCGAGAGGAGGCGGGGGCCGACCCCCCTCTCGCCCACATCCCGAGCAGGGGCGAGAGGAGGCGGGGGCCGACCCCCCTCTCGCCCCCATTCCAAGAAGGGGCGAGAGGGGGGTCGGCCCCCCTCTCGCCCCCATCCCGAGCAGGGGCGAGAGGAGGCGGGGCCGACCCTCCTCTCGCCCCTGCTGAGGCGGGGCCAACCCCACTCTCGCCCCCATCCCCAGCTGGGGCGAGAGGAGGCGGGGCCGACCCCCCTCTCGCCCCCATCCCAAGCTGGGGCGAGAGGAGGCGGGGCCGACACCCCTCTCGCCCCCATCCCCTGCAGGGGCGAGAGGAGGTGGGGGCCGACCCCCCTCTCGCCCCCATTCCTAGCATGGGGGGAGACCAGCAGGGGGGAACCCTGGGTCTCGCCCCACCCAGTTAGTGGGCTCGCTGAGCCCCGCGAAGTACCCCCTCTCGCCCAATTCCGGGGGAGGAGTCGGTCTGCGTTTAGCACCTCGGAACAACGGGATTTGGCTATTCGCAGAGGGGGGTATTTTGGTAATCTGATAGGCCAGAGTTTGGTTATTTGCAGCCCAAATCCAGAAAACCTATAAATAGGACCAAGGGGGCACCATTTGGAGGCAAGCTTGTTCTAGGCTAACTCTCTCTCTCTCTCTCTCCCCATTTTCTCTCTCTAGTGGGTGAGGAGAGTCTCCAGTGGTGCCCAAGCCCGGCATTGGCTTGGGAGGGGAAGCGCTCTAAAGATCTTCCGGGTATGTGGTGGGACCTCCCCGCCGAGCCCTTGGTCCAGTTCATAGTTCCAACGCCTTCAACCTAGAGCTCTCCCTTGGGGGAAGTAAGAGTTGGCCACCCCTCAACTTGTTGGGGGCCCCGAACTCCACAGAGACCGAGAAATCGGTTTCAACATTATGGTGCGGTGAGCGTGGAGTGTGACCAACTCAAGAAACTCTCAAGATGAGCTCCATGGACGGAGGTGGAGAAAGATCCGACCCAGGTCACTCGCAGCCCCCGGTGGCTGGGGTGACGTTGGAGATGTTCGAAAATCTCAAGCGGGAGGTCATGCAGACCTTGCAGGTAGCTTTCGCCTCGATAGGCGAAGGCAGGAGAGAAAGTGGTCTGGAGGCCTCGCCTCAGCAGGTTTGCGAGAACACCCTCGGCCAGTCATCCAGGAAGGAGGTACCAGCGGGGGGGGGGGGGGGGGAGTGGGGAGGCATTCAGCCCCCACTCGCCCGGTCCCCTAGGAGGGGGCGAGTGGGGTGTAAAAATTTCTCGGACCTTGTGAGAGCAAGCAGGAATAATAAAAACTAGAGATACAAGCCAAAGCAACCAGAAACAATCTTAGGCAAATAAACGATCTTTATTGATAGCAGACTTCAATTACAGGGCAAGACATGCTTGACGAGACATGATTTCGTCAGCACAAAACTCCAAGGAGAAATACAGAAAAAACTGATAACTGGAGACCGCCCAACCCGCGCGACCTCCCCTGCGATCTCTGATAGTTGCTAGACCGCAACTCTCTGCCGACCACAGAACACCACCAGACCGCTGCACAGACCGCTCCCTTCTTCCGACCTCCTGATTCTCCCGAACTCCAGCACCACAACTCCAAGCCGCAGACCGCCCGAACACTTTCAAAGGAAGAGGTGATCGATGCTGCCCACACTATCCGCAGAAGCTGCACAAGAAGAGTTCAATCAGAGACCGCCCGGTCAGAAATAAACAGACCGCAAGAACAAGAGCGAACTCAGCTTACACTTGGTGTGTCTAATTGCTGCTACAGTGGCCTCCAATTTATAGGCGTGAGACCTGATCCAGTCACCACCCTGTGAGATAGGATCACCACCCCCCCCCCCCCAGACCGCACGACCAGACCGGTCAACCCGCGCGATCAGCAACAGTACTCCTGCTTCATTTTGGTGAACTCGCCAGCTTCAACATCGACCATGAGAGACCGCTACTCTCACAGCAGATCGCGACTTCAAAGAAGATCGCCAGACCGCCCGAAGCTATTCACCACCTGTGTTCGCACGAGACCGCGAACACAGTCAGTTCGCCATCAGATCGCGAACTCCTGTCTGCATGTCGATCTCCTCCTGAGACCGCGAACAGCAACCAGCTCGCATACCAGTCTCCTCCTGAGACCGCGAACTGAGACCGCGCGACTAAGACCCTTAGTCCGCGAATACCCCCAGAAAGCCCGGTTAGCTACCAGACCGCATTCCGGAGAGAACCTGGATCAAACTGTGCGGTCACACCAGACCGCCACAGCCTTGAAGAGGACAGCACGCCACGCGGTCACGCACAGACCGCGCGGCTCCACCTTCAGCAGACTTTGGACAAGACCAGCGGTCAACCTGGGAGACCGCAGCTAGGCTTAGATCAGCCAGACCGTGGATGCAGACCGCCAAGTCGCGCGAACTCGCGAGACCGCCCGACCTCCTCCCAGACCGCCCAGGTCCAAAATCCTCCTCCACTTCCACTTCAACAATTTCAACACTCCCCCTTGAAGTGGGAAGTGGAAACCAGCCCAAGTAGCTCCCTTAGCCGTGTGAACGGCCCCTTTGCCAGCGCCTTTGTGAAGATGTCTGCGACATTGTCTGCACTCCGCACATGCCCGACCGAAAGAGATCCCTCCAGCACCTTCTCCCGTATGAAGTGATGCTCGATCTCGATATGCTTGGTCCTCGCGTGACAAACTGGATTGGTTACCAGTTTGAGAGCACTCTCGTTGTCACCGCGTAGCAGAGTCGGCTCCCGAACCTCCTTGTGGACGTCTCCTACCAACCTCCTAAGCCAGATGGCTTCCTGAGCTGCCAAGGCCGAAGCCTTGTATTCCGCTTCCGTGGTAGAGACTGATACGGAATCCTGCTTCTTGCTGCACCATGATATAGCCGTAGGGCCCGCCATGAAGACGAATCCAGATGTCGACTTTCGATCATCCGAATCTCCCCCATAGTCAGCATCCATGTATCCATGCATTTCGAAGCCCGCATCCCTCCTGTATAGGAGACCCATGTCCGAGGTCGCCTTGACATACTTCAGAATGTTCTTGGCCGCTAGCAGATGAGGTACCCGTGGCTCCGCCATATACCGACTCACTCTGCCTACTGCATATGCAATATCCGGCTTTGTGATCGTCAGATAAATCAAGCTCCCAACCAGAGCTCGGAACACCAACAGAGCTTGCATAATCCTCCCCTCATCTTTCCGAAGCTTCATAGCCTTCTCCAGAGGTGTGGAAGTGCACTTCCCTTCCTTCATGCCGAATCGCTCAACAATTTGCTCCGCATATCCAGCATGGGACACCAACACTCCACTTTCCTTCCTCTGCACCTCGAGTCCAAGGAAATGGTGAAGCTCACCTAAGTCCTTCATCTCGAACCTGATAGCTAGCTCGGCTCGTAGATGTGCTACTTCCTCCTTTGAGTTCCCCGTCACGATCATGTCGTCGACGTATAACAGCACGATGACTTGAAGTTCCCCGCTCTTCTTGACGAACAAGCTTGAGTCTGAGTCTGAAGCACAAAACTCACAGAATAGGAGATATTCTGCGATCTTTCCGTACCACGCCCTCGGCGCTTGCTTCAACCCATACAGGGCCTTCTTCAGCTTGCAGACATGCTCCGGAAAATCTTCAGACACAAAGCCTGGTGGCTGGACCATGAAGATGTCCTTGTCAATCTCGCCGTACAAGAAGGCGTTCTTGACGTCGAGCTGCCAAATCTCCCATCCACTGAATGCCGCCAAGGCAATGATGAACCGAACTGACGTCATTTTTGCCACCGGACTGAAACTCTCTTCGTAGTCTTCACCGTATTGCTGCGAGAACCCTCGAGCTACAAGACGAGCCTTGTACCGCTCGATACTGCCGTCAGCTTTCTTCTTCAATTTGTAGACCCATTTGCATGTTACAGGAGTAGTGCCCTTGGGCTTGGGCACAAGAGACCAGGTCTCATTCTTCTCAAGAGCTGTCATCTCTTCTTGCATTGCAACATCCCACTCCTTCACGCCTTGGGCCTTCTCAAAGCTCGACGGCTCCCTCTCATCCAAGGGACCAGCGAAGAAACATGAGACAAAGCTCACTGCGTTTCCTCCTGTATAGCGATCAGGGGCAACGATTGCTCGCTTAGACCTCCTCAGCTCCTTCCCCTGAACCGCATTATCTCCAGCTGCTTCTTCCCTAGCTCCTCTTCCAGACGTGCTAGGAGCATTGCTCCCCCTGCTCCCTGAACCAGAAGCCCCCGTCTCGGAACTAGAAGGAGATGGACCACCTGGTGACACAGGTAGCTCCACCTGAAGATTCTCCACAGCTTTCTCCGGCACCTCCACCCTGCTCTCTGGTAGCTCCACATCAGAAGACCCCTTGTAAGATGTCACCTCATCGAACACGACGTCGCGAGAAACAACAAATCTCCGCGTCTCCGGGTCCATTCACTTCCAGCCTTTCTTCCTCTCATCGTATCCCACGAAGACTAGCTTCCTTGCTTTCGCATCTAGCTTCGTCCGAAGAGCATCTGGAACATGCACGTAGCAGGTGGAACCAAATACCCGAAGGTGAGCCACGCTTGGCTTCTCCTTGAACATCATCTCATAAGGAGTCAACATATTGATGGGACTCTAAGGCATCCGGTTGATGACGTAGGCAGCACAAGACATTCCCTCCGCCCAGAAGGACTTTGGGATGCTCTTGGCATGCAGCCAACACTTGCAAGTCTCCGTCAGATGACGGATCGTCCGCTCTGCAACTCCGTTCTGTTGTGGAGTATGAGCACAAGTGAGCTCCCTCCGGATGCCTGCCTTCCTGCAAAAACTGGAGAACTCAGCAGAGGTGAACTCCCCTCCGTTGTCCGTCCTCAGCTTCTTGATCCGCAGATTCAGCCGACCCTCCACGAGCTCCTTGAACTCCACAAACTTGGCAAACGCCTCCGCCTTCTCCTTCAGAAAATAAACCCAGACATATCTGGTGTAATCATCGATCAACACCAGCATATACCTGCTGCCTCCGAGGCTTGGGGTAGCAGTTGGTCCCATCAAGTCACCGTGGATGCACTCCAACGGCACACTACACCTCGTCTGCGACTTATCAAACGGCAGTCGATGAGACTTGCCGAACTGACATCCTTCGCAAACATGACCTTCACCGTAGGAAGATAGATTTGGCAGGCCCTTAACCAGACCTCTCACCGCCATAGCTTTCAGCTTATCCATCCCTACGTGCCCCAACCTCTCATGCCATATCACGGCACCATCATTCGTCTTCATCTTGTCGACATAAGAACTTGTCGATAAAACGAACAAGTCTTTCGCTCTCCTCCCGACATGGACGACCTCGGCCTTCACGACCTCTACATTACGTAGAAATTTCACTTCTGTTGGGCCGAACAGAACGTGATACCCAGCGTCAACAACGTTGGTCACGGAGAAGAGGTTTTTCCTTATACCGGGCACATGATAGACACTCTTCAAGGTTAATGGCCCTCTATCACTGCCCAAGGAAACAACCCCGACCTTCTCGACTGCATGCATAGTATTATCTGCAGTAATAATAGCATTGTTACCTGTGTAGGGCTCCGCTGAAGAGAGCTTCGACCCATCCCCGGTGAGGTGATGACCACACCCCGAGTCCACGATCCAGTCCCCCTGATAGTTGATAGGAACCGAGACTCCAATAGAAGCCGAGAAGGCTCCTCCCCATCCTCCATCAATATGACTGGCCGGTGCTTCCTCCTTCTCAGCAGCATGCCCTGGCTGAGTATTCAGCCTGCAGTCCTTCTTGAAGTGCCCAACCTTCCCGCATTTGTAGCATTTGAAACCTTCCTTCTTCTTCTTCTCCTCAGCCTTAGGAGGATAGCCCCTCTCCTGCTGTCCAGAAGTTGAAGGCCCATAGCCTCCAGCGGTCTTCTTCTTCTTATCCCACTTCTTCTTCTTTCCTGAGAAGAGAACCTCGCCATCTCCCCCAGACACGGACACCCCCGCCATCTGCCTTGCCAGACTTTCCTGCGACGCTAGCAGATTCTCCAGCTCTATCAAAGACGGCTGATTAGCCCAACCCTGCACCGACGTCACAAAGGCCACATATTCCTTCCGCAGGCCGCGGATAATGTGCCTCTTCAGCTTCGCCTCAGAAATTGGCTCATCAGGATCCAGTGTTGATATCTCAGCGCAGAGGTTCTTCATCTTCAGAAAGAAATTTGAGATAGAAAGATCACTCTGAGCCGACCTTGCCAGCTCATTCTCTAAGAACTGTAGCCTAGCTACATTCTTCTTATTAAACAGCCCATCCAGGGCTCTCCAGATTTCAGCAGCTGATCCACACCCTAAGATGTGATCAAATAGATCAGGTGAAATGACACGCTTCAAAGTGAACTCGGCCTTAGCATTGGTCTTTCTCCACGCCCTCACGGCCGGACCATTGTCACCTGCTTCTGTTGCCTTCACCTCTTCAGTCGCATCTCCTCCAACAACCTCCAGAGGTCCTCCCCTAGAAGATAGCTTTGCATACACGACTTCCACTTCTTAAAGTTAGTCGATGTAAGCATCTCAATACCAAGACCTCTTACAAATCCACCTTCCATTGTTTTTCCTCTGGTTCCTTCTTCACAAAGGCGATTGCTACTCTAAGTTATTCGCTACTCTATCCACTCCAACCTGGCTCTGATACCATGTGAAAATTTCTCGGACCTTGTGAGAGCAAGCAGGAATAATAACAACTAGAGATACAAGCCAAAGCAACCAGAAACAATCTTAGGCAAATAAACGATCTTTATTGATAGCAGACTTCAATTACAGGGCAAGACATGCTTGACGAGACATGATTTCGTCAGCACAAAACTCCAAGGAGAAATACAGAAAAAACTGATAACTGGAGACCGCCCAACCCGCGCGACCTACCCTGCGATCTCTGATAGTTGCTAGACCGCAACTCTCTGCCGACCACAGAACACCACCAGACCGCTGCACAGACCGCTCCCTTCTTCCGACCTCCTGATTCTCCCGAACTCCAACACCACAACTCCAAGTCGCAGACCGCCCGAACACTTTCAAAGGAAGAGGTGATCGCTGCTGCCCACACTATCCGCAGAAGCTGCACAAGAAGAGTTCAATCAGAGACCGCCCGGTCAGAAATAAACAGACCGCAAGAACAAGAGCGAACTCAGCTTACACTTGGTGTGTCTAATTGCTGCTACAGTGGCCTCCAATTTATAGGCGTGAGACCTGATCCAGTCACCACCCTGTGAGATTGGATCACCACCCCCCCAGACCGCACGACCAGACCGGTCAACCCGCGCGATCAGCAACAGTACTCCTGCTTCATTTTGGTGAACTCGCCAGCTTCAACATCGACCATGAGAGACCGCTACTCTCACAGCAGATCGCGACTTCAAAGAAGATCGCCAGACCGCCCGAAGCTATTCACCACTTGTGTTCGCACGAGACCGCGAACACAGTCAGTTCGCCATCAGATCGCGAACTCCTGTCTGCATGCCGATCTCCTCCTGAGACCGCGAACAGCAACCAGCTCGCATACCAGTCTCCTCCTGAGACCGCGAACTGAGACCGCGCGACTAAGACCCTTAGTCCGCGAATACCCCCAGAAAGCCCGGTTAGCTACCAGACCGCATTCCGGAGAGAACCTGGATCAAACTGTGCGGTCACACCAGACCGCCACAGCCTTAAAGAGGACAGCACGCCACGCGGTTACGCACAGACCGCGCGGCTCCACCTTCAGCAGACTTTGGACAAGACCAGCGGTCAACCTGGGAGACCGCAGCTAGGCTTAGATCAGCCAGACCGCGGATGCAGACCGCCAAGTCGCGCGAACTCGCCAGACCGCCCGACCTCCTCCCAGACCACCCAGGTCCAAAATCCTCCTCCACTTCCACTTCAACAATTTCAACAGGGAGGTCCCAAACCCCCACTCGTCGAGACCCAAGGGGGCGAGTGGGGAGGTCTCAGACCCCCACTCGCTGAGACCCAAAGGGGCGAGTGGGGAGGCGTCATGCCCCCACTCGCCCAGCCCCAAGGGGGCGAGTGGGGAGGCGGCCAGCCCCCACTCGCCCAGCCCCAAGAGGGGACGAGCGTAGGAAGTCCTGTGTGTGAACTGATTCTCTCGGACCCGGTTCCAGAGGGGTTCGTAAGGTTGGAGATGTCTCACTACTCCGGCAAGGATGATCCAGTCATGCACCTGCAGTGATTTGAGGACATGGTCTCCATCATGCCCATGTTGGACGCTTTCAAGTGTCGACTCTTCGCGACAACTCTGAAGGAGAAGGCTAAAGATTGGTTCCACCAGCTCCCTGCGGGATCCATCTATGCCTTCGAAGACTTGTGCCGAGTTTTCCTGCTATGCTTCTCGACATCAAGAAAGAGGAAGAAACATGCCGAAGCACTTTTCAAGATCAAGCAAGAGCCAGGGGAGTCGCTGGCTCACTATCTGGAGAGGTTCAGGGAGGAGGTTCTCCTCGTCCAAGAAGTGCCCGGGTACACCCTCAAGCTTGCCTTCACGTTGGGGGTGTGGGAGGGCTTCTTCAAAAGGGACCTCAAGAGGAGAGCTCCTTTGTCCTTTGAAGAGTTGATGGAAAGGGTGTCAGAAGAAGTTGAGAGTGAGGAGGCCAACCCGGAGTTTGTGAGAAGGTTGGCCAAGCTGAGTGAGCCAGATGCAAGGCAGCATGGGGGAAGGGTAGGGGCCCCCAAGAGGAAGTTCAACCAGGAGGAGGCCAACTTCCAGGGAGAGGGGGCCGACCTCCCAGGGTGGAGGCAGGGACCGAAGGCACCCTCTCCACCACCCCAACAAGCCATGGTGATCGGCCACAGAAAAAGAAGAAATCGTAAGGGAGGAAGAGGGGGCATCCGGGTGGAGATACCTTACTGTGACTTCCACGATGAGGAGGGTCACGCGACATCCGCCTGCCCCGAGTTCTTAGAAATGAAGGAGTCAAGGGGTCCGAAGTCGTAACGTCAGCAACCAGAGCAGGTCGAGGAGGACCATGCCTGGGAGTAGAAGTCCGAGTCCTGGCCTTCATGCTTGGTTTTTTTTTCTTTAAGTCCATGTAGTATGACGATATGTTTCCATCCTTAGTTTTTCTTGCGTGTAACCGGATGACTAATGTAATAAAAGTTTTTCCAAATGTTCTTTACCCCTCGGATGGTTCCGCTGACCGGGCTCTCACTAGCCGACAGGTGCAGGTTGACCTCCCAGGGAGGCTATGTTTTTTCCCCTCGGATGGTTCCGCTGACCGGGCTCTCACTAGCCGGCAGGTGCAGGTTGATCTCCCAGGGAGGCTATGTTCTTTTCCCCTCGGATGGTTCCGATGACCGGGATCTCACTAGCCGGCAGGTGCAGGTTGACCTCCCAGGGAGGCTATGTTCTTCACCCCTCGGATGGTTCCGCTGACCGGGATCTCGCTAGCCGGCAGGGGCAGGTTGACCTCCCAGGGAGGCTATGTTCTTTTCCCCTCGGATGGTTCCGCTGACCGAGCTCTCACTAGCCGGCAGGCACAGGTTGACCTCCCAGGGAGGCTATGTTCTTTTCCCCTCGGATGGATACGCTGACCGGGCTCTCACTAGCCGGCAGGTGCAGGTTGACTTCCCAGGGAGGCTATGTTCTTCACCCCTCGGATGGTTCCGCTGACCGGGCTCTCAGTAGCCGGCAGGTGCAGGTTGACCTCCAAGGGAGGCTATGTTCTTTTCCCCTCTGATAGTTCCGCTGACCGGGCTCTCACTAGCTGGCAGGTGCAGGTTGACCTCCCAAGGAGGCTATGTTCTTCACCCCTCGGATGGTTCCGCTGACCGGGCTCTCACTAGCCGGCAGGTGCAGGTTGACCTCCCAGGGAGGCTATGTTCTTTTCCCCTCGGATGGTTCCGCTGACCGGGCTCTCACTAGCCGGCAGGTGCAGGTTAACCTCCTAGGGAGGCTATGTTCTTTTCCCCTCGGATGGTTCCGCTGGCCGGGCTCTCACTAGCCGACAGGTGCAGGTTGACCTCCCAGGGAGGCTATGTTCTTTTCCCCTCGGATGGTTCCACAGACCGGGCTCTCACTAGCCGGTAGGTGCAGGTTGACCTCCCAGGGAGGCTATGTTCTTCACCCCTCGGATGGTTCCGCTGACCGGGCTCTCACTAGCCGGCATGTGCAGGTTGACCTCCCAGGGAGGCTATGTTCTCTTCCCCTCGGATGGTTCCGCTGACCGGGCTCTCACTAGCCGGCAGGTGCTGGTTGACCTCCCAGGGAGGCTATGTTCTTTTCCCCTCGGATGGTTCCGCTTACCGGGCTCTCACTAGCCAGCAGGTGCAGGTTGACCTCCCAGGGAGGCTATGTTCTTCATCCCTCGGATGGTTCCGCTGACCGGGCTCTCACTAGCCGGCAGGTGCAGGTTGACCTCCCAGGGAGGCTATGTTCTTCACCCCTCGGATGGTTCCGCTGACCGGGCTCTCGCTAGCCGGCAGGTACAGGTTGACCTCCCAGGGAGGCTATGTTCTTTTCCCCTCGGATGGTTCCGCTGATCTGGCAGGTGCAGGTTGACCTCCCAGGGAGGCTATGTTCTTTTCCCCTCGGATGGTTTCGCTGACCGGGCTCTCACTAGTCGACAGGTGCAGGTTGACCTCCCAGGGAGGCTATGTTCTTTTCCTCTCGGATGGTTCCGCTGACCGGGCTCTCACTAGCGGGCAGGTCCAGGTTGACCTCCCAGGGAGGCTATGTTCTTTTCCCCTCGGATGGTTCTGCTGACCGGGCTCTCACTAGCCGGCAGGTGCAGGTTGACCTCCCAGGGAGGCTATGTTCTTCACCCCTCGGATGGTTCCGCTGATCGGGCTCTCGCTAGCCGGCAGGTGCAGGTTGACCTCCCAGGGAGGCTATGTTCTTTTCCCCTCTGATGGTTCCGCTGACCGGGCTCTCCCTAACCGGCAGGTACATGTTGACCTCCAAGGGAGGCTATGTTCTTCACCCCTCGGATGGTTCTGCTGACCGGGCTCTCTCCAGCCGGCAGGGCAGGTTGACCTCCTAGGGAGGCAAAGTCTTTCTCCCCCCGAGATGGTCTCGCTAGCCGGCAGGGTTGGAGGAACACTCGGGGAGGCTGTCTTTTTTTTGAGATAGTACCGTTAGCCGGATTCCCAGCGACACTCGTCGAATATGCAGGGTTGGACGTTTCTTTCCGAGTATGTTCCAGGCCAGGAAGAGAGGAGGAAAGCGGTGGAGGCGGGAGCCTCCCGCTCGCCCTTCCAAACAAAGGGGGCGAGAAGAGGCGGGGCCGACCCCCTCTCGCCCCCATCCCAAGCAGGGGCGAGAGGAGGCGGGGCTGACCCTCCTCTCGCCCCCATTCCAAGCAGGGGCGAGAGGAGGCGGGGGCTGACCCCCCTCTCGCCCCCATCCCAAGCAGGGGCGAGAGGAGGCGGGGGCCGACCCCCCTCTCGCCCTCATCCCGAGCAGGGGCGAGAGGAGGCGGGGCCGACCCCCCTCTCGCACCCATCCACAGCAGGGGCGAGAGGAGGCGGGGCCGACCCCCCTCTCGCCCCCATCCCAAGCAGGGGCGAGAGGAGGCGGGGCCGACCCCCCTCTCGCCCCCATGCCCAGCAGGGGCGAGACGAGGCAGGGCCGACCCCCCTCTCGCCCCCATCCCCAGCAGGGGCGAGAGGAGGGGGGCCGACCCCCCTCTCGCCCCCATCCCAAGCAGGGGCGAGAGGAGGCGGGGGCCGACCCCCCTCTCGTCCCCATCCCGAGCAGGGGCGAGAGGAGGCGGGGCCGACCCCCCTCTCGCGCCCATTCCAAGCAGGGGCGAGAGGAGGCGGGGGCCAACCCCCCTCTCGCCCCATCCCGAGCAGGGGCGAGAGGAGGCGGGGCCGACCCCCCTCTCGCCCCCATCCCCAGCAGGGGCGAGAGGAGGCGGGGCCGACCCCCCTCTCGCTCCCATCCCAAGCAGGGGCGAGAGGAGGCGGGGGTCGGAGGAGGCGGGGCCGACCCCCCTCTCGCCCCCATCCCAAGCAGGGGCGAGAGGAGGCGGGGCCGACCCCCGTCTCGCCCCCATCCCCAGCAGGGGCGAGAGGAGGCGGGGCCGACCCCCCTCTCTCTCCCATCCCCAACAGGGGCGAGAGGAGGCGGGGGCCGACCCCCCTCTCGCCCCCATTCCTAGCAGGGGGGAGACCAGCAGGGGGGAACCCTGGGTCTCGCCCCACCCAGTTAGTGGGCCCGCCGAGCCCCGCGAAGTACCCCCTCTCGCCCAATTCTGGGGGAGGTGTCGGTGTGCGTTTAGCGCCTCAGAACAACGGATTTGGCTATTCGCAGACCAAATCTGGGGGTATTTTGGTAATCTGATAGGCCAGAGTTTGGTTAATTGCAGCCCAAATCCAGAAAACCTATAAATAGGACCAAGGGGGCACCATTTGGAGGCAAGCTTGTTCTAGGCTAACTCCCCCCCCCCCCCCCCCCATTTTCTCTCTTTAGTGGGTGAGGAGAGTCTCCAGTGGTGCCCAAGCCCGGCATTGGCTTGGGAGGGGAAGCGCTCTAAAAATCTTCCGGGTATGTGGTGGGACCTCCCCGCCGAGCCCTTGGTCCAGTTCATAGTTCCAACGCCTTCAACCTAGAGCTCTCCCTTGGGGGAAGTAAGAGTTGACCACCCCTCAACTTGTTGAGGGCCCCGAACTCCACAGAGGCCGAGAAGTCGGTTTCAACAGACATATAAATATATAATTATTTAAAATAAAATTTCTTTTCCCCTCGGATGGTTCCGCTGACCGGGCTCTCACTAGCCGGCAGGTGCAGGTTGACCTCCCAGGGAGGATATGTTCTTCTCCCCTCGGATGGTTCCGCTGACCGGGCTCTCACTAGCCGGTAGGTGCAGGTTGACCTCCCAGGGAGGCTATGTTCTTCACCCCTCGGATGGTTCCGCTGACCGGACTCTCACTAGCCGGCAGGTGCAGGTTGACCTCCCAGTGAGGCTATGTTCTCTTCCCCTCGGATGGTTCCGCTGACCGAGCTCTCACTAGCCGTCAGGTGCAGGTTGACCTCCCAGGGATGCTATGTTCTTCACCCCTCGGATGGTTCCGCTGACCGGGCTCTCACTAGCCGGCAGGTGCAGGTTGACCTCCCAGGGAGGCTATGTTCTTCACCCCTCGGATGGTTCCGCTGACCGGGCTCTCGCTACCCGGCAGGTGCAGGTTGACCTCCCAGGGAGGCTATGTTCTTTTCCCCTAGGATGGTTCCGCTGATCGGGCTCTCACTAGCCGGCAGGTGCAGGTTGACCTCCCAGGGAGGCTATGTTCTTTTCCCCTCGGATGGTTCCGCTGGCCGGGCTCTCACTAGCTGGCAGGTGCAGGTTGACCTCCCAGGGAGGCTATGTTCTTTTCCCCTCAGATGGTTCCGCTGACCGGGCTCTCACTAGCCGGCAGCTGCAGGTTGACCTCCCAGGGAGGCTATGTTCTTTTCCCCTCGGATGGTTCCGCTGACCGGGCTCTCACTAGCCGGCAGGTGCAGGTTGACCTCCCAGGGAGGCTATGTTCTTCACCCCTTAGATGGTTCCGCTGACCGGGATCTTGCTAGCCGGCAGGTGCAGGTTGACCTCCCAGGGAGGCTATGTTCTTTTCCCCTCGGATGGTTTCGCTGACCGGGCTCTCACTAGTCGACAGGTGAAGGTTGACCTCACAGGGAGGCTATGTTCTTTTCCCCTCGGATGGTTCCGCTGACCGGGCTCTCACTAGGCGGCAGGTCCAGGTTGACCTCCCAGGGAGGCTATGTTCTTTTCCCCTCGGATGGTTCCGCTGACCGGGCTCTCACTAGCCGGCAGGTGCAGGTTGACCTCCCAGAGAGGTTATGTTCTTCACCCCTCGGATGGTTCCGCTGACCGGGCTCTCGCTAGCCGGCATGTGCAAGTTGACCTCCCAGGGAGGCTATGTTCTTTTCCCCTCGGATGGTTCCGCTGACCGGGCTCTCCCTAACCGGCAGGTACATGTTGACCTCCAAGGGAGGCTATGTTCCCCCTCGGATGGTTCTGCTGACCGGGCTCTCTCCAGCCGGTAGGGCAGGTTGACCTCCTAGGGAGGCAAACTCTTTCTCCCCCCGAGATGGTCTCGCTAGCCGGCAGGGTTGGAGGAACACTCGGGGAGGCTGTCTTTTTTTTGAGATAGCACCGTTAGCCGGATTCCCAGCGACACTCGTCTAATATGCAGGGTTGGACGTTTCTTTCCGAGCGTGTACCTCGCTCGAAAAGAGCGGGGATTGTGTACAACCCTGTATTCGCAGAGTAGGTTCTCGAGACAAGAAATATCTCAGGGGTCGACCCCCCTCTCGCCCCCATCCCAAGCAGGGGCGAGAGGAGGCGGGGCCGACCCCCCTCTCGCCCCCATCCCAAGCAGGGGCGAGACGAGGCGGGGCCGACCCCCCTCTCGCCCCCATCCCCAGCAGGGGCGAGACGAGGCGGGGCCGACCCCCCTCTCTCTCCCATCCCCAGCAGGGGCGAGAGGAGGCGGGGGCCGACCCCCCTCTCGCCCCATTCCCAGCAAGGGGGAGACCAGCAGGGGGGAACCCTGGGTCTCGCCCCACCCAGTTAGTAGGCTCGCCGAGCCCCGCGAAGTACCCCCTCTCGCCCAATTCTGAGGGAGGGGTCGGCCTGCGTTTAGCGCCTCGGAACAACGGATTTGGCTATTCGCAGACCAAATCCGGGGGTATTTTGGTAATCTGATAGGCCAAAGTTTGGTTATTTGCAGCCCAAATCCAGAAAACCTATAATTAGGACCAATGGGGCACCATTTGGAGGCAAACTTGTTCTAGGCTAACTCTCCCCCCCCCCCCCCCCCCCCCCCAATTTTCTCTCTCTAGTGGGTGAGGAGAGTCTCCAGTGGTGCCCAAGCCCGACATTGGCTTGGGAGGGGAAGCGCTCTAAAGATCTTCCGGGTATGTTGTGGGACCTCCCCGCCGAGCCCTTCGTCCAGTTCATAGTTCCAACGCCTTCAACCTAGAGCTCTCCCTTGGGGGAAGTAAGAGTTGACCGCCCCTCAACTTGTTGAGGTCCCCGAACTCCACAGAGGCCGAGAAGTCGGTTTCAACAGACATATAAATATATAATTATTTAAAATAAAATTTCTTTATAACACAAAGTTATTAGAATTCATACAAAATTAAACAGGTAATTAAAAAGGCTTGATAGCTCCAAAAAAAGGGATTACCTACTTTACAGCTACTTTAGCTAATAAGTTAAAAAAAAGTAATTTTATGTTTATTAGTAAATAAACTATATCTTAAAACTGTTTTTAATTAAATTAAAAAAACCGAGGAGCTGATCTCATGTTAAAAAAGTTTATGAATTTATTTTAAAGGTTAATAAAATATGGGAACCAATTTTTAATAAAATTAAAATTTAAATACTAATTTATAAAAAATGAGGAAATCATACACTAATTTTTGCCTATTTTTTCAAATCATTTGCACAGAATTGATAACTCATTTGCTGCGAGAAAAATGTTGGTACGGGTAACACATCGCGATGTCAAAAAAAAATTGGTGTGCACGGCACACCTTTCTCTATGTGCACGAGTCTTATTATAGTTGTACGTAGCAAAAAGTGTAGGTATTAGCCACGACATTACTTCATCGTGGCTAATACTATTTCTCACGGCTAATCCGTGGCTAAAAATCTTTCTCCACGCGACCTTTAGCCACAAATTTTTCTCGTGTTTAGACCGTGGCAAAAACTCTTTAACCACGATTTTAGAACTCTGTTTTCTTGTAGTGATTTAAACTGCATACCTTGTTAAAGAATGCAAAACTGATCCCATTTAATGATTGGTCCCTTCCGGGAGTGGAGCCGCTGGTAACTCCGATCCCAATTTAAGCCTTAATTAAGGTCCGGTTCATGCGGTCGTAACCGCTTGACCGGTGAAAATAAATCCCCCCAAACGAAGCCTAAAACAATCACGAAGAATTCCTTGAGAAAAGACGAAGAAAGCAAGAAAGCCAGTGAATGATTCGCAGGATGAGAAAATGAATAATCCAATTCATAGGCGTGATTTTTTCAATCTTCCAGCAAACCAAGAACCCTTAATGAAAGTTCAGCAAATTATGAAGGATAATTGAACAAAATACCTTAAGAAAATTAAATGAGGTGGGGGAAGCCATCGATCTCAGCCGAGGGTTTCGACGAATCACGGGCACGCTTTCGGCGTCGAAGTTGAGGTTAGGCATCGACTTCAAAGTTGAGGTCAGGCATCGACATCAGCTACAGGCTTCGTCGTTGAAGGCAGCCTTCGGCATTTGCGGAGGTGGAATGGAAGCATCGCTTCGGTTGCGTGAAAGGGAAGAGGTGGAGAGCCAGCTCTGCGGAAAGAAATCTGCAGAAGTTTTGTGATCAGGGAGAGAGATGAGGGGACTTTTGTGATCAGGGAGAGAGATGAGGGGAGAAGTCGACCTAGCCTTGCAACGATGAAGTTCGGCGTACTCTACTTGAGCCTTGCAAAGATGGGTTAGGAGAGGAGGAGGGAGCGTGAGGGTTTCGCGAGGGGGAGGTGGCGAGTGAGGGCTAGGCTTGGGATCGGGAAGGGATCGCGCGTCCGCCTTCGCTATGCGGGTTTATGAGGCGTGTTTTAGGTTTTGCCAAGGAAATTTGACGGTTGTTGTATTATGAAGCCAAATCCTACGGTCTAAATTTTTTAGGTAATTTTGAACTCATGTTATTCGTAGACCACCATATTTTTTAATATAGTATATATATATATATCTTTAACTAATATATGGAAGAAGTTGGCTTTCGTGCAACATTCAAAATTCCAAATATATTCTCATTTTCTTACTCCAATGACTTAACATATATCATTAAAAAAATGAAAATTCATAAAATGTAATGACTATTTGTGTAATTACATTTGTTGCGATCCACTCAAGGCTCCGGTAGATCGGACTAAATTGAACCATCTTAGCCTGTGAGCGTTCGAGCTTGCACACAGTCACAGAAAAGGGAATGCTGACAAGATAATTTTTTTAACGTGGAAAACCCATCAACTTGGTTAAAAACCACGCGGTCGGGTCTGTGCCGACCAAAACTTCCACTATTTATTGGTTGTACAGAGCTTTTTTGAAGAACTCGAGGGCGACAGGCCGCCTCTCGTTACAATTGTTGAGAGAGAGAGAGAGAGAGAGAGGGAGGTATTCGGAGGGGGATAGGCCATCGCTCACGGAGCTAAGTCTTCCGTCTGCTGCGAAGGGGAATGTTGCGCTCTAAGTGCTTTTGAGGCTTTGAATGTTGCTCGAAGATTGGATCGATGCGCTCTGTGTGTCTTTGTCTCTGTGGCTTGTCTCCTGCTGCGCGAGAGGAGTTTGGAGTGCTGGTCTTGACGGTGGCTGGCACGTTTGTTCTTGAGCGCACGGAGGCGTGCTTGAAGCGGAGCGCACGAAGGTGTGCTTGGAGCGGAGCGCACGAAGGTGCGCTTGGAGCGGAGCACACGGGGGCGCACTTGGAGCGGAGCACACGGGGGCGCACTTGGAGCGGAGCGCACGGGGGAAGCTTTGAGCGGAGCGCACGGAGGCGCGCTTGTGAGCACGCAAGGAGGAGGCGCGTTTGTGAGCGCGCAAGGAGGAGGCGCGCTTGTGAGCGCGCAAGGAGGAGGCGTGTTGAAGGGGAGTGGGGCCACTCATAGGCCACCATGCCCACTCTAGGCAAGGTCCAATCTCACACCTGGCCACTCCCCCAAAGGGCTGCAGCCTAACCTGGCCCAACCCGTCTCCATTACTGTTCTCATAATGGCGAGTTGTTGTCGAAGAGCCTCGAACCCCTGACCTCGATAAGAAGCTCTCCTAGCAGCCCTCATCACCCAACTGCGCTGCATCGCAGTTGAGTGATAGGAGGGGTTGAGTACCCCTCTTATGGAGAAGGAGGTCGGGGGATCGAGGCCGAGCGTGCAACGCCTCGCCGACCTCAACAACACGCCACGTGGCAGAAGAGGGTCTGTGTGGCCCGATGGCCAGTGGGCCTGGAGGAGTTCCTGCCACGTGGAGAGGGGTTGGATCGGTGGACTGCAGTCAACCGTGGAGTGGGGATGCTAGGAGAGCTTCTTATCGAGGTCGTGAGTTTGAGGCTCTCCGACAACAACCCGCCATCATGAGAACAGTGATGGAGACGGGTTGGGCCGCGTTGGGCTGCAGCCCTTTGGGGGGAGCAGAGGCGGGCACCTAGAGCGGGTGATAAGTCCTGCACTCCCCTCTCAACTAGGCGCGCTTGTGAGCGCGCAAGGAGGAGGCGCGCTGGTGAGCGCGCACGGAGGAGGCGCGCTTGTGAGCGCGCAAGGAGGAGGCGCGCGCTTGTGAGCGCGCAAGGAGAGGCGCGCTTGTGAGCGCGCAAGGAAGAAGGAGGAGAGAGAAAATATGTAGGAGGATTTTTCCCGGTCGGAGAGAGAGAAAGTCTCGAAAGAGGGGAGAGATGTAGGAGGAGAAGCTGGAAAAAAGATAAGCCTTGAGATTCTATTTATAGTTTTTGAGGGTGACACTTTCGTAATTAAATGGGTGGTTAGGGTGGTTATGGTGGTTATGTGGCTACCCGCACACCATAACCAATATATGTGTTATATGCACACTTATCATGAATATAGCTACGCGCACACCAGTTTGTATTGTTTTGCGGTGATATGTATTCATATGACGAATATGGTTATGCGCACACCATAACCATATTATTTGCTATACACAGACCGTATTGAAGGATTTTACTATTTGTACCCACATATTGGAGGATTTTACTATTTACATTTTACACCCACATGTTAGAGGATTTTATTATTTGCACCCCATGATGATGGATTTTACTATTTGCACCCCATGATGTGGGATTTTACTATTTGCACCCCATGATGGAGATTTTTACTATTTGCACCCCCATGATGGGTGATTTTTACTATTTGCACACCATAACCAATTTATGTGTTATATGCACACTTATCATGAATATAGCTACGCGCACACCAGTTTGTATTGTTTTGCGGTGATATGTATTCATATGACGAATATGGTTATGCGCACACCATAACAATATTATTTGCTATACGCAGACCGTATTGAAGGATTTTACTATTTGTACCCACATATTGGAGGATTTTACTATTTACATTTTACACCCACATGTTAGAGGATTTTATTATTTGCACCCCATGATGATGGATTTTACTATTTGCACCCCATGATGTGGGATTCTACTATTTGCACCCCATGATGGAGATTTTTACTATTTGCACCCCCATGATGGGTGATTTTTACTATTTGCACACCATAACCAATTTATGTGTTATATGCACACTTATCATGAATATAGCTACGCGCACACCAGTTTGTATTGTTTTGCGGTGATATGTATTCATATGACGAATATGGTTATGCGCACACCATAACCATATTATTTGCTATACGCAGACCGTATTGAAGGATTTTACTATTTGTACCCACATATTGGAGGATTTTACTATTTACATTTTACACCCACATGTTAGAGGATTTTATTATTTGCACCCCATGATGATGGATTTTACTATTTGCACCCCATGATGTGGGATTTTACTATTTGCACCCCATGATGGAGATTTTTACTATTTGCACCCCCATGATGGGTGATTTTTACTATTTGCACCCCATGATGGAGGATTTTTACTATTTACACCCCATGATGGGGGATTTTTAATATTTGCCCCCATGATGGGTGGTTACGGGAATAGTGAGGTTTATCTTGGTCAACCTCATTTTCTCCACCAAATGAGGCGAGTGATGTTCATTAGCGCACTGCCCGAATGCACTGCCTGAACATTTTGCGAGACCACATCACGTATCATCTTTACGGGTGCACATCAACATTATATCATAATAATAAAAATAATGATGAAAATTCATAAAATCCAAAAGTTTTTAGTAGATCTCCTAGACCTACTATGTTAGGTTATCAACCTACTATGTTAGGTTATCATTAGGCCTACAAAAACTAATTTCGAAATATAATGACTTACTTTAAAATGATTTTTTGTTAAAATATAAATGTTTTTTGTTAAAATATAAATGTTTTTGAAAAAAATAATTACAAAACATTGTTGTATATTTTTTACGGTTATTTTGAGTACTCATATGTATCTGTTGCAGGCGAAGCCCGTCAGGGGCGGGAGAAGCCCATGCGGAACTGCTCGTATATATATATATTCTTATCATGAGATGTTATCTCGATCATGAAAAGTTATTGATCATATTAAAATAATTTCAAATTATTTTAAAAATGATTTTAACATTGTATTTTTGAAATTAATTAATTAATTTATATTAAAATAAATTATTTTAATATTCTCTCACTTTGTCAAAATATACTTTCACTTAGGCTTCGTTTGGGGGGACTTATTTTCACTGGTCAAACGGTAACGACCGCATGAATCGAACCTTAATTAAGGTCTGATTCATGCGGTCGTAACCGATGAAAATAAGTCCCCCCAAACGCAGCCTTTAGTTTAATCTGAAAATATACTAATATAAGAAATAAGATACATGAATCATGATGATTAGTCCGATCTAATGTATTAAATAATATCATTCATGTATCACATACAATATATACCTCTTAGATATAATCTAAATATGATAATATCACTTAATGGATAAACCATTTGTTTATCTTAAGCCTTCAATTGAATAATTTTCTCAATAATATTAAGTGTACACAATCATATGAGAAGAATATCATAAGATAAAAATTTCATAAATAACATTGGAATAATCGAAGTTGGGTCGAATTTGTTCATAACAAGCGCTTTGATATCCATGTACCTAAAGTTTGTCAAACCGGGTTTTGCGTGGAAATTGTTTGATGAAATTCCCCTTTAAAGAGATTTGGGCTCCGTTTGGCGCGACATTATTGGCGATCATGAACACAGTGATTATGAATCGTCGTGCGTGAACTGCCGACCTCGACCTCATCTAAGGAACTTCATCCACTTTTTTATGTTTAAAACTAGTAATCTTTTCTTGGTGGCGGTCATAACCATTGTCATGCCAAACAATGTATTATATGATGGTGCAATTTTTCTTCAAACACGTCGGAGCAACCCCCCCCCCCCCCCCCCCAAAGGGCGAAAGTTTTTTCCGCTCTTCCCTTATAGGCTAGATTTCGGAACGGAGATCGGTCCGAAAAACAACCCCCAAAATGGGGCAATTCTTACGTCCGGGACCAATAGAAATACACGAATACCAGCATGCAGCGGACGGAGCCCACGATGTACTATTTGATGTGCACATAACAATTTTCTGTAGGGCCACTGCATGCTCACTTTCTATTGGACAAAAATCCCCAAAATGAGCCTTTAATTTAGCCAGGTGGCATAGGCCAAATTTTCAACAGTTTCCGTACAATTTACCAGTTAAAATGCATTAATAATGAGTTTCCGTAGAGTTTGTAATGACCGAATGTATGATAATGACAGGCGCGCCGTAATTTCCCCCATGGACTCCCTTTTCAAAGTTATATTTAATTAATTAATTAATTATCTCTTAACTTCAACGTGGGGATGCGTACCTAATTATTATTTACCTCCTTTATTCAAATAATAAAATAATGCATTATTTATTTTTTAATTCATAATGCAACAATAATGCTATACATACCTAAAGTTTACCTAAAAGCCACACAAAATGGGCCTCACAGGTCACAAAAACACCCGATTTTAGGGTTTTTTTTGCGCCAAACCTTAAAGTCGGGTGTTTTTGTGCCGAGTGGGCCCCATTTTTTGTGATTTTCACCATAACTCTAGAAGAATCGGGTATTTTTGTGACCTGTGGGGCCCATTTTTTGTGGCTTTTAGGTAAACTTTAGGTATGTGTAGTATTGTCCTTATTTATATTGTATATCTTAATAAAATCTGCTAATTTGATTTTTTTTGTTATCTTTTAGCTTTACTATTTTTTCCAAATAAGTAATTCAATTATAACAAATAATTATAGTATAAAATATTGTTTACTTAAAAGTATTAATTATGCATAGACGATAGAACAATGAACTTTAAGCAAACTAACTTATAAAAACATTAAAATTGTTGCACATCGCTTAGCGCTCTCACGGGCTAGAGGAGTCGGACCGTCTTAGCTCAAGAGTGAGTCAAACGTGCAAACAGTCAAAAAAATCAACATCAGAACAACAAGAAGTTATACAATATGAAAAACCCGAAAAGAAAAAAAACCACGGATTAGACACAGTTCCGACAAAATCTACTAGTTGTAGTTGGTTGCAGACCACCGTTCCCTTTTACAAATAATTTGAGAAAAATTAAGTCTTCAACAGCGCTCGTGGAAGCAGTCTCTGGAGCAAAGTCGTCGCAAGTAGAGCGAATGCTGAGCAGAAAGAGGATGAACAGAGAGTCAAGTTTTCGACGAAAAAAATCTCAAAGCTCTGTCTTCTTCCTTTTTTCTCTCCCCCTTTAAATGAAGACATGAGGGTCTTTTAATAGTTTTTATGAAGGGCGCACTGGTAATTGCACTTTTCTGGATATTGAGCGGGTGAATATGAGCGCTCGATTTCGAAAAATAACGACCAATCCCCCCGGGCGGTCCAGGCGACTCGGGTAGGCTTGCCGGCGAGACGGTGGTGGCGTCACATTCCGTCGCATATGCCCCGCTACGCGCGGGGTCGCACACGGATGCATGCGCCTGACCGCCCATGGCTGCGCACGCGTAGCTGTGGTTAGGTTCACATGTGGGTTGTTGCACGCTCTTTGTGTGTTATGTGTCAGCTTGTCTTGGATTTTAAGGGAAACCCATCTAATGCCCTCATTTTCCGGGGGTCGCTTTTTGTAGAAATTGAGCCTATAAATTTTTCTTGATGGTCGTGTATTTCTTGATGTACGTCATCGTTTATCCGTCTTGTTGTTTAAATCATTTTGTTACACAGCTTTTTTGCTCGTTTGCTTGTGTGAATCGTTATGTCTCTTGCGATTATGAGTCCGATACCTAGCGCAGGTACCAGAGATCAGCGCTCAAATCATGAGCATGTTACTCGGTGCCGACATCAAAGGTCATTGTCGTAACTGCCATCGTATAATGCTTACCTTGGTAGGTGTTGTAGTTGCTAGTGCGTTACCCGTAGGTAGCTGCTGTAATTTCTACCGCGCTACCTGGGGTAGCTGTTGTAATTGCTAGTGCGCTACTTAGAGGCAGATGATGTAGTGGCTAGCGTGATACTCGGAGGTAGCTGATGTAATTGCTAGCGCGTTACCTAGAGACAGTTGATGTAGTGGCTAGCGTGCTACTCGGAGGTAGCTGCTGTAATTGCTAGCGCGTTACCTAGAGGTAGTTGATGTAGTGGCTAACGTGCTACTCAGAGGTAGCTACTGTAATTGCTAGCCCGCTACAAAGAGGCAATCGATATAGTGTCTAGCGTGTTACCTGGAGGTTGATGCTGTAATTATGGGTGATGTTGTAAGCACTAGAGGTCGTCGCTCGATTATGAGCTTGCTACTCGGTGTCGGCACTTGAGGGAGACGCCCGAATTTTGAGCTCGTTGCTCAGTCTGGGGGGCACTGAAGGTCGCCACTTCGTGGGGAAAACCAGTTCCCTCCCAGTCGTAGAGGGGGAAGGCCCTCCACGGCCGTAGGGAGCAAGCTCGCTATTTGGCGTAAATACCGCATGTCGTCTCTCGATTATGAGCTCGATGCTCGACGTTAGCATTGGAGGTCGTGACCTTACCCTTCAGAGAATTGTTTTGAGCTCGTTACTCGATGTCGCTACCACCGGAGGTCGTCACCCGAATTGAGAGCCCGCAGCTCGGCGGGGGGGGGGGGGGGGGGGGGGCACCGGAGGTCGATGCTCGTTGGGGGAATTCAGTTACAGCTCAGTCGCAGGGGGGGGGGGGGGGGGGGGGGGGGTGGCATGCCCTCCATGATCATAGGGCACATGCTCGCTACTCTACGTAAGCAATGGAGGTCATCGCTCGATTACGAGCTCATTGCTCGGCGATAACACCGGAGGTCGTGGCCTTATCCTTCAGAAAATTGTTTGACCTTACCCTCCAAAGATTTGTTTCCTGAAACATGCATGGTAGATGAAGTCAGAAATCGGTTGCAAATATTTATTTGTGTGAGTTTGGGCCCACTACTTATGTTCTTAATGAAAGGAGCAAAATAGGAAGACAAATCACTAATATAAGTGGAGCATGCTCTGCACGTTCTAGTGCGAGGGAGAATCGTCCTGTCCGGGCTCCTTAACTGGTATGACCTGGGATTCACGACCGCCGTGACAATGAAAGGCCCTTCCCACACGGAAGAGAGCTTGTCTTTTTTGCGGGCTATTTCTTTCCACTTCGACGTTCTAGAGAACCAAGCCGCCGTTATTGATTGACCCGAGCTTTACCCTTCTGTAGTAGAATTGGGCCATGCGGTTCTGGTATGCAGCGAGACGCTGCACGACCTTGTTTATAACCTCTAAGGTCAGGTACAGATTTCACGGAGCAATCCTTTGTTTTTCGTTTAGTCAAAAGCCTGGATGTGGGGTCTTGAGACGCCGATATCTACTTGTATGATGACCTTGGATCCTTAGCATAAATTGAATGGAGTTTCCCCCGTCGGGGCCCTTCCTATTGTATGGTATGCCCACAGTACGTTGGGGCGCATCCACCCACCGCCCCAACCTCTTGTAGACGTGTCTTTAGCCCTTTGAGAATGGTGTAGTTGGTGATTTCTGTCTGACCATTGGTCTGCAGATGCGCCACAACTGTGTGCCAGAGATTTATCTTTAGGTCTTCACGCAGCTTGGTGAATGAATTCCCTGTAAATTGCATGACATTGTTCGTGATGATTACTGTCGGTATGCCGAAGCGACAAACAATGTTCTTCCAAACAAACTAATTTGCATTTCCTACATAATTTTGGCGAGAGGCTCATCTTTGACCAACTTGGTGAAGTAATCCACTGCTAGGATCATAAATTTCATTTGCTCAAAATAATATTTCGAGGTGACCGTGCTAAACAACGTGACCTAAAACGGTCACTTTTATTAAACGACTTTAGATTCAAATAAATGAGTTGTCTTGTACTCGTATGGATCATACGAGTCTAATGAAATTAACAGAAGTAATTTTGAGCTCATCTGCTCAAAATGATATGTCGGGGTGACCGTGTCGAACAATGTGGTCTAAATGACCACTTTCACTAAGCGACCTCAAATTCAAACAAAATGAGTTGCGTTGCACTTGTATTGATCATATGAGTCTAATGCAACTGGCAGAAGTTAATTCCGAATTCATTTGCTCGGAAAGTTTGATTGAGGTTGTCATGTAGCTTGATCTAGCCTGATTTAGCCAACTTTGTTGTTACACATCAAATGAGGAATGACTGGTATCATTGAGTTTGTTTTGATCTCACGAGAACACTGACACTGACCGAGATCGATTCCAAGTTGATCTACTCAATTGCCTATATCATGTCATCGTACCTCAAATCAATATTAATATAAGATGGAGTATTAGTCGTGGTTCACTGCGACTAAACTCCTCAAAGGGTTCAATTGAACAGGCTAAGCCACTAATTGAAATTGGGATGTTACAGTGTACCCATCTGGACTTATTAACATCATTCTAGCACCTGCACCCTCAGTCTTCGACGCCCGGTCGATGTATAAGACCCATCACGCGAGACTAGAATTGTCGCGACCGGAAGCGATCTTTGGAGGAAGAGTGCACTTCACCATAAAGTCGACCAACACCTGCGATTTGATGTTGGGCCTTGGCAGAAACTGGATGTCAAACTCGCTAAGTTCCACTCCCCACATTACGAGTCTTCTGGATACTTTGGACTTCTCGAGGCTTATGCAGAACGGTAGTTGGGTGAATACTTTGATAGTATGTGCCTGGAAATATGACCTGAGCTTCCTTCTGGAGAACAACAGGGCCAAAACTATCTTGTCGGCTACTAGGTACCTGGTCTCGGTGTCAGTTAGGACCTTGCTGAGGTGATATATTAGGTGTTGGACCCTTCCATCCTATTAAACCAGAACTGAACTGAGAACGTGCAACGATACTGCTAGGTATAAGTATAAGGCCTCTCCGGCAATGAACCTCAAAGGTTTCCTGACACTCATTTGTCCACTAAAACCCAGTGTCTCGAGCCCCGCAGAGAGCTTTAAAAAACCGAAGGTATTTGTCCCCTGTTCGAGCCAAGAAGTGCGAGAGATCGACTATTCTTTCATCGAGGCTTAGAACCTCCTTGATGGTGCGAGGGGGCGACATTTCCTCCAACGCCTTAATTTTTTGGGTTTGGCCTCGATTCCTCGCTGCGTTACCATGAAACTCAAGAACTGCTGTCATGCCAAACACACATTTGGAGTGATTGAACCGCATCTAGGAACGACGGAGGAGATGGAAACACTTATCCCTTTCTTTTAGGTGGTTGCTGCGGTGAATGATTTTCACAAACATATCGTCGACTTATACTTCAATGGTCTGCCCGATGAGATCCTTGAACACTTTATTCATAAGCCTCTGGTACGTAACGTCGACGTTCTTTAGTCTGAATGACATCACCTTGTAGTAGTACACCTCATGTATGTCCTGAAGGTGATGTGTTCTTCAATGGTGGGATTCATCAGGATCTTGTTGTATCCTGAGTAGGCATCCATGAAACTGAGAAGTTTGTGGCCGACGGTAGCATCAACGAGTTGATCACTTTGAGGGGGTGGGAAGCTATCCTTCAGGTAGGCATGGTTGAGATTGTGGTAATCGACACACATTCGTCATTTTCCGGAGGCCTTCATCATCATCATCATCACGTTAACAGGCCAAGTGGGATATTCTACTTCATTAATGAACCGCGCTCTCAAGAGTTTTTCTACCTTCTCTTTAATGGATTGGACCCTTAAAAATTGTGCTTATTTTGGATTACGGGCTTGCATGCGTGATTGATGTTCAATAAATGAGAATTACCTGTGGATCCACTCCGGGCATGTCCTCATGGCTCCATACGGACGCGTCCTGGTTCGTTTGGAGAAATCCTACGTACTCATCTCGCTCCTCGAGGGACAAAAGTGACCCGATCTGTACTTACACGAGGCTTTCTACCGGTGTGCCCCACTGCAGTGTGGCCTCATCCCGAAGGTCGACAGTGTCAATGTGGGGGGATATTTCCTGCCTTGGTCGAGCTTGCCTTTGATAACAGGTCTATGTTGCCTCTTGATCCCCCAGGACAATGCCCACACCGGAAGGGGTTAATAACTTCATTGTTAGATGCGGTATGGATGGGATTGCTCTGAACATGGTCTGGAGAGATCTGTCGAAGATGGCGTTGTAAGAGGGTTGGACTCCATGGCCACAAACTGAATTTCGTGAATTATGTGTCTCGCCCCCCCCCCCCCCCCCCCCCCCCATCATTATCGGAATAGTGATCTTGCCCTACACTAGGACGGGGTGATTATCGAATCCATATATCTCCCCGGTCGCCGGGCCGAGTCGTTCAACAATGATCTTCATGCTTTGGAGTGTGGACATGAATAGAACGTTAACCGAGCTCATGTTGTCCACAAATATCCTTCTAACACGGAAGCAAGGGGTCCCTGATCTTTGCGCTGATAACAAGAGGGTCCTGATGCGGCAATCGTATCCCCCTCAAGTATTCGTCTCCGAAGCGGATAATGGTATCTTGGGGCGTCTTTTTGTCTACATGGTCCCTCTCGCACTGGTCGATAGAGATGATTTGAGCAGAAAGGACGTGAGACCCGACGGTGGTCTTCACCTCTCCCAGCATTATTCTGCCCCCAACGCTCCCTGCTGCGTGGGAGGTTGGCCACCCGCTGGCTCTGGAGGAACTAGCGTGGTTACGAATTTCTTGGGTTCTGCGCATTCCTCTGAAACCGCCTTAATGGCGACGCGAGTATTCCTTCTCTCCATTGTTGTCGGTCAGCAGTGTTCGCGGAGAGAGTACTGTCTACAGAAGTTCTTTAATTTATAGTTTTGGGAACATCTTTCCTACAAACGATGTCAAACTGTTGCGGGTCGCTTGACACTCCCACGGGCCGGAGGAGTTGGACCACCTTAGCTCGAGAGTGAGCCAAACACGCAAACATTCAAAAGAGAACCAACAACAGAACAACAAGACGTTTTACGTGAAAACCCCAAAAAATAAAAAACCATAGTGTCAGACCTAGTTCAGACAAAATCCACTAGTTGTAGTCGGTTACATGAGTTATAGTTTTTAAGAGGGTGATAGACCAGTGCTCCCTTTTACAAATAACTTGAGAAAAACTAAGTCTTCAACAACGCTCGCAAGAGTAGTTTCTGGTGCAGAACCATCTCAAGTAGAGCGAATGCTGAGCAGAAGGAGGATGAACGGAGAACCAAGTCTTCGCTGGAAAACGCTGATAATTGCATCATTCTGGATGTTGAGCGGGTGAATATGAGCGCACGATTTTGGTCACATGGATTACTATTCCCCCCGGGTGGTCCGGGCAACCTGGGCGACCCAGGTAGGCTTTCCGGCAAGACGGCGGTGGCGACACACTTCGTTGGGGCGCTCCCTATCGCGTGCGCAGGAGCGGGTGCGCGCACGCACGTTGTTATCTGACTCCTTCGATCCAGAAATGTATCTCGGAGGATCCCAGAGACGGAGAAGGAGACTCTTTCGATAGTAAACCAATACTTCGATGCCCTGGAAGTGTTGGAAGAGGAAAACTTCCTCTGTTTTGAAATAGAGCAAAAACCTTTTGAGCAGATGATGAATGGGAATAAGAGCTTTTGAGAAGATGATAAATTCGTTTGACGCGATGGTGGCGGTCGTGAACGCGGTGGTCATGAACCGTCGTTCGTGAATGCTCGACCTCACCTAAAAAAGTTCATGCATTTTATGCTCAAAACTAGTTACTTTTCTTGGGTAGCGGGCATTACCTTTGTCTTGCAAAACATACATTCTATGATAATGACGTTTTTGACCAAACTCACCGGAGAAAATAATCCGTGCCAAACGAAGTCCTTGTCTCTGAAAATTCCCCTGCTTTCCCATGAAGATGATGATGAATAGAAGAGGTAGTCAACGAGAATAAAATGGGCTATCTATTCTCCTCTACAAGATCAAAATAATGGGGAAGAAAACGGGGCTGACTAGTGAAGAAATAAAATCTGCATTAATCAATATCGACGATAGAGAAGACTAAGGGGTTAATTAAATAGACAATTAATGGCAAATCTTGATTATTTTAAATGTAATCAGTAATTGCTTAGTTTCTAGAATGCTTTGTTAAAACCCTTTAAATATGTATGTTTTCCATAATGAAGGAAGTGAAGATCTTTCCCTCTTCATCCAAAAGTAAAATCTAAATACCAGAAATTTATTCCATCAGTGGTATCAGAGCGTGTTAGGGAAAAAATCATCCTTTTTTGATATCACCTCCTCATGGCCTCCTCATCTACCACCTTACCACAATATACCCATTCCTCCATTCCAATCTTTAATGGAGAACTATATGAATTCTGGGCAGATAAAATGGAGACTCCTCCGCTCCAAGATCTTTGGGGAATTGTCCACGACTGGGCCACACAAACTGGAAAAGGAGTAGATGGTGCTCCTCCAAAACCCAACAAAGAAGAAGCAATGCAAGACGCACGGGCCCTGCACCTCATCCAACAAGCTGTTGAAAATCAGATCTATCCCAGAATAGTAGGGTCAAAGTCCTCACAAGAAGCATGACAGAGATTAGAGACAGAGTACAGAGGAACAAAAAAGGTAATCAAGATAAAACTTCAAACCTTGCGCCACCAACTTGATGCCATTGTCATGAAAGATGGTGAAGTATCACAAGACTACTTTGCAAGAGTAATGAATATTGTAAATAAAATGAGGAATATGGGATGACCTTTAAACGATCAATTTGTCGTCGAGAAGGTCCTTCGATGTAACATCCCCCAGACAGCTAGACCCCCCAGGTGAATTTGTCCTGACAAGGTCATGACAAGGCCTTGGTAGAGTAGAAATCCCTTTAACTTAGGCAAGATTAGGATTGAAAGTGCCTTGGACTGCAAATAGCAATTTCTAGTGACCTAGCTTAGGGTTGGATTTTAGGGCCTCATCTTAACCATTTGGCCCCACCATAGTATCCCTAACCCTTTAGGGGTCCCCTTAGGGCACCAAGGACCCATTGGGGTCAACCAAAGAGGCCAAATTGACCAAAGTCAACCCTAACCCTAAATTGGTCAAAGTAGCCTAATTAGAGTCAATTAACCCTCACCATGCCAAATTGACCACTCATCTAGGTCTAGAATATCATGAGAGACCTAGTGGACCCAAAAGCCCCATCATGGGACCCCCAATGGTGCAAATTGACCAAAATGCCCCTTTAGGTCAAAAATGGCAATTCTTCATTAAAAGCCCTAATTGACCATCACCATGTTAAATTGACCCTACCCTTAGGGTTATCATGTCATAGGGGACCCAGTGGACCAAAAAGCCCCTTGACTGGGTCAACCCTAGGGCTCAATTTGACAAAAGTCAACTTAGCCTGTTTTGGTCAAATCAACTTGAATTGGGTCAACCAAGACTCATGTGACCAAATTGACCCCACCAATAGTTTCTAAACCTAATTTGGAATCCAATGGACCCAAAAGCCCTATCCTAGGGTCACCCAATTGGCCAATTTGACCAAAAGTCAAAATTGCCCAATTTAGGTCAAATCTCTTAAACCTAGCCCAATCCCTTTGGGCTAAGCCCAAATTGACCTCTTGACCAGCCTAGTAGACTGATATTAAACATGAGAGAGAGGTAAAAATCGGCCATGATGAGTAGGAGAGAGAAAAACCCAATTTTGGAGGAGAGAGAAGGTGGTGTTCATGGCCATTAAGAGGATACACCCCTTGGAATCCCCATTGATGTCCCATTTCATCTCCCCTGATGAATGTGGAGGGAATTCCAGGAGTTTTCTGGAGGAATTGAAGGCAGGGGGGATGCATTAGGGTGGCCGGCCATGGGGGAGTGGAGGGGTCACATGGTGATCTCTTGATGGAGCCCTCCTCCCATTAAATTGAGGCCTCCACTAGCTTCATAAGGGGGAGAGGAGTTGAAACCCCCACTTTCCCGACCCTTTCAGTGCTCAGAGGAGGAGATTCCATGGCACCCAAAGCTTGGAGAAGTAAAAATGGTGGCCGGCGATTGGAGCCACCAAAACCCCCAAACAAGGTCCGATCCTCCTCCTCCTTACTCGTGCTAGCATCTTAGATCGAATTAGGTGAGAAATCGGGCTCAAAAGAGCCCGATCGGAGACTTGAAATTCCAGATTTTCCATGGAAAATTGCCGCTTTGAGTTCGCCGGAGACCGCCCCTCCGGCGGCCGTGTTGCCGCCCGGCGATAGCCCCCACCTCAACGGAGGTGGTGGCGGTGGTGGCCGGCCAGGGAGGTGGCCGGGTGGCCGGGAAATGGCCCTGGAAGCTACAGGAAAATGGCCTTTTTTTTGGCTGTTATCGTGCTTTTGAAGAAGATGAACAGTGCCTTTTTATATTAATTGCTATTATGTGATTTAATTGGTATTATTTTTAGCAGAACTTGATTTTAATTACTAAAAATACTAGATGCCCTCTACAGAAAAAGTGCCCAACATGAAAGTTGTAGGTCTTGACCCCTAGGATCATACAAAATTGAGTTCACCCAATTTGGAGTCCTGGTTTGACCTCAGCACCCATTTTAGTGCAAAGTTTGTCTGAACTTTGAAAGGGTGCCCACACCAAACCACTAGTCCAAATAACTTGAAATTTGGACTGGTAGTGAGTCATACCTAGGGTTATAACATATCCAAAAATGAGAATTTTTGGAGGACTTTTTCCTAAAGTTTTTGTAGAAATTTAATAATCCTTACATAAATTATTTGGAGGGTCAAATGACCTCCAATCACCACCAAATTTTGGTGGGGTGTTTTTATGGTCATGACAAACCCCTGGTTAAAATCTCAACTCATTTGGAGTTCTTTTGGTTAGGTAATCACTAGGCCAAAGTTTTGTCCATTTAGGGGAAAATTTGTGAATAAGGGCTATTTGGGATTTTCATGGTCAAACCACCTCCAATTGGAGTGGGATTTTGGCCACTGCCCTAATATCACCCAAATCACCTCTAAGAGAGTTAGGGGGCCATGGGGAGTTGGTTTGCCCTAGGGCTTGGGGTTGGAGCACCTTGGGGTGCATTTAGTCAAGTAGAGATCCATTGGCCAAATAGGTCCATAGAAGCTTGAGTCTTCTTGGAAAGGTCAGTGGGATCAATTTGAGACCCCATGAGGAAGATTGGTGAGCATTGGAGTTGATTTGCTCAAGGTCATAGGGTTGATCCCTATGGGGTGGAATTTGGGGTTGTGAAGGACATAGGAGAGTTTGTCCTTGGAGAGGGGTGTGTTGGACTCCTCTGACCTTTATAGGTGATATAACACCCTCACAAGAAGTTTGGGTGGATTTGGAGAAGTTTAGACCCTAACCCTAGGTTAAACCCTAATGGGGTGCAAATAGAGGTCAATGAAGGGAGTGGGGTCAAACATTATTGGTTTGACCTAAGATTTTGTATGGTAGGTCCTAGTGACCAGAGGAGCCTCCCTTGTGAATTTGAAGAGGTTTGGAGTTGTCAAGCCTAGGTAATAAACCCTTGGGTAGATTTGTAAATAATTAGGGTTTTGGGTTTTAGGGAGAAATGTTACTTAATGGTTTACCATTTTTTGTCACAAACTTGGTTTTAATGCTATTGATCTCTGGAAGAATCTGTTAGACCATGAGAAGACTTTTTGGGGTTCAAAGTATAATATTTCACATTGTAGACAATTTTTGGGAGGATCAATTTTAGGGTGTTAAATTACTGTAATTGCATGAAACTTTGCAGGATGTCTTTTCATACCAATATGTACCCACTGTAATTTTCTCATAATTTATGGATTAATATTTTTGGTATCTCTAGTTCATTTTGGAATTATTTACAAATATATCCTTTGAGGAAATTACAAATGTAACTTCTGTGCTATGTGGTCAAACTTGGTAGACCTGAATATTTTAGTATGATTCACCACTGTATGAATTTGCATAAGATTGGGAGTCCATATGAGGGTACCTCCTTTGGAATTTATTGGTAATAAATGAGTTTTGGAATTTTTAAAAATAGTAAATCTTGCAGTATTTCCCTAAGATTTCATTACTACTGATTAATAGGTACTTTTGATTTATGTAAAAATTGGGAGGGGCATTGGAAGTCAGAAAAGTGCACTTGTAGTTCAAACCCTAGGAAGTTGTCCTTGGGAAAAATGGTTTTAAATATTAATAATATGGGGAAAATTATGGAACTCTGGAATGGATCTTAAACCAGTGACATGGACCCCCAGTGAGAATATTAGGTCATATAGTTGATTAATTAATGTACTTCCCTTCATGAGGATCAAAACGTTAAGGGTGGTCTGCGTTTAGTAAATTGGCAGTTTTGGAGTTACAGGCCAATTTGGAATACATTGTTTGGAGATGTGGGAATTGAATGGTAATCATATGGATATGAGAGGACCCTTGGAAAGAATTAAGGTTTGATGAGTCCTAGGGTGGTGGGGTGCCATCCTTGGGGTAGGTCGTCCTGTGGATGACGAAAGATCATCTTTTGTCTATTAGGACCTAAAAGCTCTTAGGTTTAGACCGGGTGAAATGTTAAGAGGGTTTCTTATGGGTAGTAACTAAAGACATTAAGTGTCTTGGGAATGGGAACTTCGGGGTGTCATCCCGTAGTGGTTCCTAGTACCGTAGCGAGCCCCTCACAGGGTAACCCTCGGGAAGTCCAAGACTAACCCTAACTCATAGGAGAAGACATTGTACAAGATTAACTAATAACACACTCATCCACACCCTGTGGTTACGGAAGTTTAGTTGGATTGGTTGTCCGAGCGGTGGGCTCGGTGGTTGTTGCAGCAGACTAGTTTGTCTGGTGAGCTTATGGCTCGGAAGGTTATTGAAGACGGGCAGGTTAGCCCGGGGAGCTTTTGGCTCGGAAGGTTATTGAAGACGGGCAGGTTAGCCCGGGGAGCTTTTGGCTCGGAAGGTTATTGATGACGGGCAGGTTAGCCCGGGGAGCTTTTGGCTCGGAAGGTTATTGATGGCGGGCGGGTTAGCCCGGGGAACTCATGGCTCAGAGATAGAAAGTAGAACATGTTGCATGTGCACTGAAGGTGGTGGGTCTTCGGTATTGGACGGTCGTTCACACCGACGTCAATACGTTGACTCGGCGAGTGTGGTTTTACACTTAGCCTTGATAGTCTGGCGGTCCAGTCAGCAAGAGTACGCAGACGCTCCGCGGGTATAGTGGAGGCGTACAATAGGTCTAGGTTGGGTAGTGTGAATACCAACCTAGAGGTGGGCGGGGCCCAACCCACCGCTTCCGTTTGCCACTACGGGAGTATCCTGGGAGTCTAGCTCGCTCCAAAAAGAGGGAACTAAAGGTCTATGCGCATAGAGTCGTAGTGGGTGAGTTGCACTTGTATGAACATAGCATAACAGCATACCCTGCATGTCATAGCATAAACATTGCATTCAACCTACCCCTAACGTATAAGTCGGTTATGGGACTTCTTATACGGTAGGCCCTGCTAAACGACCCCTTGGTCTATAGGTTTGTATGGGCATTCCTATAAATCAATGGTTACCTTTATATTTACCTTACTTGCCAATTATATATACTGCTTACTGTTCTTTACTGTGCTTACTTAATGCTTCATATATATATGCACCTGTGTAGTTCTAGTTCCGCTGTCACCTGCTTGTTTCCACTCTGCCTTTGGTCCTCCTTTTCACTCCTCCCCGCTCGGTGCCTAGGAGCCACGGGTTTAGGGGCGGGGGATTGTTGACTTAGTCTTTTTGACTAACGGTCGGTGGACCATATCATTTTAGGAGTTCGAGGAGACGCAGCAACACCAGAGGTCGGAGCAGACGGAGGCGGACCGGTCTGGTACAGGAGCACAAGATTCAAGATCTGTGAGTGTTTAGTAGTTAGCTTCCGCGAGTGATCTTGTAGTGAGGAAATGATGTATAGGGCAAGAGCCCTTATTGTTGTAACCCTTGTATCTCTTTTATTCAGTTAATATATGTGGACATTTACCTTTATGGTTTTAATTCATGTGATTCTGTGGACTTGTCTTCTCTTTATTGTACTTTTCTTCGTGATCGATTCGGCCGGCAGGATCGGCGTTTTGTGGTGGCGACCTTCCCGAGTGAAGGTGTCACCGCAAAACGGCGGTTCTGGGCCTAAGACCCGGTGGTTTTTGCAAAAAAAAAAAAGGGGTCTTACAAGTGGTATCAGAGCAAACCTCGATCCGAAGAAAAGAAGTCCACAAACCCTGGGCCACCCCGCGCGAGTTTAGTTTGAGGACAAACTAAGCAGCGGAAGCAGTGGTGTGCCCATATGGGAATCACATTGAAAAAGGTCCACTTTTAACTGAATCTTCTTAGTCAAATCTCTTTACGAGCGTTAAGTTTTCTTTTGTAGCCTGCGGCGAACCCTGCCCCCAGCAGAGAATACCTCCGGCTACAAAGATATTTTTAGATAATACCTTAGTTAATGAGTTAGACTCAACCCCACTAGGACACGTGACTTACTAGGACAATTTATACCATGACCTAGTCTGAAATAGACCGTAGGTGTAGCTTTTGGTGAAAGTACGAGGCTACCCCAAAGAGGCTAGAGAAAAAGAAATTGACACATAAGCAGAATGGTAAGAGATAGGCTCAATCATCGTATTTGTGACAAGATTATATTAAGACAACCACTGTGACGAACATCGAGGGTCGGATAAGAGTTCAAGTACAATAAGAAACCTGTTAGGGATTGGATGACATTTTGACCCTGATAAGGTTGTCGTAGAAGGTACCTAGAAGAGTCTAAAGTGTGGAGTACACCATTAAGCCCCAAGATAGAACCCCAAGTCTAAGGTTGTATGCCCTAAGAATTGTTTGCATGTTTGGGATAAATATAACTTGGTGATATTGAAGACACTTCGCCCAAAGATAGATAGAGGCTAATCTTTTGTTTATTGGGGGCTTGTCCTTTGTTTATTGGGGCTTACCTTTTGTTTATTGGGCAAATTAGTGACGGACTTAGATTTCCCTTAGAAATTTTTTTTTAATGTCATGAACACTATGATTTTGAAGTCGATCTTACTCGATGTTACTTGGAAGAAGGTGAGATGGTGTAACAATATGTTTGGAATGATGATCAGTAGGAATTACCAGGACAATGGTTAGACATCATTTGGGTCGGACAACAACTTGCCCTTAGTTGAATCATTGGAAATGTAAAGTCGCCAGGATTAATCATTTAAGGATGTCGATGTCCTAGGATAGAAGTTAAGGGCGGAGATTATATGTTACAAGTTGTAGTTGAAGTTCTTGTGACTTCAAGCTTTCGGAAGTGGTTAACTCATGTCTTGTTAAAAATCGTGCCCCGACATGGTTGAAAAATTTTGTCTACAATAATAATGCTTAGACCTTGGGAGCTTTGATGATAAATAACCAGAGATCTTAGACGATGACTTGTTAGATTTGGAATATAATGTTTGATTTCACTATGGTAAGAATGATCTAAGTTTATCTCGCTTTAGACCATTTGAGAGTGATCAAGACTATCATAAGTGGAAGTGACAGGACTTTGATGAAATAAGCGTGATATTATTTCCTTGATGAAATTGAATTGTGAAAAACCCCAGGGTATCAAAATTTTGTCGTTATAAATAGAATTTCATGAAGAAAGTGATTGAGAGTCATCTTATCATCATGATTGGTTAGCATATACTCATAAAAGTTCACAGGTGCACCCCCATTAATATTTAAGGATGGGATTGGGACGCTAAACGATTTGATTAGATCCGTCAATAGTAAGAACTAGAAAAGTTGTAAATTGGAAATGATTGGTTATGCGGACGTACCTGAAAGAGTAAGAATTTGAATACGAGGAGAAAACTTTAGGAGGCATAAGAGTCTGCCCAGGTTAGAGTGAAAGTTCGAGAATAGATTGACCAAGGTAGCTAGGTCACCCCAGTCAGGATAGATGATACGACGGTGTGAGTCTTGCGGCGCAAGAAGATTACAGAGGTTAAGACATGTGGTTATTTAGGGTCAGGAGGAGCACAACTTGGAGCCACCAGAGATGGTGTGGCATAGATAGTCGGTGCTCTTCGAGCCAGGAATAACTTTGACTCTTAGGGGATGTTACGTTCAGTCAGTCGCAGTGAAAACCCCGTGAGCCTAACCTGAATTTCGAGGACGAAATTATTTTTTTGTTTATTGGGATTTGTAACATCCCCCAGACAGCTAGACCCCCCAGGTGAATTTGTCCTGACAAGGTCATGACAAGGCCTTGGTAGAGTAGAAATCCCTTTAACTTAGGCAAGATTAGGATTGAAAGTGCCTTGGACTGCAAATAGCAATTTCTAGTGACCTAGCTTAGGGTTGGATTTTAGGGCCTCATCTTAACCATTTGGCCCCACCATAGTATCCCTAACCCTTTAGGGGTCCCCTTAGGGCACCAAGGACCCATTGGGGTCAACCAAAGAGGCCAAATTGACCAAAGTCAACCCTAACCCTAAATTGGTCAAAGTAGCCTAATTAGAGTCAATTAACCCTCACCATGCCAAATTGACCACTCATCTAGGTCTAGAATATCATGAGAGACCTAGTGGACCCAAAAGCCCCATCATGGGACCCCCAATGGTGCAAATTGACCAAAATGCCCCTTTAGGTCAAAAATGGCAATTCTTCATTAAAAGCCCTAATTGACCATCACCATGTTAAATTGACCCTACCCTTAGGGTTATCATGTCATAGGGGACCCAGTGGACCAAAAAGCCCCTTGACTGGGTCAACCCTAGGGCTCAATTTGACAAAAGTCAACTTAGCCTGTTTTGGTCAAATCAACTTGAATTGGGTCAACCAAGACTCATGTGACCAAATTGACCCCACCAATAGTTTCTAAACCTAATTTGGAATCCAATGGACCCAAAAGCCCTATCCTAGGGTCACCCAATTGGCCAATTTGACCAAAAGTCAAAATTGCCCAATTTAGGTCAAATCTCTTAAACCTAGCCCAATCCCTTTGGGCTAAGCCCAAATTGACCTCTTGACCAGCCTAGTAGACTGATATTAAACATGAGAGAGAGGTAAAAATCGGCCATGATGAGTAGGAGAGAGAAAAACCCAATTTTGGAGGAGAGAGAAGGTGGTGTTCATGGCCATTAAGAGGATACACCCCTTGGAATCCCCATTGATGTCCCATTTCATCTCCCCTGATGAATGTGGAGGGAATTCCAGGAGTTTTCTGGAGGAATTGAAGGCAGGGGGGATGCATTAGGGTGGCCGGCCATGGGGGAGTGGAGGGGTCACATGGTGATCTCTTGATGGAGCCCTCCTCCCATTAAATTGAGGCCTCCACTAGCTTCATAAGGGGGAGAGGAGTTGAAACCCCCACTTTCCCGACCCTTTCAGTGCTCAGAGGAGGAGATTCCATGGCACCCAAAGCTTGGAGAAGTAAAAATGGTGGCCGGCGATTGGAGCCACCAAAACCCCCAAACAAGGTCCGATCCTCCTCCTCCTTACTCGTGCTAGCATCTTAGATCGAATTAGGTGAGAAATCGGGCTCAAAAGAGCCCGATCGGAGACTTGAAATTCCAGATTTTCCATGGAAAATTGCCGCTTTGAGTTCGCCGGAGACCGCCCCTCCGGCGGCCGTGTTGCCGCCCGGCGATAGCCCCCACCTCAACGGAGGTGGTGGCGGTGGTGGCCGGCCAGGGAGGTGGCCGGGTGGCCGGGAAATGGCCCTGGAAGCTACAGGAAAATGGCCTTTTTTTTTGGCTGTTATCGTGCTTTTGAAGAAGATGAACAGTGCCTTTTTATATTAATTGCTATTATGTGATTTAATTGGTATTATTTTTAGCAGAACTTGATTTTAATTACTAAAAATACTAGATGCCCTCTACAGAAAAAGTGCCCAACATGAAAGTTGTAGGTCTTGACCCCTAGGATCATACAAAATTGAGTTCACCCAATTTGGAGTCCTGGTTTGACCTCAGCACCCATTTTAGTGCAAAGTTTGTCTGAACTTTGAAAGGGTGCCCACACCAAACCACTAGTCCAAATGACTTGAAATTTGGACTGGTAGTGAGTCATACCTAGGGTTATAACATATCCAAAAATGAGAATTTTTGGAGGACTTTTTCCTAAAGTTTTTGTAGAAATTTAATAATCCTTACATAAATTATTTGGAGGGTCAAATGACCTCCAATCACCACCAAATTTTGGTGGGGTGTTTTTATGGTCATGACAAACCCCTGGTTAAAATCTCAACTCATTTGGAGTTCTTTTGGTTAGGTAATCACTAGGCCAAAGTTTTGTCCATTTAGGGGAAAATTTGTGAATAAGGGCTATTTGGGATTTTCATGGTCAAACCACCTCCAATTGGAGTGGGATTTTGGCCACTGCCCTAATATCACCCAAATCACCTCTAAGAGAGTTAGGGGGCCATGGGGAGTTGGTTTGCCCTAGGGCTTGGGGTTGGAGCACCTTGGGGTGCATTTAGTCAAGTAGAGATCCATTGGCCAAATAGGTCCATAGAAGCTTGAGTCTTCTTGGAAAGGTCAGTGGGATCAATTTGAGACCCCATGAGGAAGATTGGTGAGCATTGGAGTTGATTTGCTCAAGGTCATAGGGTTGATCCCTATGGGGTGGAATTTGGGGTTGTGAAGGACATAGGAGAGTTTGTCCTTGGAGAGGGGTGTGTTGGACTCCTCTGACCTTTATAGGTGATATAACACCCTCACAAGAAGTTTGGGTGGATTTGGAGAAGTTTAGACCCTAACCCTAGGTTAAACCCTAATGGGGTGCAAATAGAGGTCAATGAAGGGAGTGGGGTCAAACATTATTGGTTTGACCTAAGATTTTGTATGGTAGGTCCTAGTGACCAGAGGAGCCTCCCTTGTGAATTTGAAGAGGTTTGGAGTTGTCAAGCCTAGGTAATAAACCCTTGGGTAGATTTGTAAATAATTAGGGTTTTGGGTTTTAGGGAGAAATGTTACTTAATGGTTTACCATTTTTTGTCACAAACTTGGTTTTAATGCTATTGATCTCTGGAAGAATCTGTTAGACCATGAGAAGACTTTTTGGGGTTCAAAGTATAATATTTCACATTGTAGACAATTTTTGGGAGGATCAATTTTAGGGTGTTAAATTACTGTAATTGCATGAAACTTTGCAGGATGTCTTTTCATACCAATATGTACCCACTGTAATTTTCTCATAATTTATGGATTAATATTTTTGGTATCTCTAGTTCATTTTGGAATTATTTACAAATATATCCTTTGAGGAAATTACAAATGTAACTTCTGTGCTATGTGGTCAAACTTGGTAGACCTGAATATTTTAGTATGATTCACCACTGTATGAATTTGCATAAGATTGGGAGTCCATATGAGGGTACCTCCTTTGGAATTTATTGGTAATAAATGAGTTTTGGAATTTTTAAAAATAGTAAATCTTGCAGTATTTCCCTAAGATTTCATTACTACTGATTAATAGGTACTTTTGATTTATGTAAAAATTGGGAGGGGCATTGGAAGTCAGAAAAGTGCACTTGTAGTTCAAACCCTAGGAAGTTGTCCTTGGGAAAAATGGTTTTAAATATTAATAATATGGGGAAAATTATGGAACTCTGGAATGGATCTTAAACCAGTGACATGGACCCCCAGTGAGAATATTAGGTCATATAGTTGATTAATTAATGTACTTCCCTTCATGAGGATCAAAACGTTAAGGGTGGTCTGCGTTTAGTAAATTGGCAGTTTTGGAGTTACAGGCCAATTTGGAATACATTGTTTGGAGATGTGGGAATTGAATGGTAATCATATGGATATGAGAGGACCCTTGGAAAGAATTAAGGTTTGATGAGTCCTAGGGTGGTGGGGTGCCATCCTTGGGGTAGGTCGTCCTGTGGATGACGAAAGATCATCTTTTGTCTATTAGGACCTAAAAGCTCTTAGGTTTAGACCGGGTGAAATGTTAAGAGGGTTTCTTATGGGTAGTAACTAAAGACATTAAGTGTCTTGGGAATGGGAACTTCGGGGTGTCATCCCGTAGTGGTTCCTAGTACCGTAGCGAGCCCCTCACAGGGTAACCCTCGGGAAGTCCAAGACTAACCCTAACTCATAGGAGAAGACATTGTACAAGATTAACTAATAACACACTCATCCACACCCTGTGGTTACGGAAGTTTAGTTGGATTGGTTGTCCGAGCGGTGGGCTCGGTGGTTGTTGCAGCAGACTAGTTTGTCTGGTGAGCTTATGGCTCGGAAGGTTATTGAAGACGGGCAGGTTAGCCCGGGGAGCTTTTGGCTCGGAAGGTTATTGAAGACGGGCAGGTTAGCCCGGGGAGCTTTTGGCTCGGAAGGTTATTGATGACGGGCAGGTTAGCCCGGGGAGCTTTTGGCTCGGAAGGTTATTGATGGCGGGCGGGTTAGCCCGGGGAACTCATGGCTCAGAGATAGAAAGTAGAACATGTTGCATGTGCACTGAAGGTGGTGGGTCTTCGGTATTGGACGGTCGTTCACACCGACGTCAATACGTTGACTCGGCGAGTGTGGTTTTACACTTAGCCTTGATAGTCTGGCGGTCCAGTCAGCAAGAGTACGCAGACGCTCCGCGGGTATAGTGGAGGCGTACAATAGGTCTAGGTTGGGTAGTGTGAATACCAACCTAGAGGTGGGCGGGGCCCAACCCACCGCTTCCGTTTGCCACTACGGGAGTATCCTGGGAGTCTAGCTCGCTCCAAAAAGAGGGAACTAAAGGTCTATGCGCATAGAGTCGTAGTGGGTGAGTTGCACTTGTATGAACATAGCATAACAGCATACCCTGCATGTCATAGCATAAACATTGCATTCAACCTACCCCTAACGTATAAGTCGGTTATGGGACTTCTTATACGGTAGGCCCTGCTAAACGACCCCTTGGTCTATAGGTTTGTATGGGCATTCCTATAAATCAATGGTTACCTTTATATTTACCTTACTTGCCAATTATATATACTGCTTACTGTTCTTTACTGTGCTTACTTAATGCTTCATATATATATGCACCTGTGTAGTTCTAGTTCCGCTGTCACCTGCTTGTTTCCACTCTGCCTTTGGTCCTCCTTTTCACTCCTCCCCGCTCGGTGCCTAGGAGCCACGGGTTTAGGGGCGGGGGATTGTTGACTTAGTCTTTTTGACTAACGGTCGGTGGACCATATCATTTTAGGAGTTCGAGGAGACGCAGCAACACCAGAGGTCGGAGCAGACGGAGGCGGACCGGTCTGGTACAGGAGCACAAGATTCAAGATCTGTGAGTGTTTAGTAGTTAGCTTCCGCGAGTGATCTTGTAGTGAGGAAATGATGTATAGGGCAAGAGCCCTTATTGTTGTAACCCTTGTATCTCTTTTATTCAGTTAATATATGTGGACATTTACCTTTATGGTTTTAATTCATGTGATTCTGTGGACTTGTCTTCTCTTTATTGTACTTTTCTTCGTGATCGATTCGGCCGGCAGGATCGGCGTTTTGTGGTGGCGACCTTCCCGAGTGAAGGTGTCACCGCAAAACGGCGGTTCTGGGCCTAAGACCCGGTGGTTTTTGCAAAAAAAAAAAAGGGGTCTTACATTCGATCCCTTCCAAGGACCTACAATCCCATAGTCTCTGCAATCCTGGAAGGCCTTGACATTGACACACTCTCCATTTCTGACCTAATGGGATCCCTGCAATCCCATGAAAACCTGCTAGTCATGGAAACATCCTCCATGGATAAAGCATTCCAGACCAAAATGACCTTCAAAGCAAAGCAAGAAGGAAAAAAAAGGGGGAGAAATGACACCAAAACAGTCACAACTTTAAAAATCTCTTCAAAAATCAGTTAGAAGAAAAATACAAAAACATGATTAAAACCTTCCCAACTAAGTATATCATATGCTAGAAGCAAAACCATGAGTCTAAGGATTGCTTCTTTAGGTGCAAAAACTGCAAAATTGCAAACTATTCAGCTCAAAATTGTTGGCACCAAAAGAAAGAAGAAGCTAAATTCTCTGAAACAGGAGGAGAATAGTACTTGTTCACCTGCAACTCAAACCAGGAGGACTCATGCTCTCTCTGGTTCATAGATAGCGGGTGTTTCAGCCATATGGTCAACAACAAAGTCTTCTTTGTATCCCTCGACGAAAGCTTTAAGTCAGAAGTAATGCTAAGAGATGGGAAGAAGGAAACAATCCAAGGCAAGGGGGTGATCTTTGTACACACACCAGAAGGAGCACAAAAGGTTATTGCAAATGTGCGCTGGGTACCCACACTCACACAAAACCTACTCATTATGGGACAGTTACTCAAAAAGGGATACAAGGTGATATTGAATCAACAGGAATGCCATATTATTGATCTATATAATAAGATGGCTGCCTCAGCTCAAATGAACACCAGCAACATCTTTACCATATCGTTGAAACCTACAAAGGGTAATGATCATACTTGCAACAAGGTGGTCATCCCAAACTCTGCCATGACTTGGCATCACAGGCTAGGCCATCTTAACTTTGCTTCCCTCTCACTTCTACAAAGACTGAATCTAGCCAACGATCTGCCCTCATTTTCTCCACAACCACAACATTGTGACACCTGTGCAAGGGGGAAGTCACACCGACTCCCCTTTCCTCAGGCATCTTCCAGGAGAGCTAATGTAGCTTTGGGCCTGCTACATATGGATCTTTGGGGGTCGGCTAGTGTTGCCTCTTTAGGAGGAAAACGCTTCTATCTACTCTTCATTGATGATTTCTGCAGGTTCATGTGGATATTCCGCATAGAACACAAATCTGAAACTTTCTCCGTTTTTAAAAACTTCAAAATGCAGATTGAAAACTAACTTGGGAAGTGCATCAAGGCCATCAGAAGTGATCGGGGGGGGGGGGGGGGGGGGGGGGTATTCTTATCAACACAATTTAATAACCTCTGTCAAGATGCATGTATAAGAAGGGAGCTGACTGCACCTGGAACCCAACAGCAGAACGACGTAATAGAACAGTCATAGAAATGGCAAGGACTATGATGCTCCACAAAGCTTGCCCCAAAAACCTATGGGCAGAAGCAACATCATCAGCCATCCACATACTCAATCGAGTACCTACCAAGGGCCTCTTGAACTCCACTCCTTATGAAGCTCTGATGAACTAGAAACTAAGCCTGGCGTCCATTAGGACCTTTGGATGCATTGCATACGAACACAAAAACAAAGACAAAACGGACAAATTAGAAGAATCAAGTGAAAAATGTGTTCTTGTTGGGTACAGTGAACAAAGCAAGGCCTATAGATTGTTGCAACCAACAACAAACAAGATTCTTGTGTCACGGGATTCACATTCGATGAAGAAGGAATCTGGGCTTGGGCATCAGAATGTGATCAATCTCAACATTCTCTGCATCAGCTGGTTGAGCTGAATAATGATTCAGTCCCCCTCCATGACAATGCAGAGATAAATGCCGCATCTGAAACCTCAGATTGTGATCATGACTCCCCACCGCCCCCAAAAATGAGATCCCTTGAAGATATTTTCCAACAAACTGAAGTTGCCCTATTCAACTCAACACCCACATCTTTTAAAGTAGCCGCAAAGGAAGATATCTGGAGAAGAGCAATGGAAGAGGAGATAAAAGCTATCGAAAAGAATCAGACATGGAATCTAGTCAACAAACCCGGGGATCGCAGCTTTATTGGCCTCAAGTGGGTATTCAAAATAAAAGAAAATGAAGATGGCGCCATTCTAAAACACAAAGCGAGGCTCGTTGCTAAAGGGTACTCACAAAGTCCAGGTGAAGACTATGATGAAACATATGCACCTGTGGCAAGAATGGCTACAATTCGACTTCTCCTCGCCGTTGCCGCCCAACATAATTTTCCAGTATGGTAACTTGACGTTAAGTCAGCCTTTCTCAGTGGGGAGTTAGCAGAAGAAGTATATGTATGTCAACCGCAAGGCTTCGAAAGAAAAGGAGAAGAAACGAAGGTGTACAAACTCCATAAAGCACTTTACGGGCTCAAACAAGCACCATGTGCATGACACACCAATATCCACTCATTCTTCATTCAGGAAGGATTCTGCCAAAGCCTTCATGAGCCAACCCTATACATCAAAGATGAGAACGGAGACAAAATCGTGGTATGCCTCTATGTCGATGACTTGATTCTCACTGGACCAAATCAAGTGCACATCAATACCTTCAAAGACAAAATGAAAACACAATATGAAATGACTGATCTGGGTCACCTAAAACTCTTTTTGGGACTCCAAATCAAACAGGTGAAAGGCGGCATCTTTATCACACAAGAACTCTACATCAGAAATTTATTGAAAAAGTATGGGATGGAGCACTGCAATCCAGCAGTACCACCTATGGGCACATCAGAAAGAATATGCTCAAGAAAGGAAGGCGAAGAAGGCACAGATAAAGAAGAATTTCGGAGCCTTGTCGGCTCCCTCATCTATCTCACCAACACGCGGGCTGACATCGAACACCCAGTTCATCTCATGGCTCACTTTGTGAGTAACCCTGAGAAATCCCACCTCTCAGCAGCAAGACGCATACTCCGATACTTACAAGGAACCAGACACTATGGAATTTTCTACCAACAAGATGAAGAAGATGAGCTCATTGGGTACACAGACTCTGATTGGGCAGCAGATATGGATGATCGAAAAAGCACCGGAGGATTCCTATTTTTCTCTGGCACTATGCTCATCTCCTGGAGCTCGAGAAAGCAACAAACAGTGGCGTTATCAACTACCGAAGCCGAATATGTGGCGCTCAACTCGGCAGCTTGCGAAACCCTTTGGCTACAAAGAATAAAAGAAGAAATCTGCGAAAAAAAAGAAGAAATCAGTCTGCATCCTCTGCGATAACACCTCCACCTTTGCATTTTCCAAAAACCCGGTGTATCACAGCGGGAGCAAACATATAGAAATCAAATTCCATTTCATCAGGGAACTCGTGGAGAAGAAGACCATCGAGCTCGTCTTCTGTCCAACCAAAGGACAGCTTGACAACATTTTGACAAGGGCGCTCCCTCGAGATCGCTACATCGAACTGCGGGAAAAGCTAGGGCTGAAAGAGAATGCAGATTTAAGGGGAGTGAATAAATAAAATGCATTAATCAATATGCAGAGAAGACTAAGGGGTTAATTAAATAAGCAATTAATGAAAAATCTAGATTATTCTAAATGTAGTCAGTAATTGCTTAGTTTCTAGAATGCTCGGTTAAAACCCTTTAAATTTGGCAATTGTTAACCGCACCTCAGTTTTGGCTATCCGCAACCTATTTTTATGAAGTATTACGCATTTTTTTTGGAAATACGCCTTGTACAAGCATTTTTAGGAAAGTGTTCAACACGAAAGTTGTAGATATCGTCTATCTACAACTTTCGTGTTGAACACTTTTGCTAAAAATGCACGCACAAGACGTATTGACGTTCGAATTGAAACATGGGCGTAACTATAACGAATTTTTGGAAATACGCATTGTGCATGCATTTTTAGGAAAAATGTTCAACACGAAAGTTGTAGATCTAGACGATATCTACAACTTTCGTGTTGAACACTTTTCCTAAAAATGCTTGTACAAGGCGTATTTCCAAAAAAAATGCATAATACTTCATAAAAATGGGTTGCGGATAGTCAAAACTGAGGTGCGGTTAACAATTGCCTAAATATATATGCTTTCCATAATGAAGGAAGTTAAGATCTTTCCCTATTCATCCAAAAGTAAAATCTAAAAACCAGAAATTTATTCCATCAGCCAGTTGCTTGAAATCCGCCGACAGTGCACCGAAATCCTTCCACAAAAATGAGAGCCGGAAGCTGTCTTCGATCTTTTGATGAAGTCGCCGCTTCTCGTCGATTTGCAGGAGACGGCGCCGGAATGGAAATTTTACCGGCTTTGAAGAAGATGACCGGCAGTTTCTCGTGAAGACTGAAAAGGATCGCCGGACTTGCAGATCCGAATGGAATGAAAACCTTCCTACCTTATTCCTCCAGGAACCTAAAACAGAGGAATTAGTTGCATTTGCTCTTTGCAGAAAAACAGAGGAATTTTTCTCTCCGGCGCGAGGAGGAATTTGGGGGCGGCTGGAGGCAGCAATCGGAGGTTGGCGACGTATGCGGGTACATGGGCATGAGAGGCTGGTCTGCGCCTAAAAAGTTGGTGTGCACGTAAATATTGATTTGTAGGTAACCATAATTAATTGGTACATATAATTACTCTAAATATTTGACAAGATTTTAAAAGAATTTAATGCACATTAAATTTGAGAACAACATAAAACATACAATACATCGTTCTAAATATTTAAACTTATATCTGATATTTATTTACTATGAGTTATGACATTATTTATCATTGTAATATTTACGCTGGCTAAAATTAGATGAGAAGATAATGCTATTGATTAAGGCTTCGTTTGGTTCGGCTTATTTGTTCCGATGAGTTTGGACAAAAACGTTATTGTCATACCAAACATTTTATGCTTATAACTAGTTTCTTTTCTTGGTAATGATAGTAACATTTGTCATGCCAAACATACATTCTATGACAATGACGATTTTGTCCAAACTCACCGGAGCAAATAAGCCGAGCCAAACGAACCCTAAATATTAAATGTTTAGTCCAATCAGGGGCCGATCTAAGGGGTAGCGAGTTGGGGTCTAGCCTCCTCTCAAGAATTTTGCAAAATGATTAGTGGATTTGGATTCCTCTCGTTGAGTCAATGAATTTTGATAATTTATACGTAAAAAATGACGATGAAATGAGAGAGAAATTGTTAAAAATTTACAGAAGAAAGATGATATTGCCCCCCATTAAAATTGTTAATCCAATTCAAAGTATTATGTAAAATTTTATTTTATTTTTCTAAGCATAAATAGTGAAATGTTCATAGGTCTCTCATGCAAAGTATTTGGATTGGTGCCTAATACTTCAAATATTGAATATGTTTAGCGCCTCTACTTTCTTATATGATTATATGTATATTATGTATGTTAACTTATGATATAAATCCTTATAATTTACTTACTATAAAAAAATTAGTCCTTATATTTTATTTTTAATGAAACCAGTCCCTCAACCCTTTAACTCACTTTATATCAATGTCAGACTCCGTTTGGCATGGCGGTTGCGGTCGTGAGCGCGGTGGTTATGAACTGTCGTTCGTGAACGCCCAACCTCACCTAATAAACTTCATCCAATTTTATGTTCAAAACTAGTTAGCTTTTCTTGATGGCGGTCATAACCGTTGTCACGCCAAACATGCATTCTATGACGGAGTTTTTCTCCATACTCAGCGGAGCAAAAACGTTGTGCCAAACGGAGTCTCAATCACTATTAAATCTAATAAATATATTTAATAATACAAATTTCATCTAAATGACTAATTTTCTATAATATTTTATATTTAAACAATATTAGAGATATATGGTGATAAAGAAACAGTGGAAACTTTGAGCTGAATATGAGTGGCAAATAAAAATCTTGATTTTGCCCCCCTTCAATTTGATATTAAACTTCATTCATGATTCTTTGAACTTACTTCATGGGTGTTTTCTTTCATGATTAATTCAAGTAGGATTTCCTATGATTATATTCTTCCTTCAAAGGGAGTAGATTATGCTATCTATGCTCAATTTCTTTGCTAAATATAAATTTAAACCTCAACGATTGCAATCCTCGGTATTATGTGTCTAAGAACGAGGCTCACCGCATCACAAGACGCTACAATAACCTCACAGCCAAACATCCCCTCATCGCCACGAGGGTAACAAAATACTTGTGTGCGTTGAACAACAGTTATTTGATAAGGAATGTCAGGCCGCATTTGCTTGACGGGTAATACTATTTTGTGCTCATAGCGACAACGAATAGGTTGTTTGGTTGAGCGGGTGGCGACCAGTGGTGTGTTAAACGCCGTTCTTAGGTATAAATAAATAAATAATATTATATAAAATCATGTAAAATAAATAGAAAATAAATATATTGAAATTAGGTGAACACATGCAATTTTAAAAGTCCTCATCAACTCATCGGCTCAAAGTTTATTCTTTCATTTCTTCACCGTGTATTTCTCTAATATTGTTAAAATAGAAAATATTATAGTAAAGTAGTTATTTAGATGAAAGATATATTATTAAATCAATTTATTATATATTTAATAGAGATTAGGGCAAAAATCAAGTGATTTACAGAGTTTAGGACCTGATTTCATCAAAAATAAAGTATATTCACAGATTTCTTAAAGTAATGGACCTGATTTCATGGATGGAAAAGCTAATAAACCATATTAATAATAAACTTTTGGAACTCAATTAGCTGGTTGTGCGCACAAAATATTATCAAATTGACTAAATAACAACAAAATGCTAAATTTCAGAGCTACAAAATATTATCAAACTCAGAGCTAAAAAAATGTTAATAATAACAAAATGGCCCACAAAATGTTCCTACAAAATATGATCAATTCAGAGCTACAACAAATTATCCCACAAAATGCTCCTACAAAATATTATCTGGTTCAACTCTTTCAGAACAACCACCACACCTAAGGAGAAGAAAAAAAAATCAGAGTATTAGTTTATCATAATATGTATATGAGCATGTAAATGAAATTGGAGCATACCAAATTTCAAGGTTTCTTCTTACAACTCGTTTTATTATGTCCCAAAACATCACATTTTGAACATGTAATTTTGTCGTGTCTTCGGCTCATCCTTGGTGTGCACCGTTCTTCATTTACATCCATATTTCTTTTCTTTTGGGGTCTTCCAGGGGCTTGCATGTTGTCGAGTAGGCGGTAGAATTTGAGTTGTTGATATAGTTGGCCAATAATTCGACCCATTGCTTGGAAGTATACTTTGAATATAACAAAACATATATGTTGCTTTTTTGAAGCACGTCGGTACATATGCGACTAATAGCACGACGACAAAGAATATCACTAACTCTCCATTTCCCACATGAGCAAAAATTACTATCCAAGAAAACTACAAACATTTCAGGCACACGCACCACCTCAAATATTTCGTCTTTTGACCATAAGGGCATCCACATTATTCCACTGTGTAAAGTCTGTGTTTAGTCTTCTCTTCAAGCTTTTTTGCAATTTTTGGGTTAGCATCACTAACTTGTTTCTCCACCCTACTTCTTATATTAGCCCATCTACACATCAAATATATCTGAATGTCTTCAAACATTGTTAATATTGGCTTGTCTCGCATATCTAATATAACACGGTTGAATACCTCCGGTATATTGTTTACCACCACATCACAAAATGGATGTTCATTAAAAGCATGCTTACACAATAAATGTTTATCTATAGCAAAAAGGTGATCATATGTTTGGTCAGAAATAGATTTAATCACACTTACCCACTTTGCTTCATATGTTGCATTGGAAGCCTTCCATACAAGCATTTCAAATTTTTTGCTTGGATACTTTTTTCTAAAATTCGTGTAAAGATGTCGCACACAAATTAAAATTGATGATCAACACCTGACAACAATTCTTCAGTCACTCCACATTAATAAAGACAAATGGATGCATAAGATTATGGAAAGAAGTTGTGTATGACGGTAGAAATTTACACAATAAAATAAACATTTTGTTGATTTGATATATAAGTAGTTCCATGAATCCATATCTCTTGTAAGATTGCTGAGAAACCACGTCAAGAAATCTTTTTTTTTTCAACCTCGACAACATCATAGGTTATATGCTACATTTCATCATTGGGGTCTCCATCAATTGCAATCAAAAGTTGACCACCGTAATGTTAAATGTGGCGACGGCCTCCACTCAAAGATTGCTACCCGGCCGGCCCACATCTAGGAATTGTGCGCAGTCCACCGTCCCAACCCCTCTATGAACGCAGGTCTGCAACCCCATCCATCACAGGATGTTACCGGTGCACTACAACGCTACAGCGGGTTGTTGAGGTCGACAAGGCGGCCAATGCCTGGCCTCGATCTCCCGACCTTCTTCATAAGATAGTTTTAACAACACCTCTTATACCCGCTCTATGGAAAACATTGTGCCCCTGGGAGAAAAATTCGCTTCATGGCCCAAAAACGAGCGCCCAGGCGAAAAATGTGCGCTCGTGAGAAAAATACGCGCCCGGGCCGAATAACACGCTTCAGGGCAAAAAAAGAGCGCACTGATGAAAAATTCAGTTCCAGGCCAAAAAACACGCTCCGGGGTAGAAAACACGTGCCCGGGAGAGAAGCGCAATAGGAAAAAATTCGCGCTCAGGTTGAAAAACGCATGACCGAGTACAAAAAGTGCGCCCAGATGAAAAATTCGTGTCTGTGCCGAAAAACACACCCTGGGCAAAAAACGCGCGCCCGGGTGAAAAAAGTGCCCTTGGGCGCATAAAATTCATGTTCGGGGCCGAAAACGCATACCAATGCTAAAAATTTGTTCGAGCTGAAAAACTCACGCCCGGGTTAAAAATTCGTTTGCGGTCGAAAAACGCACGAATTGTATGAACAACAAATGAGCGGGTGATAATAAATTTTTTTTTTCGATTTTTGAAAATCAACGTCTTCTATACAAACAAACAAAAGTAAACAATGTCAGTTCTCGTCATTGTGGTCAGAATATCATCATGCGGACGAATAACAAAATTAGATTTAAACCCAATATCAATTTCTACATGTATTGGTATTTGATTAAAAGTCAATTCCTTAAAACCAAATAGGGTCCGTTCAGAATTAAGCTTATTAAGTTTATTAAATTTGAATTGAAAGTCTAATTCCAATTAAATCGTCCCTGGGCGCGTATTTCCGCCCGGTTAAACATTTTTCGCACGAGCGAGCATTTTTCGCCACTTCGCTAATTTTCCGCCCAGGCGCACGCTCTTTCGCCAAGGTGCGTGTATTCCGTCTGGGCGCGCATAGTTCTTCTGAGCGCGTGTTTTTTGTTTGCGCGTGTTTTTTTCGCCATGGTGCGCATTTCTTCGCACGGGTGCACATTTTACGCTTGTGCATGATTTTCACCTTAACTTGCGGTATTTCTCCTGGATGGGTATTTTTCGCCCGGGCGCGCGTTTTTGCCTTAACACCGATATTTTTTTCGCCATGACGCGCTTTTTCGTCATAATGCTCATTTTTTCCCTAGGCGCACTTATTCAGCCCGGGCGCACGTTTTCCATTCGGGCACGTATATTTTGCCAGGGCGCGCGTATTCCGCCACGACACGCATATTCCGCTCGTGCGTGCGTTTTTCGCCCAGGCGCACGTTTTCGCCCGGGCGCGGGTTTTTTGCGCGGGCGCGCGTTTTTTTCCCCTGGCGCACGTTTTTCTTCCGGGCACGCATTGTTTCGTTTGGGCTCGCGCATTTTTGACCGGAAGCGCGCTTTTCGCCCGACCATACGCATTTTCGCTTGCGCGCCCAAGCACCTTTTTTTCGCCCGGGTGAGCATTTTTCGCTCTAGCGCGTAATTCTAAGATTGAGTTTTATTTGACAAACGAAGAACAAAATTGATTAATTTCACAATATTCTCCAATTCTCTTTATTAGCCGAACAATATAATTGGATTTCGACAATACTAAATCCTAGAAGAATTGGAATTGATCTCAATTCAAATTTCCAATTTCAATTCCATTCAAGTATAGGTTTGGACGAAATTGAGATCCTCAAATTAGAATTGTATGTTTAATTACAATTTTATTGCTCATTTGTGTGCTTAAAGTTGGAATTGGAATTCAAGTGAATTTCATAGAATTTATTTTTAACTAATGTCAATTCTTTTTAATCTATATATTGACCGAGACACGTTTTTGTCCCATGACACATTTTTTCGCCCGTGTGAGCATTTTTCGCACAGACACGAGTATTTGCCCAGGCGCGCGTTTTTCTCCCAGGCGCGCATTTTTCGCATGGACGCATGTTTTCGCCCGGGCGTGCGTTTTTTGCCCGGGCGCGTGTTTTTCGCTCGGGAATGCGTTTTTTGCCCGAGCGCGCGCTTTTTCGTTCGGACACACGCTTTTTCGCACAGGGGCGCGCTTTTTAGCCCAAGCACATGATTTGCGCGCGGACACACGTTTTTCGTCCGGGCACGCATTTTGGCTCGGAGTCGCATTATTTTGTCTGGGCGTGCATTTTTCGCCTGAGCACGCTTTTTTTTTCACTCGGGCACACGTTTTTCGGCCTATCACGCGTTTTTTGCTCGAGCGAGTATTTTTCAAATGCGGTCGATTTTTGGCACAGTCGAAAATGTTAGGTTATTCATAATATATGTGAGTGAATGCTAGATTTTGCATAGTTTATGTGAGAAATTGTTTGGCTCTTCATCACTAATGATAAAAATTATAATTCTGAGATTAAATTTATCTAACAAATGAAAACAAAATTGATAAATTTCAAAATATTCTCCAATTCTGTTTATTCGCGAACAATATAATTAGAATTAAATCAATTCAAATTTCTAATAGAATTAAAAATGATCTCAATTCCAATATCTAATTTCATTTTCAACCAAACAAACAGACCCTAATAAATGATTTGTTGTGCATGTACTTATAACATGAGTGGTAGTTGTCTCTTATCTGTAGAGTATTTAAAGGACAACAAGAAAATCAATTTTCACACAAAATATATCAATAACTATGCACTACTTGTAAACCTAAGAGGAATAGAAGAATAGAAGTGTACTGAGGATAACACAAATACTAAGTGTTGCGGAACGCTTAGGGCTCTTGGTAGACCGGTTCACTTGAACCACCTTAGCTCGTGAGCGAACTAAGCGCGCAAACAGTCAATTAGAGATTCGTTGATTGCACTGGGACTTTTTAGCGTGGAAAACCCGGAAAGGGTAAAAAACCACGTGGTCGGAGCTGTGCCGACCAAATTCCACTATCTTCAGGGGGGTTACAAAGTGAGACTTAGAACTCGAGTGCGACAGGCCGCAACTCGTTACAGTAGTAGAGAGATAGAGAGATCCGAAGGCGACAGGCCACCTCTTGGAAAAAACTAAGTCCTTTTCTCCTTCTGAGAAAGGTGGAGAACAAAAGTGAGCTGCTCCGGGGAACAAAAGTGAGCTGCTCCTGGGAACAAAAGTGAGCTGCTCCGGGGAACAAAAGTGAGCTGCTCCTGGGAACAAAAGTGAGCTGCTCCGGGGAACAAAAGTGAGCTGCTCCGGGGAACAAAAGTGAGCTGCTCCGGGGAACAAAAGTGAGCTGCTGCGTCGCCTTTCAAGATGAAGGAAATCTTCAAGTCCGGAAAGGAAATCTTCAAGCACCGAAGGAGAATTCCGCAAAAGTCTGCAAGGAGCTCTCTCAGGTCCAGAAGTCCAGGTCCCTTCAAATGAAGCCCCAGGGCCCTTTTTATAGCTCTGGACGGGGGTAGTCTGGTAATCTTGTCGTTGGTAGTTTCCATAAATGCTTGGTGGACGAATCATATTTTCCAGTTTGGGGCACACGGATCGCCATTTTTCGTAAATGACCACCTTGCCCTTCGGGCAGCTTGGGCGGCTTGGGCAGTTCGGGCAGCTCTGTTGGAGGCGAAAAAGGCGACTGGCCGTTCCTGAAAAGTGAGATACCTGAAAGACAAAATGTGAGACGCCTGAAAGACAAAATGTGAGAAGTTAGGAAGACAGAAAGTGAGAAGTCAGAAAGACGGAAAGTGAGAAGTCAGAAAGACGGAAAGTGAGAAGTGCGCGCTCAGAAGCGTTCTGAGCGCGCAACGAGCGAGGGAGCGCTTTGAGCGTGTAATGAGCACGTGGGCGTTCTGAGCGAACGGAGAGGCGTTCTGAGCGCGTAATGAGCGCGGGAGCATTCTGAGCGAACGGAGAGGCGATTGGTCGCGATCCGAGAAGGAAAACGGGGTCCGTCGTTCCTAGCGAGGAGCTCGCCCGAAAAGGCGCCCCGTGAGTCCCCCTGTCAGAAAGGGGGGAAGGAGGGGGAGGAAACGGTCACCCTCCCCCGCAGAGAGGGAAGGCGAACGGGACGCACTCCCGGGAGACGCGGCCAGGCCGCACCCAAGGGGGGTGCGGCAAGCCACACCCAAGGGGGGGGGGGGGGTGCGGCCAGGCCGCACCCCACCCGAGGGGGTGCGGCCGGGCCGCACCCCTCCAAAGGGGGGTGCAGCAAGGCCGCACCCCACCAGAGGGGGGTGCGGCAAGGCCGCACCCCACCCGAGGGGGGGTGCGGTCGGGCCGCACCCTCCCAAGGGGGGTGCGGCGGTGAGGCCGCACCCCGGGTTCGGCCGCACCCCTTGCGGGCGTGCGGCTCGGCCGCGCCCCGTGAGGTGGCGCGGTTGCGCGGGACGGCTTCAAGATGGGAGGCGGTCCCGTTGCCATTCTCGGCGTGGCTCCGTATGGCAACTCTAGCTTTATTTCCCTGGATCCCCTGCCAAACTGGTGGGGGGAGCGCTTTTGGAAATATCTGCTGCCATTGCGGCTTATAAATAAGAGTCCGTTATACGAGTCCCCATCATAAGCCCCCCAAAACCGTCGGAGTCCAGAACTTGTGAAGGAGTGCAAGGGTTTTTTGAATATTTGCGTGGCGTAACGGACGATGCCGGAGGTAAGCTTTTATTTTTTGAAAAATTTAATTGGAGGGAAGAAAAGGAGGCCGGGCTTGAGCGGCCGGCGTCCGAGCGGCACCCGCGCGCGTGCTCGCGCGTGCTTGCGCGCGGCCGGGGCCGGCGGAGGGGCGCGCGTGTCCGTGTGAGTGGCGGAGGGTGCGACCGCGGTGGGGGGTGCGGGCGGCCGGCGCTGCTGCGCCCCTACGTGCGGCCGGCGCGCGGGAGCCCGCGCTCGGCCGCGTGCGGCAGGGGGCGCGGGTGGCCGGCGCCGTTGCGCCCCCGTGCGGCCGGTGCCAGCGCGCGGAGGTGCTTCCACGCGCGGGCCAGCTGTACGCGGCCGGCGCGCTCTTCCCCGCGCGCGGCGGGCGCGTGCTTCCCCGCGCACGGCGGTGCGCGGCGGGGGGGGGGGGGTGCGGACGGTCGGCGCTGCTGCGCCCCTACGCGCGGTTGGCGCGCGGGAGCCCGCGCCCGGCCGCGCGCGGTAGTAGGGGCGCGGGTGGCCGGTACCGTTGCGCCCCCGCGCGGCCGGTGCCCGCGCGCGGAGGTGCTTCCGAGCGCGGGCCAGCTGTACGCGGCCGACGCGCGCTTCCCCATGCGCGGCTGCGCGCGGTGGGGGTGCGGATGGCCGGGGCCGCTGTGTCCCCGTGCGCGTCCGGTGCGCGCGGTTGGTGCTGTTGCGGGTCTTGGCGATGCGGTCCATATCATTTTGGCCGTTTATTTATTTATTTTAGTGTCCGTGATTATGTGTTTCTTTTTTCAGGCTTCGAAACGGGGCGGTCAGTCGAGGCCGATGCGTCTGCGCTCTTCTCTTGACGGTGCGCAAATTGAGATATGGCGCAAACGGTTTGGACTGCCGTCTAATGCTGAGGTGAGGATTCCGGGAGCGGAGGAGCGCGCCCAGAATCCGCCTACTGGCTTTATGACCCTTTCCGAGAGCTGCTTGAAGTCTGGGTTCCGCATTCCTCCATCCGAGGAGGTTCTTGAGATACTTCGGTTCTGTGGTGTCCCGATTACACAGTTTACGCATGCTGGGATGGCGAATATCATGGGGCTGGTTGTATTCTTCCGGGAGCACAGCGCGCGCTTTTCGCTCGAGCTTTTCAAAGACTGGTGCGAGGTTTCCACCGACTCGGGTGGTCGTATTGAGGTCCGTAGCAACAAGACCTGGTTCCGCTTTGGCGAGAAGGCAGATTACCGTCACGGAAACACCCTCTATGGGTATGTCCGCAATCGCTGGGAGCTGCCGGAGCTTTGGAGAGCGCTCCCTGGTCGTTGCCGTCGCTGACCGGGTGGGAAGACGAGTTCCTTCCCATTCCCGGTTTCCCTGGTCGGGAGGGCCTGTCGAAGGCTCTGTTCTGTATTCACAGCTGCGTGGAGGAGAGCCGACTACTCTCGGCGGGGCTTTCTTGGGATGCCGAGCGGGAGGCCGCTGTTCCCTTAGAGCGTGGAAGGAAGAGAAAGATTGTTTTCAGGAATGGAACTCCTGGTTCGTGTGCTGCTCCGCCGGAGCCTAGGAGCCACGATCATGAAGTCGGTCCGAGCCGCCGTCGGGGGGAGCCGATTGCTTCTGACCCGGAGGTCGAGATTCTGGCCTCCCCTACTGCTGAGCAGGTTGCGCAGGGAGACTTGCCGCCACCTCCTCCTCATCCACCGTCGAGGCGAGTTTCCTCGTCCCTCCAGGCGATGACTTCTGCAGTAAGTGAATCTCTCCTTTCTTGGGTCTTGACTTGTCTTTGCTTTCATTGTTTATGTTTCCTGATTGCTTCCTTCGTGTTTGCAGGCGAACGCTCTGACCAATGTTGCTCTCACGTGGAACGACTGTTACGTGGGCCTCAAGGATAGCTACATCTCCCTCCAGGAGGAGCTGAGCGTGATGAAGAGGGACATGTCTGCTTTACAGAAGAGGAGGGATCGCGATCTGTCCCGCGTCAAGCAGCTGGAGGCCGACCTCTCTTCTTCCCGATCTGAGGTTGAGAAGCTGCAGGAGGCGTATGGTGGAGACAAGGCGCTTGCCCAGGATGCGCTTCGTCAGTTGTCTGAGTCCCAGGGGGAGATGTTTCGTATGGAGGGGGAGCTGGGTTTTCTGCGGAGCGAGGTGGAGCGGCTGTCGTTGGTTGAGCGCAGCCTTGAGGATGCCAAGGCGGCCGGAGTGGCCGAGTTCCGAGATTCTCTTGCTTTTGTCGAGGAGCGGTTCCAGATGGCGGAGGAGATCCGTGCCGAGGTCATGACGAAGGGGGTCGAGCCCTTGTTGGAGGACGAGCGCGAAGTCGCCTTCCAACGCGGTATTCAGAAGACTCTGCGCCTGGTGGGGAGGAAGTTCGGGTGTGATACCGCTGGTCTTGGAGCGGGAGACCTTTCGGAGGATGAGCGTTCGGACGCAGCCGAGGATTGACGTTGATCGTCTTATGTTTCCTTGCTTTCCATGCCATTGTCTGTTTGTGCGTCGTTCTGAGTTGGTTTGTTTGCATTTTGCTTTTCCGCTTTCCGTATTTTTGTCTGTTTTGTGCGCAGCGTTGAGCTGACGCGGTTATCGTGTTTATCGTATTTACTTCTTTGCGTGATCCTGTTGGTCTGGTTGTTGGCACCTGCATAGTTTGTCTGTTTTCAAAGTGAGTTTCGCACGAGATGGAGCCCGCGGCTTGCAGATGTATATATATATAAAGCGTTAGTATGCGCAGGTCTGTGCCTGCGGCTTTCTTGCACGAGTCTGTGCTCGCGGCTTTGGTGCACGAGTCTGTGCTCGCGGCTTTGGTGCACGAGTCTGTGCTCGCGGATTTAGTGCACGAGCCTTTGCTCGCGACTTTTTTGCATGGTTCTGTGCCCGCGGCTTTGGTGCGCGAGCCTTTGCTCGCGACTTTTTTGCGCGGTTCTGTGCCCGCGGCTTTGGTGCACGAGTCTGTGCTCGCGGCTTTGGCCGGTGAATAGCGGGTGTATTCAAACCGGGGGTGAACGTAGGGGGGGCAGGCCCCCACGACACCGGGACTCGACGGCGGAGGAGAAGGGCGAACCTTCAATCGACGGCAGTGCAGAGTCCCCGGGGCAGGGGCCCGAAGCGGTACCTGCAGCAGAATAGATTGGAGCAAGTAGAATTTTATTAGAAAATGAATACTGATATATGCGCAAGTGTAATCTTGCGATCCCGGGGTTAACAAGTTTCTGAGACAGGCTTTATTGAGGGAGAAGATAGCGTTGAGCTTCGTTTGCGTTGCGCTTGCTTGAGTCTCTTCGGCCGTTCAGCTTGGGGGGCGACAGTGGCCCGGCGGTTGACCCTCGATGGCCTTTTCCTGTGTCTCTGCGCGGAAGGCCTCCAGGTATCCTAATTGGACAAGGCATTCAATTTCATCTTTCAGTTGGGCACATTGCTCCGTTCGGTGCCCTCGGCCTTTGTGGAAGTGGCAAAACTGGGATTGATCTCCCCTGAGCAAGGAGAGCTTTCTGGGCCAGTGGATGATCTTGCTATTACAGATTACGGACAATATGCGCTCGCGCGGTGTATTCAGCGGGGTGAAGCTCCGGGAGCCTTGACTTGCTGGCTCTCGGAGGCGGTCTGCTTGGTTCTGAGCGGGCAGTTCGGCTTCCTCGAGCTGCTGCTGCTGCCCCTTTCTCTTGCGGCTTGTATCGAAGGGCGGCGAGTCTGTCTGCGTCTGAAGTTTGTCTTTTCCAATCACTGCAGGAGTCGCTTGGCCTTTCCGTGCACCCTGCTTCTCGGACTTCGATCTCAGCGACGGGTTGCTGTTGATCCAGGGGAGACTGGAGGTGGGTGTGTCGAAACCATGCATCGCGCTCCTGAGGATATTTCCTTTGCTGGTCATGCGTCGGGACATGGAAACGTCGTGGTCCATGGCGTCCAGAAGGAGGCTCCCGAATATCGCGTCGTAGGGGGAGTCTGCTTCGGCGACGACGAATTGTACATCGTACTGGACTGGTTCTGCGTGCGCCCCTACTTGGACGGGGAGGGTGATGATTCCTACGGTAGGTACCGTAGTTCCATCAGGGAGCTCCGTTTCGCTGGCCCTAAGCTTGAGGTTCCCGCTTAGGAGCTTGAGCCAAACTATTGCTGCTAGGAATAGAACGTTGAATGAGATGCGGTGAGTTATCAATGCTTTCCTCAGCTCACAGGGGGGACTCCCTATGCTTGCGTCCAAGATGAAGTCCATCCATGCGCATGGGCGCTCTTGGTGAAGATTTGTGCCGATTTTCTCCGATTGCTCGTTCCGCTCTTCCTCCCCTAGGAGGGGTGGTTTGCTTGCACCGGGCTTTTCTTCCCCTTGAATCTTTGTCGTGTGTGTCTCGTGCTGCTCGACGAACAGTTGGGACAACTCAGTGAAGTTGTGTATTGCTCCATTTGGCAAGGATTGATATCAGCGGAGGGCGTCTCCACGCAGTGTTTTGGTGAAGATTTTGCAGCTGACTGGGTCGGGAAGTCCGAGCCTCCGTATCGTTATCAGGAAATGATTAATGTGCTCATATGGATCTTCTGCTCCGTGGAACTCCTTGTTGTACGGGAGCTTTAACCATGACGGAACTGGGTATTCCAAAATTGACTTGGAGAGGGGGGATCGCCTTTGTCCAGGCGTATCATCGTTCGGATCCTGTACTGCCGCGAGAGGGGTCGGTTTGCCGGTCGATCCAGGCCAAGGGGGGCGGATGGGTGCAGTGATGAGCGCTCCTTTCACCGGGCTCTTTGGAACTGAGGAGCTGTATGCGTCGGATAGTTCAGGGGAGGTGTCCACTCTTGCTGGTTCCGAGAATTCCGGTGAAGTGGGTATTGCGCTCGGAAATGCTTTGCTTAGAATTTGGGAATCCATTCCCACAGACGGCGCCAAACTGTTGCGGAACGCTTAGGGCTCTTGGTAGACCGGTTCACTTGAACCACCTTAGCTCGTGAGCGAACTAAGCACGCAAACAGTCAATTAGAGATTCGTTGATTGCACTGGGACTTTTTAGCGTGGAAAACCCGGAAAGGGTAAAAAACCACGTGGTCGGAGCTGTGCCGACCAAATTCCACTATCTTCAGGGGGGTTACAAAGTGAGACTTAGAACTCGAGTGCGACAGGCCGCAACTCGTTACAGTAGTAGAGAGATAGAGAGATCCGTAGGCGACAGACCGCCTCTTGGAAAAAACTAAGTCCTTTTCTCCTTTTGAGAAAGGTGGAGAACAAAAGTGAGCTGCTCCGGGGAACAAAAGTGAGCTGCTCCTGGGAACAAAAGTGAGCTGCTCCGGGGAACAAAAGTGAGCTGCTCCTGGGAACAAAAGTGAGCTGCTCCGGGGAACAAAAGTGAGCTGCTCCGGGGAACAAAAGTGAGCTGCTCCGGGGAACAAAAGTGAGCTGCTGCGTCGCCTTTCGGGATGAAGGAAATCTTCAAGTCCGGAAAGGAAATCTTCAAGCACCGAAGGAGAATTCCGCAAAAGTCTGCAAGGAGCTCTCTCAGGTCCAGAAGTCCAGGTCCCTTCAAATGAAGCCCCAGGGCCCTTTTTATAGCTCTGGCCGGGGGTAGTCTGGTAATCTTGTCGTTGGTAGTTTCCATAAATGCTTGGTGGACGAATCATATTTTCCGGTTTGGGGCACACGGAACGCCATTTTTCGTAAATGACCACCTTGCCCTTCGGGCAGCTTGGGCGGCTCGGGCTGTTCGGGCAGCTCTGTTGGAGGCAAAAAAGGCGACTGGTCGTTCCTGAAAAGTGAGATACCTGAAAGACAAAATGTGAGACGCCTGAAAGACAAAATGTGAGAAGTCAGGAAGACAGAAAGTGAGAAGTCAGAAAGACAGAAAGTGAGAAGTCAGAAAGATGGAAAGTGAGAAGTGCGCGCTCAGAAGCGTTCTGAGCGCGCAACGAGCGAGGGAGCGCTCTGAGCGTGTAATGAGCACGTGGGCGTTCTGAGCGAACGGAGAGGCGTTCTGAGCGCGGGAGCATTCTGAGCGAACGGAGAGGCGATTGGTCGCGATCCGAGAAGGAAAATGGGGTCCGTCGTTCCTGGCGAGGAGCTCTCCCGAAAAGGCGCCCCGTGAGTCCCCCTGTCAGAAAGGGGGGAAGGAGGGGGAGGAAACGGTCACCCTCCCCCGCAGAGAGGGAAGGCGAACGGGACGCACTCCCGGGAGACGCGGCCAGGCCGCACCCAAGGGGGGTGCGGCAAGCCACACCCAAGGGGGGGGTGCGGCCAGGCCGCGCCCCAAGGGGGGTGCTGCCAAGCCGCACCCCACCCGAGGGGGGTGCGGCCGGGCCGCACCCCTCCAAAGGGGGGTGCGGCAAGGCCGCACCCCACCCGAGGGGGGTGCGGCTAGGCCGCACCCCAAGGGGGGTGCGGCCAGGCCGCACCCCAAGGGGGGTGCGGCCAGGCCGCACCCCAAGGGGGGTGCGGCCAGGCCGCACCCCAAGGGGGGTGCGGCCAGGCCGCACCCCAAGGGGGGTGCGGCCAGGCCGCACCCCAAGGGGGGTGCGGCCAGGCCGCACCCCACCCGAGGGGGGATGCGGCCAGGCCGCACCCCACCCGAGGGGGGATGCGGCCAGGCCGCACCCCACCCGAGGGGGGATGCGGTCGGGCCGCACCCCTCCCCAGGGGGGTGCGGCAAGGCCGCACCCCAAGGGGGGTGCGGCCAGGCCGCACCCCACCCGAGGGGGGTGCGGCGGTGAGGCCGCACCCCTTGCGGGCGTGCGGCTCGGCCGCGCCCCGTGAGGTGGCGCGGTTGCGCGGGACGGCTTCAAGATGGGAGGCGGTCCCGTTGCCATTCTCGGCGTGGCTCCGTATGACAACTCTAGCTTTATTTCCCTGGATCCCCTGCCAAACTGGTGGGGGGAGCGCTTTTGGAAATATCTGCTGCCATTGCGGCTTATAAATAAGAGTCCGTTATACGAGCCCCCATCACTAAGTACAAATCACATTGGGCTAGTTGTTTTTTTACCTTATAGTAAAAGAGTTCCAACTGTCCAATAATGTAAGCAAAAGTCCATGAATAAGATGTTGACTCATGAAAACTTCACCCGGATACTAACCGAGCTCGAATATGATTTTCACTCTACTTATAAGAAGAAGAATCATATACCGAAGATGTTTACCCAATCCTCTCAATTCAACTCAAAATTTCATAGCTTCATATAAAAGAGGAAAAATAAGGGGGTATGTTAGCAGCGAGGAGAACAACTAAACAACAAAGAAATACTATATTTGTATAGGGTTAATTATGGGGACCCCTATATATATGTTGCACTCCAATATCTTTTGAAATTACATTTACCTCCCCTCTAAGTTTCCCTAGTTAACAAAAATGCCTCTTCCATTATAAATATGGATGGAAAATGATAAAAACAGTAAAATTATTTTATGATATTCAATTTTATCCTTTATAATGACTCTACATTGAAAGGTATGACCTTTTGTTTTAGAAATATAGATGAAAAGTGATCAAATATTTCAAATTATTTTAGGACATTCCAATTTTGCTCTTTGTAATAACCCTACAGTGAAAAAGATGCGTTACATTTTACCCTTTGTAATGAATAAAGAATCTTTATAAAATTATAAAATTGAAATATCATAAAATAATCTTGTTGATTTTATCATTATTATCCATATTTCTAACTAAAGGGGTATTTTTGTAAATTGGGGAACTTAGAGGAAGGAGGTAAATGTAATTTTGAAAGATAGAGGGCTGCAACCTGTAAATATGCAAACTCCCAAGGGAGGTCCCGGTAATTAACCAATGGCCACAACATTGAAAACTCAATGTTGGATTCTTTAAGGATCCATTCGTTTGGACGGAATTGGATTTTTGGAATTGACATTAGCGATTAGAAATTCAATTCTAATGTTCGGCGCAACAAAATTTACGTGGATATTGACTTTTATGTGAAAACTCATGGCTTTGACTATGAACTAAAAAAATCAAATCGTCAATTCTTACCCCCGCCTATGAGTTTTCCGCATAATCCAGTGTTTTCGCCAAAGTTTTTCGGCCTAGGCGCGTGTTTTTAGCTTGTGTGTGCGTTTTACTGCAGGGCGTGTGTTTTTCGGGCGGGCGCGCATTTTTCTATCGCGCGTTCGTTTTTCGCCCAGACAGGCATTTCCTCCAGAGAGCACGATTTTTCATGCGGGCGCGCGTTTTTCACCTATGTATGTATTTTTCGCCCGGGCGCGCGTTTTTCACTTGTGCATGTATTTTTTGCCCGGGCGCGCGTTTTTCGCCCGGGCACGCATTTTTCAAACCAGGCGCACTTGTTTGACCAGAGCGAACTTTTTTCGGTCGGACGCACGTTTTTCCACCCGGCGTGCATTTTCCGGCCGGGCGCACATTTTTCCGCCCAGACGCTTGTTTTTCGCCCGGGAGCCCATTTTTTGCCCGGGCATGCATTTTTCACCCGACGCTCATTTTTCGTCCGGGAGCGCATTTTTCGGCCAGCCATTTTTCGCCCGGCCGCGCGTTTTTCGCATGGGAGCTCGTTTTTCATCCGGTCGATCATTTTTCGATCCATGCGTGCGTTATTCGACCATGCACACATTTTTCGCATTGCACGCGTTTTTCGCCCGTGCGCGCATTATTTTCTCCCGGGCGCCCATTTTACGCCTGGGCGTGCATTTTTTCTCAATGACGAGCGTTTTTTCGCCAGCGCGCGCATTTTTCGCCCGGGCGCGCACGTTTCATCCGGGCGCGCATTTTTCGCCATGGCGCTTATTTTTCGCCCGGACGCGCACTTTTCCCGGGGGCGCTTTTTTCGCCCGAGCGCACGTTTTTCGTTCGGGCGCGTGCTTTTCGTCGGGCAGGCGTTTTTCGCCCAGAAGCACGATTTCTGCGCGGGAACACATTTTTCGCTATTGCACGTGTTTTTAGCCAGGACAGGGGATTTTTTCTCGTTCGCCCGTTTCTCGCCCAGGCGCTCATTTTCATCAGACCGCGTTTATTTCGGCCCGGGCGCTCGTATTTTGCTCGTGCGCGCATTTTCACGCTATCACGCATTTTCCCGGGCCGCAAAAACGCACGTTTGGGTCAAAAAACACGCGCTCTGGAGAAAAAGTGCGCGCTAGTAAAAAAAATACGCGCCCGGGCAAAAAATCGCTCCTGGACAAAAATGCGCTTCCATGCCAAAAAATGCACTCCCGACCGAAGAACTCGCGATCTGGCGAAAAACGCGGTCTCGGGCTAAAAAATGCACACCCGGGCTAAAAACACGTGTCTGTAGAAAAATGTGCGCCCGGGCAAAAAATGTGCACCCGGACAAAATAACCGCGCTTGGGCGAAAAACACGTTTCTTAAAACATATTATGCAATTTAATGCGTTCGGAGTTGAGACTTATTTTGTGTTTTATAAAATTATTGTATAATGTCAATTCCAATATCAATTCCAATATCAATTCCAATATCAATTCCATTATTCAGCCGAACAACTTTTATGCCTCAATTTTAATTCTGTTGACTGAAATAAATCTTAGAGCCGAACAATATAATTGGAATTATGTACAATGCCAATTCATAGTTTCCGTCGAAAAGCCATTTCCAAAAAGCCAATTTCGTTCAAACGAACGGACCCTAAGGGTCCGTTCATTTGGACAGAATTGAAGACCTCGAATTATAATTGAAGGTCACTTTTAATTGTATTTAACCTCCAATTCAAATTACGAAGCCTCAATTCCAACCAACCGAGCGGAGCATAAGAGATTATGACACGGGCTACATTGTGGACAAAATGGATGTCGAACCCGATCAAAACTCGGAGTCCATCTATTTGAGGGCTAAGGTGATGTGCAAAAGCTTAAACGGATCTCCAAACACTCGTGTGCATGCCTCCATACATCAGAATGAATCTTTTATCCAGGTCTGAAACTTTGTACAATAATAGGGAGAGAGAAAGAGAACATCAAAGGTACATCATGATTTTTAACGATTTCATTTACACATAACTTGGCCAATTTTGGAGTTGGATCTAACTTTTTAACTACATAAAATGAGTGAAAATCATGCTCAATATAGAGTTGTTCCGGTGGCTAGACTTTGGCTAACTTACAAGTTTAACACTTTGTCATTGTTGCGGGTCACTTGGGTGCTCTCGGTAGACCAATCGACTTGAACCGTCTTAGCTCTGAAGCGAGCTAAGCGCGCTAACAGTCAATTAGAGATTCGTTGAGTACACTGAGACTTTTTAACGTGGAAAACCCGGAAAGGATGAAAAACCACGCGGCCGGAGCTGTGCCAATCAAACTTCACTATCTCCTGGGGGTTACAATCAGGTACTTAGAATTCGAGCGCGACAGACCGCCGCTCGTTACAGTAATAGGGATAGAGAAAGAGAACTCCGAAGGTGACAGACCACCTCTCGGAAAACTAAGTCTTTTTTCCTTCTGAGAACGGTGGAGAACAAAAGTGAGAATGCTCGGGAGAACAAAAGTGAGAATGCTGAGTCGCCTTTAGGAGAAAGTAAATCTCCAAGTCCACGAAGGAGATCTTCAAGCGCCGAAGGAGAATTCCGAGGAAATCTTCAACAGAGCTCTCTCGGGCGCAGAAGGCAAGGTCCCCTCAAATGAAGGCTATGGGCTCCTTTTATAGCTTTGGCCGGGGGTAGTCCGGTAACTTTGCCGCCGTAACCACCGTAACCACCTGACGGGAGAATCACGCTGGTCGATTTGGAGCACACGGATCGCCAGTTTCGTAAATGACCGTCTCGCCCCTCGGGCAGTTCGGGCAGTTCGGGCAACTTCTTTAAGGGTAAGAAAGGCGACAAGCGGGTCCTGTAATTTGAGAAATTAGAAAGACAAATTGTCAGCGTGTCGAGAAAGTGGGAATGTTCTGAGCGCGCTTCTGCGTTCGGTGAGCGCAACGAACGGGGATGCATTCTGAGCGCGCAAAGAAGCGTTCTGAGCACGCAACGAACACGGAAGTGGTCTGAGCGCGCTTTGAGCGCGGAGCGTTCCGAGCGAACGGAGGAATGGGGAGTTGCGCCCCAAAGAGGAATTGGGCCCGATCGCACCCGCCAAGGGGCGCGACCTCGGCCGAGCCTTCTGTGAGCCCTCTGCAGAAGGGGTGTAACATCTCTGGTCTGCAAATAGAATATAACATGGGTCCGGCCGGGACCCCACGACATATGATATCCACAAAGCCTAAAATGTTAGCCATTGATACATGAAAACATGCTAATAAAACTCAGAGTAAACAGAAACGGAAGCTAACCACAAGCCCAAAACAAAGGGGCCAGAATGTTCACATCAACAAGGAAAACAGTACTGAAGTGACACGGCCTTAAGGCCTTACATGGCTTACAAAAGAGGTACAGACAAACCAAAAGGGCTACATGAAAAACCCCAAAACAGAGAGAGGACCCTAGCCAGCTCCTCATCAACCCATGGACTCCGGCCCACTACACACCACTGCGAGCTCCGCCACCTGAAACCAAGAACAAACAGGCGGTGCAACGAAGGTCAGCATGGGGTTGACCAACACAACGTAACGACTCCTCCCCCCGGCCATCCTAGCGGACTCCGGGGCGAGTATATCGCTCTCCTGCAAGTACGCACGCACACCAAAACAATAAAACAAAGGACCGAGGGGCACACACGGGGGTCCCCATAGCATAGCAAAGCACACGCGTCGTTGACTCCCAAGGTCACACGACCTAAACCACAGAGGCATTCTAGACCGAGTACTCATGACGAGAGGCGTGACCTTTCACACTTAAGCGTAGAGGTAGGTAAGCTACGCTACGCATCGATTCGACCGAACGCGATAGCGAGGTACGAAGTACATATCTATCTAACAGAGCGCGACACAGGAGAAGACAGTCTCCAACCGTCCGAACGAGCGCGACAGCGGGAAGAAACGGTCCGCAGCTGTCCAAACGAGCGCGACAAGGGGAAACACAGTCCGCCACTGTCCAAACGAGCGCGACAGGGGGGTAACACAGTCCGCCACTGTCCAAACGAGCGCGACAGGGGGAAACATAGTCCGCCACTGTCCAAATGAGCGCGACAGGGGGAAACACAGTCCGCCACTGTCTAAACGAGCGCGACAGAGAGCATAGCACCACTCCCAGTCCTGGAACGTCGTGACGGGGAAACTCACCCGCTCCGCACAATCCTCACGAACGTCATTCTACCAGACCCACCTAAGCCCGCCTAGGAACGGGGTATTCACAAACGACACCCACAAATTCCTATGATCTCTACGGCGAATAACACGGGACATTCCTGTTCACGTATTTTAGGCTAACCGCAATGCACAACACAACATCACCAATCCGGGCTTCTCGCCACGGGTAGGCTTCACACAGCATGCCTAAATCCAGACTCGCTCGTCGGATCACTAATGCACATTTATGTCGGGGACGGACACAATCGACCTGGGGGTTCGCAATGAACCGAGGGAAACACACACTGCGTCCAATTGGAGGCGGGTGACCCTCCTAAGCAAAGCAAAAGCAGAAAAACTACATCGGGGTCGCAATCCCACGCCCTGGCGGAGTCCCCGCTCTCCACCGCACAGCGGGAGAGGGACTCTACGTGCAGCTCACACAAACATACGTCGGGGTCGCAATCCCACGCCCTGATGGAGTCCCCGTCCTCAATCGAAACGGCGTGAGGGGACTCTCATTGCACGGAACATATTCACAAGCACAAAATACAGAAAATACAGTCCTAAGACCGGGGGAATAAATCGTTACCCTTGACGTGCATTGTGGATCCATTGGAACTTTCACGAACTTGGCCTCCACTCGATGATTTGAGCTTTGCATAGACTTTCTGCAGCGGTTCTCGGAAAGTCATGATCAACTTTCCCACGACAAAGCCTTGGTCGTCATCCTCTTCACGACAAGGGGTCGGCAAAGGCTCTTCTTCCTTAGCCACTCACACAGAGCTTGCCCTCCTCTCAGTTTGGACAAAGACGATGGCTGGGATTCGCGAGCCCTAGAGGTCGGGGATGGAAAGACATGGTAGCAAGCGGTTTCCCTCTGTCTCTCTTACGACCGACAACAGGGAAGTAGGGGGGCGACGAGCTTCTCAGCGCCGACGGGCGATCTAGGGGTCGGGAGTGGCGAACAGGAAGGACTAGGGCGGCTCCACCTCTTTTCTCCTTCCTCGATGGCACACACACAGAGAGGGGGAAGCCCCGACGGAGGCTCGCGGCTAGGGATCCTAGCAGCCCTAGGCGAAAGAGCAAAAGGGAGAGATCAGGAGGGGAGAGATCGACTTCCCTGTGCGGCGGCCTGAGCGAAAACGAGAGAGAGGGAGCGATCGGGAGAGAGGGGGGCTTTGGGTTTTTATTAAAACCCTAAATTGAAATTGATATCCGCACACCACTTGGCTATTCGAACACCAAGCTCTCTACTTGCACCCACAAAGCTCCTAATCGCAGACCACGCCCCAAATTTGCTAAACGTCGAAATATTGGGGGCGTTACAAGGGGGAGGGGGCTCGGCTGCACCCCGATGCGGAGAGGGGTGCGGCTTGGCCGCACCCCTCAAGGAGTGCGGCTTGGCCGCACCCCCAAGCCGCACCCCTCGGGGGGTGCGGCTTGGCCGCACCCCTCGGGGGGTGCGGCTTGGCCGCACCCCTCGAGAGGTGCGGCTTGGCCGTAGCCTTGCCGCTCCCCCTAGGGGTGCGGCTCGGCGCGGTTAGGGCGTGCCCCCGTGACGGGGAGTGCGGTTAGCCCGCGCTTTGTTGAGGCGGGGGCGTGGTTTTGGTCTCGACGCCGGAGCGTGAACTGTTTGTAGCAGATTTTTCTCGTGGGTTGGATTTTATCCCCACTAACTCCAGTCTCTCTTGGTGGGGCTTTCTCTAATCGCACCTCAAGGCTATGAATGAACGTCGTCTTTACGGGTCCACATCAGTCATACCTTAGCAACATTTGAACACGGGAATCACTTGCTTAAAATCACGAAACTTCTGGTATATTTTAAAAGTTGGGTTCTCAAGGGAAAAGTTGTACATTTATAAAATATTTTGGACTACTGAAGTGTTAATTGCGTTCCACAGGCAAGCAAAATGATTGAATTATTACTGAGACTGAATCATATAATGCAACACTTTTGAAATATAATATTTATAGAGGTGAAATAAAGGAATCAAAACCTGTATCATTAGTTAGTTGATTCAGACAATAATTGCGTTCAATATGGAGAGTTAGAGCCTGTTTGTGAGGGCTTTTCAGAAAGAAGAAAGAGTGGTGGCAAAAGAATAGTAGAAAAATGTGCTTTTGAAAAATATGTATAGCAAAAGGAGGTATGTTTGATTAAACACTTTTTGCAGAGATTTCAAAAAATTTGAAGCACTTTATAAACTGTTTGACAAATCTCCGTTGCGATGATTTTTTTTTATTAAAAATGCAAGCCCGGGCAAAAAAATGCGCGCCCGGGGGAAAATGTGCGCCTGCTCATTTTTCGCTCGAGCGCACATTTTTTTCGTGCCCGCATTTTTCGCCCAAACTCGCATTTTTCTCCCGGGTGCGCGTTTTTTTTTTCGCCCAGGCGCTCCTTTTTCTCACGGGCCTGCATTTTTCGTCTGGGCGAAAATTTTTCGCCCGAGCGCGCATTTTTTCACCCGGGTGAGAAATGCGCGCTCAGGAGAAAAAAGAGTGCCCGGGTAAAAAAATGCGCACCCGGGAGAAAAATGCGCGTCTAGGCGAAAAATGCCCGCTCGGGCGAAAAATGCGCGGACGGGCGAAACATGCGCGGACGGGCGAAACATGCGTGCCCGTGCGTAAGAATGCGAGTCCGAGCGAAAGATGCGCGCCCAGGCGAAAAAATGCACACCAGGCGAAAAATGCGAGGTCGGGCGAAAAATGCGAGGCCGGGCAAAAAATTTGCGTCCCGACCTAAAATTCGCCCATGGGCGAAGAAATGCTCGCCCGAGCAGAAAAATTTACGCACGGGGGAAAAATTTGCGCTCGGGCAGAAAATGCGCTCACCTTGTATCGGTATGAGGAAGAGCTTTTCGAAAAAATTGAAAAGTAGGGGACAAATGACTTTTCAAAATGAGGAGAAAATGAGTTTTCTGCAGTTGCTTTTCCCACCGGTAGATAATCCAAATGGTTTGTTATGTGCGGTGACGTTTAAAAACCCTCCCAAACAACCCCTTAGTTTAAACTTTGTAAGGCATGATGTGCACCCGTAAAAATGATACGGGATGCGGTCCCACAAAACGTATCCGGATGGGTACCGCCGCGCACGCAAGCACCACGTGTGGCGTGAAAAACAAAAGGTGTCACGCCGCAAGCGTCGCATATCAATCTACGTGTCAATAGGCGCGCCAATTACGGTGTCAAGAGGGCGCGACATTTGTCGCGCCAAAAAGGCGCGGCATTCGCCGCGCAAAAGAGGCGCGACATTCGCCGCGCCAAAGTGGCGCGGTACTCGCCACGCGAAAGAGGCGCGGCCTTCGCCGCTCCAAAGCGGCGCGGCGGCCACCGCACTGAAAGGTGCAGCACTTGTCGTACCAAAAAGGTGCGGCACTACCGCACCTGGGGGGTGCGCCAATGCCGCACCCCCCAGCGCCCATTTAATGGGCGTTGACCAAGTCAGCGTCTATGTGGCACTCCCCCATTGGGGAGTGCCCCACTCCCCATTGGGGAGTGCCCCACTCCCCATTTGGGGAGTCACGTAACTCCCCAAGGGGAGTCACGTCACTCCCCTTGGGGAGTCACGTCACTCCCCTTGGGGAGTCACGTCACTCCCCTTGGGGAGTTAGGTGAATAGTAACTCCCCTTAGGGAGTTACCTGAATAGTAACTCTCCAAAGGGGAGTTACGTGAATTGTAACTCCCCAAAGGGGAGTTACGTGAATAGTAACTCTCCAAAGGGGAGTTACGTGAATTGTAACTCCCCAAAGGGGAGTTACGTGAATAGTAACTCCCTAATTGGGGAGTGCTCCCGGCCACCTCGACCTCGAGGTTTTCTCGCGGTCGTGCATGAAGCACATTCGCGTTCACCGCACTCATAACAACTCCACGCTAACTGCGCGACCGCAGCACCTCCTAAGTCCTCATTCACGACACGCGCGGAACTCTCACAAGTGCACGTCAAATTCACCGCACACTCAGAACGCCTCCGCGTTCACCGCGCGCTCAAAACGCCTCCCCGTTCCACTGTTCGCTCAGAACGCCTCGCAGCACGACCAGGACGTTTCCATGTTCGTTACACGCACAGAACACTTCTGCGCTCATGCACGCTCGGAATGCTTCTGAGCATGCTCATAACGCTTCTCCAGTCGCTCAGATTGCTTCTCCGTTCGTTGCGCGCTCAGAGCACTTCCACATTTCCGGCGCGCTCACAATTTTTCTTTCTAATTTCTCAGATTACAGGACCCGCTTGTTGCCTTTTTCACCTTCAACAAAGCTGCCTGAACTGCCCGAACTGCCCGAAGGGCGAGACAGTCATTTATGAAAAATGGCGATCTGTGTGCTCCAAATCGGCCAGCGTGAATCGCCCGTTAGGTGGTTACGACGACAAAATTACCGGGATACCCCCGGCCAAAGTTATAAAAGGAGCCCAGAACCTTCATTTGGGAGGACCTTGCCTTCTGCACCCGGGAGAGCTCCTTTGAAGATTTCCACGGAATTCTCCTTCGGCGCTCGAAGATCTCCTTCGTGGACTTGAAGATTTCCTTTCTCCTGAAGGCGACTCAGCATTCTCACTTTCGTTCTCCCGAAAGGCGACTCAGCATTCTCACTTCTGTTCCCCACCGCTCTCAGAAGGAAAAAGACTTAGTTTTTTGGGAGGTGGTCTGTCACCTTCAGAACTCTCTCTCTCTCTCTCTCTATCATAGTAACGAGCGGCGGCCTGTCGCGCTCGAATTCTAAACACCTGACTGTAACCCCTCAGAAGATAATGAAGTTTGGTCGGCACAGCTCCGACCGCGTGGTTTTTTACCCTTTCCAGGTTTTCGACGTTAAAAAGTCTCAGTGTACTCAACGAATCTCTAATTGACTGTTTGCGTGCTCGGTTCGCTTTCGAGCTAAGGTGGTTCAATTCGACCGGTCTGCCAAAGCACCTGAGCGACCCGCAACAGTTTGACGCCGTATGTGGGAAACGATTCCCAAAACTCTGCAAAGACTCACTAAAGGAAGCGCTTCACCACCAATTGAAATGACAAGAAAAAGTGCTCGCACTACTAAAGGATAATTCCCGGAGGGACATGTCGGCCCAGCTCCCTCCCACTCGCTTATCAATGCGCCTCTCGCAAAAGAGGAAATGCCTGCGCTCGCAGCAATACTGGAAGGGCGCATGCGGCAGATGGAAGAACAGCAAGCCGAGATGCTGGCTCTTGTAAGAAATCTCAGGGCTCCTCGAGTTCCCGTTCAACCGCCAGCATTGAACATTCCACCGCCCCCAGCTCCGAGTCATGCCCCGAACGAGGAGGCCATTCGCGAGGAAGAATCCTCAGAAGAATTCTCCGACGCAGCAAGCTCCGCCCATCCTGCTCCCCCAGCTAGAGGCCCAGGAGCTGACCACCATCACCGTCTCCCAAGAAGAGTTGTCCCTGGCCGAGCAATAAAAAGAACCACACGAGAAGAAATACGCGATATAATAGAGGAAGAATACATCCAAGCGGGGCGATGCACAACTCTCGCCCGCCGTCCCGCACACCACGGCTCCCCACTATCGCCTCAGTCCTGGCCCATCCAGTTCCAAATGGTTTCAAGCTTCCCAACATCGAAACGTTCGATGGGACGGATGACCCGTTGGAACATGTCAATCACTTCAGCACCATCATGAGGATTTACAGCGCCCCCGACCAGCTCCTCTGTCAAGCGTTTCCGGCAACTTTGAAAGGACAAGCGTGCACCTGGTTCCACTCTCTGCGAGATGGGGCCATCAACAACTTCGCAGAAATGGCGCAGCAGTTCGTGGACCAGTTCATCGCCAATCGTAGGATTGTCCGAGATCCCTCCCATCTCTCAGGAATCCGCCAAATGACGGAGAGACTCTCAAGGATTTTTTCCGACGCTTCACCTCGGAGGCTCGGCAGATCCCGGGGGTCGACCCCGAGCTTTTGCGAGGAGTCTTCCTTGGAGGTCTCCGCCCAAGTGGCTTTTACTCAGCTCTAATGAGAGAAACCGTACCAAGCTATCCTGACCTCGTTCAGCGAGTTGAGACCCAGATAGCAGCAGATGAGGCAATTGAAGCGCACCACCGACAGTTCGAGGGGAGCTCGAAGAGGAAAAAAGAGGAGTCGTTGCCGCAGATAGTTCCCAATAAGAACAACAGGCATCACGATAACCCCAGCCGAGACCGAAGATTTTGCCAGCATCAGGACTACACTCCCTTGAACACTACCAGGACTAACGTTCTCCTCGCCATCCGCGATAGCAACGCACTCCGCAGGCCCGAACTGCTTACGTCGAGTGGAAGAAACCAGTCGCAATATTGCGACTTCCATCGCGGGCATGGACACAGTACTGAAAGCTGCAAACGGTTGAAGGAGGAAATCGAGCGTCTTGTCCAACAAGGCCTCCTCGAAAGGTTTTTACTAAACCAGGTCCCAAACCAGCAAGGACCGCAGGCTGACAATCCAGTAGTGGACAACGTCGTACCACGACGAGGATAGGCGAGCGGTACTGGGCAGGGGAACTTTCCCCCTAGTAGAGTGCGCACAGCCCGCATCTCATCTATCATCAATTTCTATTTTTGTTTCTTCCAGTTTTTTCTTTTAAAACAGTAAGCCACAAGATTGCACTTGTGCACATGTATCCATTGTATATTTAAAATTACTATAGCTATTCTCTGGCTCTATCAGCAATGTGAATTATCTAAAACAAGGCTACGAAAGTTAAGCCTACGATCTTCGATACTAACACATAGCAGCAAATTCGCCAACATGGTGAAGAGAAGAGGCCTCTCGCGAGTGGAGGATAAGCGTCAAGTACGACAATTTTAACTAGGTCTGCCCAAGAGACCACATTGCCTAAGCGCTGCTTGGGCACATTGACTCGGCGCTGCTTGGGCCCATTGCCTCAGCGCTGCTTGGGCACGTTGCCTCGACGCTGCTTGGGCGCATTGCCTCAGCGCTGCTTGGGAGCATTGCCTCAGCGCTGCTTGGGCACCTTGCCTCGGCGCTGCTTGGGCGCATTGCCTCGGCGCTGCTTGGGCCCATTGCCTCGGCACTGCATGGGCGCATTACCTCGCGCTACTTGGGCCCATTGCCTCAGCGCTGCTTGGGCGCATTGCCTCGGCGCTGCTTGGGCCCATTGCCTCGGCGCTGCTTGGGCGCATTGCCTCCGCGCTGCTTGGGCGCATTGCCTCGGCGCTGCTTGGGCTCATTGCCTCGGCGCTGCATGGGCGCATTCCCTCGCGCTGCTTGGGCCCATTGCCTCAGCGCTGCTTGGGCGCATTGCCTCGGCGCTGCTTGGGCGCATTGCCTCGGCGCTGCTTGGGCGCATTGCCTCCGCGCTGCTTGGGCCCATTGCCTCGGCGCTGCTTGGGCCCATTGCCTCGGCGCTGCTTGGGCCCATTGCCTCGGCGCTGCTTGGGCGCATTGCCTCCGCGCTGCTTGGGCACATTGCCTCGGCGCTGCTTGGGCCCATTGCCTCGGCGCTGCTTGGGCCCATTGCATCGGCGCTGCTTGGGCCCATTGCCTCGGCGCTGCTTGGGCGCATTGCCTCGGCGCTGCTTGGGCGCATTGCCTCGGCGCTGCTTGGGCGCATTGCCTCGACGCTGCTTGGGCGCATTGCCTCGGCGCTGCTTGGGCGCAATGCCGCAACGCCCATTTTTGGCGATGACTTGGTCAGCGCCTATGTTGAACTCCCCCATTGGGGAGTGCCCCACTCCCCATTTGGGGAGTCACGTAACTCCCCTTGGGGAGTTACGTGAATAGTAACTCTCCAAAGGGGAGTTACGTGAATAGTAACTCCCCAACTGGGGAGTGCTCCCAGCCACCTCGACCTCGAGGTTTTATCGCGGTCGCGCATGGAGCACCTTCGCGTTCACCACCCTCAAAATAACTCCACGCTAACTGCGCGGCCGCAGCACCTCCTAAGTCCCCATTCACGACACGCGCTGGACTCTCCCAAGTGCACGTCACGTTCACCGTACACTCAGAACGCCTCCCCGTTCCACCGTTCGCTCAGAACGCCTCGCAGCACGACCGGGACGCTTCCATGTTCGTTACACGCACAGAACACTTCCGCGCTCATGCGCGCTCGGAATGCTTCTGAGCATGCTCAGAACGCTTCTACAGTCGCTCAGATTGCTTCTCCGTTTGTTGCGCGCTCAGAGCACTTCCACATTTCCGGCGCGCTCACAATTTTTCTTTCTAATTTCTCAGATTACAGGACCCGCTTGTCGCCTTTTTCACCTTCAACAAAGCTGCCCGAACTGCCCGAAGGTCGAGACAGTCATTTATGAAAAATGGCGATCTGTGTGCTCCAAATCGGCCAGCATGATTCGCCCGTCAGGTGGTTACGGTGGTTACGACGACAAAATTACCGGGATACCCCCGACCAAAGCTATAAAAGGAGCCCAGAACCTTCATTTGGGAGGACCTTGCCTTCTGCACATGGAAGAGCTCCTTTGAAGATTTTCACGGAATTCTCCTTCGGCGCCCGAAGATCTCCTTCGTGGACTTGAAGATTTCCTTTCTCCCGAAAGGCGACTCAGCATTCTCACTTTCGTTCTCCCGAAAGGCGACTCAGCATTCTCACTTTTGTTCCCCACCGTGTGCAAAAATAATCGAAGAACCGAGAACCGGACCGGAACTGAACCGAACCGAATGATTTGGGTCGGTTCCAAATAGGCTCGGTTCGAGTCCGGTTCTCATAATTCCAGAACCGACAATTTCGTTCGGTTCCTGGTTCCAAGGGTCGGGTACCCAGAACCGACCCGAGAACCGAATATCAATGCTAAAAAATTTTATTTTGAAACAACTATTATAGTCATATCACTTGATACGAGAAAATAATTGAGAATATAGTCGTATGGCTAAAGAGAATAGGTATTGTACTCATGTAGTTGTATGACTTCAATATTATATAAAGAATCATGATACAATTATTTTTGAGACATTGGAAGTTGTATTACAAATAATCATGAGTTGAAAGAGACATTTTTTAATTCATTTGAGACATAGGTAGAACCGAGAACCGAACCGGAACCGAACCGAAGCAAGCATGGCGGATCCGGTTTTATACTTTAGGACCGTGGGTCGGTTCCGGTTCCAAAAGTTTGGAACCGAACATACATGGGTCGGTTCTTGGTTTTGGGTGGAACCGAACCGAACCGATCCGAGTTACACCCCTAGCCTCTCAGAAGGAAAAAGACTTAGTTTTTCGGGAGGTGGTCTGTCACCTCCGGAACTCTTTCTCTCTTTCTCTATCATTGTAACGAGCGGCGGCCTGTCGCGCTCGAATTCTAAACACCTGACTGTAACCCCTCAGAAGAGAGTGAAGTTTGGTCGGCACAGCTCCGGCCGCGTGGTTTTTTACCCTTTCTGGGTTTTCCACGTTAAAAAGTCTCAGTGTACTCAACGAATCTCTAACTGACTGTTTGCGCGCTCGGTTCGCTTCCGAGCTAAGGTGGTTCAATTCGACCGGTCTACCAAAACACCCGAGCAACCCCAACGAGGCATAAAATAAAGTGAAAAGTCAATAATTTGATCACAAAAAATATGAATAAGATTATTTCTTAAGTATGCGAATAATACATTTATCTATTTTTTTCCAACACACTTTTAATAAACACGATGAAGTGCCGTTGTTTTCGCTTTTCTTCTTTATTGTGTACAAAATAAATATATGTATCCCTGTTGTAAATTTAATATAATTAGTATTTTATTAACTTCCTCTATAGGATATGAAAATGCACAACTATTTTTATTAATGCTATAATTAGCTAGCCCTCCAGCTTTCTTATTACTGTTTTTTTTTCTGAAAACTCTAATCCCCTCGCTAATTTTGCACCACGGCTTTTCTGCGGACACAACTGTCCCAAACAAAACCCTAATCATCAAAAATTTGAAGCAAAAAAAAAAAAATGCAAATTTCTTAATCAACATCTGAAGCATGAGAAAAAAGAAATCTCCCCTTGATTGTCCATAGCAGAACAAACAAAAAATTAAGATGCACTTTTGAAGGTACCAATAATTTAAGGTGATTGTTATGTATAAATCATTTTTTGGATACGTGCGTACCATTTAATTTTATAAAAATACACAAACTTATCTGAAATTAAACTCTACAACCGGATACGAGCAAACCATGCACTTCTCAACTCCAACTTCCGTCCACTTCTGATCCCTGTCTTCTTCCTCGGTCAGATCGCTTCCTCTTGTGGGTACTCCAAGTGACGGTATTGTCATCATAGGTGCCGCTCTCCATCGCCATGCCGTCGCTAGCATCATTGCTCTCCATCGGCTTGCTCGCATTCCTCTGCTCCGAGATCGTGTGAGCAAGCATTTTGTCGTAGATGGTTGACTCGTACACATCAGGGGAGTGATCCCTTCGCCTCCCACTACTGAAAAATATCGACATGTTTTCTCCGTTCTCAACAGCTTAATTTCATCCATTGGTGATCGGTGAGCGGGTTGGCATAAACCGCATCTCGTCGGAGCCTCTTACCCAAAGTACATCCACTGGGGCACCTCGAATTCCTCTATCAGCCTATATTTGTACCTCTCCCTTTGCCTCCTCTCTTCATCTATTTTCTTGAATAACCAGAACTCCTCTTCATTTCGAGTTGCAAGTACATTTATCTCCCTCTCGCTCGGCGCATTTGTTCCAAGCAAGTCGGTTCCTCGTCGTATAATCTCTCTCCAACATTTTTGGAAAGTCAGATTACGTAGAGACTTTTGTTATTTTGTTATCTTATTTTCTTAGTTTACACAGACAAGCTTCAGTTTCATGTAAATTTTCTGACAGGCTCTTACTCGCGAGATCCAGGCCGGTGACCCACCGGCTTAAACCGACAAATCCCCGCATATGAATTTTTTTTGGTGCAACAAAATGGTCCGCACTTGTAATTTTTTGGTCCGCACTTATAATTTTTTTAGGTAGTAACAGCTGAATTATTAGACATAACTACTGCTCCTTTAAATAAATAAATCAAATTTATATCAATTATCTACATGACTATTTCTCGTTAAAACATGATCGGATCATCCCTCGGAATCTTGAGCTCCCAAGGAAAATTACGATCAAGCCCCCAAACCGCTCGCCTGCGCAAGAGTTCGGCTGTTATTCCGAAAACACCCTTGACCCCTGTCCATTTGCGTCTACAAATAAACTTTATTATTATTATATTATATTATATATAAAATATATATAACTCTCTATTTCTCTCGTCTCTCTCCATTTCACCGTCTCCCGTTTCATCTTGCCGCCGGCTCCTCAAACCATCGAGTTGTTCCATGTCCCACTCGTAGCTTTCGACACCGCTCATACATCCGTTGGTTGGATCTGGTATACTCCGGCGGAAGGGCGGGGGCCGGAGGTCATATGGCGACGACGGCGACTCAGAGGGGGAAGTCCCAGACTCATCTTCTTCACCACGATTTCTCCTCTTCGCCTCTAAAGCCGTGGAAGAGAGAGCGTCTCCTCCGGTGCGAGATCGAAGGTGGCGAGCGAAGATCGGCGCGACCGGGTCCGGCGCAAGATAGCCGGCGTCCGCCCCGGGGGATCGGTGGTGGCATCGATGACGGTGGTCTGAGGGAGCTTCGTGAGAAGCTCCTAGGCCATCTCCGTGAGGCTGCGGACAAGATGAAACTCGAAATGCCACCCATCGGTCCTACAGCTCAGGCGATGGAGAGAGCTGGTGACCCGAAGCCGGAGCCAGGGCGTCCCTCCGTCGCCGTGGAGGCCGAGAGGCCTTGGAATCTGAGAACAAGGAGGAGCTCGGGAAGGACGGTGGTTGCGCCGACGGCCTTGCCCGCGAAGACGTCGGAGAGGACGGTGCGTCTGAGATCGGAGGCTTCGGAGAAGAAAGAGAAGAAGCAGAGATTCTCGGTATCGCTCACGCCCGAAGAGATCGAGGAGGACGTCTTCGCGCTCACGGGATCCCGTCCCCGTCGCCGGCCGAAGAAGCGGCCAAGGAGCGTCCAGTGGCAACTTGATGTAGGGCTTCTTCCATGCTTTCGATCTCTCCTCTTCATTTCCCTTCCCCTTCAATAACTCTCGTAATCATCTTCTCCTGCAGGCCGTCTTCCCGGGACTGTGGCTTTCGGAGATCACGCCGGAGTTGTACAAAGTCGCCGGATAGGCTTTTCCAGGCGAGTCTATTCTCACCACCGGTGTCTGTACCGCCCTGCCCCCACCTTTTCTTTTTAATGGAAAATTGGAATTAGAATGGCCGATTGTTGGTTTCCTTTTAAATGTAACCGTGTTTTTCGTATGCTTTGATCTGGAAAATGTAATTTGCTAGGAAATCTTTGTCAGATATATCATCTTCTATTCAAAAAAATTGTTATTATTATTATTATTATTACTATTATTACATTGGAATTGTTGTTTGTTCTTTGTTCGTTTATGCATCGGAGTAGACTTGAGATGAAAGTATAAATGATTCATTTCCGGGGTGCCGAATGATTTATGCTCCATGGAGAAATTTGTTGGCACGCTCGGCACATCATTTTCGTCGTGTGGAGAGCGTGATTTCTAATTAGAAATTAAAAATTACGAATGGAACTGAAAAGTAATTGATTCAACTAGTTTCGATAAATTTTTGACTGAAAACACGCTCTTCGCATGATGAGAAAGATCCGTGAAGTTTACCAAAAAATTGCTCAGCTAGGTGGACGTCTGCAGCCACACAGCCATCATCAGGCCGTCAACTAATATATTGTTTTTATTGCACCATACACCATCATATTAATCTTAATAATTATAATAATCAGAATCGTGTAATTTTAAAATAAAGTAAAATAAAATTAATTTATATAACATAAATTTAAATATAAGTAGAGGAAAATAAAAATATAATAAAAACAGATATAAGTTAAATTAGGATTTATGCACAGTACCTCCTCCCTCAATGTCTCACGAATAATCATATTTTACTGCACAAATTAGATAGAAGTTGAATAGTAACCCATTATTATGTGGATCGGGTCCCCTCCATTTGGGACCGAAAATGGAGGATCATTTGATGGTGATAATTTTTTGATTATAAAAAAATATATAAAAGTATAGAATTAATGATCACTAGTGAATTAATTTGGACCGTGAAATGATACTATTCATTTGGACTCAAATAGAGAGGATTTTGGTACTAATTATTGCCACCGCACCCTCACAGAAACGGTGCATGAATTTAAATTTTAATAATATATTAAACCAAATATAAAATCAAGTTTTACAAAAAATACTTTGTTGCGGGTCGCCCGACGCTCCTTGAACCGGTCGAGATTGGACCATCTTAGCTCGGGAGTGAGCCGAACGCCGCACACAGTTAAAGTATAGAACCGACTGTTAGAAGCTTGCTCGAAGCATCCGGAGGCACATCAAAGTGGAATGAACTCTCCGTTGCCCCTAGGGGGGTTTATATAAGCAAACCCAAATGGTAACGGGTGACGGATATCCCCGTATCCGTCCGTACCCATTATGTCTCCGACCCGTTATCTTTTATGCAAATATACATTTACAATCTTCTCCTATATTTGCGATAAATAACGTGTACATGTCAGAGTGCGAGAAAGCAGTAACTACCAAATTTCAAACTGAACACATTTCCTTAGAAAGAGAAACACACTATCAAACATAGTAGGAGTTTTGTTTAAAACAAACATCCAAATATAAGTGCAGTACTAAGGAAAAATATAAAATACATAGTAGTAATGGATAAAACGTATAATAATTCTACTCATCTAGTAGATCATCAACATCCATATCAAAGACCAATTTCTCTCCCTCAACTCCATCATAGCCTGTAAGGAATTTCATGAGTTAGAACTCTGTGAATTTATAAAACATATGCAGTAACGTTTAAAGTAAACTAGCTCTACCTGAATGAGCTTAGTACTTGTAGCAATGGTGAAGTAACACTGTCATCATCTCTATCTGGTCTAGCAGGAACCATCCTAGTGTTGATTTTGTAAATCAACCGTTGATATCTTACCCATTAGTGATCATTATGTACCTCATCATCAAATGTGGAATGATTTTGGCACAACAACGTTTACAACATTATCAGGTGTGGAATAATGTGCATATGATCATTAATGTTAGATTAACCGACTACAATGACTTTCTATTCCCAGTTGAATAATTTTTGAATCAACTTAAAATGAGAAAGATGCTTAGTTATCAAATGTGGAATAACAGACATCTAGCCATCTTGGATTTTCATCAAGAAATTATTTGGGGTTTTCAGTCTGTTATTAGTGCTTGAATGTTGTGACTATATATGTTCTCACTTTCAAAACATAAGCAACGGAGGAAAGTTTCATATTTCTATGAACTTTAGTCTCATCTCCCCCGATGTTTTTATTGTGAGAGCTCTATTCAGGTCTTTGGTCAAAGCGTCAGCAACATTATCTTTAGATCTCACATCAATCAGGGTCATAATCCTTTGACCTGTGAGTGAGGTCAACCAGGATTGTTTTAGTCTTAGGTGCCTTCTTTTGTCATTGAACAAATTATTTGTAGCAATCATTTTAGTAGCCTGATTGTCGCAGTAAACTGCAACATAACTCATTTTCAGGATCGTCAGGGGAATGTCCATCACCAAATCTCTTAACCACTCCGCTTCTTCTCCTGCTGTAGCTAGAGCGTAGAGTTCGAATTCCATAGAAGAGAGAGCAATACAAGATTGCCTCTTGGACTTCCAGGCTACAGCTGCTCCTCCTAGTGTGAATACGAACCCACTAGTGGACTTGCTGTCGTTTAATTCTGAGCACCATGATGCATCAGAATATCCTACAAGAACTGAAGGATGTCCAGAGTAGAATAAAACATACTTTTGGGTGTGCTTTAAGTACCTCATTAGCCTATCTAATGCGTTCCTGTATTTTTGGCCAGGATTACTGGTGAATCTGCATAACATGCCGACCGTAAAGGCTATGTCAGGTCTAGTGCAGACCATAGTATACATGAGACTGCCAATCAGTTTAGAGTAGTCTAACGGTCTAACTGTAGCTCCTCCATTGGGCTTTAGACAGTTAGTGTAGTCATATGCAGTCTCAAATGCTCTACTGTCACTATATCCCCACGTGTCCAACATGGACATGTGACATCACTTCATTTAAAAGTGATCTTGCTCCTTATTTTGTTATAAAATATGATCTAAATGAGAGAAAAATGTGTTAAATGAATAAAAATATTCGTTATTTATAATTCTGTCCAATGCTGATTTATGTTGATATTTTCCATTGTTTCTTGTTAGATTTATCGAAGGATCTGAATCTGTGGTAATCTGGGTCGCGCTATGCAGTTTTGCTGAATTTTGACAAAGGTATTGCAACACAAAAATTGGGGTGTTGCAACACATCTGCGAATTTTTAAATCCGAAATACAGATTTATAACTGCCGAAATTTTGAATTAAGGGATGCGTCCCTTCAATTTTGGGAGCAGTTAGTTTGGCCGAATTTGAGGCTGGAAAGAGAAGAAAGAGGGGGCTTTGGAAGTAGGTCTTGAAGTTTGAGTTTTGGAGAGAAGACGAGAGGGTTTCAACCACTTTGAAGGAAGGCTTCTTGGAGATGCACTGGTCGGCCATCAAGGGAGAAGAAACAACTGAATCGGATCCCTACATCGCTCAAATTTATCTAAGGATGGCTAGTAAGATCTTTCCGATTGTGTGGTTAAACATTTCCTCCATGAACTAATTTTTCAATGTCTTGTATGATGTGAGTACCGTGTTTGTTGTGATGAATTGATGCTAATTTCCTCTTCATGGTTGAATAATCTTCTTTCTTTATTGGATTTATGTTCATTATTGTGGATATTTTGAGCAAGTATTCTTCTTCTATTTAGCGTGACGAGATTCGAGAGAGGAGTTGCGCTAATCTAGGGTTGAATCCTCTTTTCTACGTGGCGAGATTTGAGAGAGGAGTCACGTATTTCTTAAATCACATTTCCATCTTTTTACTACGCTGCAAGATTCGAGAGCGGAGTGACGTAAGTATAGCGTAAGTTCCAATTTAGTTTCAAGAGAGAAAGAGATTTCTTCTTGGGCTAGCAACTGTGATTTTTGGCACTTTATGTTATTCTTTTTCGTCCTAAGTTAGAGATGACTAGGGGGATTTGGAATAGCCGGTATCGGAGATCGAGAGATGATGATATCCAATTAAAAATCGTTGTTGGAAAGGGATAAATCAATTCATGAGGATTATGTTTGAATTCTCATCATAATAGGCACGGGAAAACAAAATGCAAAACTATCTTTCCAAAAATCTGAAACCAAGGGTCTAGTAATAGCAATCAAATAGTTTTATTTTCTCGTTGTAGTCTAAAAATTAAACTCGAATTTCACCTTAGAGTTGTCACTGAATTTAGAGAAAAGATCAATCTAGTAATTGCAAGCACTAATTCACTCACTTCCTCGAGGGAATGATCACTTCTCACTCTTTATTACTTGGTCTGGCACGTACACTTGCGTAATACTATTTTCTGTGTATTAAGTTTTTGGCGCCGTTGTCGGGGAACGTGTCACTGTGTTAGTGTCTATTTTCTTGCAATATTGGTGAAATCTTAGTATTTAGAGATCAAATGTTTGTTTAATTATTTGACTATTTTTGTTATTTTCATTTAACCAATTGGAATTCTGCTTTGCGTATGTCCAGATATAGGCAAGTAAATTTATTGCGTTTGAATTTTGAAATCGAGCGCACGTGTAGACAAAATATGAGAGAATCTAGAACATTGAACAGTGCTCATCCTGTAATGGATGATAATTTGAATGATAATAATAATATGAACAATAACAATGAGGGCCAGGTTGACCAAAATGGTCAACCCGCTGCTCCACGAATGACATGCTACAATTATAACACACCTCTAAGGGGAGGTTTGCACTTTAGCATTGCCCGTCCGGCAATTGCTGCTAATAACTTTAAGATGGACTCACTAATTATGCAACAAGTTCAACACAACAAGTTTGTGGGTCTTAGTCATGAAGATGCAAACTCGCATTTGAGAACCTTCTTAGTTATATGCGACATGTTTAAGTTTAACGGGGCATCCGATGATGCAATTATGTTAAGACTATTTCCGTTTTCGTTAGAAGGAAGAACTAAAGATTGGTTAGACTCTTTACCTAATGATTGTATCACCACTTGGGAACAGTTAGTTGAGAAATTCTTGCATAAATACTTTTCTCCATCAAAAACCGCAAAGTTGATAAGGGATATAACCACATTCACACAAAATAACGGGAGACATTGTACGATTCTTGGGAGCGTTTTAAGGAGTTGTTAAGGAAATGTCCCCATCATAGGTTAGCCCAACATCAACAAGTCTCTGTGACATCACTTCATTTAAAAGTGATCTTGCTCCTTATTTTGTTATAAAATTTGATCTAAATGAGAGAAAAAGGCGTTAAATGATTAAAAATATTTGTTATTTATAATTATGTCAAATGTTGATTTATGTTGACATTTTCCATTGTTTCTTGTTAGATTTATCGAAGGATCTGAATCCGTGGTAATCTGGGTCGAGCTATGCAGTTTTGCTGAATTTTGACAAAGGTGTTGCAACACAAAAATCGGGGTGTTGCAACACATCTGCGAATTTTTAAATCCAAAATATAGATTTGTAACTGCTGAAATTTTGAATTAAGGGATGCGTCCCTTCAGTTTTGGGAGCAGTTAATTTGGCCGAATTTTTGGCTGGAAAGAGGAGAACGAGGGGGGCTTTGAGTAGTCGGTCTTGGAGTTAAGTTTTGGAGAGAAGAGGAGAGGGTTTCAGCCACTTTGAAGGAAGGGCTTCTTGGAGACGGATTGGTCGGCCATCAAGGGAGAAGAAACACCTGAATCGGATCCTTATAACGCTCAAATTTATCTAAGGATGGCTAGTAAGATCTCTCCGATTGTGTGGTTAAACATTTCCTCCATGAACTAATTTTTCAATGTCTTGTATGATGTGAGTACCGTGTTTGTTGTGATGAATTGATGTTAATTTTCTCTTCATGGTTGAATAATCTCCTTTCTTTATTGGATTTATGTTCATTATTGTGGATATTTTGAGCAAGTATTTTTATTCTATTTAGCGTGACGAGATTCGAGAGAGGAGTTGCGCTAATCTAGGGTTGAATCCTCTTTTCTACGTGACGAGATTCGAGAGAGGAGTCACGTATTTCTTAAATCAAATTTCCATCTTTTTACTACGCTGCAAGATTCGAGAGAGGCGTGACGTAAGTATAACATAAGTTCCAATTTAGTTTCAAGAGAGAAAGAGATTTCCTCTTGGGATAGTAACTGTGATTTTTGGCACTTTATGTTGTTCTTTTTCGTCCTAAGTTAGAGATGACTAGGGGATTTGGAATAACCGATATCGGAGATCAAATACTTCCTACCTCCTCTAGTGACAAAACTTTTGAAGTCACATATGTCGGAATGTATTAGTTCTAGGGGTGTTGTGCTCCTAGTAGCCGCACTAAAAGGTTTCCTAGTGATCTTAGTCTGAGCACACACTTCACATTTATCTGGTTTTCCTGTAGTGTCTAAAGCTATTTGGTGAGTTCTAGCAAATTAGAACTTTTCCCTATAGTTAACGTGCCCTAGTCTCTCATGTAGAGTCTTAGGGATAACTAAGTTTGTTTGAACTTATTGAACTAATTCGTTTGCTAGACTTAGTCTGTATATCCTATTTTGGACGTAGGCACATCCAAAATAGTGTGAGTTAACTGACAGTGTTACTCTACCGCTATAAAAATTAAATGACATACCAACATCATAAAGTAAGCTAATAGATACTAAGTTAGCAGCTAGTGAAGTAATAAACTTAATATTCTTTAAAGTTAAAGTTTTACCTGAGGATAGCAGTAGCGTCGCATTCCTCACCTTTAGAACATCAACTGTCTCACCGTTTGCAACGGTCACCGATTCTCTCGCATCAGTGAGTCCTGTCATCAGAGTAGAGTTGTTGCAAACGTGGCTCGTTGCCCCTGAGTCAAGGTACCACTAAGTACTGGGCTTCTTGTTTCCAACCATGGCGACAAAGTTGGATGGCTCAGTGAGTCTAACCATATGAGCTTGGTTGCCTATAACGGCCCAGTCCGGCTACATGGCACCGCTAACAAGGGATGCAGCCCGTGACACCCCAACGCCTCTATGAGCCTATTTCTCAGCTACAGTGCGTTGTTGATGGCGGGACTCGAACCCCCGCCACCCTTGATAAGGCGCCTTCAACATCCCTCATCACCAACTGAGCTGCAGGCAACCAAGGGGTGTCACGGGCTGCAGCCTTGTTAGCGGTGCCATGTAGCCGGACTGGGCCGTTACATTGCCTTCTTGTGGTGTTTTGCCCTTTTCCTTGCGAGGAAGCCGATAATCAGATGCACTGTGTCCCCACTTGTTGTAGTTAAAACATTCCCCTTATACTTTTTAATGTGTTTACTGGGGCCTGCAACCTAAGAGCTACTAGAGTTGGGGTTTGACTTCCTAGGGTTCGACACGCATTTAGAGTTTGAAATCATATTAGCAGCAACCTTCTGCTTGCTAACAACTTATAAAGCGTGTTGAATCTTGTTCTCGTCCTCAATGCATATAAAGCGCTTGAGTTCGTTTAGACCCACCTGCATCTTCTTGCGATACATTTCAGTTTTGAAATTGTACCACGTGGAAGACAATTTAAATACAATAGTGTCAGCAACAAAACTATATGGAAAAGAAATAGACTCACTATGTAAAGAATCGACTAGGTTTTCAAATTCTGATACCTGATGGAGAATGACTTTCTCCTCGTCAAAAGTGAAGGAGTGGAACTTGTCCACCAAGTGTTCCTTGGACAGATCCTCCTCTTGCATGAAGTGCTCCTCCTGTGTGTCTCAGATCTCCTTTGCTGACTTCATCTCATGTACGTCTTTGCCAGACTGGAGGACAGACAGTTCAACAGGTAATCACGACAGAAGTCCTCATTAGCAACCCACTGAGCTTCGTCATTAGTCTCGACGACCCCAACACGATCAGACTGAACGGTGTAGAACACGTTCATGTACTTCATCCCGAACTGAGTATTCAACTTCCAGTGGTTGAACTCAGTCGCCGTGAACTTCTCCAGCTTGATCATCCGAATGGGGGATGAGAAATTGTTCCCCTTCATCATTGTGCGTACGTCAAATGGAGATTTGGCCACAAAAAATAGGGAGGAACAAGGTTCCTGTTTGCTGTCGTCGGCACTGTCATCTAGCGGTAGTGACACTGGGATGTCGCTGTCGCTGTCGGCGGACGATAGCGGTAGGGCTGCACCATAATGAATTGGAACTGGAAGACGGCGACGGCGGGGTTCCTGACGGCGGAGGCTGGGGGGATCTGGATCTGGGAAGGAGCGGCGACGGCGGTGTGGCGGAACGCGTGCGCGACGACGGTTACAACCCGTGACGGTTACGACTCGCGGCGGTTATGAAACGCGGCGGCGGTTACAACCAGGAGGCGGTTACGAACTCGTCCAGGCGGAGCGGGCACGAAGGAGGCTTCTTCCGGGCGGCTGCAACAAGGTGAGGCAGCGACGGGCGGCGGCGGACGAGCCCTCTGGCAACGCCTTCGTGCGGGTAGGCGATAACCCCTTCGATCGGCAACAACGGCGCACGAGCACCCCTGCGGCAGCACGCACTCGAGATGGAGACTGCGACGAGTCGCGTTTGCAGGCGGTTGCAGGGCGGGCGGCTGTGGCGAGACCTCACAACGATGGCGTCGGGGAGCCCTGCTGGATTAGCGACCGGGCGATCCTTCCTCTTCAATAGAGGCGACAGGCCAGTCGGCGGCGAGAGCGACCGGCGACCAGGGCGGTGCGGACTGCTGCTGCGCACGGGAGCGAGGAAGGCGATCAGCGGAATGCACGAAGGTGAGCATTTGCTCCCTTGGGCGGCGTGCTAATGGGAGTGGGGAGAGCAAAACTCCTTAGGGCAACTAAGCCCGTGCGCCGTTGAAAGTGAGAACCTATATAGTCACAACATTCAAGCATCTAATAACAGACTGAAAACCACAAATAATTTCTTGATGAAAACCCATGATGGCTAGATGTCTGTAATTCCACATTTGATAATTAAGCATCTTTCTCATTGTAAGTTGATTCGAAACATCCGGTGGCACATCAAAGTGGAATGAACTCTCCGATGCCCCTAGGGGGTTTATATAGACAAACCCAAATGGTAACGGGTGATGGATATCCCTGTATCTATCCGTACCCGTTATGCCTCCGACCTGTTATCTTTTATGCAAATATACATTTACACCGACAACTGGCAAGACGACGTTTTAGCATGGAAAACCCGAAAAGGGTGAAAACCCATGTGGTCGGATCGGTACACGCCAAACTCCGCGGATCTTGGTGTGTTACTGGTGAAAGTAGAGAGCTCGAGGGCGACAGGTCGACTCTCGTTACAATTGTTGGAGAAGAGCGCGATGGTGACAGACCGCCGCTTGTGAGACTAAGCAAAAGAGGAGTCCTTGAGGATGACATGCCACCGCTCAAGAGACTAAGTAAAAGTAGAGTGTTTGGTGGTGAGGCCACCGCTCAAAAAAACCATGTAAAAAGTGGATGAAGCGAAGCGCTTGAGTTGGCCCCTTGGGAAGGAGAGATCTTCCGGCTGACTTTGAATGAGGTCTTCGAAGACGGAGGAGATCTTCAAGTCCTGAAAGAGATCTTCGAGAGCAGGAGAACTCTGAAGAATTCCTTCGAAGGAGCTCTCTTCGGGCTCGAAGATGAGATATCATCAAATGAGGGCATTGAGTTCATTTTATAGCTTTGAACATGCGCGGTCTGGTAATTTCGCCTTTGTAACCATTGTTGAATATTTCGTGTATGTCCGCACGTGTCGTGACTGACCCGATAAGGGCTCATGGGTTTCGTGTCATCCCTAGGGCATCGCTCTACACTGGAATTACTATAAATACCCATGCCAGATGTCTGATGAGGTATTGTAGAATACTTTGAGCGGAGCCGCCCCAAGATTCTCAAATGGAGGAGAGACAGTAATGTCTCATGCTGGGACTGCAGATCTGGTGCTACCTGCCATGCTACAAATGATAAAGGTCTTCTTACTGAGGTGACCGTGGTCAAGGACACTATGCAGAATTGCAATGGAGGAGAGACAGTAGTGTCTTATGCTAGGACTGCAGATCTGGTGCTCTCGTCAGGTAAAATTCTAACTCTAAAGCATGTTAGAGTAGTTTCTTCTTTAACCAAGAATTTAATCTCTATGAGTTTGTTAGATAAGGCTGGAATGTGTTTTACAACCCTAAATGGTAGAATAACCTTAACTGTTAATTCACACTACTTCGGTTGTGCATATCTAATAAATGGAATGTATAGACTTAGCTTAAACAATGACAGCATTCACCAAGTTAGTTCAAACTTAATTGATCCTAAGTTATTACACAATAGGCTAGGACATGTGAACTATAGGAAAATGCGTGATCTAGCTAAGAGTCACAACATCCCTTTAGATTTGTCTATTCAATTTGATAGGTGTGAGGTCTGTGCACAAACAAAGATCACCAGAAAACCTTTTAAGTCGGTTTCTAGGAGCACAAAACTTCTTGAGTTGATACATTCTGACCTCTGTGACTTCAGAAGTTATGTCACTAGAGGAGGAAAGAAGTATCTGATTACCTTCATAGACGATTATTCTAGATATTGTCATGTATACCCGTTGAAATCGAAAGATGAAACATTCGAGACATTTAAGATCTTCAAATCTAGAGTAGAAAATCAGTTGAATCTGAAAATTAAGAGATTTAGAAGTGATAGAGGAGGAGAGTACACCGCTACTGGGTTCAGAGAATTTTGTGCCTATGAGGGCATAATTCTTGAAACTACCGCTCCTTACTCACCTCAATCAAATGGTATTGCTGAGCGTAAGAATAGGACGTTAATAGAGATGTTGAACTCTATGTTACTTACAGCTGGTTTGCCAACCTCTTTCTGGGGAGAAGTAGTCATAACTGCAAATCGTATTCTAAATAGGGTGCCTCACTCTAAGCTCACTTCTACACCTTATGAGCTGTGGCACAGTCACTCTTGTCGATTTGATACTCTTAAGACTTGGGGTTGTATTGCCTATGTGAGAATACAAGATCTAAAGAGACCTAAGGTGGGACCTAGGACTACAACCTGTGTGTACCTAGGTAGTGCAGAGGACAGTGCAGCTGAAAGGTTTCTTGATCTATCCACTACCACAGTGATAGAGTCTAGAGATGCCGTCTTTTTTTAAAACAAGTTTATCAAAGATCAAGACTTTAATTTATCTGGGTCTACTGACTTGATTTCAGAATCTACGGTAGAACCTGAAGCTGGTCCCTCTGGCACTGCTCCAGAACCTTCTAAGGTTGAACCTTTTCCTGTTAGAGTATCTTCAAGAGAGAGAATCCCTAAGGACTTTGGTGAGAACTTTGTTACCTACCACTTAGAGGATGATCCATTTTCCTTCCAGGAAGCAATGAGATCGAGAGATTCGTTAATGTGGGCAGAAGCTATAGATGATGAAATGGACTCGCTGCTACAGAGCAACACTTGGCATCTAGCTGACCTACCTAAAGGTGCTAAAGTACTTGGATGCAAGTGGGTTTTGAAGAAGAAGATGAATAGTGAAGGGACAATAGCTAGATTCAAAGCACGTCTGGTAGCTAAGGGCTATAAGCAACAAGGGGGAATATACTACTTTGATGATTATTCACCTGTGTGTCACCTGTCAACTATAAGAATTCTCTTAGCTTTAGCGTCTATCGAGAACTTCATAGTCCATCAGATGGATGTAAAGGCAGCCTTCTTGAATGGAGAGCTAAATAAAGAAATCTATATGGCACAACCTGAAGGTTATGTCCAGAAAGATTTAAAGAATAAGGTGTGCAAATTGGATAAGTCAATCTATGGGCTCAAGCAAGCGCCTAAGATGTGGCACCTTAAATTTGACAAAGTGGTAAAGAGCTATGAGTTTCAATCCAGTTATTCTGATAAATGCCTTTATCATCGTTCTGTGTCGAATAAGACCGTCATCATATGTCTCTATGTGGATGATATGTTGATTTTGGGGTCGGATCTTTCTGCAATGAGTGATATAAAATCCACTCTAGCAAAAGAATTTGATATGAAGGACCTTGGTCCTGTAGAGACCCTTCTAGGTATGAAAGTTAGTAAAGATAAGCGTGGTTTTACCCTTAGTCAAGCTCATTACATTGAGCAACTACTTTCTACCTGGGGATATAAAGATGTAGGCCTGTAGAGACACCTTTTGATCACAATGTCAAATTGAGTCCAAATGTAGGGACCAGTGTTGATCAAGGAAAATATTCTAGTATAATCGGTAGTCTCATGTATGCCACAAGTTGTTCGAGACCAGACATTGCTTTCTCTGTTGGCATGCTGAGTCGTTTTACCAGTAATCCAAGTAAAGAGCATTGGAATGCCTTAGATAGACTGATGAAATATCTGAAAGGAACCAAAGATCATGCTCTGTGCTATACTTGTCACCCTCCTACAATGGATGGATTTTCTGATGCCTCACGGTGTTCAGAAATCAGTAACAGTAAGTCCACCAGTGGATACATATACACTTTGGGTGGAGCTGCTATAACCTGGAAATCCAAAAGACAGACTTGCATAGCTTTGTCGTCTATGGAAGCAGAATTGTTTGCCTTAGCTTCAGGTGGTGAAGAGGCAGATTGGATCAGAAATTTAATTCTGGATGTTCCCTTATCTAGATTACAAGTCAATTCATTGAACTTGTATTGTGATAATCAAGCAGCTGTCTAAGTCGTTAAAAATGCCCTCTACAACACTAAGAGGAGACATGTACGACTGAGACATGCTCTGTTGAATTATTTGAAGGAACAAGGAGTTATCACTTTAATTGATGTGCGATCGAAAGATAACTTAGCTGATCCACTGACGAAAGGAATGCCTAAAGATCGATTGATCAAAACAGTGGGGGAAATGAGACTAAAGGCGATTTAGTTCAGCCTTAGTTTAATGTTTTGATGTTTTTCAGATTTTCCTTTGTCATTTAGTAGCATATTGTGTCTCGCTGATGCTCGTGGTTGCTGATCTTGAATCTGGTGAGTTGTTTCATTCCAATTTTGATGCTTATAACTCAACCTAGATTCTCTTTCTTACCTGGGAAGAAAGTGTTATTCCAAATTTTGATAACACAATCCAACTGGGTTTGATTCTTCTTTTGTTAAATAGTATCATTCCAAATTCTGATGATATCTGTTTAACTTTAGGGGAACAGTGACCGTGACATTCCAAACTGAAACACAAACATAGCTGAGTTGAGTAGAAGTCCATAATATCGTCTCTTGTGAAATAGATAATGGATTCTAAACCTGGAACATAAATACTCTGTGTAGGTGTTCTCCTTGCTTAATCTTGTAGTACTAAGTTCATATAGTAGAACTAGATACTTGTAATTTTCAAATGTTTGAATTCATTTTGACATGAAATTCTCTGTTTGAAATTTACAGGAGATGGTGCAGATGGAGGAGCATTTGCTGACTGGGATCCTGATAAGGACGACCTACTGTACATCTGAGGATCATGACAATATCGAGTGCTATTTTTCCTTTTATGTTCTGTGGTTTCTTTTATCTCTGCTTAGAGTTGCTGTTTCCTGCTTACATGTTTTATTTTTGGACTATTATGCGTTGGTGACTAGTAGGCACTTTGATGTGCTGGACTATGTGCTACAGTTTTACCTTTATAGTTTGTGATGCTGCTTTGAATTTTATTCTGTTTCTTATGCCTGCATACAACTCTTCTTTATAGTCTAATATTGCTTTTAACATGTTTGTGAGACTAATGTGAATGATTCATATACGATTGAACATTGCTCAAACCACCTATATCGAAGTCGGGTCTACGGCGGACATAGGAGGAGATTGTTGAATATTTCGTGTATGTCCGCACGTGTCGTGACTGACCCGATAAGGGCTCGTGGGTTTCGTGTCATTCTAGGGCATCGCTCTACGCTGGAGGTACTATAAATACCCATGCCAGATGTCTGCACAGACACACACACACACACACACACACACACACACACACACACACACACACACACACACACACACACACACACACACACACACACACACACACACACACACACACACACACACACACACACACACACACACACACACACACACACACACACACACACACACACACACACACACACACACACACACACACACACACACACACACACACACACACACACACACGAGCAGCTTCGCACGGGAGAAGCCCGTGCTCGCTGACTCTTAGCGGGCTACGCCCGCATATGAGTATACATTTTATTCAATACATATACATATGAGTACTTAAAATGACCGTAAAAATATATGAATCAATATTCCTAATTTTATTTTGTAATAAAATGTAAATTTTTACCTAAAAATTTAATTTCTCTCTCCCTTTCTCTTCTCTCCCCCTCTCCCTCCTATTCTTAAATGTAGGTATAAGAGAGCTATAAAGATTCCCTCTCCCTCTCTCCCCCTCTCTCTTCTCTCTTTCTTTCTCTCTCTTCATTGGATGGCTGAGATCAAAAGCATGTCACATATTGGATGGTTAAGTTAATTCTACAACTCCAAACTACTTTCTTTAATAATGTAGTCAAATATATATAAGTGACAGTGCACTGGGGAGCCCTCGTCCCACGCGCGACAGTATCCCGATCACGATAATACCCCGGCCCGTTCTCATGACATGCTATGGGACGCACGTGCTTCGCACGACAACACTTCCGCAACTCACAACCCTCGAGTATGTAAAATTGAGCAACAACGACATAATGCTCTGGGAGGCTTCGAGCAACGAGAATGCCGTTGTGTGAAGTTCATTCGCCCGATACCAGGTAAGTACGTGTGGTAGCCAAGTACTATCGCGCAGGGTATTGAAGCTCCCCTTGCAGTGTCACTTGTATTATTTATACACAATTGTTATAATAAAATGTAATGAAAAAATATGTTAAAAATTTGAACAAATGATCGTTAAAGGTAATGTTTTTCTTACACGTATAGTATTAAAAATATATCAATTATATTAAATTAGAAAATTAAGAAATAAAAATAATTATTCTCAAGATATATAGTATAAATAATAAATAATTTATATTCAATTATTCATGTAACATATGTGATAATATATTAAAATAGTTTTAATATTTTAATTATATTATGATTGTATCTATATTATTCTCTTTCATTATATATATTATCATATCTTATTATAAACAATAGATATAGATTATGATTTTGCTGATAAATAGTATAAATAATATATCAATTATATAAAATTATTGCTTGTGATATAACGTATTAAATTAGTTTTAATTGTATATACACACGAGTTCACTTATGTGATGGGTTCACTAATTCATATATATATATATATATATATATATATATATATATATACACACACGAGCATCTTTGCACGGGCTACGCCCGTGCTCGATGCTCTTCGCTTCGACAGTATTCCAGCAGTGACAGTACCTCTGCCCAAACTCGCCCGCTCTAGGACGCTCAGTCAATTGATATTGCATAGGTAGCCCCCGTGTCCCGCGCGACAGTACCCCCGCCTCGACACTGCACCGACACGACGTCGCTCCTGCCCCTCGCGAACCTCCGTGCGTATGACGAAATCGAGATGGGGGACAAAATCGGGGGTTCGCGAGCGGCGGGAGAGTCGTCGTGTCGGTGCAGTGTCGAGGCGGGGGTACTGTCGCGCGGGACACGGGGGCTACCTATGCAATATCAATTGACTGAGCGTCCTAGAGCGGGCGAGTTTGGGCAGAGGTACTGTCACTGCTGGAGTACTGTCGAAGTGAAGAGCATCGAGCACGGGCGTAGCCCGTGCGAAGATGCTCGTATCCTAGAGAAGACAATGAATAAAAAGATCATGACATTAATTGTTATATTTACATGCTAATTATATCTCGTTTGAGTCAAAATTTATCAATTAGCTTCTATCAGATGCAATTATGAACCTTTTGTCGTGATGGCGACACTGATCATGAGGGGCGACAGTTGTCGTGAGGGGATATTTGTCGGATGGTGACATCTGTCGTGGGGGCGATATTTATCGTGTGAGGTGACATTACCCAGAGTTGTATGTTATTCCTTTTTATTATTTCCATTTTTATATCTCAAATTTTTAGTATGTTACTGTAAATTTATGCTCAAAAAATCAGTTACCGAGTCACAGCAAAAAAAAACATTACACCGTCTCTTGCTCAATTTTATTCTTTGCATCAGGTATTCGCAATGGTCTGTACAAAAATATCAAAGTAGCAAAAACAATTGATCATGATTCAAGTTGACATAAATGAAAAATATTTTTGAGCTTATTATTCTATATTATGGGCATATATAAGAGCGTGTAAATGATGAAGACACCAATAGACCATTTGAAACCATTACAAAGTACCTATCTTAAATATACATATAAAAATATCACAGAATTCAAGAGTGCTGTAGAATGTTGTCTTAAATATACAAACAGTGCACATAAATCCTTTTCAAGCTAATATTGTGATTGAACAAACAGTTGTCTGATGTTAGAGAGCAACTTGGAATACAGCCAACTAAAGGTGCCAATAGTGTTGTTGGATCTGCTGAGATAAGGAGGGATGCTTTAGTTGTGAAACATTAAGCTGCTAAATATGCGAGGAGTGATGATTAGCATGAACCTCATAACTCATGCCGCTACATCCATTCTTATATTCCGATGTTGATCGAACATGGCAGGAGGGTCATTAAATGCAATATTATCAGCATCGCTGCATTCTGCAAGCAAGGAAGACAATCATCAAAATTCTCAAGAAGTCGTGGAAATAATTAAAAAATGAAAATTAATATTTAACAGATTTCTCAATATGAGAATGTAAATATCCATGACTTCTATAGAGGCAAGTAAATGAAAACTGCCTCCCACCCATGAATTCTATAGAAGTAGGAAATCCAAGGAAAAATCATATACCATTGCAAATGTTTCGCGCACTTCTTTAGCTAAAGAGTTGTTATTATTTATGCAGACATTAAGATTTTATTCCAATCACACAGAAGAAAGGTATATAAACAGAAATATTTATTTCAGTAACAACTTGCTAAAAATCTAAAACTATGCAAATGCAGTAGAATATCAAGCAACATTCGAATTGGTTGGGAAATGCAAATATTTATACCAGTAATGCCTTGCTGAAAATTTGAAACTATGCGGGTGCAGGAGAATACCAAGCAACATTCCAATGGTTAAGCAAGCATACTGGAAGATTATAAGCAACCAGAAGTTGATGCAGCTTTAAATGCTTGTTCTTATTCTTCTCCTCATTCCTGAAGTTGTCATGGCTGCAGGAGAATCAGAGCATAGATCATATATGTTGAATACCATTATCTTCTTCTTCCTAGATTATTTCAAAGACTGTAGTGAGCATAAAGTAAACTGTAGATATAATGATGATTGATTAATGATTTTCTGGGGAATTAGTATAAGTGCTACTTTATGTATAAAAATGAACACAATAAAAATAAATAGAATTTTATAAAAAGGGGAAAATCTAATGCATACATCATCTATTGTTAGAATTCGTAACATGAGCTCCATAATTATAGTTATTCAAATTAAGGTAGAGGGCATAGAGAGAACATGTTTAGAACTGCAGCATTGAATTGCAAGTGCAGTTCTATTAAATTAAATACTCATTAAATAAATAACATGCTTAAAAAACATTTACCAATTTTATTATTTTGCTAGAATTGAACAACACATACAAATAAATTGTGCACACAAAAAAGGTGAAAAGGAGTAAATTAGAAAAATTGCATCATAGTATTTCCAACTATAAGTCCTCTACCAAACCCCAACTTCAAATCAAATTTGGGACTACTTTGTCACTAACATTGTAATCAGCAGTTGGGTGTAGGAAAGAAGGCTTTATGGTGAGAAAAAGGAAAAGAGAAATATATAATACTCATCTCATTTTGCTGAGAATGGAAATAATAAATTAAACTATTATTATCCAAATTTACCGAGCAAAAATGCCACGCCAAACGGATTAAAAATTCATGCACAATTGTTTTCATTTTGCAAAATCAAACTATTAGTATTTAGATCAAAGTATTATTATTTAGATCTTGGGAGAACATGCACTTCACAAACAATAAGCAAAATCTTATAAATCTGATTATGACATTGCTCCAATGAAAGTATTTGAAGGCTCCTCTAGCCAAAGCACCACCTGCTGCGGGTGGATCTTCAATGGAAATCGTATGTTAAATTTTCACCAAGAATGCAGGGAAAAAAGACAGTAGTGACATAAATTATGGGAGAAAAAAGAAGTATTTTTGCCTAGTTAAACCGATAATTTTAGGTGGGATGATAAGGTTTAATAGAAATGTTAAAATGATCATTTTAGGTTAGAGAATAAATTTGAAGAATGCAAATTTCAGCGTACCAAAATGGATCAAAATGAAATAAGAAAGCTCTGGTTTTCACCTGTTAAGGAAGAGGGATCTGTTTTATTATTGTGAGGCCAAATCAATTCAGAAATACCTGGAGAGAAACAAATATATTGTATGGAGTGTTCGGCTGCAGTGAAGCATACCAAAACAAATCAGAACGTGGAGATGGAGGATGAAATGAAGAACATAAATACCTTGGAGAGGAATGGATATGAGTTCGAAATATTTCTGATTGGATCTGTAAGCAGATATATTCAAAATGAGTTCGATATGAGAACAAAAATATGAGTTCAAAGTATTCAAGGGAGAAATACTGTGGAGATGGAAAATGATGGGGGAGAACAGGAATACCTTGGAAACTAAGGCTCCGTTTGGGGGGACTTATATTCTCTGGTCAAGCGGTTACACCGCATGAACCGGACGTTAATGACGCAGAGGTCGGCCTCATCATCAGTTTTAATTGCATCAATTTTGATCCTAAGAACTGTAAGTATATGGAATGATAGATTAGCTTTAAAAAATCTTAGTAATTTTTAACTTTAATAAAAATAGGAAAAACTAATATATACTAACCAAACTGCAAAATCTACATAGTCACGGGATTGTGAAGCCCAAGTACCAAGAGGGAAATGACTACAAAAAAGTGGCTGGGATAACCATGAGGTTTTCAAAATGAAAGTAGAACAATGAGAATTGAACCTAAAAAGAAGCTTGATATCTATACTATAGGAAATGAAAAAAGTTATTCAAGCAAATGTTGTAACCTCACGAATAAAAAAATCAGAACAGTATTAAAACATGAGGCTAGAGCTCACTGATGGGGGTGTTTTAATTTGCAGTATTAGTGAATGCTCACTTCTAGCACACAGGTCTTTAAATGCCCTTGGTACCGAACACATAAGGAAGCATGAGGCATTTGCTGCACCCATAAATCAGGTGAATGTTCGTGCAGTCATAAGATATCAGTCCAAGCAATATGTTTGAATGATGCACATAATATTTCAGAAACTGTAGCAACGGTAATTTTGCCAAAAACATAAAAACAATTTCCATAGATGAAGGGAAAAGTACCTAGCACCATAGATGAAGGGAAAAGTACTAACCGGAAAAGAACGTAATGAATAAATAAAACAATTTCATCAGCATAATCATGTACTGGAGCACTTACAGCTCGCGGATGTTTTGCTCTTTCATTCGGTGTTCTCTCTGGTTAGTTGAGGGAGATAGGAAGACAGAAGAGACTCAAATCTTCCATCTTCCTTCCAACAATAATGATACTCGCACGGGTTACCATGAGAAGCCTCTCCCCAGGCCATCCTCAATGCCCTAAACATAGTAGAGAAGAACTCCATCATTTTATTTGAAGTTGTCATTCTTCATCGCCTCACATTAAAGGAAAACAATCACAAACTTCTTTATAAACAGCCGCACGAAACAAAACAATATATTCCCATTTTTTTCAATTGAATGGCCATATATTCCCTTTTTTTCATAATTAGGATGTTCTTTCATTTTCCTAACTTCAAATTAACAAACATAATAAAAACTGAAGTGTTTTATTCGCTGCAACTATATATGCAGAGAAAAACAATTTGAACAATTTATGCTTTATTGATTCAGTGCAAGTATATGTGGCAAAGCATGGAGTAGGTAATGACAAACTTATAGCAGGATAGCAGAAAATGCAATCCAACATTTAAAGAAAACATTCCAATCCAAAGTAACCATTGGAAAACAAATCTACCAAATATTCACATCCAAGAATTTATAGCAGAGAAAGCTAGCAAAGATTCACATACGAAGTAACAACTGAAAGGAAAAAAAGTAGATGAGGGAATACTTGCTAGATTTTTCTTCCAATGGTTACTTTGGATTGGAATCTTTTCTTTAATATTTGGGTAGCATCTTCTGCTATCCTGCTATAAGTTTGTCATTACCTATTTTATGCTTTGCCATATATACTTGCAGTGAATAAATAAAGCATAAATTATTCAAATTGTTTTTCTCTATACAGATATTGAAATTATTAGGAGCCCTGTACACAAATTTAAACAAATTGAAACTATCGTGATCCCAAATAAAAAGCCTCAGATGACTTTACAATTAGTTGAGGGAGATAGGAAGACAGAAGAGACGCAAATCTTCCAGCCTCCTTCCAACAATAATGATACTCGTACGGGTTGCCATGAGAAACCTCTCCCCAGGCAGAATAAATTGATGGTGAATCTACAATTACCAGTTAATGTAATTGCATTCGTAAACCTGAATTGAATAAAAAAACATTTGAGTACACCTCATTTGAACAATTATGTATGCAACGAACATGCACAATCAAAAAGTGGACTTCAGGAAGAGCTATGAAGTGTGGGCAGGCTTTCGTGTAATAAACCTTGCTGTTTTGAAATGAAAAAAATATTTGCAAATTTCAGTAATTAAAAAGATTGTAAAATTTATAGAGAAGCAAGATGAAGAAGTTAAATGACATACCAGCGATTCCATGTTTGTGAAGGTGTGCATATATTTTTGACATGTCGTACGATTTCGGTATGAGAAAGCGTTGAGATCTGGCGAATTCCCGGAAGACGAAACTCCATTGTTCAACACCCGATAGGTGTCGAGGCACGGTAGGTATGATTAGTCGAATGCCGCGATAGTTACTTGTTGGCTTAGCCATTGTGTGCCATGATTTGGGTGGCAATTATTGTCCATCATGGCCTCTGTATACATCCTCAACTTCTGCTAGATCGCGTAAAGTATCAACAATGAATTCGAGAGGAGGGTTTCTAAAATGCACCGGCAAACCTGAAACAATTGTATATATATATAAATTGGCTAAGGACTCCACAACTGAAAAAATATGAATCCGCAACAATTATTTGCAATATAAACAAATGTTCTATAGAAAGATGAAAGTGCAGTGAGAGCATGTACCAGTGATTCCATGCCTGTAAAGTTGTTCATATAGATTTGAGAGGTCGGACAGCTTTGGTATGAGGGATCTTTTAGAACAAATATATGCACGGTAGACAAACATTTGTTGCTTGAGGTCTGCTACAACATATAAACTCACTATCAGCAGAACATATAGGAAAAAATTACAGTACATCATAAATTTTGAGGGAGGCATTGGTTGTAATATTGAGCAAGGGAATGATTGTAATGGTGCCTAGCTAGCTGATTTGAAATACATGACATGGCCTCGAGAGCTAGCGCGGCAAATAAATATTTTAATAGGCAACAAAATGAACAGAACAAAAGTGTGAGTGTAAAAAAAATAAAAGTGTGAAGCAGAGACTGAACCTGGAGTGCGATTTAGGAAATAAGTAATGTAAAGGCAACATGCTTTGTGGAAGGCCTAAGACAGTAAGTGATGGCGCAATATTCCAATCTGGGCATATTTTTTTTTGAACCCGCTGAAGTTACTGCCCCTGATGATTTTTTGCTGAAAGTAAACGTTGATGTCTAAGTCTGGTGATGAGACTGCGTAGCAAATCAAATATTTTCATGTATGAGCATATTAGCGTTATGTAAGTATAACCGGGAAACAATTTAGTAAGAGAGTATGGAGAGCACCTGCGAGTTGACCTTGGAAAGGAGGTCTTTGAAGACAACATTTTTTGTATAAATGCCAGGATGTCCAGCGAGGGTACCATTTTTGACCAGAACTTTTGTATTCGATGCAGTGACTCCTCTTGATAAAGCAACGTAAAGTTGGTCATGGGTGAAAACATGAGATGGCAAGTAAATGCCAACGTGCTTGATTGTTTGTCCTTGAGATTTGTTGATGGTTAGAGCAAAGCTTAAACGGACTGGAAATTGTTTGCGAGTTAGCTCAAAAGGCATTTTTAAATCTTGAGCATTTTTGAGCGGTATACGGGGAAGGAATACTGGTTTGCCTTTATGTTGTCCTGTAAGTATTTTTGCTTCAATAACATTTCTTGTAAATTGACGGCAGAGGAGTCTCGAACCATTGCAAAGACCGATTCTAGGATTTAAATTCCGCAGAAGCATAATGGGGGCTCCTTTTTTCAAAGATAGTCTATGCGGTGGAAGATTGCCTGGTGATATGCTATTTAGAAACTCTTGCGGGTATAAGTTATATCTGTTATCATCAACAGAATCAAAAGAATAATAGGTGACCTCGTCCCCGGGGAACATGTGGAGGCATTTTTCATTTAGTTGACCGACATCTTCATTTAAGGGTGTTAACAAAGCTCTGTCTTCCAAGTAATCAGAGTTATTCATGTGGAGTGTAATATCAGTAAATATGATGCTGATTAGTACATTGATTGAATGTACACCTTCCCATGGAATAATCATTGAATCAGGAATACGAATCATATCATCCTCGAATGTAGGCTCATCGCCATTTCCGACGCGAAGTAAAAAATTGGAGAAAATTTGATCAAATAGAGCACACATATTTTCAGTTAATGAAAGCAATTTTACAGCTGACCACAAAGGTGATTCAAATATGTTCGCATTAATAATTTCTGATTTTGTTCCATTAATTACGACAGGCGGAACTTGCCGAAAATCCCCTCCCATGATTACAACTTTGCCACCAAAAGGTCGGTTTACGCATAGAACATTACGCAACGATCGATCAACAGCCTCAAATACATGTTTATGTGACATCGGTGCCTCATCCCACAAAATAGCGGAGCATTGTTGCAAAAGATGCTGTATATCAGATTGCTTGCCAAATTTGCAAAATGAGCCAGATTCCAGAGGAATTGGAATTTTGAATTTCAAATGGGTTGTTCCTCCGCCTGGAAGAAGTGTTGCAGCAATTCCCGATGATGCTGTCACAAGCACAATATGACCATTTTGACGCAAATGCGCAAGCATAGATTTGTATAAAAATGTTTTGCCAGTGCAACCAGGCCCATCTATAAAGAAAATACCACTATGTCGCCACGTGATTGTTTCAACAATAGTACAGAAGGCATAACTTTGGCTGGGATTCAAAGATGAAATAGAGTTCAGATCCGTATATGAGATAGGTATTGAGAGCTCATCTTCAACTAAGCCAGAGAAGTTGGGCATATCTGTAAAAATGGGAGACATTTGAGGGATGTTAAATTATGTGATGCTTTTGTTATGTTGTTGTAGAGTGTAATCGAGCTCGTGAAGAAGCTTGTTCATGACATATAACTCGCTGATGAAAGCATTGGCAACAAAATCTTCAGTCATCGCGGTGAAATTGTCATTCCACAACTGTCTAACATTTGTAGGGTTGCAGTATAACAGAATTGTAGTAAACAAAGTCCGAAGTACTGCAGGCATTTGAAATTCTCTAGCCTCGCGCATGCAGTAATGCAAACAGTTGTCTCATTCCAATAGACCATAGTGTTCAGCAGCTTCTGAATGAAAAGTTGAACCAACTGTCAGAAGATGATCAAAAGATCTTGGGCCCCGAATGTGATTGAGAAGCATGCGCAAATAAAATCTTTCACCCTCGGAAGGATGTACAAAGTAAATTCGTCCAACAACTTTTTGCCGACGTCTTCGCACGTGCCAAGTTCTAGAAGTCAAATTCCATGTATAGTGTTTAGGAAAATCGATGTACAAATAATTGCGCGCTTCTTCCTGAACATCACAAATAGTGAAAAATTCGGTTAACATTGTCCTGGAATTCCGCTCATTCACTAGAACATTGTTCACTAAGTCAGTAGTGCGAAACTGAACTTGATGCTTATCAGACAAGTGTATCTGCAAACGGATAACCGAAGGATATGTCTGGTACATAGTAAATTTAAATATTTTCCAAAAAGCTTCTTGTGGACATATCCACCGCCCATTTACGTACTCAGATACTTTATTCTGATCCTGAAGAGGCTGAACTTGGAACGCAATGGCATCAGGGCCTTTGTGAATATATTTATATAAATATTTTATACTTTTAATACTGCTGCAAATCTCGACATTAATATGACAGTCGTACTTCAACAGAAGCCATGGGTTGTAAGGAACAACCCACCTATTGTCAATAACAAAATCTTGGGCACGCTGCAGCGTAAATGATCTTCCATTATCACGGCGTCGATAAATCGGGTAGGAGTCTGCTCCCTGTAGCGTATGCTCAGAAAATTTTTTTGGGTAACCCTTTTTGCAATCGCCGTGCTTCATGCAAGGGGCATGAGGGTTTACGTGTGCACACGGGCCATGAATCATATGACGCACAACATCGTTGTATAATTCGGGTTCATGTTCGACCTGAGGAAGCTCGGCTCTAACAATCTTATCATATTCATCCGGAGTATTCATTTTGTCATGCGCGTCGAAAATAATTAGCATATGAACATGCGGTAAACCTCTTTTTTGGAACTCGATTACGTGGACATGGCTAATTGTTCTACCAAGAACATGTTTATGGAAAATATCATGCTTTAGCTTTGCATATTTAGCGTGGAATATTCGAGCGACTAAATCAGGACGGTCCTGAGAGGTCTGCCCTGGATAAAGTGCCTCAGTGATTTCCGGCCAAGAAGAGTTGCACGTCATTGTTAAAAATATATCTGGTCTGTCATAACGCTGGACAACCGTCATTGCATCCTGATAACGTTGGTACATATCGCGAGGGCTTCCAATAAAAGATGATGGCAATATGACACGATGACCAACATTGGCTGCAAGAGAATGATATATTGTAAGAGTCTAGAGCAGTATGAGATCATAGAATCAAAAGCCTATATGGATCTACAGTGAACACACCTCCACTATTTTCTCCAGCATTAAGGCAGTCCTGCAAGCCGCTGTACAGTTCAGCACGGATATTTTTCTGGGTTTTTTAATCCAACGCAGTTTTTGAGTTTCAATCTTAATATAATTGTCAACTACGTATTGTTGCAGCAAACGACAACCGTGCAATGGCAAGGAAAAATCTGGTCGGCGATCCTGCAAGAGAACGAATATAAATAAAACATGGGCTGAGTGCAAAAAGCACAACATGCGCAATGTAATATTTATCTAGAAACCTGAAGTATGTATGAGTAATAGTCACAGCAGCTAACGCGACGATTATTGAATCCTTTATACTCAGCCAACCAACCATATGTCCCATATGGGTGGAGTAACGGATATTGAAGTGGATCATAATAACCAGTAAATTCTGGAATAGTAACTAATTCACCTTCGACCGTTTCGACAATTGTGTTGCGTTCATTGGATTCAAGATATTCTTCAGCGCCAACAATAATAGCAGCAACCTGTGATGCAGTTGGTAATATATATTGGTGCTGAGTAGCAGGTCTTTCCCTAATTACTAATCTGCATTTGTTAACATCATGCCGTTGTGCCAGCTGGCGGAACATTAACACAAAAGGATTACATGCGTTCAAAATTGTTGTTATTTTTTCAACCAGTTCACGGACCAGCTCTGTGCTTTCTTGTAGGCGGTGATCTATCTCATGTTCTGTATCATATATATATATAACTGTAGGTATCTAGGTCTTGCGTGAGGAGCAGGCAAAAGAGAACCAATTCGATGATATATTGCTCCATGAGCTCGAAATGTGTAAATGGCGTGTTGATCAGCTGCTAATGCCCTATCCAACTTAACACCCATAGAAGTAAAAGAAAGCACATGATTATATGAGCGAATATATCTCTTAAAATTGCGTCATTCATCAGAGTCACTGACAAACAGAGTGTAGAGCTCATTTGGAGCAGGTATAGCTTGAATCTGCACTCTTCCATTGTTGCAACACAGCGTAGAGGTTTCACCATCAAATAATCTAGCACGGCAACTATAACAAAAATGAGGTTGTTGTAGTTGTAGGTAAACAATTTGGCGAACTGAGTCTGATACACGGGCAATGTTGTGGTTTGTGGCACGGTGATTGCTATAAAGGATCTCATCATCAGAGATTTCGTCGTCTGTGCTTTCATGTTGGTGGACAGGATTTTGTGAGTTTCCTATGTAGATGAAAATAAGCATAAGAATAAAAAAAACAATCGGACATATTTCTATGCAGTGGTTTACCAAGAACATACCTTGCATGCATATGGGAGGAAGCAGACTTTGTTGTGGAAGCTCCATCGAATTTTCTTGCGTGTTTGAGGTTATCGTAAATGCAGGATTCGAATGTAATAAGTTTGAGGCAGTGCGAGTGGTTGTGGGGAAAGGGTAAGGTGTGGATGATTCTCCAATTTCAGGTGTTCTCAAAGCACGAAAGGACGTTGTGGATGGCAGTGTTGTCAGCGTATATCTGTGCACAATACCATTTTCGGCAAATCTCACTGTGGAAGAACACTAAGGCTAAGACGGTGTGCTAAGTAGTACTAACTGTATAAGATATATTAACTGTATAAGGCACGACAAAAGAATTTCGCACTCACCGCATGTCATGGTTGAGTGCCTGAGTTCATTGTCCGATTCCGACGCAAGTGCAGTAGTCTGGTGTTCGGGCGCAAGAGCGGGTTGTACTCCTGAGTTGCTATTTTCTAATTATTCACCTTGCTGCACAATGTCATTTTCGGTAAACCTAACTGCAGAAGAACACAAAGGTAATGATTGTAGCACTGAGATGTTATTTTGTAATTGCGTAAGATAGGACACAGAAGAATTGCGTACACACCACTTGTCATGTTTGAGTGCGCAGGCTCACTGATGAATGCCGACGCGGGTGCAGTAGTTTGGTGTTCAAGCGCAGTAGCAGATTGCACCACTGAGTTGTTATCTTGGAGTTGTTGGCTTTGTTGCAGTAATCGTGCGCAACGCCTTCGAGCAGCATTGCGCCAAATTTCTCTTTGGTGTGCTTGTTGCGCTTCAGTCATCTGAGCTCGCCTGGCTCTTTGACGGTCTCGATTATAAGTTCGCTGCACTTCACGCTGCTCTTCTGTCATGTGCGCTCTTCTTTGTTGTGCACGCTGCCGGTTAGAAGCCCGATGAGCAGCACGCTGCGTTTCTGACGCATACGCGTTTCTTGTTGATGTAAAAGTTTGATTATATATACGTTGTGCTGCGCGCTGCTCGTCTGTCATAGATGTTTCTCTAGTTCTTTTTCGAGAACGAAGATGAGATTGAACAGGCCCACGCACTTGTTCAACGATAGGCTCAATTTGCATTTTAAATACAGTGAACTAAACCAAAGAGGAGAAATCAAAAATAGAAAACAAAGCAGAGAGGAGAAATCAAATCCAAAATCATGCATGGAAAAGAAGTTTAAACTACGAAAAACAATCTTCCTAATTTTTCAAACAATTCAAACAATCACATGACCGTGTCTTCCTGAAGTTTAAACTGATGTCATAGAAGAATTATGAGTAGTAAAATTCTAACTTATGGCTTCCTGAATGAAGCAAGCCGTAGCCTCCTTGTTTTGTCTGAGCATGACCGTGTCTTTTTGCATATTCGTTTGGCGTAGCATTTTACCTAGGTTTTATCCGAAGGCACATTATATATGTCAAGGATCACAACTTCGATGAGGCACCTCGTGGCGAGATACAGATTCATGCAAACAGATGAAGAAAATGCAGTTTTTTTATTTAAAAAATGCAGCGTTTTCAGTACCAAAAATGTTTCCATCTGTTAAAATTGATCATAAATGATGTCACTGTTGATCGTTAGAGAATAAAAAGGGCTCAATATGATGTCACATGAAAATGGGTGTTGGGCAAGCAGAGATATATACAGTAGAGAGAGAAGCAGTATAAATAAGTTAAATAGCATTTCTATGTAATCCAAAAACAAAGCCTGTAGATCTAACTATATGGAATTCTAATATAGTCCATTTCAACTCCCAATTAGAAGCAGTGTAAATGAGTTAAATGGGTGTTGGGGACGTGCTGTTTCCTAACCACCAAACATTTTGCTCATATTGCAGATTTCAAAAAATCCCATGAGGATCATATTTTGAGTATTCTCCATTATAAAAAATCTATACATAGTTCCTTCCTTGCAAGCAAAGTTACTAAACTTTCGGTATCACTCACTTGACATATGAATCCCAAAAAGAGGCTACCCTAAAGATAAAAGTTATAAGTGTCCATCATGAGCTGTAGTTAGACGATAAATGAAAATAGAAAGATGATAAAAAATAAGCTACAGTTAGGCATTTATATTGTTTTGGCGTATGATCAACAAAACCTATCAACCCAAAATCTATGCAAAATCTTTGGCATAAAGATGATTGAAGCACATACACAGCTCTATCAATCCTTCAATGAATAAAAAGAAGATTTGTTAAGCACGCGTCATTAAAACATCAAATATTTGATATTAGCTAGTTATTTTTTTATAGCAACTAAGCATACTGCCTACTCCAAATATCAACACTCGTAAATGAAGTACGGATAGGCAGCCAGGAAGAAAATGCATTCACATATAAGGAACTTTTCTAAGTAATTCATTGAGGTAGAGGGGTTTTGACTTTTGAGGGGCATGGAGAGAATGATGCATTCACATCTAGAGAACTAAATCTAAGTAAATAATTTATATGTGAATGGTGTGATCTGAGGATTCTATATGAAGTAAAAAAAACACCATGAATCTCAGCATTTTCATTGAATCAAATATGAATAGAGCAAATAGGCTGAAGAACTTCAAAAATATAAGTTCAAAAAACAAATACACGTTGATTCCAACTAAAAAAATATAACAAAAGCAGGCTAACCAAATATCAAAGTGCTGAGGTTTGGCATCAGAATTTCAGCTAAATAAGTTAGATAATGATACATATTGCTTATATTTAAACAAACTCATAGCCTTAGCCTTCATTCAGCTGAGTTTAATTTACACTCAATAGATAAATTCGTTTCATGGTTAGGAAGTCAAACTCAACCATAAATATCACTTGATTGCTTCGGTGTTTTGCATCTCAACCAATTATTGTAAAATAAACTAACCATAAATATCTTTATGGAATAAATAATTAACTGCAGCTCACAACAAACTATAGATGCTTCAACGTTGTGAATGAGGGTCAAATCCGCCTACAATTCTCAACACGCTCACCAGCGAGACCACGAATTCCCAGGCTCAAGGGATCATCACCTGGCCGGCATGCTTCATTTTAAAGAAAATGCCGCTCAGATTCAAAATTCTAACATGATTTGCAGCTTTTGCATGAATAAATTTTTCAAGTTGCTCACTAAATTTATGTAAAATTATTTCTAAGTAAAAGTACGAACGGCCTTAATTGTGCTGCCATAGTATCATCCACATCCTCTCCTTTTGAAGCTCTCTTCTCACGAATAAGAAGAGAGCAAAAATGAAGCTGTACACGTGAAACCTTGACACCCAAAAAACTGTTGCATGCAGTTTATCAAAAATTACATTTTGATTGCATCTAACTCTTAAAATAATTAATATATACGTATTAAAAATTGAAGAGACTGTAATATCCTATAACACAGGTAGAAACACATTCAAATGAAGAATAAACTATAGATGCAGGAAATTCTAATATCATCATCTTTCTAATATTGAAATGAAGGGAATTTGAAGCCACTATGCCTATGATTATTATGGAATTAAGTCGTCGAGAAAAAGAAACATGCTAAACTGTTTCATCATCACCAGCAGCCTAAATGGAGCTTGGAATACTTTATGTTCTGAAAAATAATAATTCTAGATCCTGTTATTGGTTGCTACAAATTGAAATCATCATTTGCACCATTAGTATGACAGATTTGACTGATGTAAACTCTCACATAGAGAAAATTATGAGAAAAAAGAAATAAAATAGGTAGCCACAACTCAAAATTCGTGGAGATAATTTTGTTGTCTTTTGAACATTTTATCAAACAACTTGTGGGCATTTTATAAAAAAAAATTCTACTCAAGAGGAGAAGATGAAAGTGATTACCTTCAAGTAAGAATATGGATGAAAAAATTCATCGGGCTAACAACAGGAGTGCAGGGGAATTCACTGGAGAGTTGAAATCACATTTCTTTCCAGGGAGAAGAACACAGAGGCCGAACCTGTTGGAGGCGTAGTCAATTCGCTGAAGAAGATCTGGACCAAAAGAATGAATGCAGAGCTTGAAGTCCGAGAGGCTGACCCGCTAGGATCGATCTAGGGAAAATGGCGGACGGCGAGGAGAGCAAGCAGGCGAGATATTGGTGTTTGCGACCGACAGCGGAATTGCCTTTATTTGCGACCGACGGCAGACGGTTACTGTGCAAATCAAGAATACAATTGTTGCCATGGATATACTCGGACGCGGAGAAGAGGGGTCAATGGCATCGCCGGGAGCATTAGACCGCGAAGACTGAAACCCTGCGAGTGAGATCCGAAGCCCTCGAGTGAGAGACGACCGACGATCGAGTGGAACGGGAAGAAGACTCTCCGTGTTCACCGTTGCACCGAGGGTTGGGGACGTCGAGAGGAGGATAAACTGGGAAGCGGCGAGAAAGAATGAAGAGGGAGCTGCGAGGGAGGAGAAGCGACGCGTGGGTGCGGAATATGATCCCGTGTAGAGCGGCGCCGTCGAGGAGGAAGAGCAGTGCAACACGTGTACTGTTGACGGGATGACTGAAGAGGGCGAAGAGAAGCGAGCTGCGACGGACGCGGCATGTTTGCGACGGAAGGGGCATTTCGGGGATGGCCTTTCTTTTTCTGCGACGGAGATGAATATCTTTATAAGTATATAAGATATATTTATTACTCGAAAAATTATGTATCATTAGATGAAGTGTGAATGCATCGACTTCAAAAAATGGACCTCCATTTAAGAAGAGATATTTATGTATGTGTAACGCACATTGATCATAATAGATCAACACGCGGGAGCAAATATAGTCGTATGATATGTGATTTCAACGGTGTAGATTGCTTATGAAAATATATGTTCGTATTTGTGTAATACGGTCGTATTGAAAAGTGATCATATTTTAGATCAATCATGCGCGAAAATTCATGCTGGCGGAAATATACGGCGGGATCGTGGGTTGCACACGATGATCTAAGGTGCGTTACATGCGTCAACATTTTTTCCCATATGAGGTCGATCCCAAATGAAGAGAATACTGATCCAGGCACGGGCCTCCGTCCGTAGGTCTTATCCCCAATGGTGACAGTACCCTGTCCGCGACGACACCGGGCTTCGCCGCTATGCTGAGTGAATAGATGCGGGGCTTCGCCGCTATGCCGACTGAGCAGTCACGGATTCCACACCTATGCTGAATTGCGAACGTGAAGCTCGAATCTCGGCCTCTATGTTGAACAATAAGAAAGGCATCAATAGTCTAGGGTATAGATAAATAATTGAAACATGGTCGATCAGGAATTAAGATCAGGAATTAAGGTCTTAGGCTAATCTAGAAACTGCAATTCAACTTTAAAAAAACAGTTTAAAGAGAAGAGGGAAGCTAACCTATCGAGCAGCTTGTCTTCGCCGGCGAGGATGTGCCCGACGGCGAGGGATGAGTATTTCGACACGACGTACTGCGGCTGGCCGAGATGGGAGTCGATTCACGGGCTCCCCGCTACCGCCTCCGTCGCCTGCTGCCTTCGTCCACTACAACAAAACCGCTTTACGGCGACGTTTTTTTATGTCTTTAGTGACGATTTTTAAGCGTCGCGATAGTTTCGGTGACGTTTATAAAAACGTCACAAAATCGTCGTGATTGCGCATGTCGCCGTAGCCCTCTGCGACGCTTTCACAGAAAAGCGTCACGATTGATGATTATTTTATCATGACGCTTTTACATAAAAGCGTCACGATTGATGATAGGTTTATCGTGACATTTTTACAGAGAAAAGCATCACGATTGATGATTGTTTTATCGTGACACTTTTTAAAAAAAATGTCAAGATAGATAATTGATCTATTGTGACACTTTTTAAAAAAAGTGTCATGATAGATAATTGATCTATCGCGACACTTTCTAAAAAAACGTCGAGAAAAATATTAACTCTACCACTATATTTTTTTCTTTCGTTGTTAGAACTCTACAATAACATTTTTCAAAAAAATGTCACAACTTTTTTGCATTTTAAGCTCGCACACCAACCCACTTGAACATTCAAAACCAAGTAGAAATAGAACATAATCAAAATTATATTCACTCGAAACAACAAACTATATACATAATATTGAGACTTTCATTTCATATCACATTAATAGATAACAATTTAACAAAACAAATATTTCATTTAGATAATGGTGCACACTACATCACTAAATAAAACAAACCATCATTTGTTATCATATTGCAGGATGTTCTTTCCAACTTTCTTCTAATATATCAAAGTCTACCAAAATACATACTAGACATCACAGACTACAAAAGAAGATACATATAAATCAACTTAAACATCAAAATGATCTTCATGGTCCGTTGTCATCATATCACAGCTCCTCTTTTATCTCACCAACATTGAGATCTTTCTGCACAAAATAAACAAATATATAAATATAATACATCAAGATAAGTATATAATTAATAAGTTATAGACGTTTTAATTTTATGTTAGAAGTAGGTAAGAGCATCTAGACATATAACAAAACAATAAATAAGTGACAACACGGGCATGTCAAGATACCGATTTATTGGTTCATGGCAGAAGGGTGATGTGAGGGAGGATGTAGTAGTGCCCGAGAAATCATATTTTCTGTGTAACCATTTCGATGGAATAAAACACCAAAAATTTACTGATAACATAACCCTACAAAGAAACATTCACGAATGAATTATTGAATACCTTGGTGTCTTCCTATTTAGTGAATTTTTCAACTCGTTGGGCAAATGACAGATCCATCAGCTGAATTATACCTCACCCCATTGTCTGTGAAGCATCAGAGAACAAAAAAAATCAGTGAGGATCTTCCACACTAAAATTCAACAATATCTGTGAGCCAACATAAAATTCAATCATATCACACACGTGCATTGTTGTAGGTAAATTCATTTTTCTGCAAAACATGTAGATAAAATCATACCAAGTGTGACATCGATTGTGTTCAGGAAATACCAAAAGAATCTGGCCAAGTGAGGCTTGATATAAAAATCTAGGATTCATAGATCACATTCCTGGTGCAAAGATTCAGTATTATGAATAAAACATACTAATTCAATTAGCAAAAAAGAATCCATATTAGAAATAGAGCAAGATTATCTAATCCATACAGCAAATGTTTTCCATTCCAAATGAAAAGTCCTTTCGCATAACTAAATGAGAATTAAATTAACAAATAATCATTTTATAAATACGCATGGTTTAAATAAGAAAGTAATCAAAACTGAGTTTTTTTCCAATTGGGTCGAAGGAGATTATGCATTAAAAGCACCTAGCGGCAGAAATAAGTTCAAAAATATGCACAGATTTCTCGAGATTTCTAAATCTGCCCAGATTTCTCGAGAAATCTGGGCATACTTCTGCCCAGATTTCTGGGCAGCACTTCTGCCCAGATTTCTCGAGAAATCTGGGCGGCACTTCTGCCCAGATTTCTCGAGAAATCTGGGCGTACTTCAGCCCAGATTTCTCGAGAAATCTGGGCGTACTTCTGCCCAGATTTCTCGAGAAATCTGGGCAGATTTCTGCTTGAGAAATCTGGGCAGAGTACTTTTAACAATTATTTGTACTACGACAAGACAAAAATGGCCGCCAATAGAGGGAGATAGGAGGCAGATAGAGAAACTCAGAAAAGGAACAGAAAGAGTAAATTTTTTTAATATTAGGATTTTAATTCTCTTTTTAGAGATACACTGTGCGCTATACTCTAGTATTAATCAAATGAAACGTGCATTCTATACCCATTAAGCCCATCAATTTTGAAAATAACATTTATGTTGTAGAACAATTATAAGCTGAAAAATATGTAGATTAGATTACATGATTTCAGTTGGTTGCAAAATTCTGCAGGAATCTGGCTTTTCATTTTGTTAAATTTAATTTTATGAGAAGTTATGTATCTAATCTAAAAATAATCAGCTATAGATGTAGCAGCTCATGGTCTGTATTAAGTGCACGGATACATTAGCTCCTTGAAGCATACAAACCTTCTAAAACTAATAATTATGAATAATACTAAACTCCTCAAATTAAGTCATGCTTAGAAAAGAAACAATTGTTTTTTTTCATTACAAAACTTCTAAAACATCTTATGATCTATGCATCCAGCCTAAAACCAACTAATTATATGTGGATGGCTGAAAATTTACAGCGAGTCCACAAAGCTATAGAAGTTATCAGATGTGGTATTATATTCTCAACATTATTTACTATTGAATATTTGAATTTCCAGGGATTTTAATTGATAAATGATTGCTAAACTAAATGTTCATACTCGATGAACGAGTTACCTAAGTATTTCATTTTTTATATGATTTCTTTAATGATTCAAATTGTAAGGCATTATTTTACTGCAAAATAATATAACTTTCAAACTCTACAAACGTCAAGATCTTTTGAATTTGATGCCGGCTTCTCTGGATGTAAGAGTCAATGAAAGCTCGGGACGAAAAGAGTCAATGAAAGGCCAGACAGGATGGTTTACAACTAAGGGTCTGTTTGGAGACCCTCCCACTGGACGCACAACGCAACACTCGGCTGAAGCTCAGATCTCCAGCTTGGAACGACGCGCGTATTTGACCGGACAGAACACAAACGCATCACACTATACCTGCCATTTGTCTAGAAAATACTCGGATCACTCTCCCCTCATGATTAATCAATCTCCCGGGACCCCAGTTAAACTGCAAATCTTCATTCAGATTTCAAAATATGTTGTGTAAGAGCAACTCCTTTCCCTAACTTGTTCAGGATCATTGGCACAAGTTGGAGCATGGTTGCAACCCTCTCATTAAACTGGAATACAGGCTCAAGAACATGAAAGATATTCTAAGAGATAGGAATTTATCTACCATTGGAAACATACATCATAAAGCCAAGATATCTGCCTTCAATTCAGCCTTAGCAGAAGAGATTTAAGAATTAAATCCCAATACACACAAGATCAAAGACAAGGAGAACAATCTACTCCATGATCAGGACCTCATAAAAGTTGTTGTTCCCTTCCACTTGAGAATATTGCCAAGATCATTCCCAAAACTCTTACCTCACACCAAAGCCAGGCTCTAACTGCTCCCCGAACGGAGGAAGACGCACGTGCTATTGTCTTTCTTTTCCTAAAAATAGCTCACACATGCTCCTGATGGTTTAAATGGTTGTTTCTTACAAGCGTGTTGGGATATCATCAAGTTAGACGTGATTGAGGCTCAGTTTGGCACGGTGGTGACGGTTATGAACGCGGTGGTTATGAACCATCGTTCGTGAACGCCAGACCTCACCTAAGGAACTTCATCCACTTTTATGTTTAAAATTAGTTTTCTTTTCTTGGTGGTGGTCGTAATCGTTGCCATGCCAAGCATACATTATATGATGGTGATGTTTTTGTCCAAACACATCGGAGCAAAAATATCACGCCAAACGGAGCCTGAAGATGTTTCTGACTTCCTTAGCGGTTGCTATTTAAATTATTTCTATACCTCTACAATATCGCTCTCATCCACAAAATTCCCAACCCTTCCTCTTTCATCTATTTTAGACATATCAGCCTATGTAGTTTACACTTAAAAATCATCCCCAAACTCAATGCATGTTGCTACTTCCCTTTTGCATCACTCATGAGCAAGGTGCCTTCGTCCATGATATCAATAAAACTACTAGAGGTGGGAACATGATTATGAAACTGGATAGGGAAAAGGCTTTTGATAAAGTGAGTTGGCCATTTCTTTTCGCTGTTTTGGAGAGTTGTCCTAGGATTAATTATATTTTATTCCTTAAGTAGCTTTTTTAAAGAAAAGCTGCTCCAAAAAATAATATACTATATATTACTAGTGAGTATAAAACTTTAAATAATACTTCTTCGCTAAATATTAAAGTAATTTTATGGGGAGTAAAATGGGTTATAAAGAAGCTAGACATTATGATACCATCAGCTAAAACATTGATCGGAGCTTATAAATTTGAAATGGATTAATTTGAACATATTTCAATACTAGCATAGTTGATTACTTGACCGGAGCTTATAAATTCAATTGAATCTCAAAAATAAATAGAAGAAAAGAGAAGTCAAACCTTGATTCGGATTGAGATTTGTAGTAGGAGATGGTGTTATGGTGTTGTTAGGGGTAGACTCATCTTGATTTGATCTTTGAATAGAAGCCATCATTCTTAAGAACTGCATACATAATAAATATTTACAAAACTATTGTAATTAAATTAAGCATTACTAACAAGATTTAAACACAAAATTATTACTTGTTCTGGTGATAGATGTATCCCTTGTCCCACTGATATTCCAGATGAATCTTCCCTAGAATCTGGCTGTGACCTGGCATCCACAAGACGATCTATGGTTTTTTGCATAATTGACATTTGTAGTTTCAATTGTTCAATCTCCCGCAACTCTTCTGGATTTGTATGTCTTAAACTAGTTGTTCTTGAGCGGCGTGATAGATCCGGATATATCTGAATTGCAGTGACACCCATTCCCATACCACGACATCGACCATAGTATTCCGGTCCAAATGTAGACCTAGAAAATAAATAAAAATATATTATACAATACTCTAAATTGAAATAACGTGTTATAAAATATTTTTTTACCTAAAAGCAGCTTCATGAATTTCATTTATTGGTGTATCAGGAGGATGTTGCGATATTTGTTCATCTATAGCCTTGTCCAATGCAACCTAGCACAAAATACATAAATGAAATATTCAACAAACTTTGGATATTATTTAAATGGTTAAATAATTTAGCTAAAGAATGAAACACTTACTTTTTTTGATATTGCCTCTTCATTCACCAAGGTTTTACCATTTTTCTTGCTTGTGCGACTATCTACGAATAAGTCAATGCGAGTTGGCTCTCTGCCCAATTCAATTTCCTTATAAAAAATAAATCGTTTAGCTTTATGTAATAAAGTAAGAAATAATAAAGAATACATCTATATATATAGGAGTCTGTTGTACCAAATCTTTCTTTCGATTAGCAAGACTCATCCGTCCAAGAGTATGTGCACCGAGATTTTTTTGCCGACAAGCTTTATTTCTTTCACTTATACTCTATCACATCATAAAAGTCATTCTCAAAAGTTTAATATGTAAAAAATTTAAACAAAAAATTGGAAGAACAAAAAAATAGAGATTGATACAATACCTTTCCTTTTGGAGAATACCAATATGTCACAATGTCAACAAATTGGCTCTCTGGCATATCTGTCGGACCACCTCGTGCAATAAGTGCTTCTGGAGTGCCTAATGGGTCGTAATATTGTTTTTTAAAAGTCGACTTCCAATTTCTAAAACTTTCTCTAAGAAGTTCCGTGATAATCTTCTTGTCGGTCTCAAAAACGAGAAATCTTTGCTACATGAATAAAGCATAAAGCTTATAAATAATTGCTACTATATTCAATGAATCATGATTTTTATTTATGTACACTCACCTTAACCATACTCCATGCAGTTTCCTTGCTATATCGGGACACATGCGTCCAAGATAGAGGGGTCATTGGAAATAATGATGTATTTCGTGCAAGTGTCCCTAAGAATGATGAAAGTTGAGGTGCTCCACTTCCAACAAATTGTCCATGTTTATTTCGCTCCAATAAAATAACTTTATCTGATGGCATAAGATGAATATCCTTACATGTCGTTGCTCCTCGCAACTTTTTACTTCTATTTGTACCTACGTGCACAAAAACTTAAATTATTCTACTTGTATTTAAAGCAAATCATATAAGAAAACATGCATTATTTACCTGAAGTTTCTAGGACTTCCTCAGTATGATTTACAACTTCTTGCTCATTATGTTGATCCTCATCAGAACTTACATCTGTAGAAAAATAATGCATAGTTGTTGGATCATGTAGTGATTCCTTGTGGGCATTTGAAGTGCACACATGAGGGCCACCACCAACATCTTTATGTTGATCTTTAGATAAAGTGTCATCCCTTGAAACAAATAGTTTTCTTGGAGCAAATGTTCTTTTAGAAGCCATCCACTGGATTCACGACCGCCACAACCATGCCAAACGGACCCTAAATTTTAAAATTCAAGTTCCAGATACCACAAGGAATAATTTTAGCATTCAAATTATAAAACATATAAATTATGCTATGATTATAAAGGTCAGGATATGAAAAATATTAATTGCATCTGTTCTCTAAAACATTTCAATACATATCCAAACTATTACATAGCTATTGTCTTGCACAATATTTTAGCATACATGGATTATAGCAGTTCAATATGGTACATCCTATAACAATAAATGAGATGAGCCATGTGCTCTTGGGTGGCAGATTCTATGTTCATGAGAGTAAATACCATGTAAAAACTGTGGCAATAGTAAAATAAGTAATGAATCTTGTTTTTAATTATTGTTCCGCAATTATCTTGAAAAAAACAATAATGGGAAAAAACTAGGCAGAGTTCTGCCCAGATTTCTCAACATTTCTGGGCAGAGTTCTCGAGAAATCTGGGCAGAGTTCTGCCCAGATTTCTCAACATTTCTGGGCAGAACTCTGCCCAGAAATTTCGAGAAATCTGGGCGTACTTCTGTCCAGATTTCTCGAGAAATTTGGGCGTACTTCTGCCCAGATTTCTCGAGAAATCTGGGCAGAACTCTGCCCAGAAATGTCGAGAAATCTGGGCAGAGTTCTGCCCAGATTTCTCGAGAAATCTGGGCAGAAGTTCTGCCCAGAAATGTCGAGAAATCTGGGCAGATTTCTCGAGAAATCTGGGCGTACTTTTCTCGAGAAATCTGGGCAGAACTCTTCCCAGAAATGTCGAGAAATCTGGGCAGAACTCTGCCCAGAAATGTCGAGAAATCTGGGCAGATTTCTGCCCAGATTTCTCGAGAAATCTGGGCGTACTTCTGCCCAGATTTCTCGAGAAATCTGGGCGTACTTCTGCCCAGATTTCTCAAGAAATCTGGGCAGAACTCTGCCCAGAAATGTCGAGAAATCTGGGCAGAGTTCTAGTCATATGCAACCCATCTTCTCATAGCCTGATCTCCCTTGACTAGGCCAGCATCCCTTTCTATCCATGTATGGTACAAAGGTCTGCCTATCCAATCCAAGTATGGCCAAAATTCAGATAAAGCATATTTCTCTCAGCTTGAAGTTGGATCGAAATAAAAGAATAATTACTTCTTCCTATATATGAATGATGGATATAAGTTAATAAATAAATAGTTAAACATCTTGAGTTCCAAAACATTAGGAAGTGTTACATTTTTTGCAAGTATGGTCTAGTTATAATACCTCCATCTCACCGAGCCTACACCCAGCATTTGAAGTTATATTTCTCTTTCCACAACTCTAGGCTCAACATCTGTTCTAACCATCTCGATGCCTTCATCATCTTGATATGCATTTTGAATATTTTGTATATCATTACTAACACATTGAATGAAGTTTTCATGATCATCAACACTTGTAGCTTCGATATCTCCCATTTCGTACTCATCCCGTGGTACCATCCTGATGACCAATTCCCAATTTGTTTGTGTAGGATCACGAATATAATATACCATTCTTGCTTGAGAAGGAAAAATGTATGGGTCGTGTTCAAGTGCTGCTCCTGTATGTATTAAGTTTGTGAAATTAACCAATGTGAACCCATAAAAATCTTTCTTCACACCTACATTTTTTGTAGGATTCACCCAATCACATTTAAAAAGCATCACTTTTGCAAAGTCAAAGTAATCCAATTCTATGATCTCAGTTATCCTGCCAAAATAATTGATATCATCTTGAGATTCGTCATGGTTTGACATAACTTCAACTCCACTATTTTGCGTCCTCTTATGAATCTAACTTGCTACAGTTCGAAATGAAAACCCATTTATGTTATATCCTTTATAGCTACGAACAATCGAGTTTGGTCCGAGAGCCAATTGTCGTAATTGAGGGTCATCAACAATCGCGCCATCACGATCAACCTGTTAAGATCAAATGAAAATAATTCATTTCATTGACAGTGTTCATTTGTAAATCTAGATACGAGCACTAGTGTGCAAAAATGATGTTTCTTACTCTTTGCCTAAACCATTCTGAAAATTCTTTATGAAGTAGATTTTCCAAGCGCTCCACGTCAATATGTAGGGATTGACAACGACTCTTCAATTCTTCTCGGAGTTCACTATTAAAAAATTTATTAATTAGTGTACATTTTAATAATAATTAACTTGAGTAGAAATAATTTTGAAGTTTATTGAAACTCACCTTCGAAAAACTTCAAGCTCAACACAGTTGAATAAAATATATCGATGAGCTTGCAGAAGACTAACTGGATCAAGTGCCTTCAAGACGACACCTCTTATTGCACTCCCAACTTGTGGAAGCATCCTAAATGTGGGGACTGGAGATGTGGAATTTGCACTATTACGACTTGGTCGATTAAATCGAGTCTCAATCCCTTCTAAGAATCGAGAACAAAATGTTAAAGTCTCCTCTGCTATATAACCCTCTGCTATAGATCCTTCTGGTTTTGCTTTATTTCGTACATATTTTTTATAATGTCCAAGTTCCCTCTCGATAGGATACATCCATCTAAATTGTACCGGGCCACCCAAGATAGCTTCTTGTGAAAGATGAACCATAAGATGAATCATTACAGTGAAGAATGAAGGGGGGAAAATTAATTCGAGATGACATAAAGCCAAGATAATGCGATCTTCAATCTTTAACAAATCAGAAACATTTAGTCTTTTTGAACATAATTCTCTAAAGAACATGGAAACCTCCATCAATGGTGACACTATATGCCTTGATAACACTGATCGTAGACCAATCGACGATAATTGTTGCATTATAATGTGATTATCATGGCTCTTTAAACCTTGTATTCTGCATTGTTTCAGTTTAACACAACGTGATATGTTGGAGGCATATCCATCAGGAACTCGTAATGACTTTATCATTCCTAAAAAAGTATCTTTCTCTGTCTTACTCATGGTGAAGCAAGCTGGAGGAATAATCTCAGTGCCATCATCTCTTTCTTGGAGCCATAGATGTTTTAGAATCCCGAGATCCTTGCAATCCCTTCTGGCACGCACATTATCCTTGGATTTGATCGGGTCACCTAATATAGTGTTCAAAATATTATCGCACACATTTTTTTCTATATGCATTGTATCAAGACAGTGGCGGAGTAAATTTGTCTTCCAATAAGGAAGATCAAAAAATATACTTCTTTTTTTCCAATACTTAGTAGGTCCTCCCAACTGATTTGTTCTACCAAATACAACTTGAAGATTTTGTGTTGCCTCGGATACTCTTCGTCTATTAGGAGGTTTTTTACAACCAATACGTACTTCATGACGACCAAACTTTCTTGCTTTTCGATATGGATGATCAACTGGTAGGAATCGACGGTGAGCCTGGTAAACTGTTTTTTGACTATTCTTTAGCCAACATGATTGAGTGTCCAACCCGCATGATGGGCATCCAAGTTTGGAATGTGTGTTCCATCCTGATAGATTACCAAGTGCCGGAAAATCACTAATAGTCCATAAAAGTGCAGCATGTAGTGTAAATTTTTTCCCATCTGAAGCATCAAACACTTCTACCCCCACATGCCATAACTCATTCAACTCTTTTACTAATGGTTGTAGATACACATCAATGTTATTTCCTGACATTTTCGGTCCAGGTATCAAACCCGACATGATGATAGATCTTTTTTTCATGCACTCCCAAGGTGGCACATTATATATCACTAGCATAATTGGCCATGTGCTATGTGTACTGCTAAGATCACCAAATGGATTGAATCCATCGGTAGCAAGTCCTAAACGAATATTGCGAGGATCGCTTGAAAACTCTTTATGGCGTTGATCAAAATCTTTCCATGCCAAGCCATCTCTAGGGTGATGCATGAAACTGTCGTGATTAAGCTCTTTGGCGTGCCACTGCATCATCTCGACAGTTTGCTTGCAAAGAAATAGTCTCTCCAAACGTTCTTTTAATGGAAAATATCGAAATACTTTTTTGGCAGTCTTTCTCATGCTGATCATATCTTGTTGCTTACGTTTTCTCGGTTGATGTGTCAATTGATCGTCTTGTACTTCAACCCATCGTGATTGCCCGCATATATGACAAGCATTATCATTTTTGTGTACGTCCCAAAATAATGAACAATCATTTTCACATGCATCAATCTTAATATATTTGTGACCCAATTTAGATGTGATTTTCTTGGCCTCATGATAATTAGCTGGCACTGATTCATATCCGCCTGGAATTGCACATTGTAGAACTTTCAATAACATATCAAAATGTATATTACTCCAATTTCCAAGTGTCTTGATATGAAGGAGATTCAATAAGAAAGATAGTTTAGTGTACTCTTGACATCCTTCCCACAATGACTTATTTTCCTCTAAGAGAGATGTGTATAGATTATTTGCATCTGCATTAATTGGAGCTTGAGGATTCTCAAAATATGTGTCTACACCGATACCATCATAGGGTAATTCTTGTTCATGCAAGCTCTCATTGTTTGTTAAATTAGGAATAACGGCATGTAGAAGTTCATTCATCAGATCACTCGAGTTGTTATCATGGATCAGAGGTTCCATAAAAGGAAAATTATTATTTTGTAAGACTCCGCTGTTAGCTAGACGTCCATCATGGTAAATCCAATTTGTGTAGTTCTCCATAATACCAGTCCACACAAGATGCCCCTCTACCTCATCCCTATCCCACTTCTTTAGATTTACGCACTTTTTACAAGTACATGGGCACTTCTCACCAATTGGTGTATATGAATAGACTGAATCTAGCAGATATTTCACGCCATCTAAATAAGCCTTTGAATGACGTAACTCTCTCATCCAACTTGTGTCCATTGTTAATAATGAATCTGATTGGTGCCTACATAAGAGAACAACAAAATGATTAAAGATTATTCTTCAATTCTCAAAATCTTTACTAGTCCACTTCAATCTCCAAGAGGTAGGAGAAAATTTTGTGGCAAAGAAATATGACATGGAAAGGACGAAGAAACTATGAATATGGAATAATGATTATCAATTTATCATGCATGCATCATATAGATTAGATTTGAACAAGTTATATCAATTTTTCATGCACGCAACCTTGCTAACTCTATTTAGTTTTTTACCACTTTGTTTATTCCAAATTAATTAAATCATGCAGATCCCTTATTAGAAGCTAAATCCTCAAGCATAAAGTTAACTCGATGCCTTTTACTACTCGTGGCGTGTGATTCATGTGCATCTTTGTTCGTGTATTCCTGAATTGATCCTATTTATGGAAAAAACTTCTCCAAAACAAATTTAATTCAAATGTTCTCCCTTGCAATCTCAAAATCTTATAATATTATAAAAATTGGAAGAATAAACAAATGTAATAGATCACATAAGTGCAACCTCAAATTAGTAGTTGAACAATAGTGGATGTTAGCTTCTAAATTGGCCTAAACATTTCACAAAATACAAAATTAGCAAGGTGGAAAAACTAAAGTCGGAAGAGAGAAATTTGGCAGTAAAACAAAATCATTGACTACTCCTAGATCACAAGATTCTAACACTAAGATGGAGAGACCCAACAAGAAAAAAACTATTAGCTCACTCTAGAGAGGAACCCATCGCAAAATCTCAAGTTTAGCTTTAGACAAGATAATGCACAAGATAATAGGGAGGAGTCATCGATTAAGATGGGTCGTCAACTAGCACTTAGTCTAATTTAAATATCTGCATGAAGTGGAGTACCTCCTAAAGTCTACTGTATTCCTCCATGTGTTATTTCATGATTATCTATAGGTCAACTACAATCTAGCAAACGATAAACTGGTAGAATGCAGGCAGGTTGAGTACTAGTTGAATGACTACGTACATGTCATTTTAATTCTTTGCAAACTTCATTCACTAAAAATTTTCCATTGTAAAAAAAAAAGATGAAAACTATTTGTGCTAATAGTTTATTTCTTTTTCCTTTTGAATTGAAATGATGGAGTCATCTTTCCTCCTGATCTTTTAGGCACCACCTCAATCATTGTAGTAATGTAGTTACTAATAATCCCTAGCTTAATTCAAACTATCTCAATGTAGATCTTTGAGGGATGTTGGACCTCAAATTATCCGTGATCCAAGTTTAACCCTACTAGAGAGAAATCAGAAGAATACCAAGATGAAAACGCTTCAAAAAAGTAAGTTGATCGAAACCTCCTTGATCCCAATAATCAATTACATCCTATTTCCTGGGTTATTGCCCATACTGAAACTGATAGTATAAATGTCTGTTTTACCAGGTATAAGCATTGGAATAGGATATAATGAACTATTGCATCCTATTTCCTGGGCTATTGCCCATACTGAAACTGATAGTATAAATGTCTGTTTTACCCCTCCATCTGATTGTGGATCATTAATAGCTAAGGAAACCTCCAAAGCTAAAGAAAGTATTTATGTACAAGCATTTGGTTTAACTTCCAAAAAGATAGTAGCACAAATAATACAAGCTCAACATAGAAAATTAGTAGTGAATAGGTTAGCATAGAAGAGGAGAATGTTAGTAATGAAATGTTCAGTATCAATAGAAAAGAGAATAATGCTAGCCAAGAAGACTAGAAGGGAAAAGAAGAAACCCTTGCAGAAATACATAGAAAATCGAGAAGAAGAAAGGTATAGAGCAAGAAAATTATTCATTGATCTTGTCTGATTATTCCGACTGTGATTGGGAGGGATGCAATGATGTTTGAAGGAGAATATATGCGTTCGTTTAGTTTTTAGGAAACAACTCAAACCTCCACGAATCTCCAAAAAACAAAAAATAATAGCCCTATCCCCCATGGAGGCAGAATGTATTGCCTTAAGTGAACCTGTTGCGGCCTTGCAGTGGTGCGACTTGCGGAGCTGCGGGAGTGAACGAGCAGCAGAGGCGGAGCGGGAGTCGGTAGTCGGGAGTTGGGACGGTACTGAAACAGTGTTGGCCGCCCGGCAGTCGGCCGTAGGGAGTCGGAGCGGCGGAGGCTTGCGATTTGCGGCTGCGAGCGGGAGTGGGGAGAAGGATTTAGCGAAAAATTAGGGCACGGGCGGCGGATGGTGCGGCTGAAGACAATCGCGGGAGGGGGGAATTGGGGAAATGAAACGCATGCTATAGTATATATATATATTTATTTAGGATAAAAAAATTAATTTTATAAAATAGGGAATTGTTAAAAGCAAATCCAATATGGCTATCCGCAAACCAATTTCCCTCCATAAATAATTTTTCCCTCCATAAATTTTTGGAGGGAAATGAACTTTTCCCTCCATAAATAATTTTATATTAAAATAGGGAATTGTTAAAGGCAAATCCAATATGGCTATCCGCAAACCAATTTCTATGAGTTATTACCCGCCTTTTGAAAATACGCCTTGTACATGCATTTTTAGGAAAAGTGTTCAACACGAAAATTGTAGATCTCGTCGATATCTACAACTTTCGTGTTGAACACTTTTCCTAAAAATGCATGTAGAAGGCGTATTTTCAAAAGGCGCGTAATAACTCATAGAAATTGGTTTGCGGATAGCCATATTGGGTTTGCCTTTAACAATTCCCTTAAAATATTAGCATGAAAATTTTGGAAATGTATATTTCATTTTTATTTAAAAACATGTATTTCGTAACAAAACAATTCATTGTTATTTTTGCACCAACAAAAATAGTTGCTAGCTATTTTTGAAGGTAAACTCAACATTCATATACGTAGGAGCATTTGATATGAGGTTATGATCTCTTATCTTAGATTTTGTTTAATTGACTCGTCATTGATCGATGCAGTCATCTTCATCGTTAGCGCAACTCATAATACTTACAATATTGGAACATTCACCTAACGCATCATAGATTAATGTAAACATATTCTCCATACATAAAGAAATATCTTGGTATGATTGCAGGATATTCCATAACTAGTAACATTTGACAAGATCATTGAGCTACAGGCCCAAGAATACTTGGCTACATGATGTACGTATGTATGCCGACCCTAACAGTTATGTACATTTGTGGAGATATATAATATCCACAGTGAACACATTCATATTAATTATATATAGTTAACTACTCGTATCAAGCTTACGATCGAGATCATCGCTATCATCAATATAACTTCACTAGCATCAAAAATATCATTATTAGAACTTTAACAGAAGATCGTACGTATGTTTTGATGACGCCGCGCTCACCGTCTGCCACAGCCGTCTCCCGATCATGGGAGTGCGGATAGTCAGGTGTATATATGGTGATGGGTGTGCGCATAGCAAAATACCCTATGATGGTGATGTGCATAGCCAAGCGTGTATGATTATATGTATGCGCATAGCAAAACACCCACATCATGAGGCTAGGGTGCGCATAGCCAAGCGTAGTTATGGGTGGTGCTCATAGCAGAATATATATATACACCGTACCCCATTATGGGGCCGGGCCAGGTGTGCATAGCGTTATGGGTGTGCGCATAGCGAAATAACCCATCGTACGTACGCATGCATGGGTGTGTGCATAAATATAGTTATGGGTGTGCGCATAACAAAATATCCGGCCATCGATCATGTGGTGCGCATATATAGCCCCAAGCGCATGATTATGGGTGCATGTGTGCATAACAAACTACCCTATATCATTGGAGTACGCATAACCAATTGTATGGTTATGGGTGTGTGCACATGCGCATATAGATAAAGCTGATATATATCATCGACTTAAACATGCATAATGTGCGTCGTATACATACTTCATATATTTCATGCATCATGCTCACTAAGTACATGAGATGATTCATGTTCAGTCATTTGATAAATGATAATAACTATATCACTCATATCCCTTTTAACAAAAATCTTCTGAAATGTTTGATAACAAATTTTGACAGAAGATCATGTATTTTGATGACGTTTTTTTAAAAAAAATCGTCACGAAAGATAAACATGTATGCTGACATGTTTTCATGGAAATCGTGGCTAATGCTAATTTTTTATATTGGCGACGTTTTTAAAAAAAATTGTCGCTAAACGTAAACTAACAACGACGTTTTCAAAAACGTCACAATAAAAACATTATTTTAGTGACGTTTTAAAAATAATCGTCACAAGAGCTAAACACGTATGGTGACGGTTTTCCTAAAAAACGTAGCGAATACTATTTTCTTGCATTAGCGACGTTTATGAAAAAAAACGTCGCTAAATATAAAACTAACAGCGACGCTTTCAAAAACGTCGCAAAAAAAAAACGTCGTCGTAGAGCCTATATCTTGTAGTGGTCGTACCCTCCCGCCCCTACACTCCCTCCGCCGTCTGCTGCGGCGGAATCCGACATCGTCACTGTGACTATTGAATCGCTAGAAACAGAGACACAACGATCCATCCGAGCTAGACTCGATTAAAATCTCTTCCTGAAGAAAGTGGGGATGATGTAAGGTGGTAATCATGAACCCATACAAAATCTTGTTCACAGAGGTAGATTTCTTTGCGAAGGTGGCTGGCGTAAAAAAAAAACTGTGTCGAGCGGAGAAACCTAAAGTTGGGCAGGATCCGCGACTCGCGAAGGTTTCGGCACGGGAAGACTACCACTGGAATGGAAATTAAGGCTCTGTTTGGGAGCCCGTTTTGACTCCATTCCATTCTGAGCGAACCGGAGAACAGGTGTTTGACAACAACAAAATTGCTATCATTTTAAAACGCCTGTTTAAAACTTGCTTTTTCCTCCGTTTTGAAAAGGCCCCGGAGACCTCCATTCTCCCTTTCAAAATGACCGTTTGACATATTTTTTTAATTTAAATTAACTTTATTTAATCAATTTAACTCCTATAAAAATGAAATTATATTCATAAATCTGTAAAAAATCCACATATATAATACTTATTTTTATTTAAGAAAATTCAAAAAAAATCTACCCGAAATAAATAAAATTAATGTGAAGATAATTTTGAAATAATTTAAACCGCCACCGAAATGAAGGTTACCCAAACAAAGCCTCGGTTTTGAAACTAAAATACAGTTTAGCATCTCCCTTTTGAACTTCCTTTTTTTAAAACGGCACCGGTATCTCAAACAAAGCCTAAATGACGGATGATATTCGCACTACAAGTATGGATATGCGCACTCACTTTTGGCTTTTTTAGGGTTTTACGAAAGCCTATTCACACTCGCCGCTTTCTTTATCACCGGCACTGTTCATCTTCCTATTTTGCGAAATTTACTGTTCATCTCCATCATTCGCACTGGCCGCTCTTCTGCAAGTATCGCCGGCCTCCCGAACCACTGCTCACCTTCTTATTTCGCGATCCCGAACCTGTGCTCATCTTCCTCCTCCCGATCGACCTCAACATTGGATTCGCCGGCTCATCTTCCTCTCCTTTAGGTATCGTAATGGAGATTTTCAACAGCCTTTTTTTTCACAATAATGGATATTTTTGATGATTGGGCACAAGGAATGATTTTTATTGGGAGCTTGATCAGCATACTCTTTTATATGATGTCATTTACGGAAGCAAGAGACGCTTGGAGTTATTAGATTCTCTACAATTGACAGAAATTCCGACTCCGTTAAGTAAGTGGACGACACTACTGGATATGGGGTTTGTTATCTCTTCATGCTACGACATAGCATTGGTTCAATTGTCTAAAGTACAAAGTTTTACATTCCTTCCACTACATTCGTCCATTCTGGAAGTGTCGACACTTATTTGCATTGGATTTCTAAATGATAATCACTTCAATCGGTTGCATTTGAACGCTTCCTCTCCAATTCCGAACATTATTCCATCTTGGATGAGATATCATCAACATATGGCAAAAGGATGGGGAATACACTACAACCAACACGTACGAGAAGCACAACCGGTTACGAAAATAACTATGTTGGTACATTTGAATGATCTAAACTGAGTATATGTATGAAATTATTTTTAAAATTTTAATTTACATTACAATGTTTTCTAAACTAAAATAGTAACATTTTTTCCATCAATATTTCAGGTTACAAAGATGGAAGTGAAGACTAGGAAAAAAATATGATGACTTTTGAAATTTTGTTGTCTAATCACTTTCATGTACTTTAAAGACTATAAATTACTTATTTGTGGTTAATATTTTGGACTATTTTTTTACTAGAAGATATAGTCGATTATGATTTAACTTGCGAAAATTTTCATTTGTTTGCGGATAACAAATATGTTTGCGGATATTTTTTTAAAAAAATTTATAGTGCGGATAACAAATAATTGCGGATAGACAATACTGTAGTGCGTATATCAACGACCAATTAAATCCCTAGACAGTGAAAAAAGGAACAGATTGAATGATTGGAGGCTGTGATCTTCCCAATTAATGCCCCATTTATTCAACCTAATTTTATAGCTGTGTTGCGGGTCGCTCGGGTGCTTTGGTAGACCAGTCGAATTGAACCACCTTAGCTCGGAAGAGAACCGAGCGCGCAAACAGTCAATTAGAGATTTGTTGAGTACACTGAGACTTTTTAAAGTGGAAAACCCGGAAAGGGTAAAAAACCACGCGGTCGGAGCTGTGCCGACCAACTTCCACTATCTTCTGGGGGGCTACAATTAGAGACTCAGAACTCGAGCGCGACAGGCCGCCGCTCGTTACAATAATAGAGAGGGAGAGAGAGAGAGCGAGAGAGAGAGAGAGAGTTCCGAAGGTGACAGACCACCTCCAGAAAAACTAAGTCTTTTTTCCTTCTGAGAATATTGGAGAACAAAAGTGAGAATGTTGAGTCGCCTTCCGGGAGAACAAAAGTGAGATGCTCCGGAGGACAAAAGTGAGAATGCTGAGTTGCCTTTCGGGATGAAGGAAATCTTCAAGTTCACGGAGATCTTCAAGCGCCGAAGGAGAATTCCGTGAAAATCTTCAAGGAGCTCTCCCGGGTGCAGAAGGCAAGGTCCCCTCAAATGAAGGTTCTGGGTTCCTTTTATAGCTTTGGCCGGGGGTAGCCTGGTAATTTCGCCGTTGTAACCACCGTAATCACCTGGCGGACGAATCACGTTTTCCGGTTCGGAGCACACGGATCGTCATTTTTCATAAACGACCGTCTCACCCCTGGGCAGTTCGGGCAGCTTTGTAGAAGGCGAAAAAGGCGACAAGACATTCCTGCAATCTGAGAAACTAAAAAGACATAATGTGAGCATGCTAGAAATACAAAATGTGAGCGTGCTCCGGGCGCGCAAGCACGCTCAGAAGCGTTCTGAGCGTGCAACGAACATGAAAGTGCTCCGAACGCGCTTAGAGGCGTTCTGAGCACGTCACGAGCGTGGGAGCGCTTCGGGCTAAAGTCGGGCCCCAAAGGGCGCACAGCGAGCCTGGAGAGGGCGGACACCCCCGAACCCCTCCATGTGGAGGGGGCTTGACTGTACCCTAATGGGTGCGGTTAGGTCGCACCCCACTAGGGGTGCGGCTTGGCCGCACCCCAAGGGGGTGCGGCTTGGCCGCACCCCACTAGGGGTGCACCCCACTAGGGGTGCGGCTTGGCCGCCCCCCAAGGGGGTGCGGTTAGGCTGCGCCCCCGTGGAGGGGCGGCCTGCGTGCTACCGCGCGCGCTACCGTGCGGTAGCGCCGCGCGGTAGTGTTGCGGCGCGGTTGCGGGTGGTCCGACATGGGCGGTTGGTCATGGAGGGAGTGGGCTTGCCCACTTCCCCACTCTCCGCTCATCACGATAGTGGTCTTGGGGAGTAACAACCTCTTCTTATGCATATAAATGAATAAGAGTTTTATGAGTACGCATCAAGCCGCAATATTTTTTTTAGAATAATATATATATACACACACGATAGTGCACGAGGTTCTCCTGTGCGGGCAAGGATAGCACCTCTGTCGCGATGCCACTCGCATTCCCCTGAGAGCACAACTGTAATCCTAAAGGCATCATGTGAGAAATTTTTATTTAATTAAATAAAAAATCAAGAGAGGAGAAGATGATTGAATGAGGGGGTTAAAATTGCTTTGATGGTTTACACCATTACACCATAAGGAAATATCTTTAAAAATTAGTATGATTGCATGTGCACCAGGTGGGAGGGGGGGGGGGGGGGGGGCAACGACAGTACCCTGTTAGCTATAGTGCTCCGACGCGACGACACTCCCGCCACTCGCAGTCTCCCGGACACACGATTGTTGTCTCAAGGGCATCGTGAGGGATTTTTATTTAATTAAAAAAATAAAGAGAAGGAAATGATTGATTGAAGTGCTTATGGCCATCCCAAGAGCTATTGTATGAATATTGCATTCATAATCATATGCATGAGAAATTGGTAAGGTGCATGGTTGTTGTGTGGCAGGTTCGTCAACTGCTCCCGAGAGAAGTTGTGACTACACATGCCAAATATCAGCTAGACCTCACGACTACACATGCCAAATATCAGCTAGAACTCAAGACTACACGTGTCAAATATCAGCTAGACCTCAAGACTACACATGCCAAATATCGACTAGACCTCAAGACTACACATGCAATATCAACTGGAAGACCTTTATATTGACCAGAAGCACTCATTTGTAGAATTTAATTAATATTTTAATTAAATTAAGATAATTTTATATCACCTAGAACTAGAAGCTCTCATTTGTTGAATTTAATTAATATTTTAATTAAATTAAGATAATACTTATTATAACAAACAACAGTGCAACATGACTCCCCTATAACAAACAAATGGTGCATCATGACTCCCATTAACGCCCATACATATCTATGCGCACTCCAAGGCTGAGAGATGGCACTTGGCAACTAGGAGGAGGACACGTGGCTTGGGTTGACCTTCAAAAGCATGGGAAACACTTTCCCATCAACTCTCAGGCAAATCCATGATGAATAGTCAAAATTAGCCACCATTTTCTGTCACCTCAGGTTCTCCATTTATTTTGAGCTCCCCCTCCCTCATCTGAACCTTAGTTCCTCTCTCTCTCTCTCATCACTCAAGAACCAGAGCCAACCATTTTTCCTTGAAGAAATCAAGCTTAGGAGGAGTTGGAGCATAGCCGACCATCACCACCATGCCACCAAGGAGACAAATCCAATCTATGACCATGAATCAGGTGACTTCCTCCCCTCTCCCTTGGTGCTAGATCTTTAGATCAAAATAAGAGAGACATCGAGCTCAGAAGAGCTTAATTTCAGCGAGTTCCTTGGAGAAATTCATGAGGAGAGTCCCAGTTTTCAAAATCAGCATCATTTGCCGTAAAAATATCTTCAATAAACTCCTATCTAACTTCAATACAAAGTTGTAGGACTTGATATCTTGAAGTATGAGGGTCTGTAGAGGGAGTATTGGAAGAAATAAGGTTGGGCAAATCTAAACCCTTGGTTGGAGGAAGAAGATGACCAGTTTCTGTTAGATCTACTCTGAGATCTGTGCCGATTTATTATTAATAGACTAAACAGAATCTGTCTTGTTTACACAGTCAGGTTCAAATCAATTTCTGGGCATGATACACTCAAATCTAGACCTCGAGCTCACCACGAAAGTTATATCCCTTGGAAAGACTTTTCCAGAATGGGGTAACTCATTAATTTTGGTTGTGTGTAGCTCCATGAAACCCAGTTTTTGTAAATTGCGTTGCAAATCTTAGTATTTTAATGTTTTAATTATTCATCTCAATATATTACTTAGATGATAACGAAATTTGGTACATGCATGCTTGATAACATTGTGGACACCCCCATTTAAGTTTCAGAATGGGGGGGGGGGGGGGGGGGGGGTTGAATTTTCTATGATTTTGTCAATAATATCATTTTAATTAAACGTGTTATATATGATGTTTATAATGTGCGATGGGGCAGAAATTTTGGTGGCATACACAAAATGCTTATTTTATCTTTTGGTAGAAATTTCAGTGGATTTGGATTTGATATGACCACTTATTTAATTATTTGATAGATGACTCTCTAGGAGAATAAATATGTGACGAATACTTTAGGCAAAGTTGTGAATTGAATAATGCTCTGGTTTCCATGGTATTTAAAGGTTTTATCATGATTCTAATGTGATGTGGAAATGACTGATCTAAATATTGGGGTAAATCTTGTTAGTGGACTAAAGCATAACACTGACTTCACAAGTAATCCTTAGGATCATAGGTAGATACACCCACAAACTAATCACCCTGCTTCACTAAAGTTGGTCCCTAGGGTTTTCAGGGTCAATGTAGTTTTGAAGGATATGTTATATCCTGGAATCATTACCTTAAGGACTCATTTTGAAGTCCTCATGTGTTGGATAGCTTGCAGTTATAATTGACAATCTTGTTACAATAAGGACTTGGATGGAAGTCCTTCATAGCACGAGTATTACATGGATGTGCTGGGATACATTGTTGCATTATGATCTTGGGTGATAAGTGTGGAGAGTCTACATGCTTACCAGTCATCACACCGGCGGAAGCTGATAGATAAACTCTAGGTCGGTGGGACTGTTGTCCTTGGTGTTGTTTTTCCCAATGAACCTTTCTTTGTGCCATTAAGACTCAGCTGATTTTAGCGAGCAAGAGTACACTGATTCTCCGTTGTTTGGTCCTTAGTGTTGAGGTGTACGTAAGGCGTAGATCTAGTAGTGTGCAAACTCACCTAGTAGTGGAGAAGCCCATTCCATTGTCTTCATGTGGCCACGATGGGAGGTGCTAGAGAGGTTATCTACTCTTGAAAAGGGGGAACTAAGGTCTATGTCGACATAGCAAATCAGAGTGCATGAGTAAATCATGGGTGAGTCATCATACATTCATATATTCCATAACATTGTGTACATCACGTAAATACCCTCATCATATAAATTTGTATGAACATATTTTTATACGATGAGTTATTATTTGTTGTACCAGATCCTTACTTTTAAATTTGTATGAACAATTTTATAAGTTAAGTTCAATTCAGTTTTATAGTCTGCTTAGATGTACACTTATTGATCTGTCTATGCTGTATATATCTGCTCTCATACTTTACTGCTCATATAGTAACTGCTAGATTAAGATCACCGACTAGTAACCTACTTGTACTTTATTGATTATATTGTAGCCATTTCCCCTCCTTTCACCTGATGGCACACACATTTTAGGGGCATACCCAGCAGGATAAGAAGCAACACACTGTGCAGGAGGACAACCAGGTCAGGGAGACGGAGCCTGATACCTCGATGCAGCCTTTACCACCGCTTCCTTCTATTACTGATGTGAGATTATGAGAGTTTTTTTTTATGTAGACTCTCTTTACATTTAGTACTCAGATAGATATACAGAAACTTTTGTCATTTCCTGTTTTATTTATGTGATGTGGATTCTTATGCTTTATTGTGGATCATGGACTTTTCTTTTAGTTTATTGATGGGTTGATAGATTATATTTGGAAATAGTAGGCAGGATAGAAGTCTTGTGGTGGAGGTTAGCTCGAGTGCTGACACTACCGCAAGACGGCTATACTAGGCATATGACTCCCCTCGACCGTGTCCAATTCCGGGGGGGGGGGGGGGGGGTCTTACAAATGATATCAGCTTGCACTCGTTCCTGAGATAAAGGAGTCCATTAAACCATTGGGCTACCCCGCTCAATAATTTAGTTTGAGGATAAACTGATACAACGGAAGTAGTGGTGCGTCCATGTGTGATTCACATTAAGTATGTCCACTATTTCTTTATAAAATTGTCAACCCAATCCAAAACTTGTATCCTTGCATGTAGATTCCAACAGATTCCGAGCCAGCATTGACATTCCCCTTCTCCGGATGTCACTCCCTTTCAACAATCAGAGTTGGTTTGACATATGATTAGTGCTAACCTAACTAGGATAATATTTTGGTTTGACTTAGCAAGACATTTCATGACGTATCCTAGTATCGATCGCATGGATGATTTGACCAAGCAGTAAAATACCCCCAATGTGACTAAGGGAAGAGTTTGATGCGAGTGTAAGCGCTCAAGGCTTAAACTGATGTTTCTACTTCACTTATTAAGTAATATCATCATCCATACCCAAAATATTAGGACAATCTCGATGAGACTTGGTGTTTGTAACCAACTATCAGATTAGTAAGTGACTACTAAACATGACTTTTATATCTATATATGGATACCTCCCACTTCTATTTCTATAGAAGTTATCATGTGGATAGGATACGATAAGAATTCATACCTGGGGAAGGATCATTTTCTAAATTGGTCACATATTGGCCCCTAGAAAGGTTGTCGTAAATGGTAATTTTGAGGGCCTAGAGCACAGACTATATCAATAAGTCTCAGATACTGTCATACATGTGCTTTGATGCGAATATTTTGTAGTAGAATTCCAAGTCAATGACTGTATGCCCTAAGGATTGTACGCATATATGGGATGAATGTACCATATTGGTGGTAGAGGAAACTCAGCCTAGGATGTATGAGGGTTTATCCCGTTTCTTCGTTTATTGGGCTAGTTATGTACCGACTTGATTTCCCTAGAAATTTAAAATCCTCGCAATTTGTTTCACTTAGCTTTGTTGCAACGAGCTTATCTCCAACTAAATCATCACAATCTTTCAACACCAGAAGTTGTGATTCTTGAAGGAATAGTTCATCTTAAGCAATGTAAATTGTTGACGCCAAGTTTTGATCATTATAAACTTCACTAGAGGAACAAGAGAAGAGAGATTTTTAAGGATGATTAAATAACTATATTACTCCAAGGTTACACAGATAAGTAAACAAGGAGAGTAGTACACTAACTCTTTGGGATACACATGTAATTCCTCAGACTTTCGAGTTAAAATGAAGGAGATAACTACTTAACACACAACCTAAGGAGCGGTCGTGCTTTCCTTAATGCAAAGTGCGGTGTAATTCGTTTACAAATTCACAAAGAACTTGAGCAAATTTGCCTTCAAAGGGATCTAAATTTGAAGCATCATTGGTTGTTGAAAGTTTACGTACAAATAAGGATAGGTGTTATACAAACGTCTTGACAAAGAAAATTTTTAAAAGTCTAATGTGGTAACTCAATTATTGCAACCAATAATTATTGAGTGTGTTATCGATTATTGAGTTTGATTAGGTAAAATTTTATCGGTCGCAAGAGAAAACCGACATGAATTGTGAATTAGAAGTCAAGAGGTGAAACTTTATGATGTTTGAATAAATTCTTGATTTTAGTTGGAATTGGAATTTCTTGCACTTCAGGGCATTTAGATATGATTTATTATGGTTGATGTTATTGAAAATCATGCCCTTGTACACATAAATAATCTCAATCTATTAGGTAATAAGGTAAAGATGTGGGGACAATTGGATCGGTGAATTGTAAGATTTGTCACACCAGGAAATTAGAGACAGAAAAATTTATCTAAGTATTATGTCGACTAGCTAGATCTCTAGTCGGCTTGGATTAAAATCGGCAGGAAGAGCCTTAACTTGTACAAAGTTAGTCTAAGTCAATATCGACTAGATTTGTGCTCGATAACAATGTGATATCGACTGGACTTGTAATCGACTTAGAGTTTTTGCCGACTAGACCTCTAATGGACATAGTCAATATCGACTAGTAGATTCCCTAAGCCTTTGGTATTCTGGTATTATTTCATTGAATCCTTAACCGAATAACTTGAAAGTGATACACGACAGGTAACATGTAAGACCCTCTTTTTTTTTGCTTTTAAACCGAGTCTTACCGCCCAGAACTGCCGTCTTGCGGTGAGGCCAATGCGCCAAATGGTCATCACCACAACACGCCGATCCTGCCGGCTAATCAACATCATCCAGGCCAACCACAATTCATAGTAATAGAAGCAAATAGAAGCACAAGTCCACAAATCACATTAAATATATAAATTACAAGTTTACAATGTCCACGATGAGATTATTTCTATTGATGTGCCTCATCATAAAGCTACACATTCTAGAAAATCATCATTCTTCATATATAACTTTCTCACTAATTAATTAAGTTTCCCATGGAGGGCAATTCAAAATTGTAAAGGAGCTACCCTAAAATTTTAACCATACCACATGAAATTTTCAACCAAACCACTTGAGATGGTTTCTAAGGGTATTTAATATCATAAAGGACTATGCCTAGAAGGTGGGATTTTTGCTAGTTGTTTTAATCTTATAATCTTCATTAATCTACTAGTGTGACCATTTCCTTTAATTAAAAACTTTAGGGAAATAACTTCCAAAAATCAAGAGACTTATGACAATCATGTGTAGCCATATGACATACACTAACCCCCAAGGTTTCAGAAGCATGCAAGGTGATCCCCACCTTCAACCCCATCAAAAGCTCAAAAGCTCAATTTGAGTAATAGCACCCCAATTTTCCTCTTAAGACCCTAACTTCATTTTGAAGTTCAGGGAAAAATACTCATGCATATTAGATGATATTTTAACCAGTGATTTAGATATGTATGAAGAGCTTACCACCCAAATTTGGGGGTGTTTGGAGTTATACAACTCCATAAATACCAAATATTTACTTTTCCTAATAAATGGAATGCCTCAATGGATATACATCCAAAGATTCTCAAATTAAAACCCTAGATGTGTTTTTATACCCTGCATGCATGGTAGAAAAATCAAGGGATTTGGTTAAGCCAATTGAAAGATATAGCCTTTTTAATTTCTGCCCTACACAAGGAGCAGTCCTAGGAAAGAGGGGGCCCTGATGTCCACAGTGCACCAAATCAGATTATTAAGGTGGCAAATGAAAGTAGACCCATAGGGCTACAAATGTTGTCTCTGCCCCTTTTTGCAAATATAGCCTCTAAGACCTTCAAAAATTGCATGCAAACTACTTAAAAATCCTAGACAGAATTATTGTGGTTTGCTAATAGACATAAAGAGCAGTCCTAGAAAAATGGCTCTACAAGGATCTGTAGTGGCTCTACAAGGATCTGTAGTGCTCCAAATCACTTGATCTCAAATCCTACAGAAAGTAGACATCAAGATCTACAAAAGTTGTGTCAGCCAACTTTTCAAGATATGGCCTCTAAGGCCTTCAAAAATTGCATGCAAACTACTTAAAAATCCTGGACAGAATTATTGTGGTTTGCTAATAGACATAAAGAGCAGTCCTAGCAAAATGGCTCTACAAGGAGATGTAGTGCTCCAAATCACTTGATCTAAAGTCCTACAGAAAGTAGACATCAAGAGCTACAAAAGTTGTCTCAGCCAACTTTTCAAGATCTGGCCTCTAAGGGCCTCAAATCTGGCATTCAAGGTCTGTATATTCTTAGGTCATTTCTAAGTGGCCTGCATATAGCCTGATCTTGATCAGATCAACGGCTGTGATTATATCTTCTTCCTCCAGCCTAAGGGCGTGATTTGCCCGACCTGGAGCAATCTCCAACTCCATTTCCCGGCCATCTAACCACCTCCTCGGCCGGCCACCACCACCACAACCTCCGTTGAGGTGGGGGCTAACGTTTGGCGGCGGTCCGGCCGCCGGAGATGGTGTTTTCCGGCGAACCCAACACCACTCAAAATCCGAAATTCTTCATTTTTCTCACATGGGATCGGGCTCAATTGAGCCCGATTTCTCTCCTAAATTCATCTAGATACTAGCACAAGTGGAGAGGGGAAGGAAACTTGCCTCAATCGAGCTTGATGGTGGACATTTCCCGGAACCGCCAAGGCCGACCATGCTCCAAGCTCTCCCATGCCGATTCCTCATTTCTCCATCAAATTTATTGATCCAAGACTTGATTTCGGTTGCTTGGCACCATTTGAAGCTGATGGAGGGGTGTATTGGGGGTGAGGTTGGCTCTAAGTGGTGTTGCCATTAAGGGGATTTCGGCCATGCCTTGGAAGCTCCTCCTTGGCTCCATTTGGCATCAATCTAACAGGAAAATGGCTGGCATTCATGATGGCAGCTGGGAGAAGGCATGGGGAGTGTGAATTGAAGCCATGTGGCCTTCATCCCATGAATTCATGGTTGGTTCTTTCCAAAATTTGGGGATTTCTCCTAATTACCCCCTTGCATGGCATCTATATTTGAAATCTGAGGTTGGACATGGTAATTAGCACCTTAAGCTACTGGGTGGGCCTTGATTCAAGGCCTTAGCCCATTGGAATAGGCTTGGGCTTTCATTTCTCCTCTTTGGGCTTAGGTTTGACCATTGTTGACTTTGGGGTTGAGTTGGTCAAAGTAATGGGTTGACTGGTCCCATATGTTGGTCTTGGATCCCTTGCCACCGCTCAATGTTGATTGGGTCATGGTGGTGCCCCAATTGGGCTAATTTTGCCAATATGTGTGATTTTGATCAAAATTGGGGGAAAGTTGACTTTGGTCAAATTTGACCAATTAATGACCACTAGATGGGGCTTTTGAGTCCATTGTACCCCAACTAGGGTTTGCAATACATTGGTGGGGTTAATTTGATCATTTGAACCCTAATTGACCCTAATAGGGATGGTTGACTTATTTGGGCATAGAGTTGACCTTGGCCAAATTGATCAATTGGATTGACCCCAATGAGTCCTAAATGACCCAAGGGACTCCATAAGGGGTTTAGGGAATGTTAGTGTGGCCCACTTGTAATTTTGAAGCTTTAGATATCAAGCCATAAGCCCTGGGCTCAATTTGACTATTTGCACACCAAGGTGATTTTTACCTATTCACCTTGGTTCTTAGGGCCATTTTGGCCTCTTAGAGCAACGTCATGACCTTGTCATGACAAAATGCATCTTAGGGGTCTAGTTGTTCTGGGGATGTTACAAATCCCAATAAACGAAGAAACAATTTCGTCCCCGAAATTTAGGTTGGGTCTACGGGAGTCAGAGTTCAGAATATACCAGAAAGAATTAGTAGTTTTTGCGCAACACGTCTCCCAACTAATATTGGAAACGGTTAGGTCTGGTTCACATCGCTTCATGCTCAGTCTTCTCCCACGTGCACTTTCATCAAATCCTACTATGTCCGTAACCAAGTTCTTCTTCCTGGGTGTCCCTAAATATTTATCAGTTTGATGAAGATATATAGTGGAGGGAGGACATAAGTTGAAGTAAAGTTGCATATTCACAAGGCGATTGTAGGAATCCACTGAGTCTTATAATCCATAATATGATGTATGTACCCTTATTTGCTAGGTGTTTGCAATTAGAATTTAGACTTGTCATCCAAGGCCATGATATGCTTATGGCTTGTGCAATATTAATTCTCCTAATTTTTCATGACATCGTCATTCTTTTAATACTTTATGTCATCGTTTAATATGCTTCTAAGATCCGAAACGATATTTAGTAAACATAAACACATCATGGTTATTTACTATTAAAAGGATACTCTAGTAATAATCAAGCTTAGTTCTGGTACCTAGATTCATGTGAGTCATCAATTCCAATGCTCATAAAGTTCATATATTGTAAATCCTCCAAATTAATTCTTGAAGTGCACCCAATCACATTAACGTCCTGAAGCCTCATTCCTAATTTTTATCCCAAATCATGTGTTATTAACTGTCAGATCTATAGTCCTTATTTTTTTTGTTAAACGCAAAACAAGCTCAACTTTTGCACGAGACCTATCACCTATGAACCAACTATCATAAATATGTCGTGAATTGATCTCTAAATCATTCCCCAAGTCTTGTATGCGACAATTTACAAATTTCAACTCTTCATAATGTCATATTTATTTTTGGCCTCATTTTTATTTCTTTCATACTATGGGGTCCCCAATTTGTACACCAAGTATTAGTTATCATGGGCCAATAGGTTTAACAGAATTTTCAGAGACTAATCATGATCCAAGACAATGTTCAGCAGAAGTCCATAGTCTTTCCTCCTTAAAATAATTCCAAAAGATTAATTATGTGACTAAGGGTGCAAAACCCATTTTGTGAAGGAAGTATGATAACTAATCTATAGTTAACTATAATAAAATTTTCAGAGGTTCAATGGAGACCACAAGTCTATCTACTCATTTCTGTAATGTTCCAGATTTTCATAATAATCTAGGGGAACTTGACCCTGTAATTCTCAATAATGCTTAATGAAACAAAAGTTCACAGACCCTAATTTCCTACTGAACTCAGTCTGAAAAGATCTTTGACCGTAAGTGCATATTTCAAATTTCAAGAGAATTGACCAAAGAGATGATTATTATCCATAAAACTCCTTGTGTGTAACAACATGGGTGTTATCCTAATCTACCTTGGTCTTGCAAGCGAGACCCACCAATAAGTAGGGGTCCAATGGCCTCAAATCTGTCCAGGGACCTTTCTTTCCGAGACCTACCCTCCATAAAAGATTTGAGTGGATTGATCTTCATTAAGCCTTTGGTCTACCACAATCGTATATAACGAAATTATTTCTGAATCTATAGAACTTTATCTCCAAAATTCTGATTCTTGGACAGCATGTGTATCGTACTAAATTTACATGTACGGTGTAAAATTCAGATCGTTTGGATAAGTCCTATGATGGGGGTGCACCTGTTTGGGTCTAGGGTTCACTTATATACTATGCACTGAAATAGGTGCCCAGGGGGTTGTATTACAGGGGCTTTTATATTTCAAAAAAAAAAAAAGACAAGTCAATATTTTAGCGGCCCAATAAACGAAGAAACAAGATTAGCCTCCCGTAATCTTGTGATGAGTTTCTTATATCCGAAAATGTTGCCCTTCCACGTATGCATAAAATCCTTATGTGCATACAGTTCTTGTGATTTGTGGGTATGATAAGTTCTCTGTCCTTGAAACTACCGTTAATCGCAACTTTTCCAAGGATCGTGTGCCTGTTGTCCTATTTGTTTGTTTGAGGAGTGTTAATATCACTTAGGAAGTGATGTGGGTATATCGGAGAGTAAGCCCTGAACACTCACACACGCTTTCAACTCCTTCTTTTAGTCACTTTGGGGTATCCTACTACTTGGTCAAAATATACTTGAGGTTGATGTCGGACTAGGATACCTTATGAGAAGTCTTGCTAAGTCAAACCAATACGGTGTACTAGTCGGGTTGGCCTAATCTCATCGTTAAGTGGACAAAATTATGTGATTTGCCGTATGGGCACACCACTGCTTCCGCAGCTAGTTTGTCCTCAAACTAACTCGAGCGGGGGTTGCCCTAGGTTTTGTGGACTTCTTTTACTTGGATCGAAAGTCGGCTAAGCTGATACCAGTTTGTAAGACCCTCTTTTTTTTGCTTTTAAACCGAGTCTTACCGCCCAGAACCGCCGTCTTGCGGTGAGGCCAATGCGCCAAATGGTCATCACTACAACACGCCGATCCTGCCGGCTAATCAACATCATCCAGGCCAACCACAATTCATAGTAGTAGAAGCAAATAGAAGCACAAGTCCACAAATCACATTAAATATATAAATTACAAGTTTACAGTGTCCACGATGAGATTATTTATATTGATGTGCCTCATCATAAAGCTACACATTCCAGAAAATCATCATTCTTCATATATAACTTTCTCACTAATTAATTAAGTTTCCCATGGAGGGCAATTCAAAATTGTAAAGGAGCTACCCTAAAATTTTAACCATACCACATGAAATTTTCAACCAAACCACTTGAGATGGTTTCTAAGGGTATTTAATATCATAAAGGACTATGCCTAGAAGGTGGGATTTTTGCTAGTTGTTTTAATCTTATAATCTTCATTAATCTACTAGTGTGACCATTTCCTTTAATTAAAAACTTTAGGGAAATAACTTCCAAAAATCAAGAGACTTATGACAATCATGTGTAACCATATGACATACACTAACCCCCAAAGTTTCAGAAGCATGCAAGGTGATCCCCACCTTCAACCCCATCAAAAGCTCAAAAGCTCAATTTGAGTAATAGCACCCCAATTTTCCTCTTAAGACCCTAACTTCATTTTGAAGTTCAGGGAAAAATACTCATGCATATTAGATGATATTTTAACCAGTGATTTAGATATGTATGAAGAGCTTACCACCCAAATTTGGGGGTGTTTGGAGTTATACAACTCCATAAATACCAAATATTTACTTTTCCTAATAAATGGAATGCCTCAATGGATATACATCCAAAGATTCTCAAATTAAAACCCTAGATGTGTTTTTATACCCTGCATGCATGGTAGAAAAATAAAGGGATTTGGTTAAGCCAATTGAAAGATATAGCCTTTTTAATTTCTGCCCTACACAAGGAGCAGTCCTAGGAAAGAGGGTGCCCTGATGTCCACAGTGCACCAAATCAGATTATTAAGGTGGCAAATGAAAGTAGACCCATAGAGCTACAAATGTTGTCTCTGCCCCTTTTTGCAAATATGGCTTCTAAGACCTTCAAAAATTGCATGCAAACTACTTAAAAATCCTAGACAGAATTATTGTGGTTTGCTAATAGACATAAAGAGCAGTCCTAGAAAAATGGCTCTACAAGGAGCTGTAGTGCTCCAAATCACTTGATCTCAAATCCTACAGCAATTAGACATCACGAGCTACAAAAGTTGTCTCAGCCAACTTTTCAAGATATGGCCTCTAAGGCCTTCAAAAATTGCATGCAAACTACTTAAAAATCCTGGACAGAATTATTGTGGTTTGCTAATAGACATAAAGACCAGTCCTAGCAAAATGGCTCTACAAGGAGCTGTATTGCTCCAAATCACTTGATCTAAAGTCCTACAGAAAGTAGACATCAAGAGCTACAAAAGTTGTCTCAGCCAACTTTTCAAGATCTGGCCTCTAAGGGCCTCAAATCTGGCATTCAAGGTCTGTATATTCTTAGGTCATTTCTAAGTGGCCTGCATATAGCCTGATCTTGATCAGATCAACCGCTGTGATTATATCTTCTTCCTCCAGCCTAAGGGCGTGATTTGCCCGACCTGGAGCAATCTCCAACTCCATTTCCAGGCCATCTAACCACCTCCCCGGCCGGCCACCACCACCACAACCTCCGTTGAGGTGGGGGCTAACGTTTGGCGGCGGTCCGGCTGCCGGAGATGGTGTTTTCCGGCGAACCCAACACCACTCAAAATCCGAAATTCTTCATTTTTCTCACATGGGATCGGGCTCAATTGAGCCCGATTTCTCTCCTAAATTCATCTAGATGCTAGCACAAGTAGAGAGGGGAAGGAAACTTGCCTCAATCGAGCTTGATGGTGGACATTTCCCGGAACCGCCATGGCCGACCATGCTCCTAGCTCTCCCATGCCGATTCCTCATTTCTCCATCAAATGTCTTGATCCAAGACTTGATTTCGGTTGCTTGGCACCATTTGAAGCTGATGGAGGGGTGTATTGGGGGTGAGGTTGGCTCTAAGTGGTGTTGCCATTAAGGGGATTTCGGCCATGCCTTGGAAGCTCCTCCTTGGCTCCATTTGGCATCAATCTAACAGGAAAATGGCTGGCATTCATGATGGCAGCTGGGAGAAGGCATGGGGAGTGTGAATTGAAGCCATGTGGCCTTCATCCCATGAATTCATGGTTGGTTCTTTCCAAAATTTGGGGATTTCTCCTAATTACCCCCTTGCATGGCATCTATATTTGAAATCTGAGGTTGGACATGGTAATTAGCACCTTAGGCTGCTGGGTGGGCCTTGATTCAAGGCCTTAGCCCATTGGAATAGGCTTGGGCTTTCATTTCTCCTCTTTGGGCTTAGGTTTGACCATTGTTGACTTTGGGGTTGACTTGGTCAAAGTAATGGGTTGACTGGTCCCATATGTTGGTCTTGGATCCCTTGCCACCGCTCAATGTTGATTGGGTCATGGTGGTGCCCCAATTGGGCTAATTTTGCCAATATGTGTGATTTTGATCAAAATTGGGGGAAAGTTGACTTTGGTCAAATTTGACCAATTAATGACCACTAGATGGGGCTTTTGAGTCCATTGTACCCCAACTAGGGTTTGCAATACATTGGTGGGGTTAATTTGATCATTTGAACCCTAATTGACCCTAGTAGGGATGGTTGACTTATTTGGGCATAGAGTTGACCTTGGCCAAATTGATCAATTGGATTGACCCCAATGGGTCCTAAATGACCCAAGGGACTCCATAAGGGGTTTAGGGAGTGTTAGTGTGGCCCACTTGTAATTTTGAAGCTTTAGATATCAAGCCATAAGCCCTGGGCTCAATTTGACTATTTGCACACCAAGGTGATTTTTACCTATTCACCTTGGTTCTTAGGGCCATTTTGGCCTCTTAGAGCAACGTCATGACCTTGTCATGACAAAATGCATCTTAGGGGTCTAGTTGTTCTGGGGATGTTACATAACAACCTTGGGGAGAGCTCTAACAATTTGTAGAATTTTTTGGAGCATATATTTTCATGGTTAAAGGTTTGGGGCATTTGGAATTGACTAGACTTGGTTGGCGACTTTTGCATTAATGCCCCATTGTACATGATTTATTATAACATGTTGCTAGAAGATTTTTTATTGAACATCAATTGGTGTTTATCAGTTCAGATAATTAGAGGTTAATTGATGAAATGTTATCATGTTTAATTTTATGAAGAGTGAACATGACTATTATATATTAGAATGCAGAGATTCGAAGATTTTCCATGCTTGCCTGATATAGTTGAGCCACTTGACCATAATGATTGTTGAAACTTAATGTCAAGTGGATGTCATGCTAAGTTTAGATGGAGTGTATTATGTGAATGATTCCTTGGATAAGGCTTTGACGAGCTTGCGAATTGAAACGCATGTGTTTGATGACATTATAATAATCCCCAGAAAGATTTATGATTTTTGAGAATAATTCACGGTTATCGAATATGTAGTTTTTTTGACATTACATGATAACTGTAAAGTTTTAATGAGATCTTCCTGATAACGAGTTTGACTCATGACAATCTTGGGGTTTGAAAAAGATTTTACCTTTATATCTTGTAAATGTAGCTTCGTCGAGCTTAAACCAATATGGAATCTTTGGAAATCAATTACGATTATGTTTAGAAGAAACATAAAACTCTACTTGCATGTTTGAGGGCAACCCTCAAATGTAGTAACATGTGGTATTGGTGAACTACGTACCAAATTTAAGAGAATTGAATTGATCTTTTGTGATTACCTACTCATGCTTATTTGTTGAACTTAGAGTATTTGATCACGAGTAGATGTGACAACTCGTTATACACATAATTGACCGATCAAACTCAACTTTGTTTAACCCTGATTGTCATGAATCATGATCGTTTCTATAGCATGTTGGGAACCTTGAGTTTTACAAGAATTAGGGGTAGCAAGTTGAAACTTGTGTAACCTGGTAATGTGTTGGATCATATGAATTATGCTCTTAGGCTTAAGTTGAGATGTAACAACTCATGATTTTGTGTAGTGATAATTTGTTTATCATGTTATGATTCTGGGAGTTGGTTTGAAGTTTGTTTATATATATTCCACATATAGGGGTGCTAAGCTCATGTGTATAATGATTGTTGATCATGTGAGGTTTTTGACCCAAATATATTTAAGGATCTTCTTAATAATCCCATAACTAGTGTACTGGATGGTATGCCCAATGGATCAGAAGTTGGATACTTGCTAAATTTGACATGATGTTGATCGTATGTCACGTACTAAGTTAAGGTTGAGACCTATTCTTGCATTGTGTTAACAATGTCCTTTAACAAACTCTCTTTTCTCCCTACCACGTACGTTTCCATCTTATTGGAGTCAATTGAAAACCCTCAAGTTTATGTTTATGAATACAAAATTCTAATGAAGTGTAGTGAAAGTATGCTTGGAGAAAAATTGTTGGTGAAGCGATGTAGATGAGTTGTGACCCGGACTAGTATTGTGTGAGAGTCAAGACGTATTAAACAATAGACCTCTTCAAGTATACTATGATGTGACTTTCATAATCTGACCTTCAATCCCCGTAGCCCCAAGCTAAATTTCGAGGATGAAATTGTTTCTTTGTTTATTGGATTTGTAACATCCCAATTTGAACTAGATCCCTCGAGTGACATGTGCCGACCACTTTGAGTTGGCTTGTACTAGGTATTAGTCCTAGAACCCTAAGGTGATAAAGGGTGAGTCCTTAGTGCCCTAATTGACTTGAGTAGTCAACATCAAGGATTAAGTCAAACTTAATCCAACTAGGTCAACTTGGATGATTGACCCCAATTGAATATCCAATTGTCAAATTGACCTCACCATAACTTAACAATTATCATAAGAAATCTTATGTCAACCGGAAGAAGAGCTTGTCGATTAGATCTTGAAGACTAAATCATAAAATTTATCTAAGTAAAATATCGGCTAGACCACAAGACTACACATGCTAAATATCAGCTAGACCTCAAGCCTACACATGCCAAATATCGGCTAGACCTCAAGACTACACATGCCAAATATCGACTAGACCTCAAGACTACATAGGCCAAATATCGGCTAGACCTCAAGACTACACATGTCAAATATCGGCTATACTTCAAGACTACACATGCCAAATATCGGCTAGACCTCAAGACTACACAAGCCAAATATCGGCTAGACCTCAACACTACACATGCTAGATATCGGCTAGACCTCAAGACTACACATGTCAAATATTGGCAAGACCTCAAGGCTACACAGGTCAAATATCGGCTAGACCTCAAGCCTACACATGCCAAATATCGGCTTGACCTCATGCCTACACAAGCAATATCAACCGGAAGACCTTCATATTGACTAGAAGTGCTCCTTTGTAGAATTTAATTAATATTTTAATTAAATTATGATAATTTCATATTGACTAGAAGCACTCATTTGTTGAATTTAATTAACATTTTAATTAAATTAAGATAATACTTACTATAACAAATAGACGGTGTGGCATGACTCCCTTTATGCCATACTTTATCTCTGCATACTCCAAGGCTGAGAGATGACACTTGGCCACTAGGAGGAGGACACATGGCTTGGGTTTACCTTCCAAAGCATGGGAAACACTTTCCCATTAACTCTCAATCGAATTCATGATGGATAGTCAAAATCAGCCACCATTTTCTCTCACCTAAAGCTCTCCATCATTTATTTTGAGCTCCCCCTCCCTCATCTGAACCTTGGTTCCTCTCTCTCATCACTCGAGAAGCAATGCTAACCATTTTTCTTGAATAAATCAAGCTTAGGAGGAGGAGTTGGAGCATAGCCGACCACCACCACCATGCCACGATGCCACCAAGGAGACAAATCCAATGCATGACCTTGAATTAGGTGACTTTCTCCCCTCTCCCTTGATCCTAGATCTTTATATCAAAATAGGAGGGACATCCAGCTCAAAAGAGATCAATTTCAGCGAGTTCCGTGGAGAAATTCGTGAGAAGAGACCACACTAGAACAGTAGTTTTATGGCATCATTTGCCGTAAAAATAGCTTCAATTAACTCATATCTTCAATACGAAGTTGTAGGACTTGATTTCGTGAAGAATGATGGTCTATAGAGACAGTATTAGAGGAAATAAGTTTGGGTAAATCTTAACCCTTGGCTGGAGGAAGAAGATGACCAATTTCTGTTAAATCTACTTCAAGATCTGTGCCGATTTATTATTAATAGACAAAATAGAATCTGTCATGTTTAAACAGTCAGGTTCAAATCAATTTCTGGGCATGAGACACTCAGATATGGACCTCAGGCTCAAGAAAAAAGCTGCAGCCCTTAGAAGTCCATTCCAGAAAGGGGTAACTCATTAATTTTGATTGTCTTCGGCTCCCTTAAACCCAATTTTTATAAACAACGTTACAAATCTTAGTATTTTAATGTTTAATTATTCCTCTCAAAATATTACTCGGATGATAACAAAATTTGGTACATGCATTATCAATGACATTGTGGACATCCCATTTAAGTTTTAGAATTTTTGGGTTCGAATTTGCTATGATTTTGTCAATAATATCATTTTAATTAAAAATATTATATATTATGTTTATAATGTCTGATGAGAAATTTTGGTGGCATGCACGGAATGCTTATTTTGTCTTTTGGTAGAAATTCCAGTGGAATTGGATTTGATATGTCTACTCATTTAATTACTTGATAGATGACGCTCTAGGAGAATAAATATGCGACGAATACTTTAGGCAAAGTTGTGAATTGAACAGTGCTCTGGTTTCCATGGTATTTAAAGGTTTTATCATGATTCTAATGTGATGTGTAAATGGATGATTTAAATATTAGGGTAAATCTTATTAGTGGATTAAAGCATAACACTGATTTCACAAATAATTCTTAGGATCACATGTGGATACACCCACGAACTATACACCCCGCTTCACTAAAGTTGGTCCCTAGGGTTTTCAGGGTAAGGTTAACACGGTGACAACAATGAGGGTATATGTCGATGTAGTTTTGAAGGATATGTTATATCCTGGACTCATTACATTAGAGCGTCTCCAATGGGGATCTCTATATTAGAAATCCCCATTGTACCATGTTCTCTAAATATAGAGAACATGGTTAGAGCAACTCCAATCATGTTCTCTATATTTAGAGAATATGATATTTTTGAAATAACTATATGCAGTCTCACTTGGGCTATGTGCAGACCATGCAATTTGAAAATGGCTATATGCAAGCAAATTATATTTATATATATATAAAAAAATATATATCAATAATAATTATAAAATATTCAATATTAGTCTCGTTTTGTAGGTCTTAAAAAAATGAATTTATTGATATATTATATCATATTTGAAAATTTATATTGACAGTAATATATGTTATATATTATATTAACGAGGAATATATTAACGAGGAATATATGTTATATTAACGAGGAATATATTAAAATCGATGAATTTTATAAATATCTCATTCAAAAAATAAAAAAAATTATTAAATATTAAATCCAGCCCCTCTATTTTCTCTCCCCCGCCTCTAAATATAGAGGGGGAGAGAAGATCTCTATTTTTAGAGAGAAAAATGGAGCTGCGTTGGAGGGAATTCGGGTGGCATTTTTAGAGAATAGAGGTGGGTTGGAGATGCTCTTAAGGACTCATTTTTTGAAGTCCTTGGGTGTTGGATAGCTTGCAGTTATAATTGGCAATCTTGTTACAACAAGGACTTGGATGGAAGTCCTTGGAGTGTTGTCTAGCATGGATGTTACATAAATGTATTGGGATATATTGTTGCATTATGATCATGGGTGATAGGATTACTTGTGGCGAGTCTATGGGCTTACCAGTCGTCACACTGACAGAAGATGGCAGATAGACTCTAGGTCGGTGGGGCTGTGGTCCTTGGTGTTGTTTTTCCCAATGACCCTTTCCTTGTGCCATTAAGACTCAGCTGGTTTTAGCGAGCAAGAGTATGCAGATTCTCCGTTGTTTGGTTCTTAGCATCGAGGCATACGTAAGGCCTAGGTCTGGTAGTGTGCATACCCGTCTAGTAGTGGAGAAGTCCGTTCCACTGTCTCCTTCTGGCCACAACGGGAGGTGCATGCATGGGAGGTTAGTTACCATTAAAAAGCGGGAACTAAGTTCTATGTCGACTTAGCAAATCAGAGTGCGTGAGTAAATCATGGTGAGTCATCATACATTCATATATTGCATTACAACACGTAAATACCCTCATCATATAAATTTGTATGAGCATTTTTATATGATGAGTTGTTATTTGTTGTACCAGATTTTTAACTTATAAATCTGTTTAAGCATTTTAATAAGTTAAGTTCAATTCAGTTTTATAGCCTATTTAGATGTACACTTATTGATATGTCTATGTTATCTTGATGCTTATATCTACTCTCTTACTTTACTGCTCATATATTAACTCCTAGATTAAGCTCTCCGACAAGTCACCTGCTTGTACTTTATTGATTATATTGCAGCCCTTTTTCCCTCCTTCCGCCTGGTGCCTAAGAGTCGTCGGGGGGGGGGGGGGGGGATGTGAAGTCACTTGGTATTTTGACTAACGGTTATTGTACCACACATTTTAGGGGCACACTGGTTATTGTACCACACATTTTAGGGGCACACTCAGTAGGAGCAGCAATAACACACAGTGCAGGAGGACAGCCAGGCCAGAGAGAAGGGACCTGATACTTCGATGCAGCCTTTATTGTCGCTTCCTTCTATTACTGAAGTGAGATTATGTGAGTTTTTGATGTAGACTCTCTTTACATTTTATACTCTGAGAGGTATACATTAACTTTTGTTATTTCCTATTTTATTTATGTGATGTGGACTTTTGTGCTTTATTGTGGATCATAGACTTTTGTTTTAGTTTATTGATGGGTTGTCAGATGATGTTTGGAAATAATCGGCAAGATAGACGTCTTGTGGTGGAGGTTAGCCCGAGTGCTAGCACGGTCGCAAGGCGGTTCTTCTGGGCAAAAGTCTCCCCCCGGCCATGTCCAATTCCCGGATGGGGGGTCTTACAAGAATGGTTTTACGATGAAGGGTAGATTATCATCCTCTTGTTTTCTTTTAACTGATATAAGTATATGAAACCTATAACTAGAACTTAGATATTGCACATACATGTATATGATTTGACTATTATGCAAATTTTTCTTGCAGGTACTACCTGGTACCCATTAGAGGGCTGAGGAAGTTGAGAGTAAGTTTTACTTGGTTCTCGTGTTTAAGATACTCGTACGTTGTTATTTTGGACCCGAAGACCTTACCGACGGAGCAGTAGAGGATGTACGAGCGTAGAGGTGCCCCCAATGGAGGACAAGTCCACTGAGCCGATCCCGACGATCTATGAGGATGTGAGAGTACTTCTCTGAAGAGAGGAAGGAAGAGAGACATTTATTCGCCCCTTCGTGGACTTACATTTTGATATATCATCATGCTTGATTTTATTTGTGATATTTTTTACTTCCGCAAATCTTCTGCTATATTTTGTGAATGTTATTGTGATGGTATGTGAGTCTTACAAGACGCGGGTTCCGAACATCGTGTCGTGGATCGAGTGAGAGGGGTGGATCCTCTACCGAGATGCAGTACTTTTGATGAGATGTTCACCTTGGGCATAAGGAACTCTTCATTTTTAGAGGGGGGAGGGGGGTCCTTACACATAATGGCTATGAACTATTTACCATTAACAATATACCCGATTATAGAGTCGATCCCTCTTCAAAAACTCATCGACTTTGGTTGTTAACATAACATTTGAAACCACCTCAAGTACCACTATCTTCAACATATAGCTTTCTTACAATGACTATACATATGAGCATACTCATTGTTGATTTGATCACCATAATGATTTGTTTTTACCATGAACTCCATGACAAATACTTTTGTCAAACTTGAGTCAACCATCATGTTAGTTTGGCCTCTTATCATCGTAGAATTCTCCATCCTGACCTCATCTTACAAAGAGATACCCACTCTTTACTAGAACAATAGATATTTGGTTGAAAATTGTGCGGTTTATTGATCTTTATCTAGGGGGTTGCGAGTTGGATTCACATGCGAGGCCTCAGGATATGGATGCATTTTCTCTCTCCTAAAAGGCCCTTTAAACCCTCTTATATGCTTCTTTCTTTGGTCTCAGAGATTTAGGTCCATAAGAGCGACCCAACTATAATCAAATATACTGAGTCCTACAAGTCCTTGATATTCATCAAAAAATTGATCGTTTTTGACATCGAAGTTGATTCTAGTTGCATCTTAAACATGTTGAAATCTATGATACCACCAAATAGAAATTTATAAGCGTTGATCATCAAAAGGCTTTAGTCGTAGTTATAGGAGTACTCACTGCCAAAATATAGAGTTCTAAATAAGAATAATTATTCTTTGAATAAAAAAATGGTCCTATCTAATAGTACACATATTGAAGACTCTCATAACATGCACTAATTGCAATATAAGAAGTAAAACATAGTAATAATCTAAAAATCAAGGGAAATACATTCTCTACACAATAAACACTAGATGAAGTAATTGTTAATTACAACAATAACAATGAACATACATTCTCTACACAACATATTTAGAAAAGCCTTCAACGTGACTACTTATTAAAACTACTCATCAAAACAACATGTGAAAATAGAGTAGAAAATTTTGAAATAGTCAACAGAGATTTGTTAAAGAGTCTACTGACATTGTAAGTGAAAATACCGAGAGACGACAATAATGCAAAAAATTGATTATAGAGTCTACTGACGTTGACAAAGAATCAGACGATAACATGTGAAAGAGTGACTAATCACACGGAAAAGATGTGAAATATGCAATTTTCTTTATGTCTAGAGAAATCATTTTGAAATGATTCTTATGTGAAATGTTTGATTATTGATATGATAAGATGTGCTTATTAGTGTTCTATAATACTATATTGATGATGGAAAATCTAATTGTAACTTTGTAAGTGCTTTAGAACATAAATTGCAGGAAAACAGGCAGTATATTTATTTTAAAATTTGTCATTATGTCTGGATATTTTCGGTCAATGAGCGGCAGATCTAATAATGCAAAAAAATTTTGGTTAATGAACGGCAGATCTAAATAATAAAATAATACGAAAATAAAAAAAATGGCGGTCGTTTCCAATAAGAATTTTATATCTCCCGAAACGACCGCGAACTTTATATCCCCCGCAGAGGCCGACGGGAGAGACAATTCTCCCTCTCTTCCTCACCCTCTCTCTCTCTCTCTCTCTCTCTCTCTCTCTCGAAATTAGTCGTGGGAGATGGTGATCCAGGCGGAGGAAGATGCGCGGCGACAGTGGCACTCGGAAGGATTGTCGGAAAAGCCTACCACGTCATCGTGGTCGAGGAGATCGAAGCCACAATCCCGCCTCCATAATTTCTCCTTCCCCACCCTCAGCTGGGGAAACCAGAAGTTTCTTCGGTGCAGCAACTCATCTGGAAGATCGATGGATGAGGAATTGCAGAAAGCGATGCGCTGCTCCTCCTCTTCTTCTCCTAACGAGCCATCACCGCTGCCGCCGCCGCGTAGGTTTCCTGTACAGAATCAAGGTGCGGAGGAGGACGAGGAGGCGAAGGAATCTAATCCTTCTGGGGCATCGGCTTCTAGACCGTGGAATCTGAGGAGCAGGAGAGCCCGCAGAAATGCTCCGGCGGAGGTCGTCTTGAATCGGCACCCTTCCCCTTCCTCGCCGTTTACCTCACCTTCTCATTACCCACTTCAGAAGGAGAAAATCTGCAGTCCGATGATTTTTCTAACGAGATTAGAGGGATTGGAGATGACAGAGAAGGGTGGAAGGCGGAAATTCTCGATCGCGCTTTCGAGAGAGGAGATCGAAGAGGATTTCCTCGTGACCAAGGGAGCAAAACCCCCTCGTCGACCCAAGAAGAGGGCTAAGTACGTCCAGAGGCAGCTCGATGTAAGAGCAGCCGGGGGAAATACCCATTTTTTAAAAAAAAATCTTTTGAATCGATCTTTCTTAATCGCGATTTACGGGACTAATTCCTTTTTTCTTCCCTCGAATTTTTCGTCAGACACTCTTTCCCGGGGTATTGTTAGCCGAAGTGACAACCGATTTGTACAAAACTGGTGAGCTAATAGTTAATTCCGCTTAAATTGGCTGTTTGATTCTTCTTTTTTTCCCTTCTGTGCTTAAAAAACAGTAGTTATGTAGGAACGAGATCTGATGAAATCCCAATTTTGCAGAGGAAAAAGAAAGTTGAAGATGGTGGCGTGGTTCAGGTTGAAGAACCACCTGAGGTTATGGAATCCTTGCTGTCTGTATGAATTATGCCCGTTTGGTTAGTTTGATATTGTAATAGTCCGATGAACTGTAATTTTTTGTACTCTAATGGAAAAAAATGGCATTCTTCTTCATCAGTTCCATTTGAGCTGCAAATTTGTTTATTGTCTATCATTTTTTTTCTTTTTTAATAAACTCTTTCGGCAAATTTTCTGACGCATCTATGAATACCACGAGTTTATGAGTTGGTTATGATGTTGACCAGACGGATTAATGCATTTGTTGCAGTTCTAGTGAATTACTTAACGCTAAGGTGGCCTCCATTGATCGATTTTAGTGATTTCATATGGACTTTCATTCTTGTAACTTGCGCTTGGTTTTTTGTTTGCCTCTAGTAGTTCAATGGTGTACTGAATTTCATACATTGTTTTACTTGTAACTTGCTCTTGGTTTTTTGCTTGCCTCTAGTAGTTCAATTGGTTTTTTGTTTGCTTCTAGTAGTTCAATGTTTTTGTTTGCTAAGGTGGCTCTTGGTTTCTTGTAACTAGTTTGTAAATTTTACTTTTATAATGAAAATTTGGATTGGAGTGATAACGGCTCTTTTTCTTTAGAGATAAGAACCAACGGTTGTTATTCATGATTTTTTGTTGAGAACTTACCCAAATCCTTATATATATTTTTGCCTTCATGATTTATGTTTCTTAAACAGATTGGCTTGAGCTACTGCTCTATAAATCAGCTTGAGGAGCTCTTTCCAGCTTGTGAGGGGTAATCAAGATGCTTAGCCTTGTCTGAATTCCTTAAGGGCCCGTTTGTTTGGTAGGTTTAAGTAGGAAGGAAATGGTTTTGTGTATCTCAATTCCAATTCTTCCGTTCGTATGATGTTTTTTTTGGAAGAAATTGGTTTTAACCCAAAAATTATGGGTTTAGATCCAAAACCGACCACTTTTGGTCGGTTTTTGGGCTCGCTCGACAACGCGCAGCGGGGATAGCGGGGAGATCGTGATTTGCCTTCCTACTCTCCGGCGACGTTGAATTCGATGCCTTCCTTCTCCTTTCCGGCGACGGTGAGTTCGCTGCCTTCCTTCTCTCTGGCGACGGTGAGTTAGTATATATTTTATATTGTAATCATTTCCAGTTTCCTCCAACACTCCGTCGATTAGTACTCATTCCTTTGTTATTGTGCCCTAGAGTGCTATTTTTTTTGTTTCTGGTAATTTCGTGGACCGAAGAATCTGTAGTGTAGGGGATTCAAGCCTGGTAATTTCTGGTTTTCACCAGGATGGCGGGGTTTCTGAGAATGCTCAGCCTGATGGAGAGTTTGAAGGGCTAGATGGAGCTCTGGTAGGTCTTCTATCCTTGTTTGCTTTACTATTTTTATTCACTGGCTGTGAACGAGTTGGAATGGGGTTGAAATGATGAAAAGTTTCTCTTGAATTCAACTGGTAGATTTTTTTTTGACATTTATTTGAATGCAGCACGGGAGGAAACTAATAATTTCATTGTTTTTTTGAATATGCTCTTTAGTTTCCAGAGATTTTAAATTTAGCAGAAGTTTATGATATTGTTCTACCAATTTTTGTTGGTTTGCTTCATCATGAGTTCCAAGTTATTTAGCATATTGAATGATCCATGCATTTGTACTTATTTGATTTGTCATTTCTATTGGAATCAACTCAATTATTTTTCCACCTGGGTTCTTCACATGCACTGTTACAAAGAACCATATTAATCTCAAAGTGTGAAATTTCTCTTGGAGCCATGTTAAATATCAATTTTTGTCTTTGAATTCCATCCTGCAACCAGATTGGCAGTTTCAATTCCTGTGCCCGAAAACTTTCTTGCAAACGAACAAAGGAATTGATTTTGACCCAATTCCAAAACCTTTGCGCCATGGGTTTTCGGCTGAAATCAATTATTTTCTATCATAACCTACCATACGAAGAGGGCCTAAGAAAGTGAAGTAATTTCCCTCGTGCAAGTGAGCACTTCAAGCAATCCACTTATTTTAGTTCCTCTATGATTCATGAGTACTTTGCTTCACAATTTCTCAAGTTAACCTCGATTGGAATTTTCTTTGCTCAGCAGCAAAGTTGCAACTTGAAAGCAAAATCACTATACCATTATTGTGTCCTCCAGGTAAAGTTAAATTTGGGTCCAATCACTATGCCATTATTGTTAGCAGGTACAATTGTTATCTCCTTTCTCCCCTCAGTACTCGGAGGCAAACAGAGTGTCTTAAATATGTTAGTGCGCTCGAAGCATCCCGCGTGGCCGTCAAGTTTGGAAAGACCTCCACGTTGCCCCCAGCAGAAGTATTTATAGGTGAAACCTTAAATCCCCCACGACGGGTTAATGGATGCCTAACGGATCCAAACCAACCCGTTAAGACCCGTTAATCTATTATAACAATATACCTCAACAAAATATTACAACTTTCTTCCTTCCCCTTTGTTTGAGCCAAATTTCTCACAACCTTTAAGAGATTGATCGTCCTTTGCCTGTTCTTTGATCCGGGTTTTTTTCTCTTATTACATGGGAAGTAGTATAATTTATATCGACATTGATTTCCATCGTCTCTTTCCAATCTCATACCAGTGTTTTCTACGTGAAAAACAGTGGTGGGGGAAAATACAAGGTATAGCGTAGTAGTTAATCTTTCACTATTTGCGGAAAATTAGTTCAAGATTGTGTTATAAATAATCCAAGAATCATGAATGAAAAAAGTACATCTAGAGAGACTGTTATGGGTTGCGTGCCCAGTTAATTATTGCATCTTTAATTATGTTTTATCATATCGTACGTCGTGCATCTTTCATTATGTTTCCTTAAGATGTGTTGTTATTTATGAGTTTGCCACTTTGTATCATCTATTTAAGAGACCCTTGAGGTCCTGCAATATTATGAAGGAAGACATCTATTTCTCTTGTTTTAAGTGAGATTTTGGAAGCTCTTTCATCTCTTCGAGCACGCCCCGCTTAGGCAGTCGCGGTTAAGGCTCCATTGTATCTTCTGCCTCCGTCAACTCCACCTCCGACCACTCCCCCGACTAAGTTACCGCTGTTACGGAAGAAAGCTCGTAACAGAGAGAAAGGCAAACCAAAATTTTGTTTGTAAAGCCCCACCCAGATAAAGATAGAGAAATAAGGTCAGGTTTTCGGCGTGACCGCCTTTGATGAGTGTTGCATGCGTCTACAATGCACCCAATCCGAGCGCTTATGATATCCTCCGCTTTGATTATTGCTTCGACGATGACACTGCGTCGAGCAATCTTGCGCAACCCATTAAGGCCTTAAACGCCCACCTCTATAACAGTCAGACTTTTATCTAACATATGCCTTAATCGTGCAAACCACATGCATGGACCGCACCACATCAAATTTGTTAATTAAATGCCTCGAATCTAGGGTTAAAGGTATTCAAAAATATAAAATCCGCCTAATTCCATGCAGCCACCTCTGTTATTGATCTAGTGAAAAATGAATTGATGCTGCCCATGGACATATAGCCCATCTTGGGATGAACCACGTAAATCTGTGTCTTCTGTGTTTTGAATTTTTTGTTTATTTGATCGTTCTACACCTGTTTCCACAACATAGTTGTTGATCACATCTAGAAGATTTGACTTCCGTTGATCTTCCATCAAGAAATGTACAGTACTTCCATGTATATAACTCCATCATTATTCTCTGATATCAATCAAAATTGAACAATGTCCTAACTTTTCCCTGTAAACTACCTTATCAATCTTATCTAGCTTCACTTTTAAATATTTAAAACATGTAGAATGAAGTGTTACCTTAATTGAATATGCCTAGTTCTTAAATGAAGGGTCGAGTTCTTTGCTAGATGTGTTAGAATTTGAAGTGAGCTAGCGCCAGCGCTAGCTCATACTCGCCACCCCCCCTTGTTTTTGCCTATAAATAGAGGGGTACCCTCATCTCAAGAGATTTATCCTGGATCTGGCGAGTATCATCAACTTTGAGCGAGTTAGAGATACCAGAGCGCCACCAGGCGAGCATCGGACTTGGAGTAAGTTTGACAGGCGAGCATCGGACTTGGAGTAAGTTCGGCCAGCTCCCTTGAGCGAGTAGCGAGCATTGGAGATACCGCCGACGCTAGTGCTAGCGCGCGCGCGGTAGCGACAAGAGGCGAAGAGGCGAGCAGCGAGCTCGCGAGTACCTACTCGGGAGATAGCGCCAGGCGCTAGTGATAGCGCTCGCGCTAGCGAGTATTGGAGGAAGCGGCGCGTGGCGAGCGTGCGAGAAGCTTGGATTGCGAGCAGCGAGCTTGCGAGTAGCAGAGCTAACGCCTGGCGCTAGCGATACCGCCGGCGGTAGCGAGGAGCGAGCTTCTGTGGCGAGTAGCGAGTATTGGAGCGAGTATCACCTGCGCGGTGTGCTCCGGAGGAGAAGCGGACCTTGTCCGTGACCAAGTTCTTACTTTCTATTGGCTGTTGTGATTCAAGTTGGATGCAACTTGTATTCAGCCGTGTTCAGTTGTAACTAGCTACCATAATTAGTATTGTGAAAGCTTGTGTTCATCTTTGGTGTCCTTATTCTCCGGTTGGTTGACGTGTTCTTCCGACTTTAAAATATTTCACATGGTATCAGAGGGATAGTGGGAACATGGGCGAAGCAACCAAGATGGACGGCGGAGGAGGGTATGCTAGAGGACTTGACATTGAGCTGCTTACTCAAGCCAACTACAAGAAGTGGATGTCTTGTATGGAGAGCTACCTTCTTGGAGAGGATCTCTGGGAGGTTGTTGGTGGTGGGGAGCAAGAGGAAGTAGTAGCTGCCGGTGATAATGGTCCAGCTGTGAGAGCTTGGAGGAAGACCAACGCCAAGACGCAGTTCACCTTGAAGAGAGCCATATCACCTGACTTGTTCGACCACATCATAGGTTGCAAGTCAGCGTCTGCGATCTGGATAGCCCTCGATGGCTTATTCAACAAGAAGAATGTGGCGCGGCTACAATTCCTGGAGAATGAGTTGGCGAAATCGACTCAAGGCGAGATGGCGATATCCACCTTCTTCCTGAGGGTGAAGAACCTATGTGGGGAGATCTCGGCCTTGGATCCTGAAGAGCCAATCTCAGAGGCGAAGTTGAAGCGACACATACTCCGAGGCTTGAGGAGGGAGTATGTCCCCTTCGTTACTTTCGTGCAAGGATGGGCTACTCAGCCCTCCCTTCTGGAGCTAGAGAACCTGCTATCGTTACAGGAGAGCTTGACGAAGCAGATGGCGGGAGTATCCATCTCAGGAGGAGATGGCGAGGCCTTGTTCTCAGGAAAGAGGAGATCCTGGGACAAGAGAAAGAAGAACTCCGGAGATGGACCTTCAACGTCCTCTCAGGGAGATGGGAGGAAGTTCCTCCCTGCGCGCGATGAGAAGGGGAGAACCCTTTGCTTTGCCTGTAAGAAGTATGGGCATATGGCAAAGGACTGCCGGTCTAATCTAAAGGCCGGTCATGCTGCTAACAAGGAGGGAGATCACCAGAGAGGTGGAGGAAGAGGTGGAGGTCACCAGGGCGTTGAGAGGGGGGACAATTGTTTCCTGGCAGAGATGACGACAACGTCAGTCGATGTCTTAGCCTCCATCAACCTCGAGAACGACTGGATAGTGGATTCCGGTTGCGGGCATCATCTCACAGGAGATATGTCCAAGTTCGACTCCTTGGAAGCGTATGAAGGGACGGATGCTATCATCACTGCGGATGATACGGTACATCCTGTGGAGCGAGAAGGGAAGGTGTCCCTTGGGAGTAGAGAGAAGCTAGTGACACTGAAGAGTGTGTATCACGTGTCTGGCATGAAGAAGAACCTCTTCTCAGTGGCGAACGCCGTGGATGCTGGATACCACGTGCTGTTTGGACCAAAGGAAGTGAAGTTCTTGAAGAACCTATCGTCTGTCGATGCTGACGTCACGCTCACCGGGAGAAGGGTGAAGGATTTGTATGTTCTATCTGCCAATGCCTACGTGGACAAGCTGAAGACAAACGACAGCGTTGTGATCTGGCATGAGAGGCTGGGTCATGTGGGGATGGACAAGCTGAAGATGATGGCGGCAAAGGGCCTAGTGAGCGGCCTGCCTCATCTCACTTCCTACGGCGACGGCCATGTGTGCGACGGATGCCAATATGGAAAGTCACATCGACTTCCATTTGACAAGTCGGAGACCAGGTGTAAGGCACCTCTTGAGCGCGTACATGCTGATGTTATGGGGCCGTGCGCCACCCTTACTTATGGAGGCAATAAGTATGCGCTGGTTCTGGTGGATGACTACACCCGCTATACGTGGGTATACTTTCTGAGAGAGAAATCAGAAGTATTCAGCAAGTTCCTCGAGTGGAAGGAGCTTGTGGAGGGGAGGCTGAACCGCAGAGTGAAGAAGCTAAGAAGCGACAATGGAGGGGAGTTTACCTTCAATGAGTTTGCTTCTTTCTGCAGGAGGTTCGGCATTCGGCGGGAGCTCTCCTGCGCTCACACCCCACAGCAGAATGGGGTGACAGAGAGGAAGATCTGCCATCTGGTGGAGACTACCAGGAGTTGGCTACATGCCAAGAGCATTCCCAAGGCCTTATGGGCGGAGGGAATGGCGTGCGCTACTCATGTGATCAACAGGCTACCTCTGAGTCCTAACAGGATGGTGTCTCCACACCAGCTCATGTTCGGGGAGAAGCCCAATGTGGGTCACATGAAGGTGTTCGGTTCTACCTGCTTCGTGCACGTCCCGGACGCTCAGAGAACAAAGTTGGAGCCGAAAGCGAGGAAGTGTATCTTCATCGGCTACGATGAGCGGAAGAAGGGGTGGAAGTGCATGGATCCGCAGACCCACAAGTTCGTCGTCTCGCGCGACGTAGTGTTTGACGAACTGGTCTCATACCAGGGAGTCTCCTCAGTGGAGCTGTCGGAGAGTGGAGAAGCTAGCAGGGAAGAGGAGTGGGTCACTGAGGACCCTACTGTGGAGTTGGAGTTATCTCCAAGTGCTCCATCGCCATCTGGCTCAGGAGGAGCATCGGGCTCAGGAGGAGCATCTGGCTCAGGGGGAGCTACGAACTCAAGAAGCAGGGAGAGCACCGCTTCAGGAGGAGTTCAGAGAGGAGCTCAGAGAGGAGCTCAACCAGAGGAGTCTACCGGAGTGGTAGATAGTGGCCAAGCCTTGAGGAGGTCGAAGAGGACCATCGTCCCGCCTGCTCGCTATAAGGAGGGGAACTTCGTGAGTTTGGTTTCCTGCTTCTTCGCAGGACCACTCGATGAGAGGGAACCTGCCTGCTTTGAGGATGCAGCTGGCATCAAGGAGTGGGACGCGGCCATGATCGAGGAGATGGAGGCCCTAGAGAAAAACGAGACATAGGACCTGGTTCCCATGGTGGAGGGCATCAAACCTGTCACCTGTAAATGGGTATACAAGGTTAAGAAGAGGGCTGATGGAGAAGTGGAGCGGTACAAGGCGAGGCTTGTCGCTCGAGGCTTCTTACAGACCTACAGAGAGGACTACGAGGAGACCTTCAGTCCTGTAGCGAAGTTGACGTCGGTGAGGACGATCATCGCTTTGGCGGCGTGCCGAGGTTGGAAGCTATGGCAGCTGGATGTGAAGAACGCGTTCTTATACGGAGAGATCAACAAAAACATATTCATGGTGCAACCACCTGGATACGTGTCCAAGTCCCAGCCGCGTCACGTCTGCAAGCTGAAGAAGGCCCTCTATGGTCTGAAACAGGCGCCGAGAGCCTGGTATGGGAAGATTGCGGAGTACTTGCAGTTCTGCGGCTACGATGCCTCAGACTCGGACTCCAGCATGTTCGTGAAGAAGAGTGGAGGTCTTCACGTGCTGGTGCTGATATACGTCAACGACATGATCGTGACAGGGAACAACCCTGAGGAGGTCGCGACGCTGAGGCAGCAGCTTTCCATACGCTTCGAGCTGAAGGATCTTGGTGAACTGCACCATTTCCTTGGCCTCCAACTAGAGACGAGAAGAGGCGGACTGGATGTTTCCCAGAGGGCGTATGCCGAGAGAATCGTCGAAAGATTCGGCATGAAGGAGGGGAAGAGCAGTTCCGTTCCTCTGGAGGCGGCTCTGAAGCTTCGGAAGGAAGAAGGGAGGATTCTTCCTGATCCGAAGATCTTTCGGGCACTGGTGGGGAGTCTTATATACTTGACTATCACAAGGCCGGACATCGCCTTTGCTTTCGGCCGAGTTAGTCGGTATATGCAGGAGCCGCGGAAGCCTCATCTGGAGGCAGCCAAAGGGATACTGAAGTACGTGAAGGGCATCCTTGAGATGGGGTTGTCCTATGAGGAGAAGTCCGACTTCAAGCTGCACGGGTACACGGATGCAGATTACGGAGGTGACGTTGATGATCGCAAGTCAACATCAGGTTACGTGTTCTTGTGTGGAGCAGCTGATATCTCGTGGTGTAGCAAGAAGCAGGACTCTATTTCCCTTTCTACCACGGAGGCCGAGTACAAGGCGTCGTCCTTAGCAGCTCAGGAGTGTGTCTGGCTAAGGAGACTAGTGGAGGATGTGGACGAGGAGGTCAGCGGACCTACTGTGCTACGTGGGGACAACGAGAGTGCATTGAAACTGGTAACCAATCCAGTTTGTCATGCAAGGACCAAGCACATAGAGATCGAGCGTCACTTCATCAGAGAGAAGGTGCTGGGTGACTTGATCGTTGTGGAGCATGTGCGGAGTGAAGAGAACCTTGCGGATATATTCACGAAGCCCCTATCTGCGGGGCCGTTCCGGAGGCTTCGTACATTGCTTGGAGTTGTTCTTGGAGCTCACTTCAAGGGGGAGTGTTAGAATTTGAAGTGAGCTAGCGCCAGCGCTAGCTCATACTCGCCACCCCCCTTGTTTTTGCCTATAAATAGAGGGGTACCCCCCTCTCAAGAGATTTATCCTGGATCTGGCGAGTATCACCAACTTTGAGCGAGTTAGAAATACCAGAGCGCCACCAGGCGAGCATCGGACTTGGAGTAAGTTCGGCAGACGAGCATCGGACTTGGAGTAAGTTCGGCCAGCTCCCTTGAGCGAGTAGCGAGCATTGGAGATACCGCCGGCGCTAGTGCTAGCGCACCCGGTAGCGACAAGAGGCGAAGAGGCGAGCAGCGAGCTCGCGAGTACCTACTCGGGAGATAGCGCCAGGCGCTAGTGATAGCGCTCGCGCTAGCGAGTATTGGAGGAAGCGGCGCGTGGCGAGCGTGCGAGAAGCTTGGAGTGCGAGCAGCGAGCTTGCGAGCAGCGAGCTTGCGAGTAGCAGAGCTAACACCTGACGCTAGCGATACCGCCGGCGGTAGCGAGGAGCGAGCTTCTGTGGCGAGTAGCGAGTATTGGAGCGAGTATCACCTGCGCGGTGTGCTCCGGAGGAGAAGCGGACCTTGTCCGTGACCAAGTTCTTACTTTCTATTGGTTGTTGTGATTCAAGTTGGATGCAACTTGTATTCAGCCGTGTTCAGTTATAACTAGCTACCATAATTAGTATTGTGAAAGCTTGTGTTTATCTTTGGTGTCCTTATTCTCCGGTTGGTTGACGTGTTCTTCCGACTTTAAATTATTTCACAAGATGCACATGGTAGATACTCACTATCGTCGAATCATGTTTGATAGATTAATACAAGCAAGATACAATGTATTGAGATATGCTCTATACCCAACTCTTGAGGATAGGATCCCTCTAAGAGCTCGTTTCTCTTACGAGAGTCTATTCAAGACAATGATCCAAGATCCTCTAAAAGACCTCCATTCCCTTATATAAGCAGTAGTGGCAAGACAATGCAATTCCAAAAATGCCACTAGGGCTACATAGGTAAGTAGGAGGCGTGGATGGCTCGAGTGGTCGTGTTTGTATCAGAAAAACACTTCGACGATTACTCCAGAGTTTACTATTACCTTGTACTACTTAATTTCTCCCTAAACTCTGAAGATAAATACTATCTTTTTGACTTTCAACGACAACAACATATTCAATCTGATGAGGATCATAGTTCACGGGCGAGACGACTTTTATCAGAAACCGTCCGGTTTTACACGCACAGGAGGAGGAAATAGGATCGTCGCACAGACGATCCAATCTCGTAGTCGCATTCAGAGCGACGAGGAAGTATTTTTATGTATTTTATTTACGCGCATTTTACATATGTTTGTATACGCCAATCAAGGCTTTATTTGGCGCAGCGGTGGCGGGCGAGAAGTGGCGGGTGCAAACGCTCAAATGGAACCGGAGGGAGGAGGCGGGGGTTCGAAACGGAGCTTTTGCTCCGTTTCTCATGGCCCGGCGGGTGCAAACGCGGCAAACGCCGCCGCCCGCCATTTGGTTACGCGCCTTGCGAAGGCGTTTGCCGCAAACGCCGCCCGCCACCGCCGCGCCAAATGAACCCCAAATCCATTCGTTGTGGGGGATCCTAGCCTATAATTATATTTTATGGGTTGATTTCGAATATTGCGTGCGGATTCCGTGGATTCTAGATGTTGAAGCCTATACCGCCCCTTCCATTCATTTGGCAGTTACTCATTCTACCAACTGTCCAGACCATCTCAACGGTCGTTCTACCACATTCATACACCTCCCATTACTTCCAGTAGTTACTCACTCTGCCTTAGCTTGCCGCCCCATCCTGTGAATAAAACTAACCGTCCATCTCCAAAGCAGTTAACTACGTCGTTTGGCGCGGTGATGGCGGTCGTGAACGTGAACGCGGTGGTCATGAACTGTCGTTCGTGAACGCCCCACCTCACCTAAAAAAATTCATGCATTTTAATAACCGCACAAAACAGCGAAGATAAAGAGTAGCGGTGGGTAAACTGCTTGAAATCGAGGAATATCACATTTCACAGTCGTGAATTCTTAAACTAAGTGCGATATGTGTTCTAACACATCCTGACTTCGGCTCTGTTGGGAGGCCAGCGGCCAACACAATGCCGGCGTTTGTTTTCCCTCCTTCCGGTGGCGTTTGCTCTCATTTCTCCTAACAAAACGGAGAATTCGCTCTGTTCCGGAAACCCCTCCCTCCAGTCCCAATCCCCGGCGGTGTTTGCTCCCTTCCCTGCCGCCGCCGGTCTCCCAAACAGAGCCTTCGTAGTCGCAAGGTTCGCGGTCCGCCAGCCTCCCGACCGCCACAGCAGGTGCCCCTTTCTCCCAAAGGCGATGTTGTATAGTATCACAATTCACACATCGCCCACATCATCCAATCTCCCAACCGTTCAGTGTTGTCTATTTTGAAGTTATTATTAATCGTCATTGTTTATTCGATGAATAAACATATTGTTGGGGATCAAAATTTGTACAAGTTTGTTCAATTTTGATTCTACTTGAAAGGTGTATTTGTCGAACATTTAATTGAAATGCTCTCTCTTTAATTTTAATTGAATATTGTTTTATTTCTAATTATGGTAAGGTTTGCCTGCATTTCACCCTTGTGGTGGGACCCTTCCCCGGACCCTTGCTGCGTGGGGATGTCTTTGCGTGGGGATGTCTTTGTGCACCGGGCTGCCCTTTATTGTTTTATTTCTAACTCATAATCATTAGTGTCAATGTTTGTGAACATTACTATTAATTTCAGAATTTATTGCAATTAATAAGCATCACCTCATTTTATGTTTTCCGTTCAACACATCACCAACGAACGTACATTTATTAATGTTCCGTTATGAAATAATCAGACCACAATCTCTATTGTTAAGAGAGAAATAAGCTTTTGTAGCTCTAAAATCCAACTGAAAGTGGTTCTATAGTAAACACATACGAACGACAAAACCTCTAAATCAGTTCCCAAGGTTACCCTAATTCAGATCTGATTTCAGTCCTATTTAACAATTCTGTTAAATATTTCACGGCAAATAAGTAAAATCCCTAATTATTTTAAAAATTGCCTAAACCCTATCCCCATCCCCGTTGATTCTCTCCCGTAAATGTTTGCGCCGCACCCTGCGAACGCTCCTCCTTGACGGAAAGCATTTCGTCGATCCGGCAAATCCAGCTCTCCTCCCTCCGAAAGCATTCCGACGATCTTGCTCCTCCGAAATCAGAACTCCGCCCACCGGTAAGACCCATCTGCACAATCTGTAAATGCTTGTAGCTTCCCTTGATTCCATTCCTCTTCTCATTCCTGATGTTCTTTATCTACCGCCTCAAGCCAGCTTCTAGACGAAGCTCCACTGGATGAAGCTTCTAGTGGCCGCCGCCTCTTCACTCGTTCGTCTCTAACATCCATTGACCACCGACATTAAGGTCTCTTGAATTTTTTGTTGCCTGAGATACCAGCTTTAGTTATTGCTTGTTGACATCAGGAGTAGTCTCCTAATATGCTATAAACAATACTATTATGGAGTGTAACAATAGCAGCATACAATATGATTATGTTGCTGTTAACTGTTAATAAACTTTTGCAAATCCTATGTAGTTATCATATGGAGTTGCTGCTGGAACATCCCAGCCAATTGAGGTTAACCAGATTGCTTATTTTTATTAAAATTGCTTGCTTTTATAAAATATGCTTGTTTATGCTCTTAAAATACAACTTGATTGTTAACGAGATTTAATTAAAACTAAGTACTATGGAGAATTTGGCGTTATTTATACAAACTGATTTCATCACTGTTTAGTCTTTGGCTTGGTACGAAGAGCTATTTAGACTGGTGTTAATTTTAAAAAAATGCGCTATTTAGTTAATTTTAAAGTATATTATTCAACATCAAATAAGTTATTTTCCGTTAGTATATTCTGTTAATTAGGATTGATTTCAACATTAAAGTTGGAGATTGATTTCTTGTTATTACAATTTAAGGGGCCTCCCATTCGCCCTGACCGGGCCGCCCGATCTTGGCCGCCGCCCCCTCCGGGGGTGGCCTAAATGGCCGCCCAACCCCGGCACGGGGCCCTCTTCCCGGCCGCCGGCCTCGCCGGCCGCTCCTCCCCTCGTGGGAGGAGCGGTTGCTCTTCCGTTGAACCCATAATCGCCCGGGGGCGGTCTTGTCATTTGCGTAAAATTGGTGATCCGCGTGCTCTAAATGGAGAGTTCCTATTCATCCGTCCGGTAGTTATCAGGGGAAATTACCGGGTTGCCCCTCTTAGAATCTATAAATAGACTCTTATTCCCCTTCATTTTCATCTCCTTCTTGCCCGGCAAAAATTCTCCTACGGATTTTCTCCCTCCTACTCCTACGATTTCCTCTCTCCACCGCTCTTCCTTGCGCGCTCCCCAGCGCGCCTCTTCCTCGGGCTCCTCCGCGCCCCTCTTCCTTGCGCGCTCCTAAGCGAACATCTTACTTGCGCGCTCCCAAGCGCGCCTCTTCCTTGCGCGCTCTCGCTCGCGCCTCTTACTTACGCGCTCCCGCACGCGACTCTTCCTTGTGCGCTCCCAGGCTAAGGTTTTCCACGTTAAAAAAATTGCCCTGTCAGCTTTCCCTTTTTTCTGTGACTGTTTGCGAGCTCGAACGCTCCCGGGCTAAGGCGGTCAAATTTACTCCGGTCTACTGAGGCCTAGAGTGATCCGCAATAAGTACTTTGCCCTAAAAATGAGAACAAATTGAGATTTCGGCTTCGTTTGGCGCGGCTTGTTTGCTCCGGTGAATTTGGTCAAAATGCTTTTATCATAGAATGTATGTTTGACAAGGCAAAGGTTACGACCGCTATAAAGAAAATAAACTAGTTTTGAGCATAAAATGCATGAATTTTTGTAGGTGAGGTCATACGTTCACGAACGGTGGTTCATGATCACGACGTTCATGACCGCCACCACCGCGCCAAACGAAGCCTTCATCCGCCAAAAAACTGGATGAAAATGATTTCTAAAATTCACGAAATGAAGAAGCTACAAATTCATTTTTAATTCTCAGAACACTTTTTGAGTAATTATAAGTGCAAACCTATTATGGCCATGTGCAAACCACGGTTATGTGCAAATCCAAAAATTTTAAGTGCAAACTCAAATGTTAGGTGCAAAACAATTATAAAAACAAAAAAAATTGCATTCATTTATAAGTCCATTTTAATTACTACAAAATATGAGACCTTTTTTGCAAATTCTTATACTACGTGTACAACCCCGTTTTTGCCTGAGAAGGTAAGGCCCGAAGATTAGCAATTTGGATTGGAAGAGGTCATCTCGCCACTAAGGAGTCGCGAGAGCTAGGGGGTACGGGCCGGGGGGGGGGGGGGGGGGGGGGGGGGGGAGAGCTCGCAGGAAGGAATGCGAGACCTGGCCTCGGCGGTTGTCGCGAGGAGACTCGCGGGAGACTCGCAGGAAGGAGGGCGAGCGGGGCCCTTTACAAAGTGCTCCCCTAAGAGGGGTTTCGCAAGCCATATTCGCGAGGAGACTCGCGGGAGCTTTCGCGAGTGGAGTTCTCGTAGATCACTTGCCCACAGGTAAAGGAGGCGAAATTACCCGTCTGCCCCTGGTGGTCTGTCGTTAGCCCCTCCAAACAGCGAAGTTCGCCTGTTAGCAGACCCAATTGGGGTGCGTTTAGTAAAACCGAAAGGCAGAATTTCGCTATTGGTAGACCAGACTTAAAAAACTATAAATAGGCTTTGAAGGGCACCTTTGGAGAGGATTCCACTCAGAGCATTCTGAACTTCTTTCTCCCTAGGTTTCCTTGGGTTAGAGCTCTCCAAGGTACTCAGTCTCGGCTTTGACTTGGGAGGGGAAGCGCTCAAAGATCTTCCGGGTTTGTGGTGGGACCTCCTCGCTGCGACTAAGGTCTTAGTCTAGTTCCGAATCTTCGGTCCGTTCCTTCCGAGGGATCAGTAAGGGCTAGCTGCCCCTCAACTTGTTGAGGGCCCGAGCTTCACAAGAGACCAAGAAATTGGTTTCAACATTTTGGTGCGGTGAGCGTGGAGTGTGGCTGGTCCAAGGAAGGGACATGGCAGAAGATGAAGAACAGGGCGAGGAGTTTTGCGGGTCACCCACGGTGGTGACGCCAAGGATGTTCTCGGATTTCAGGAGGGAAGTCCTCGACACCCTCGGGTTCGCTGCCGCAGCATTGCGAAGCGAGTTCGCGACCCCGGCGGCTCAGGCATTCCCTCCTCCAGCAGCGGCTGGCGAGAATGCCCCGGGAGGAAGGACTGGAAATGAAGTGGTCGGGGGGTCAGTGCAAGACCTGGAGGGGCGAGTCCTGTTTTCCAGTCCATCGAGCGAGGTTCTGGCGACCGCAGTACCGACGAGCCCGGTACCGGCGAGCCCGGTGCCGGCGAGCACGGTGCAGGCGAGTGCGGCGCGAGCGCGGTTTCGGCGGCCGCGACACCCGTAAGAGCGGTTCCGGCGAGTGTGGCTCTCGCGAGCGTGTTTCCTGCGAGCTCAAGTTTGGCGAGGGAGCTCGGAGGGCGAGTGGAGCAGGAAAAGGTGGCAGGTGGAGGGAGCCCCTTTTGCGAGTTGGTGCTTTCCGCACCCGTCCCGGAAGGGTTCAGGGAATGGGACAGGGTCTACTACCATGACAGGGACGACCCTGTCCAGCATCTGCAGTCATTCGAGGACTCGGTTTCTATCAGGCCGATGTCGGATGCCTTTAAGTGCCGACACTTCGCCGTCACCCTGAAGGAGAAGGCTAGGGACTGGTTCCATCAACTCCCTGTGGTGTCGATCTACGCATTTGAAGACTTACGTCGAAGCTTCTTGTTGCGATTCTCGACTTCGAAGAAAAGGAAGAAGGACGCTGAGTCCCTCTTCAAAGTCAAGCAGGAGCCCAGGGAGTCGTTGGCTCACTATGCGGATCGATTTCAGGAGGAGGTACTGCTCACCTAAGAGATGCCTGGGTTTGCTTTCCAGCTCGCCTTTACGGTTGGGCTGAGGGAAAGTTTCTTCAAGATGGGATTGAAAAGGAAGGCCCCCGTCTCCTACGAGGAGCTAATGGAGAGGGTGATGGAGGAAATCGAAGGGGAGGAGACCAATCCGGAGCTCACCAGAGGCTAGCAAATCTCAGTGAGCCGGAGGTCAGGAAGCAGGAGGTGCGGAGAAGAGAAGAGCCCTGGGACCCAGAGGTGGGGTTGAGGCAGCAGGGCGGAGGAATACAAGGTCAAGGGAGAGGTTACGCCTCGGGAGGGGGTAACTTCCATGGGGGTCAAGGAAGACCCCATTAGTTGGGATGGAGGCAAGGACCAAGGCAGGTGCCTCCTCCGCCTCAGCAGGCCATGGCGATCAGGCGAGGGAGGGGAGGAAGGAGAGAAGGGGCAGGAGCATAAGCGGGAGCAGGAAGGAGAATGGGGAATAGGGCGGCAGAGGCCGAGAGGGGCGAAGTGATGTTGCCATATTGTGACTTCCATGACGAGGAAGGTCACGCGACGGCCACTTGCTCGGAGTTCTTGGAGACGAAGAGGGCCAGAGCGCCGGCGCAGCGACAGCAGCAGCAGGTGAGGATGGAGGAGGTCCTCCCTCGAGAGGATGAGGAGGAAAGGTGCGAGGATATAGTCGATTTGGGGACCCGAGGAGGGATTGGAGCGATCCACGGGGGGGGGGGGGGGGGGGGGGGGGGGCGGGGGGGGGGGGGGGGTTGAGGCAACCCGCAAGGCGAGCCTCCATACCATCTACCGACGGAGCGTGGCTTCGACGTCCACAGCCCCACCCCCAGCCGAAAAAATTACTTTCTCTCAGAGGGACATGCCGGGTCACGAAGACCCTTTCTGCGATGCGCTGGTCATCCAGACCGCCATTGAGAACTTCACGGTGTCCCGGATTCTCGTGGACAACGAAAGCTCCGTCAACGTCATTTTCAAGAAGGCGTTCGATCAGATGAAGGTGGAGAACAAGAGGGTGTTGGCCTCGGATGGCCCGTTGTTTGGGTTCTCCGGGGAGAGGAAGGAGGTAGAAGGAGGAGTGGGACTCCATGTGGTCCTTGGGTGGCAGTCTCGGAACTGCCGCTTTGTCATAGTGGATGCCCCCAGCAGCTATAATGCCATCTTCGGACGGCCGCTTATCAGTGCTTTCCACTGCATCCCCTCCACCTTCCATCAATGTCTCAAATTCAGCTTGGGAGGAGTTCAGGTTCGGGTAAGAGGAGACCCAAAGGTAGCGAGGCAGTGCTACGTGACGGCAGTGAACACCATCTCCTGGATGGCCGAAGCAGAGGAATGTGATCGGGAGATGGGGGAGCCGGCGGGTCTCAGAGAGGAAGCAGAGGAGGAAAGAAGGGGAGAAGGAAAGTCCCAGGGGGGAGAGGCAGAGGAGCAGATGGAGGAGGCAGAGGAGGAAAAGGAAAAGGAAGGGGGTCAGGCCCGGGAAGGAAGGGCGAAAGAACTAATGGCGATCAGAGAAGAAGGAAGGGAGGAAGAGACCGAAGCGTTCGCTAGCGGTGAGAGGAAGGAAGGCGATTGGGGAGAGCAGTCCCGATTGGAGGCCGTGGATGAAGTTGTGGAGCTCGAGGTCACCACCCAGGCTGGGGTGGTGGAGAAGGTTCGAATCAGCGGAGAGCTCGGCCTGGAGGAGCTGGAGAAAATCCTAGCCTGCGTGCAGAAGAACGTGGACGTCTTTGCTTGGAGCACGGCGGAGATGCCCGGGATTGATGCGGACGTGGCATGCCACCGCCTCCACCTCGATCCTGGCTCTCGATCCATCCGCCAAAAGAAGAGAGCCATCGCCGACAAGCTGGAAGGCCCCATTAGGGAGGAGGTGGGCAAGCTCCTTTGAGCAGGTTTTGTATCGGAGGTCCAGTATCCAGGCTGGGTCTCCAATGTAGTTATGGTGAAAAAGGGGGGATGTAAGTGGTGAATGTGTGTTGATTTCTCACTACTTAATAAATTGTGCCCCAAAGATTGATACCCCTTGCCTAGAATCGACGCGCTGGTTGATTCAGCCGTCGGTTTCTCTATAATGTCTTTTTTAGATGCATTTGCAGGCTTTCATCAAATTCGCATGCACCCCCCCCCCCATCCCGACGTCAAGTACGTCTCCTTCATCACGGGGGATGAGTGCTATTGTTATAAGATGATGCATTTGGGCTCAAGAATGCAGGGGCCACGTACCAACGAATGATGGATAGGGTCTTCTGAGAGCAGAAGGGAAGAAATCTAGAGGTCTATGTTGACGATCTCATGATAAAGAGCCGAGACCTCGAGCCCCACCTACGAGACCTCGAAGAGACCTTTGGGACCTTGCAGAAGTATAAGATAAAGCTCAACCCCCTGAAGTGTGTCTTTGGGGCCAGCCGAGGAAAGTTCCTAGGTCACTTGTGTAAGACCCCCCCCCCCCCCCCCCCTCCAAAATCGGCGGTCCGACCGGGGGATCTTATCGCACACCACCCTTTTTGCACGACGCCGAAGCGATCACGAAGGGTGAAGGTACCAGCTTCTTCAACCCCCTTCCTTGAACACTCCAAGGTCATGCATTGGGGTGGTGTTAAGCGAAAGTCACTACACATCAACAGAGTAAGAAAGCGACATTCTAGCGGAAGACTTCATTAAAGAGTGCACTTTACAGCACTTAGCGGAAGACATAGTAATATAGCGGAAGATTAATCATCACAGAAACCTTAAACTCAAGACCTGTATGAATAGCATCCATACCTCCGTCGCATTAATTCATTGCCAATATATAGATGTTGTGAGGTGGGGCACAACAAAAGGGATGCGTCTTAACAACTTGTACCTGAAGTAGCCTGCTCTGTGGCTTCATCCACACCTGGGTACTGTCTCTCATCCGCACCTATCACCTGTGCTAAAGACAAGTTATTAGAACTATAAATAGAATCCAACTCCTACTAACACACAAACATAATATAACAGTTATAAGGGAGGGGATATCTGGGCTCTTATTGGGCCGAGGCAGTCTTCCCACGACCACCGCCTACGTACTCCGTATCGTCCTGCATACGGTCTCAGACCCACGTAGTTCTATTAGTTTCGCACGGGTTGCCCTCCCAGACCATCCGTCGTGCGGGTTGCCTTAGAGTAAAACTCATCGACCATCCTATATTCTCCGAAGGCACATTTTCCGAAGGGACATTTCATTCCCGTAGGAATCATTTCTCGAAGGCAACATTTCATTCCCGTAGGAATTATTTCTCGAAGGCAACATTTCATTCCCGTAGGAATTATTTCCCGAAGGCACATGGTGTTCCCGTCAAATCTAAATTAATGTCAATACGGAATAAAACCCAAAAGCATCAATTCGTCTGCGCTGCTGCGAGAACGGCAGCCAGTTCGGTACTATTTAGGGTTGACGCTGAAGGAATGCCCCATCTTCACGTCAACTCTAAATTATATACAATAAAGAAGAAAAACCAAAACATCGATCTGACCGCTCGGTTCTACAAGTGGCGGCCAGTTCGGCACTATTTAGGGTTGACGCTGAAGGAATGCCCCATCTTCACGTCAACGCTAAATTTTATGCAATAAAGAAGAAAAACCAAAACATCGAACTGTCCGCTCGACTCTACAAGTGGCGGCCAGTTCGACACTATTTAGGGTTGACGCTAAAGGAATGCCCCATCTTCACGTCAACTCTAAATTATATGCAATAAAGAAGAAAAACCAAAACATCGAACTGTCCGCTCAGCTCTACAAGTGGCGGCCAGTTCGACACTATTTAGGGTTGACGCTGAAGAAATGTCTCATCTTCACGTCAACTCTAAATTATATGCAATAAAGAAGAAAAAACCAAAACATCGAACTGTCCGCTCTGCTCTACAAGCGGCGGCCAGTTCGACACTATTTAGGGTTGATGCTGAAGGAATGTCTCATCTTCACGTCAACTCTAAATTATAGGCAATAAAGAAGAAAAGGCCAAAACATCGATCTGTCCGCTCTGCTCCACAAGGGCGGCCAGATCGGCACTATTTAGGGTTGACGCTGAAGGAATGTCCCATTTTCACGTCAACTCTAAATTATAGGCAATAAAGAGGAAAAGGCCAAAACATCGATCTGTCCGCTCTGCCCTACAAGTGGCGGACAGTTCGGCACTATTTAGGGTTGACGCTGAAGGAATGTCCCATCTTCACGTCAACTCTAAATTATAGGCAATAAAGAAGAAAAGGCCAAAACATCGATCTGTCCGCTCTGCTCTACAAGGACGGCCAGATCGACACTATTTAGGGTTGACGCTGAAGGAATGTCCCATCTTCACGTCAACTCTAAATTATAGGCAATAAAGAGGAAAAGGCCAAAACATCGATCTGTCCGCTCTGCTCTACAAGCGGCGGATAGTTCGACACTATTTAGGGTTGACGCTGAAGGAATGTCCCATCTTCACGTCAACTCTAAATTATAGGCAATACAGAAGAAAAGTTCAAAACATCGATCTGTCCGCTCCGCTCTACAAGCGGCGGCCAGATCGGCACTATTTAGGGTTGACGCTGAAGGAATGTCCCATCTTCACGTCAACTCTAAATTATAGGCAATAAAGAGGAAAAGGCCAAAACATCGATCTGCCCGCTCTGCTCTACAAGCGGCGGACAGTTCGACACTATTTAGGGTTGACGCTGAAGGAATGTCCCATCTTCACGTCAACTCTAAATTATAGGCAATACAGAAGAAAAGGCCAAAACATCGATCTGTCCGCTCTGCTCTACAAGCGGCGGCCAGATCGGCACTATTTAGGGTTGACGCTAAAGGAATGTCTCATCTTCACGTCAACTCTAAATTATAGGCAATACAGAAGAAAATGCCAAAACATCGATCTGTCCGCTCTGCTCTACAAGGGCGGCCAGATCGGCACTATTTATGGTTGACGCTGAAGGAATGTCCCATCTTCACGTCAACTCTAAATTATAGGCAATAAAAAGGAAAAGGCCAAAACATCGATCTGTCCGCTCTGCTCTACAAGCGGTGGACAGTTCGACACTATTTAGGGTTGACGATGAAGGAATGTCCCATCTTCACGTCAACTCTAAATTATAGGCAATACAGAAGAAAAGGCCAAAACATCGATCTGTCCGCTCTGCTCTACAAGAGCGGCCAGATCGGCACTATTTAGGGTTGACGCTGAAGGAATGTCCCATCTTTACGTCAACTCTAAATTGTAGGTAATAAAGAGGAAAAGGCCAAAACATCGATCTGTCCGCTCTGCTCTACAAGCGGCGGCCAGATCGGCACTAAAATATAATTAAGGTGCATCATAAGCAGTAATAAAGGCCGGAAGCAGGGGCCGAAATAATAAGCAGTAAAATAGGCCGAAAGCAGAGGCCATAATATCAGGACCAGTGCGAGACTGGAGAATTGAGAGTACAGAAAGTAGTTGCGGGGGACCAGTGCGAGACTGGATTTAAAGATACTGAAAGCAGTAAATAAGGACCAGTACGAGACTGGAGGAAGTAAATAAATAAACAGGTTAGTAGTCCAATCACTCCATAATATGAGGCTTCAAAGTCGACTCCGTTTTTAGGAGGAAAGTTCTGTTCCATCTCTGTTCATAGGAGGAAATTCTGTTCTTTCTCCGTTCATAGGAGTTTACTTATATTTTATGAGGTTCCTTATTTTCGTGTGCCTTGATTTCACATTTTTAATTATCTTGAGGTTATTGAATTGACGGTGTCGCCTCGCGATTGCGACCCGAATTGCGCGTCGACATTTTTACTTTTTGAACATACCCAAACTTTTTAGAGGGTGCGATCCAGCCTCCCAGGCTTCCCATAATTTTTGGAGACGTGCTGGAGGAGGGCGTAGTTCATTATTAATTTATAACATAGATTTTTAGCATCGAAAAATAGTAAACCTATTTCAAAAATTCCAAAATAATTACAGTAGATGTAAGTCAGTAGTATGAAGCTTCCCAAATTTTCTCAAAATTTTTCATCACTGTTACGGTCCTCAGATAATTCAAAAACCCAAAAAATCATAGTATTTTAATTTCTAAAAATACTAAATCTCCTCTAAAAATTATGAAATTTTTACAGGAGCTAGACCTTGCCAAGATGAGCAACTTCGATGTTCAAAGTTTTTGCATTTGGGATTCATATAGGACCCAGAAAAATCAAAATATATAATAAACATAATAATAAAATTTTATAAAAAATTTATCAGAAATTTTTGACAGAACTCAGAAGTGTCGTTCCTGTACGCCGCCTCCCCCTTGCGGGCCTTCCCCGCCGGCGTCCGGCCACCGGCCAGCCGTGGCTCCGCCCCCGGCCGACTGTACGGGGGCGGACGCTCCCTCCGGTGGTGGTCCGGTGGCCTGCCGCCGCCGGCCACCGCCGGAGTTAACTTTTTTTTCAAAATATGCATGGAGGAGAGGGAGGGCGGCGGCGGCGCTCCGGTCGCCGGAGTTTGCATGCGATGCATCCGGCTGTTAGGGAGGGAGGAGAGGAGAAGGATCCACCTTGGTTGGGGGCCTCCGAGAGCTTCCGGCGAGTTCCGCCATTTGAGGTGGTGGAGGGTGGTGGAGGCTCGGCTCGCGTTTTTTCGGCGAGGTGGGGCTCCGGCAGGGGGTGGCTTGGGCTCGAATGAGCTGGGGGAGAGGTGTGTGTCTAGCTAGAGGGGAGAGGGGTCCTTATATAGGAGTTTGAGCTGCCCCCCTCCTCTTCTCCCCGATGTGGGATTATTCTCCATGGAGGAGAGAGTTGTGCCCCTCCCAGCCATGTAAAGGCATGTGGCAGCTTCCAAGTGGAGGATTGTACCCCCTATGAGGCCTAGGCTAGCTAGGCTATTTAGTCATGTGGGGAGAAAGAGAGGTAGAGAGAGAAAGAGAAGGGAGAAGTTGGTGGGCTTCTTGCTTTAGGTCCAAGCCCAATTTCTTGGCTCCCTAAATGGGAATCAAAGCCCATGAGGACCTTGGTATGTGGGCTTCAAGTGGGGGCACTAATTGGAAACAAATTCTCCTACGGAAATCTCATTTTAAGAAGGTTTGACTAAAGTCAACTCTCGGGTGGGTCCCCCATGGTGGGTCAAAGTCAATATGGGTCTGAGTCATCGAGTGTCGGGTCACCATGGACGTGGCAAGGTTGAAATCCAGCGTTTACGTATCTCGAAAGTCTTATAATTTTACGAACGTTTATTTTTATTTACTTGACTAAACGACGTCGGAATCGAGCGAAACGAATTTTGTTGTACTCGTACCGGCTATACAAGTCTAATGCAGCTGACAGAATTCAATTCGGAGTTCGTTTGCTCAATATTCTAAAATGGCGTTGTTGCGACGCTCGATATTACTCAAAATAGTCGTTTTCTCCAAACGGCCTCGGATTGGAACGAAACGAATTCTGTTGCACTCGTATCGGCCATACGAGTCTAACGCAACTGACGGAATTCAAATCGGAGTTCGTTTGCTAAACATTTGAAAATGGCGTTGTTGCGACGCTCGATATTACTCAAAATAGTCGTTTTCTCCAAACGACCTCGGATTGGAACGAAACGAATTCTGTTGCACTCGTATCGGCCATACGAGTCTAACGCAACTGACAGAATTTAATTCGGAGCACGTATGCTCCATATTCAAAAATCGCGTCGTCGTGACGCGCTACGATACTCAAAATAGTCATATTCTACATATGACCTCGGATCGAAACGAAATGAGTTCCGTTGCACTCGTATCAACTGTACAACCCTCATTCTCCGAGGGTGGACCCTGTTGGAGCTTGCTTTCCGCATCTCTTGGTTTGAGAATAACAAATACCGTGTTGTATTTGATCTAGTCTTTTGTGTGTTTATAGTGGCCAGGTTGTATAGGTTCAATGAGGAGACAAGTCCTCGTTCATGGGCATGATCCGAGAACGACAAGTCTCAGGTTGGATGAGTTTTGTGTGCTGATCTTAAAATGGCCATAACTTTCAATCCAGGAAGAGTTACGGAATGTGCCACCCCATTTCGGAGATGAGAACGACTCAATCTACAGTCTGGAGAAGTTTCGGATGGCAAAAATGAAGAGGAGATGTTGCCCAGGCGACAGTCACTGTCGCCCAAGCGACAGTCAATGTCGCCCAGGCGACAGTCAATGTCGCCCAGGCGACAGCAGAGAAGTTACAACTACTTTCCCCCACGGCAGCACGACGAAAAGCAGTTTTGAGATGTCGGAAATCCGACATCGATGTCGCCCAGGCGACAGCTCGACGGTTACACCAACTGCCCATGACTCCACCCACGACGGCACTCCAGCGGCAGTTTAGCGCTGTCGGAAAATTCCGACAGTCACTGTCGGAAATTCCGACAGCGATTTTTTATAAATTGACACCTTGTGTTCGTGCATTTCAACCACTAAAGATTCTAAGTCCCTTCCTGAGTGCATTCCATCCAGAGAGCTCCAGAACCTCATGAACTCCCATTTATGCTGAGAAGGTTTGAAATTGAAGACGAGATCGGACGCGCTTCTACATCAAGGATCATCTCGAGGCTTCAACCTTCCTTTCAGAGATCTGAATTTCTAGGGAGTTCTTATTTTATCTTGTATTTTCATTTATATACATTTTACTTTGTATTGGTAGGGAAAATCGCTTCCTTGTGCGGAGCGTCTAAGTCCTTGCGTGGCTTAGGGGAAAATCGCTTCCTTGTGCGGAGCGTCCAAGTCCTTGCGTGGCTTGGTGGGAAATCGTGGCCTTGTGTGCTACGTCTAGATCTTGGGAAGATCTAGAGGATAGGCTTGGGCTTGGTCTAGGGAGAGACAAGTGATAGCCTTCCGATCCTTGGGAGAAGGATTGGTAAACAAAAAGAAATTTACATTTGTACGCCTCCGATTTCTAGCGATATAGAAATCAAATTTATGTAAACACGTTTTCATATATATAATCATGTCTCTTTTGTGTTTACTTGATTTGTATCATTTGGCGTAATCTCTATTATATTGTGTTCTAAGTTTTCAATTCTAAATCTAAATTGTTTATTTCAATCTCCTTCATTATAAAACAATTTAGTAATTATCTTGAAAATTATAAAAATAATTTTATTCCCTTATTCACCCCCCCTCTAAGGGCACCGTAAGATCCAACAATTGGTATCAGAGCAAGGTTATTCCAAATCGGCTTAACAACCGGGAATAATGGCGTCTCTTGATCATGATCTCGCTTCTACTAGTGGGGAAAATTTTAATATAAATGAAAAAATATTATCACCACCTTTATTTATGGGCAAAAATTTTAAAGGGTGGAAAATATTAATGAAAAATTTTCTTAAGGCCTTAGATGAAAAAGTTTGGAATATTACTATTAAAAAGCCATCTAGCGTACTAACTAGAAACGAAATTATTTTAAATGCAAAATCTATGAATAGTATATTTTGTGCGTTAGACCAAAATATTTTCAAACTTATTTATACTTTACCTACCGCATATGAAATTTGGAGTTTTCTTGAAAGAACTTATGATTCTCCTTCTACAGGTACGAAACATTCACAAGAACCGGAGAATATGCAAGCCTATGCAAATATTCAAGAAAGCTACACAAAGGATGGATCCATAGAATGCTCATCAAGCGGAAAGGATGATGGACACTCTTGTTTGGAAGAGGAAGATGAAGAAGACAACGTCACAATATTGGACTCAGTTGATGGCAAAACATCAAGCAAAAGAGAAGACGGAAACTATAGCAAGGTAAGAAAATCTAAATCTTCTCTTTTAGTAACTAATTCTATTTCTACATTTCGTGTGCTTAAATTTGCTAAACGTAAAATTTCAAAGTTGAAACATGCTAATTCCAAATTACGTTTAGAAAATAAAACTTTAAAAGCAAACACTAAAGTAGAATCTTATATTGATGTTTCAAATTCTTGTTCATGCTCTTTAGTTGAAATTCCTATTCCTTGTCTTAATTGCAATTTATTAAAAGAAAAATTCAAGGAAATTGAAAAAGGGCTCTTAATTTCTAAAAGGCATAATGAAAAATTGTTAATTGAAAATGATGTTTTATCTTGTAAGTTAATACAATTAAAATCTTTTGTTGAAAAATTTCAAATGTCATCTAATGAATCTCATCATAAGATTTTGAATAACAAGGATAAATTAACTTACAAAATCATTTCTAAAAAGGATCATTTTCATACATCAACTCAAAAGGAGTTAAGTTTCAAAAAGAATTATGACCCTCACAAAATTCTTAAGAGTCACTATTATAAGTCTCAATATATTTTCAATCATGACTCAAACTTAAAAACTCCTTTTCATGAAAATCAAAATATAAAATATTATCCTTTATATTATAAGAGTATGTCTATAAGAAAGAGTGGAAATGAAAATCATCAAAATAATGATCAATCTTCTAAAACATATTGTAATCCACTCTTTCAACAATCACTTCTAAAGAAAGACAATCACTCTTATAAAATTTTAAACAATCCATATAATAAAAATCATTATGATTATCAACATCAAGCTACTTTGAAAAATAATTTAAATAAACATAAACCTCCAATGAATTATTTTTCAAACAATTCACATAATCATTATATGGATTTAAGTAATAAACAACCAATGTATGAATGGAGACCCATAAAGAAAAATGACATATCAACATTAATTAAAAAGGCTCATTCATCATTATCTTCTCAAAAGCCATCACGACATATTTGGGTGCCCAAAGGAACCATTACACATGGTCAACTTTGGATACCTAAATCTCTTATCATTTAGTATCTTTCATTTGCATGAAGTAGAAATAATTAAAAATGAAATATCAATACTCTACTTCATGATGTGCTTTATTTTTTTTTTATTTTTTTTTGTATTTATTGATCCAAAATGCTTATGGTCCCTCTATATTTTATGAAATATGACTTTCACATATTAAGCCTAATGTTTATCAAATCAAATTAAATTAAAATTGAACATAAAGTCATATGATTTTAAAAGAGACCTACCTATCATTTTTTTTAAATTGTTATATATATCCTTTTAAATCCTTTACCCTTAATTATCTTGAATTATCATTAGAAATTGAATATTGAAATTATTATCAAGACTAGTGAAACTATTTTAAAGATTGGATTTAAATGGTTTATTTAAGGGCTTAAAACTAAAAATTAAAATGCGCAACGTTTTTGATTCCTTTCTATTTGTTGCATTTGATAGCCCTTATAATGAAAAATATTATCAAATAAAATCGAAAACAAAGATTCATCTAAACGCATGCTTAATCCTTCAAAAAGCCATATCTTTTGATCTGCTCGTCCGATTTTCGCATTTAATATCTTTTCGGAAAGAGCACAGAAATCTCCATCTATCGGCAAACTAAACTTGCCCATTTAAGTTTGTTTGGCTCTATCAATTTGCCCAATTTCAACTCCGTTTTTAAATGCTATCTTAGTTCGCTTGATTCAGAAATTTCTGTGTTTATGGATTTTTTCATCACATGATATCCTATGTATAATTGTTTCATATATTAATTTAGATATTATGTGTGATGTGTGTCACCATTGTTTGCATGTAATTTAGACCTTAGAATCATCTTATATCATTAAGATCAAATCAAAAGTTTAATCATTTTATTATAGGTCTAAATAAAATTAATTTGTAAACTTCTCATATTACATGCAACATTATCTCCATTAAATCATGTATAATAACATTGCACTCAAACTCATTATTCTAGCATCACTTCTTAGTTTATGCTCAAATTTATATGCTAGGTATAACATTTACAATGTTATTAAAATATCATGATAACTATGTGATTTGAAATTATAATAGAATACTAAAATTCCAACAAACACATAGTTTATGGTTTAATCATTAAAATATATATGAATAATGTATCATAAATCATATATTATCATGCAAAACCAAAGAATAATAGATTCGATTAATGAATGCAAATTTTATTAAAAATTTCAAAACATTATATATTTGATCTTTGTCATTGATATGACTACATGATCATCATTTTTCTAGACTTACAAATCAATCATGTTCTTTCAAATGAAAATCACTATATCACTATATCATAAGTCTAGAAGGATTAGAATTCTCATACATCGTGATGATCTAACATATATTTTATGCAAAATTCACTATAATCATAAATCATAATTCATGTTCTATCAAGAAATATCTCAAATCAATAATGAGAATTATGAATCTTATGATAAAAATTTAAATAATGTTTTCTTTACATTATTTGATGTATTGATTTGCTTTACTATTGATTGCATGTATCTCTCATATTTGTAGACCCTAGAATCACTTTGCAATGAAGATATACATCAAACTTAATCATCACTCTATTCTAGATCTATAATTTGAAACTCTATTTTGGAATACATGTAATTTCAATATAATTCTTATGACATGACATTAAACCCAAAACTCATTATACTAGCATTGTCACTTATTGAATATTAATAATTGTGCTAGTTATCACATATCATCATCTCATAAAAGTAGAAAAACTATGCGGCTTTATAACTCATCACATTAAACAAACCCATAGTTTATATACCAACCCTTAGTTTTAAAAGCATAGGTTGTCCAAAAGATTATTTCACCTATGACTTCATCTCTCACAATAGCGAGGGCGTAGGGTTGTATACATTAGAGACCTAACCTCTAAGTCATGTCTTGTCCTTAACCGGGGAGGGTTCCAGTGGGGCCTTGAGAGGCACTGGGGGGAAAGAGTGCTAGGTTGAGCGTCGTCTTTTGTATGCATATGGGATTAACACCCCAACCTACGGCATGCGTGCAGCTCCTCATGCCCATCCGTCACTTAGTACGGGGCTAGGGTGTAGACATTTAGTCGGGGTAGTTTCTAATCTTAGGACATACCTATATTATGTACTGCATGAACATTTTATTTACTTATCACTTAAATCATGCATATTTTGGGTTGTTTAATAAAAATATCCTCATGTGTTTGCATAATTTATCTTTTTGAGCTTAAATGTTTTTGTAAAACACATGTATTTGAAAAAGCTAAAGTTTTATGCAAATTTGAGCAATCAAGACATCTCTGAAAATTCTGAAATTTCAGCATGGAACTACTCTAAGGACACTTAATCAAAATAAAACATCAGATTTTTAAAATGCTCAAAAAATCGAGTACTGTTTCCAGCGCTAGCGCTAGCGCCGGCGCTAGCGTGGGTGTTGAAATTTTCTGATTTTTAAAATTTCTGAAAATCCAAAAAAATATGTTGGTTCATATTTTCTACTTATTTGTTGTGTTTCTGACTTTTGTTATTTTTGTTTTATTTATATTATGAAAAATCAACTACAAAAGATCAAAATTCAAAAATACAAAATTATTTTTTTTGTTATTTGTGTTTTTAATCATATTATGAAAAATCAACTACAAAAGTTCAAAATTAAAAAAATATACAAAAATATGTTTTTGTTATTTTTTTTTATGAAAAATCTACTACAAAAATTCAAAATTCAAAAATTACAAAAATATGTTTTTGTGATTTTCTGTTTTTATTTGATTTAAAAAAAATGATTAAACTTAAAAAAAAACTGTATGATCTTTATTGCCAATATCAAGCATGTATGAATTCTATTATTTAGAATTATTTACAATGTTAAAATTTATTTCTTGAAATTTCTATGAACATTGTTTTGATTATCATGCTTTGATATATCTATTTAAGTGCATCAGTTGTATTGAAAAATGTGTAGAACCAAGCTTAGCACGCCTCTAAGTATGAGTAAATGTTTTATGATTGATAATGATATATTTCACTCACTTATTTTGGTAATCAACATGTGTGTCTAAATCTAAAATGCTTGCTTGTGTATTGTATTTGTACAATGAATTAAAACTTGCATAAGTTTTTTACCTACACTACATTTGAATTGCACTTATGAAATTTAGAAAAGTGGTTAAAAGTTAAAAAAATTGGGTTTGCAAAACAAGTGTATTCGGAGAATGTTGTCTCACAAATGTGAACAAAAAAATATATATATGTAGACAAATATAACTCCACCAAGCACTACTTGAACCTCCTGATAAGTCTTCATAAGCATTGTGAGGTTGAGCACCTTGGAAAGAATAGTAAAGTGGCTTGTGCAAACCTTAGTTATTACACCACTTTGTTAAAAAAAAAATTAAATTATGTGCATTAAAAGTTTGTGAAAGTAATTTACTTATGTTTTATTGTGCACTTTACTTTACATATGTCTTGTATTTTGATGATTTAAATCAATTGTTAACATTGCCCAAAATACACTTATGTGCACATCATTATCTTTCATAACACTTCTTCTCATAAGTATTGGATTCTAATGCTTTATCTATACTACTCTTTATATAAAAATGCACTAGATAACCTATCATGATCTCTACAATGTTATGGTATCTCTTGAACTTAAAATTAAGTAACATTGTAGTATAATCTCTCTTTAATATGTTCATTTCATGCTTGGTATCTTTATGAAAAACTTTGAGATTTCAAAAAGGTTAAAACATCTTTCAATTTTGAACTAAAACTCATATTTTTACTTATGCTTTTCATGCTTACAAAAAGGATGTTTCTTATAATCTTCCGCTTGCTTACAACTCTTATCTTTTTATTTGAAATCTCTTTTATATACTATGCTTCAACTCTTTATCATTTCATATATTTAAAAGCTCGATCATGCTTTGTTATTTAAATGCCTCCTTACTACCCTCACCCCACCTTCTTTTGATAATACCAAAATGGGGAGATTAATTCAAGAAATCTAGAAGATTAAGGGGAGAATAATTAAATAATGCACCATTGTAATTAATTATAACATTTAGGGGGAGCATACATTTAGGGGGAGAATACAATTTAGGGGGAGTATATTAAAAAGTTTTCATGGAAAGCGTCTATTGCTCGATCATGACAACCCACTTTTGGTAATAACAAAAGGGAGAGAATAAAATGAGAAATCTAGTGACATATATATTTAGGGGGAGTAAAATCTGTCACGCAGTAAACCTTTTATTCATGCATATCTTTTATCGCACTTATCTATAAACTCACTAATTTCTCATATGGGTATTTGTTATTATCAAAAGGGGGAGATTGTTGGAGCTTGCTTTCCGCATCTCTTGATTTGAGAATAACAAATACCGTGTTGTATTTGATCTAGTCTTTTGTGTGTTTATAGTGGCCAGGTTGTATAGGTTCAATGAGGAGACAAGTCCTTGTTCATGGGCATGATCCGAGAACGACAAGTCTCAGGTTGGATGAGTTTTGTGTGCTGATCTTAAAATGGCCATAACTTTCAATCCAGGAAGAGTTACGGAATGTGCCACCCCATTTCGGAGATGAGAACGACTCAATCTACAGTCTGGAGAAGTTTCAGATGGCAAAAATGAAGAGGAGATGTCGCCCAGGCGACAGTCACTGTCGCCCAGGCGACAGTCAATGTCGCCCAGGCGACAGTCAATGTCGCCCAGGCGACAGTCAATGTCGCCCAGGCGACAGCAGAGAAGTTACAACTACTTTCCCCCACGGCAGCACGACGAAAGCAGTTTTGAGATGTCGGAAATCCGACATCGATGTCGCCCAGGCGACAGCTCGACGGTTACACCAACTGCCCACGACTCCACCCACGACGGCACTCCAGCGGCAGTTTAGCGCTGTCGGAAAATTCCGACAGTCACTGTCGGAAATTCCGACAGCGATTTTCTATAAATTGACACCTTGTGTTCGTGCATTTCAACCACTAAAGATTCTAAGTCCCTTCCTGAGTGCATTCCATCCAGAGAGCTCCAGAACCTCATGAACTCCCATTTATGCTGAGAAGGTTTGAAATTGAAGACGAGATCGGACGCGCTTCTACATCAAGGATCATCTCGAGGCTTCAACCTTCCTTTCAGAGATCTGAATTTCTAGGGAGTTCTTATTTTATCTTGTATTTTCATTTATATACATTTTACTTTGTATTGGTAGGGAAAATCGCTTCCTTGTGCGGAGCGTCTAAGTCCTTGCGTGGCTTAGGGGAAAATCGCTTCCTTGTGCGGAGCGTCCAAGTCCTTGCGTGGCTTGGTGGGAAATCGTGGCCTTGTGTGCTACGTCTAGATCTTGGGAAGATCTAGAGGATAGGCTTGGGCTTGGTCTAGGGAGAGACAAGTGATAGCCTTCCGATCCTTGGGAGAAGGATTGGTAAACAAAAAGAAATTTACATTTGTACGCCTCCGATTTCTAGCGATATAGAAATCAAATTTATGTAAACACGTTTTCATATATATAATCATGTCTCTTTTATGTTTACTTGATTTGTATCATTTGGCGTAATCTCTATTATATTGTGTTCTAAGTTTTCAATTCTAAATCTAAATTGTTTATTTCAATCTCCTTCATTATAAAACAATTTAGTAATTATCTTGAAAATTATAAAAATAATTTTATTCCCTTATTCACCCCCCCTCTAAGGGCACCGTAAGATCCAACAGACCCCCCCAAGGCCACGTAGGCAGAGGTCAAAGTCAAAGAGTCAATACATCAGTCAAACCTAGGAGCAGAAGACACCCTAGGCGAGTATGGGTGCACTCGTGCGAGTAACTCGGATACTCGCCAAAGCTGGGCGACCATAGGTGATACTCGCCCATCTGCCCGGGAAGATCGCCTCAATGTCGCTAGTCGCGGGCAGGGGCTGGGATATAAAAACCCCCCTACCCCTTGGTTTTCCTATAAATAGGACCCCAGGGGTACTTGGATTGGCACCTGGACTTGAGCTCTCGAAACCCTGCTCTTGCATTCTGGAACCTGTCGCATTTGGCGGCTACTCCCGGTACTAGCCAAGTCGGTGCCTTCCTCGTACCCTGCTCGGCCATTCTTTGGTCTTGGAGGGGAAGTCTCTTCGGAGCTTCTGGGTACGTGGTGGGACCTCCCTGCCGCAGCACCTGGGGTCCTGTGTGTTGTTCTTCTAGCTCTTCAATAGTCGCCAGCTTAGTCGTCTCGTTGGACTGCTGGGCGAGTAGCCTCCGGCTGCATCGGTCCGAATCTTGAGGTCAGGATTTTCCTGGCGTCAACACTTTGGTGCGGTGAGCGTGGATCGTAGTCGGAGAAGGAAAGTTCAGCAGGAAGCCGAGATGGTCGTAGGTGGCGACCATGAGGAGGTAGTCGGCAACTCGACCGCGAGTGGCGAGTTCGTGACACTAGCGGTTCTCGAAGCCTTCGCGCAGCGCATGGAGGGAGCCTTCGCGCAGCGCATGACGGGGATCTTGCAAACAGCGCTTCAGCCGCGCGCCGAGGTCACGGCGACCTCGCCGCATCGCCCAACTCCGTCCGAGGGAGGGAGTCCCCCTCGGCGAGCAGGAAAGGAGCACGTGGAGGATGAAACCGAGCGACCAAGGAGGTTGCAATTCTACCAGCCAACCTCGCAAGGAATTCGCTTCCGCGAGCCATGCGAGCAGGGGAGATACCAGGATACTCGCCCATATGGCGAGTATGGAGGTGATACTCGCCAAGTTGAGGATCATCGCCGGGCAGGAGGGAGGAGCCCCTTCTGCGAGGAGATCCTTGCCGCGCCAGTGCCAGAGGGGTTCAGGGACCCCGCCTTGAATTACTATTCGGGGAAGGAGGACCCCGTCAGGCACATCCAATGGTTCGAGGATATTGTCTCCATCCGAACCATGTCGGACGCCTTCAAGTGCAGGTTGTTTGCCATCACCTTCTGTGCAAAGGCCTAGGACTGGTTCCATCAGTTGCCCGCCGGCTCGATCTACTGCTTTGAAGACCTGTGCCGTGGGCTGACAACCCGTTTCGACACGGCCCGGAAGCTGAAGAAGGAGGCAACGGCCTTGTTTTATCTGGTGCAAAAGCCAGATGAGGCGTTGGGACCTTACATCGAGCGCTTTCAGGAGGAGGTTCTGCAAATCCAGGAGGTGGATAGCAACATCCTGTTGCTAGCCTTGACGTTCGGCATAAGTCAAGGCCTCTTCAAGTTGGATCTCAGTGAAAATCCCCCCTACTCCTACGACAACCTTATTCAGAGGGCCAATAAGTTTGTCCGGGGAGAGGCCTCCAACCCTGACTTCTTGGCAAGGTTGGCACGGGTGACCAGAGGCGACTGTGGAGAGAGGGATGGAATCCCTGAGAAGAGGAAGAGAGAAGAGCCCCGGAGGGAGGAAAGGAAGAGGCCGGAGCGGCAAGAAGAAAGGGGAAGAGCAGAGAAGAAGAGGGAGGAGCTTTCGAGGAAGGAAACCAGGAGGAGCGTGGAGAGAAGGCCCGTCGAGTCCCCTGAGCGTCAGGAAGAGGGAAGGCGCTACCAGGTCCCTATCAATCGGCCACCTTGGAGGCCGGCTGGACGGCCCCAGCGTCGGGATCAAAGGGGGAGATCCCCGGAGAGAAGGCCCTTTCGCCAGCCAGAAAGGCGTCAGGAGAGAAGAAGAGACGAAGCGATGGCGGTAGCCGGGCGTGGCCGCCGTCAAGGAAGGAAGAAGCAGAAGCCGAGGAGACAGCAAGCAGAAGAGGTTCCCCTCTACTGTGACTTCCACCAGGTGGGGGGACATGCCATGGCTGCCTGCCCAGACTTTTGGGAAGCCCGGAGGAGGCTAGCAGCAGGAGAAGGTGGAGGGGAGCAGCGGAGGGTAGAGGCCCCTGCCGAGCCTCAGGCAGGGCAGGCTGCCGTCGTTCGAAGGAGGAACGAGGACCGGGTCGACCTGGGAGGTCGGGGAGACCTGGGCCAGGGAGGCAGAGTTGGAGTAATCCATGGGGGAGCAGGGCTGGAAGCTTCCCGCAAGGGAAGCCTCCATCAGATCTACCGCAGGAGTGTCGCCTCGACCTCACAAGCACCACCCCCGATGGAGGAGATCACCTTCTCCGAGGAGGACATGCTAGGGAATGAGAATCCCTTCCATGATGCCCTCGTCATCCAGGCAGCAGTGGAAGACTTCACCGTTGATCGAATTCTGGTCGACAACGGTAGCTCCGTGAACGTCATCTTCAAGGGGACGTTCGATGGACTGGGAGTCAGACCCGACAGAGTTCGAGCATCAGATGGTCCCCTCTTCGGCTTCTCCGGAGAGAAGAAGGAGGTGGAAGGAGGAGCAGATCTCCTGGTAACACTCGGTGGCACCTCCATCAGCTGTCGATTTGTTATCGTCGACGCCCCGAGCTGCTACAGGGCTATCTTTGGGAGGCCGCTTCTCAACGCCTTCAAAGCCGTCCCATCCTCCTACCATCAGTGCTTCAAGTACTGTAAAGGAGACGTCCAGGTGAGGATCAGGAGCGATCCAAGAGCCGCTAGGGAATGCTATCTTAGCGCCGTCAGTACCATCAGCTGGATGGCTGACGCGGAGGAGTTCGGAAGAGTGCTGGAGAGCCCGGCCAGGCTGGAGGTGGCCGAAGAAGTGGAAGAAATCGAGGTACTCTCCGCAGCGGGAGTGCCTGGGTTGCTGAAGATTGGCGGGTCGCTGAAGACCGAAGAGAAGATCGAGATGGCGGCGTGTCTGCAGAAGAACGTCGACATCTTTGCTTGGAGCGCAGCCGAGATGCCAGGAGTCGACCCAGAGGTTGCATGTCATCGCCTCAACCTGGATCCCGCTGTCCAGCCCGTCCGCCAGAAGAAGAGAAGGACCGCCACCATCCTTGCCAAGCCAATTCGGGAGGAAGTTAAGAAACTGCTAGCTGCGGGTTTTGTATCAGAGATCCAGTACCCAGGCTGGGTCTCCAATGTTGTAATGGTGACAAAGGCGGGGGGTAGCTGGAGAATGTGTGTGGATTTTTCCTTGATGAATAAAAGCTGCCCGAAGGATTGTTATCCCTTGCCTCGAATCGACGCGCTGGTTGATTCAGCCGTCGGTTTTTCTGTGATGAGTTTCCTTGATGCGTTTTCAGGATATCACCAGATCCGGATGCATCCCCCTGATTGCCGCGATGTCTCCTTCATCACCGATGATGGCTGCTACAGCTACAAAATGATGCCCTTCGGTTTGAAGAATGCGGGAGCCACCTACCAGCGGATGATGGACCACATCTTCAAAGGGAAAAAAGGGAAGGAATCTGGAAGTGTACGTGGACGACCTCTTGATCAAAAGCAAGAGCGTCCAGGAACACGTAGCCGATCTGGTGGAGACCTTCGCGACGCTGAGGAGATTCAAGATGAGGCTCAATCCGACGAAGTGCGTCTTCGGAGCGGGCAGGGGAAAGTTCCTGGGACATCTCCTTACTCCGAGGGGAGTAGAGCCTAACCCCGACAAGGTTAAGGCGATCCTGGAGATGCCATCCCCAAAAACGATGAAGGAAGTCCAAAGGTTGACAGGCAGGCTGGCGGGTCTTAGCCGCTTCCTCTCAAAGGCCGGAGAGAAGTGCTCTCCATTCTTCAAAACGCTCCGCAAAACAGAAAGCTACGAGTGGACCGAAGGATGTGAGATAGCATTCGGAAGGCTGAAGGAGCAGTTGACTCAGACACCTCTCCTTCAGAGCCCGAAGGAAGGCGAAGACCTGCTCATCTACCTAGGAGTAGGAGCGGAGGCAGTTAGCTCCATCTTGGTCCGGGAAGAAGGGAGGAGGCAGCTACCTATCTACTATGTCAGCCGGGTGCTGAAGAAAGCGGAGCTGAAGTATCCAATCCTGGAGAAGCTTGCCTTCGCCTTGGTGGTGTCGGCACGGAAGCTCCGACCTTATTTTCAGGCTCACTCCATCCGAGTGGTAACTGATCATCCCCTCCGCAATATCCTAGAGGGAGTGGAACACTCAGGGAGGTTGGCGAAATGGTCGGTAGAACTCAGCGAGTTCGACATTTCCTTCTCCCCCCGAGTGGCGATCAAGGCCCAGGCAGTAGCAGACTTCCTGGCTGACTTCTCGGTGGAAGCGGAGCCAGGAGAAGAGGTGCTCAACCCGATTCCTTGGAAGATGTTTGTTGATGGAGCTTCGGGCAAAAGTTCAGTGGGGGTGGGCATCGTACTCGTCAGTCCGCAGGGAACAAGGATCGAGCAAGCAGTCGAGATCCTCTTCCCCGTCACGAACAACCAGGCAGAGTACGAGGCCATAGTGGCAGGCTTGCGCCTTGCCAAGGAGCTGGGGATCCGTGATGTCCGGGCTTTCACGGATTCAATGGTGGTCGCGTCGCAGATTCGAGGCGAGTTCGAGGTGCGCGACACCATCTTGCAGAAGTACTTGGTAAAAGTGAAAGGACTGATTGGAGGCTTCCAGTCCTTCTTCGTCGAGCATGTGCCAAGGGAGGAGAACTCGGCAGCAGATCGCCTCGCCAAGTATGGGCCGAGGGCTGGAGGAACTATCACCGAGCTATTCCACCCGTCCATTGAAGAAGGAGAGATGATGGAGATCGAGCAGCGCCCCTCGTGGATGGATCCCTTTGTGGCATTCCTGGCCAGCGGCCAGCTCCCAGCGGACGGAGGGGATCAGAGAAGATTTCGGTACAAGGCGGCATACTACCTCCTGCAAGATGGGGAGCTGTACCGCAAGACCATCTCGGGCCCCCTGGCCAGATGTGTTTCTGAAGACAAAGTACCTCGAGTGTTGGAAGAGATCCACTCGGGAGAGTGTGGAAGTCATTCTGGGACTCGCACTTTGGAGCAGAGGGTCTTGAGGCATGGTTACTTCTGGCCTACTATCCGGAAGGATGCTGAGATCTTCTCGAAGAAGTGCCAGAAATGCCAGCTCTTCGCCCCCCTTCAGTTGCAGCCGACCCAACAGCTCCGATCGATCATCTCCCCATGGCCGTTTGCCATCTGGGGAATGGACTTGATCGGCCCCTTCCCTCAAGCAAGTGGCCAGAGGAAGTTCGTTCTCGTCATGATCGACTACTTCTCCAAGTGGATCGAGGCCAAAGCTCTAGCCAAGACCACCTCTCAAGTCGTGAAGAACTTCATCTGGGGAGAGATCGTCTGCAGATTCGGGATCCCTCTCGCCATCATCACCGACAATGGTCCCCAGTTTGCCAGCCTAGAGCTAGAGGATTTTTGCAGGCAACTAGGAACCGACCTTCGATTCGCTTCCGTGCATCACCCAAGGAGCAATGGTCAGGTAGAGGCCGCCAACAAGCTGATCATCAACCTACTGAAGAAGAAGGTGGAGAACCTAAGAGGTAATTGGGTGGACCAGCTCCCCTCGGTCCTGTGGGCTCTGAGAACCACTCCTAGCTCAGCCACAGGGGAAACGCCGTTCAAGCTCTTTCACGGGTCGGAAGCTCTCATTCCAGTAGAGTTTGAAGTCAGAAGCCCCAGGGTGATAGCCGCGGAAGACGGAAGTGAAGAATGGCGACTAGAGAACGAAGAGGTTCAGAAGCTATCTCTCGACTACATCGAGGAACTCCGAGATTTAGCTTCAGTCAGGCAAGATTAGATCAAGCGCCAGATGGCAAAATATTTTGACAAAAATGTCCGCCTCAAACACTTCCAAACAGGTGACCTAGTCCTGAAGAAAGTGGATGCGGCAGGAAGATCAGCAGCCGTCGGAAAGCTCAACCCGAACTGGGAAGGACCTTTCATCATCCAGGAAGCACTCCTGACAGGAGGATACCGCTTGCAGAACCAGGAAGGCGAGCTGCTAGGGAGCACCTGGAACGGCGATGACCTGAAAAGGTTTTATCCCTAAGGGGGAATGTGTATATCCCATCCTTGTAAATTCATTTCTTTGAATAAAATTTACATCTCCCTGAAACATGGGACGAGGCAGCTTCCTTCACATCAACAAAGTTTTCAAAATAAAGAAGCCAGGTGAAGTCAATCTCCACGCTAGGTTGGGAAATGAGCCTCCGACTTAACCCTCGTAAAAACTCAGAACGGATGATGGGACAGTGCCTCGGGTGTGCGTTCCCTTAAGACCAAGCCTCTGCACTGACGGTCGAGATCAGCTCCCCCCTTGCATGTTGGCCGCGGTTCCCACCGACTGCATTTCTCGTCCGACTGTAGAGATTACCAGGAAAAAGTCTGGACGCCGACCTTCCGATTCGGCGAAGAGATGATCGATTTCACTAGCTCAGGCGACCCTTGAAAAAAGGCGTCATGTACCCTCGAGAGCTGAAAAGCTTGCAGCAAATCATTTCATTTTTTAAATTATTGTGTCAGATCACATGAGTTAGTGTGCCTAAAGTGTGCTTAACTCTCTGCTAAATTCATTGAGCAACAGGAAGCAGGTCCGATCCACATCCAGCATCCAAGTGGGATGGAGGCCTCGGGATGGTATGTCCCTTTGGACCTCCCCGACTGCCACTCCCTGCTTGACGTCGTCCTGCATCAACATTCACCGTAGCAGGTTGGAACACGAGCCTCCGACCACACCCTCGTAAAAACTCAGAACGGATGATGGGACCGTGCCTCGGTAGTGCGTTTTCCTAATGCCAAGCCTCTACACTGACGGCCGAGATCAGCTCCCCCCTTGCATATTGGTTGGTCGAGTTACCCTCCAACCGCATTTCTCATCCGACTGCAGAGATTACCAGGGGAAAGTCCGGAAGCCGACATTCCAACTTGGGAAGGGGCAAGACCGATTCGACCGACCGAAGAGCGGAGACACTCCGGCACCCAAGTAGGATGGAGACCTCGGGACGGTGTGTCCCCTTGGGCCTCCCCGACTGTCGTTCCCTACTTGACGTCATTCTTCGTCGACATCTGGTATCCAAGTAGGATGAAGGCCTTGGGATGATGTGTCCATCCGGACCTCCCCGACTGCCATTCCCTACCCCCTCTCTCATAAAAAACTCCCTTACGTAATTTTTATGGGCTCTTCACCAGGTACAGAGCGAAGCCTTGAGAGCATGTGTCCCTCGGGACCCTCCAAGTAGCCTTCCCAGCTCGACTTCACCAAGGGAATATTGAAAAAAGCGAGCATGTAAGTGCGAGCACGACGTAGTACTCGATCTCGAGGTATGTGCGAGTACCTAGGCGAGTAGACATGTGCGAGTATACAGGTGCGAGCATAGTAAGTGCGAGCATGCTGGAGTACTCGGTCTCGCCCCGAGCTTAGGAGCCTAAGCGGCATTCAAGAAAGAAAGCGAGCATCGAAGAAAAGGGCGAGCAAAAAGATTATACTCATTCTCTATCATAAATACATATACAAAAAATGCTTTGCAGATTTACAAAAGGAAGAAAGGCGACTATGAATTCTCGCCACCATCCTCGCCACCATCATCGCCGTCAGGATCGAGATCTTCCACATCATCACCCTCGTCCTCAGAATCGTCGTCGTCAGAATCGGTGGATGAGGATGAGAGATCTCGCATGGGGGAAGTGGACTCTTCGGCGAGTAATGCCGGGATGATGTCCATGACCGTCAGATGCATTGCCTCCGGCTTCAAGAAGCCATCGGCCTTCAAGCTTCTCAGGACCACCTTCCCGGTTGCTCGAGCGATTTCCCGGCGGATATGCGCCATATCATCGCCGACTATCCGGATCTGCTTGCCCACCCTGGAGGGGCCCGCCGACGAAGGCTGTTGCTCGGCAGGCCGAGTTTCCAACTCAGCGATTCGCACTTGGGCGGCCTCCAAGGTTTGCCGAGTATCCTCCAGCTCCTTCTCGGCCTGGGACAGCCTCTTTGCCGACTCCAACTCGGCAGCCTGCAGCGAGCGAAAAGAAGAAGGTTAGTTTAAAAGGTAGCGAGTATCCCAAAACGCGAGTAAAGTCGCATTGGTGAGTACCTCGAACTCCTTAATCCTGTTCGCCATGGCGATCATCTTCGGGCCCTGCACCTTGATCATCTGCTCATATTCGAGCAGTTTCCTCGCCGTCGCATGCCCAAGCTCGACAGCCCGCAGGTTGGCTTGCGAGCTCTGATGGGCGAGATATTCGGCCGAGACCTCTTGCAAGGATTCAACGTCCGCGCGACCATAGAGGGCGACCCGCCGAACGCCTCGCCCGCGTCCTCCCAATCCTCCGACCAGGCGGGGAGGTTGGTGCTCAAGGTCACTTCATGGGCTCGCTCAGCCCAGGACACCGGAGGGCGACCATAAGCATCCTCGCTACCCCCACCTTCGCCGAAGAGAGGATGGCCGCTAGGCTCGCCCGCCTCCGATGGATCGGCCCTCGCTTTCAGGTCCCTCCTGGCGACCTCCTTCTTTCTCCCAGGCTCAGCGGACTTTGCCTTGGCTTTCCTCTTCTTCGATGGCCCAGCATCATCGTCGGCGACCTCCTGATCATCGCCGTCGGGCGACAAATCAACCAAGGCAGGAGTCCCCGCCTTCGGCGCCAAGGGAAGGAGCTCGCTCGGCAAAGAGCGAGTTGCTACAAAAGAGAAAAACGTTAGACACCGGCTGAAAACGAATCGGCGAGTATGACCCAATGCTCGTTTAGGCGACTACCTTCACCAGGGAACACCTCCGCGAGCTCATCTATTCGCCTCCTCCAGAAGACGACATCCAGTCGGCGACCTCGGAAGCTGTCGAGTAGCTTCTCCCGGCTTTCCTCCAGGTAAGGAGTGGCGAACGCACTCTCGGCCGGCTGGAAAGAGGAAGTCGGCACGACGCCAAAGTCGCCCTTAATGACGACTATGCGCTCCGTCCAGCGATGGTTCTTATTCGCCGTGCCGACTAGGGTGCAGACATGGCTGCACAAAAATACGACGCCTTCGCCGGTAGCGCCAAAATGGAATACTCGCCGGAAGACGGAGAGATCAAAGGTGATCCCCTGATCGCGCAGGTAGCAGAGGAACCCCACGATCATCGCCACTCCGTTTGGATTGATCTGTGCCGGGACTATCCCGTGGTAACGGAGGATCTGGCAAACCTCCGGCCACAAGGGTAGTCGCAGGCCGACTTCAAAGTGGCGGATGGGGAAGACCAGCTCGGTCGCCGAGAAGGAATTCAGGCGTTCATCCTCACGAGGAAGCCTGGCGACATATCCCGGCGACAAGTACTTGGCGGAGAACTCCTTCAAGTCGCTCGGCCGAGTAATCGGCTTCTTGAAGGAATTTGCCTCAAAGTTCTTCGCGTGACTTGCACGGCGAATCGCTGCCTCGTCAGCCATCCAAGAGTGGAAAGATTGAAGAAGCGAGTAGCGAAGTGGCGAGGAGAGAAGCAATCGAGAGATAGTCGCTAGAAGAAAGGGAAGCTCGTCAAGAGAGTAATAAATACGTATCCACCCCCCCTATTTATAGTGCTCGACAAAGCTTGGCTTCCCGCGTACGCCACCGCGAGCGCGAGTAGAAGGTGGCGCGTATCAAGGAAAAGTCGCCAAAACCTAGGGTGCACGTCAAATTGCTGATGTCGAACGAGCGAGCACCTGCATCGAATGTTTAGGCTACTCGCAACGTCAACGCGACATTTAACAAATACTCGCGAAAATAAAAGACAAAAGAGAAAATCAAGACATCACAGCAAGCAGGAAAGACAACAAAGGCGATAATCATACTCGCCAAATATCAATTTACTTAGAAGAAGTCAAATAGTTCAGAATTACAAACATTCGCCAAAAGGCTACAAGCGACTATAAAGAAAAAAGGGGGCAGGATCCTAGGGGTTCGGCTGAGCATCGGGAAGTTGTGGTTGTCGCCCAACCCAGCCCAAACCACGAGCTCTCTTGAAATGCTCGAAGGCCACGGACATCGCATCCTCGCCTTGTCGCAGCTGCTCCTCCATCCTCGCCAGGCGACCTACGGAGCCCATGCTCGCACGCATTCCCACCAGCTCGTCATGATGTAGCTGCTGGCGATGATCCATCCTGCCCACCCGGCGCTCCAGCTCGCCGACAGACTGAAGGCGAGATTCTACACTAGTCAGGCGAGTATCTAACTCTTCCAGCCGTGATGCTCGCACCTCCAGCTCGGTCAGACGACGCTGGGAGTCAGCAGCCGCCAAGAGCTCTACTCGCGCTTCCACCGCGGTCAGGCGTCGATGAGATTCGCTGATCGCGAGTCGCTCCAACTTCGCCTCCAAATCCAGGATGGCGCGAGTAGCCTTCTCCTGATACTTGCGAGAAGGAAGCCCGACGGCGTCGACCAGAGCCCCGATGAGGGTATGAGCGCGAGCTGCAGAAAAAGACATGAAAGCAAAATCTTAGTGACGAGTAGCGAGAAGACTCTTCTTGGAAGATACTCGGAAAAGCAGCAACTCCATTTACCAGGCCGATAGGCGTCACTCCGCGAGTCGCGGCGAGGACTCCGAGATGGTCGGCGAGGAGAGCTCCTTCCCCGATGCGGGGACGGACTGCGACGAGTGCCATCTCGCCGGTTCGAATGCGACCCGCCGATGTGCTCCCTGCTGGAAGACGCATCACCCCGACCGCGACCATCCACTGGTCGCCCTCCCCCTCTGGGAGCGAAGAAACCAGAAGATCCTACCATCCCACCTCGACGCGAGGACCCAGCCGGATGAGCGGTGGGAGCCGAAGAAGACAGGAGGCGGCGATCATCCTGCATGTCGGCCGGAGGAGGAAGTTGGTCCGCAGGTAGTTGCGAGCTACTCGCCACCTCAGGTCGCTGCAAAGGCGGTGGCGGCGGAGGAGGATTGCTCGCTGAAGGAGCCCTCTGCTCGCTCATCGGCCTCTTGTCTACCGCAGAGCTATGAAGGATCCGCACCGATCCGCCCCGGCGAGTTCCTCCGCCAGTCGTGTGCGGGATCATAGGCGAGGATCGCAAAGGAATGGCGCTCAGAGACTCCTCCCGAGCATCGGCGAGAAGCGGATCTGCGAAATAGTACAGAAACCGTCAGAGACCAGTCAACACTTGGGCGACTAATAAAAGTGGCGAGTAGGTAGCTCTCACTTTGCGTAGGAGTAACTTCAGCTGGATCTTGAGCCGAGATCCTCGCAGTTTTCGCCTCTGGAGCAGTATTCGGCAAAGGAAGATCGGGAGCAGGCGAGCCACCTGACTGGCCGAGACCCAAGTCGGCGAGCACCTGCTGGGTAGTGCCAACCTGAGAATCAGCGACATTCTCAGGGGCGACGTCATTCTTCTGCTTCTTCTTGCTCTTCTTCTCCTTCTTCTTCTCCAGGCGCTTCCTCTTCCTGGAAGCGAGAAAGTCCTCAAGCTCGGCGTCGCGAGCAGGCTTCCGCAACGGCGGCAGCAGACTGGCAAGCTCGGCCAAATCCGCAGCAGCTTCCTCGGCAATACTAAGTGACATCTTGAAGCGAGAACAAATAAAACCTTGGCGTCAGAGACCCCTCCCCCTCTATATATAGGGTCGGGGCGTCAAAACAGCGGGATGCCGACTACACACTAATACTCGCCCAGAAGACAGCTCGTCGAAAAAGGGTTGGATGGTTCTTTCCGAGCAACTGCGTTACTCGCAAAGAGCGGGGATTGTGTACAACCCTCATTCTCCGAGGGTGGACCCCCCCAAGGCCACGTAGGCAGAGGTCAAAGTCAAAGAGTCAATACAGCAGTCAAACCTAGGAGCAGAAGACACCCTAGGCGAGTATGGGTGCACTCGTGCGAGTAACTCGGATACTCGCCAAAGGTGGGCGACCATAGGTGATACTCGCCCATCTGCCCGGGAAGATCGCCTCAATGTCGCTAGTCGTCGGGCAGGGGCTGGGCTATAAAAACCCCCCTACCCCTTGGTTTTCCTATAAATAGGACCCCAGGGGTACTTGGATTGGCACCTGGACTTGAGCTCTCGAAACCCTGCTCTTGCATTCTGGAACCTGTCGCATTTGGCCGCTACTCCCGGTACTAGCCAAGTCGGTGCCTTCCTCGTACCCTGCTCGGCCATTCTTTGGTCTTGGAGGGGAAGTCTCTTCGGAGCTTCTGGGTACGTGGTGGGACCTCCCTGCCGCAGCACCTGGGGTCCTGTGTGTTGTTCTTCTAGCTCTTCAGTAGTCGCCAGCTTAGTCGTCTCGTTGGACTGCTGGGCGAGTAGCATCCGGCTGCATCGGTCTAAATCTTGAGGTCAGGATTTTCCTGGCGTCAACATCAACTATTCGAGTCTAACGCAACTGACGGAAGTCGATTCGGATCACGTATGCTCAATAAATAATTTTGACGTTGCGGCGATGCACAATGCTACCCAAAACAGTTATTTCTCCAAATGACCACCATTAGGTGGTGAAGGTCGAGTCGTGGTTGTCCTATGACCCAGCCAAAGCTCTTCCAAGGGTTCAACCGACCTGGCTAGACCCCTTTTTAAAATTGGGATGTTACAACTTGCTCACCCCAGCGGGGGTAGAGCCTAACCCAGATAAAGTCAAAGCAATCATGGAGTTGGGGCCACCAAGAAATTCGAAGGAGGTTCAGAGCCTCACGGGAAAATTTTCCGGGCTCAGTAGATTCCTCTCTAAGGCAGGTGAGAAGTGTGCACCCTTCTTCAAAGTGCTAAGGGGAAACCAAAAATTTGAATGGACCTCAGAGTGTGAGGAAGCTTTCCAAGCTTTGAAAGAGCAACTCACCCAGACTCCTCTACTCCATGGGCCAAGGCAAGGAGAGGATCTATCCCTATACTTGGGGGTAAGATCCGAGGCAGTAAGTTCGGTGTTGGTCCGGGAAGAAGGGAGAAGGCAGTTTCACATCTACTACGTCAGCCGAGTGCTGAGGAAGGCGGAGCTTCGATACCCCATTTTAGAAAAGTTGGCCTTCACATTGGTGGTATCGTCCCGGTAGCTCCGACCTTATTTCCAAGCGCATTCGATCAAAGTGGTGACCGACCACCCACTTCGTAAAGTCATGGAGGGGGTGGAGCACTCGGGGAGGCTGACAAAATGGTCCGTGGAGCTGAGTGAGTTCGACATCACGTTTGTACCTAGGCTGTCCATCAAGGCACAAGCAGTGGCGGACTTCATGGTGGACTACGCAACCGAATTGGGAGAGCATGAATCACCTCCCCGGGTGGCATGGAAGATGTTGGTGGATGGTGCATCAGGAAAGCACTCCTATGGAGGAGGAATCATCTTGATAAGCCCCCAAGGGACTAAGATCGAGCAAGCCTTAAGCATTCATTTTCCAATTACCAACAACCAGGCCGAGTACGAGGCTGTGATAGCGGGCCTGCGGCTGGCCCAGGAGCTGGGAGTACAAGACATGGAGATCTCAACGGACTCCATGGTGGTGGCATGCCAAGTCAAGGGTGAATTCGAAGCAAAGGATCTGACCCTCCAACGCTATCTGGAGAAGGTCAAGGGGGTCATCGGGCAGTTTCACACTTTCTCCATCAAGCATGTGCCATGGGAGGAGAGCACCCCGACGGACCTCTTAACCAGGTTTGGTCCTCGAGCTGGGGGGACGACATCGGAACTCTTCCGACCTTCCATCGAGGAAGGGGAGCTGATGGAGGTAGATCAACGAGCATCATGGATGGACCCCTTCATCACCTTCCTGACATCCGGGAAGTTCCCCGAAGGGGGCGTGGATAAACGACGCTTCAGGTATAAGTCAGCTTATTATTCCTTGCATGCAGGGGGGCTATACAGGAAAACACTCTCGGTGCTCCTGGCCCGTTGTGTGTCAGAGGAGGAGGTCCCGAGAGTCCTAGAAGAAATTCACTCGGGGGAGTGTGGCAGTCACTCCGGGAGCCGAACCTTGGAAGGTAGAGTATTGAGGCAAGACTACTTTTGGCGTACCCTCAGCAGGGATGCAGTGGAATTCACAAGGAAATGCTCAAAGTGTCAGTTGTTCGCTCCTCTCCAGCTCTTGCCGGCTCAAAGACTCTGAACCATCACAGCACCCTGGCCTTTTGCTATATGGGGCTTGGACCTGGTAGGCCCTTTCCCGCAAGCTAGTGGCCAAAGGAAGTTTCTATTGGTAATGATTGATTACTTCTCCAAGTGGGTATAAGCAAAGGCGCTGGCCAAGGTCACGTCCCAGGTGGTAAGAAATTTTGTGTGGGGTGAGATAATTTGCAGGCACGGGCTCCCACTGGCCATAGTGACGGACAACGGACCACAATTTGCCAGCGAAGAATTTGTCAGTTTTTGCACCCAGCTCGGCATAGACCTCAGGTTCGCGTCGGTCCACCACCCGAGGAGTAATGGTCAAGTGGAGGCAGCGAACAAGATAATTGTCAACCTACTCAAGAAGAAAGTGGAGAACCTCATGGGCAACTGGGTAGAGCAGCTGCCCTCGGTCCTCTGGGCCCTAAGAAGTACTCCAAACACGGCCGACAGGGAGACCCCTTTCAAACTGTCTCATGGATCAGAGGTCGTGCTTCCCATAGAGTTCGAGGTAAAGTCCCCCCGAGTAGTCGCTGCGGGAGAAGGCGATGACGAGTGGCGGGCGGAAAATGAAGAAGAGCCAAGGTTATCCTTGGACCTGGTGGAGGAACTCCGAGACCTCGCTACTGTTCGGCAGGAGGAAGTCAAGAGACGGATGGCCAGGTATTTTGATCAACATATCAGAGTAAAACAGTTTGAGAGAGGGGACTTGGTCCTGAAGAAGGTAGATGCGGCAGGGAGAGGAGCCGTTGTAGGTAAGCTTGAGCCCAACTGGGAAGGGCCTTACATTATAAGCGAAGTGCTCAAGTCTGGAGGGTACCACCTCCAGGATGTGGAAGGGGTACCCCTCGGAGGAGCCAGGAGTGGGGATGATTTGAAGCGATTATATCCTTAAGAATTTTTGTAACTGACTTGTTGTATGTTTCATTCTCCATACCTAGATTTTGAAGTTATTTTTGGGTAGGAATCCTCAAGTATTGGTGCTGGAGTGCCCCAGATCGATTCCGCTGCCGGGCTCTCATAGACAGTGGGTCAGGTTGATCTCTGGAGAGGCTGGCAGGGTGACAAGTTCTTTGGTGTGGAGTTCCCCAGATCGATTCCATTGCCGGGCTCTCATATACGGTTAGGGGTGAGCATAAAAAACCACAAACCGCAAAAATCGCCCGCACCGTACAAACCGCACCGATTTTTAAACTGCACCGCGTAATTTCGGTGCGGTGCAGTTTTAAACTTTTACAAACCGAGCGTGGTTCGGTGCAGTGCGGTTTTCAAATCTTGAAAACCGCAAAAACCGCACCGCACCGACTAATTATATATTATCAATTTTCATGAACATGTGACATATCACGTACATCTAAGTAAAAGTATAACTTATAAATTATTAATTAATAATAGTAATTAACTAATTATATTAGTACATATAGTTGCTTTCTTGCTTTAGTTTATTAATTCTCTATCAATTTGTTGATTATTTTGCTAATTTGTAAGCTTTTGTTAAGTGCAAATAGTATAATAATGATTCATCTAACCATAAATATGTATTTACTAGCATTCTCTTAATATTTCAATGATTGAAGGATAAATAAAGCTACAATTATGTGGTTGTTATGCATATCTAGGACTTAAAATCATTCAGATTCATTATATTTGCACTTGATGTGTCATTTCATATGCAACTAAAGCAGTTATATCATGAGAATTATAGTATCTAAAGATCTATTTTTAGCCCGTGGTTGATTTTATAATATTTAAATTTTAAAAATATATGTATTATACATTTTTTCATGATAATATAACTCATGTAACTATTTGTTTGCTCAAATTTTATTTTATTTCACCTCACATTATTTTTGTGGTGTCTATGTATATCATATGCTAAAAACCGCACCGAAACCGCAACTGCACCGTAAAAAACCGCACCGCGTAATTTCGGTGCGGTGCGGTTTTGCTCGGGCCAAAACCGCGCCCTTGCGGTGCTGTTGCGGTTTGGGCCAAAACCGCACCAAACCGCACCGCGCACACCCCTATAGACGGTGGGTCAGGTTGATCTCTGGAGAGGCTGGCAGGGTGACAAGTTCTTTGGTGCTGGAGTGCCCCAGATCGATTCCGCTGTCGGGCTCTCATAGATGGTGGGTCAGGTTGATCTCTGGAGAGGCTGGCAGGGTGACAAGTTCTTTGGTGCTGGAATGCCCCAGATCGATTCCGCTGTCGGGCTCTCATAGATGGTAGGTCAGGTTGATCTCTGGAGAGGCTGGCAGGGTGACAAGTTTTTTGGTGCTGGAATGCCCCAGATCGATTCTGCTGTCGGACTCTCATAGACGGTGGGTCAGGTTGACCTCTGGAGAGGCTGACAGGGTGACACGTTTTTTGGTGCTGGAGTGCTCCAGATCAATTCCGCTTCCAGGCTCTCATAGACGGTGGGTCAGGTTGATCTCTGGAGAGGCTGGCAGGGTGACAAGTTCTTTGGTGCTGGAATGCCCCAGATCGATTCCGCTGTCAGGCTCTCATAGACGGTGGGTCAGGTTGATCTCTGAAGAGGCTGGCAGGGTGACAAGTTCTTTGGTGCTGGAATGCCCCAGATCGATTCCGCTGTCAGGCTCTCATAGACGGTGGGTCAGGTTGATCTTTGGAGAGGCTGGCAGGGTGACAAGTTTTTTGGTGTTGGAATGCCCCAGATCGATTCCGCTGTCGGACTCTCATAGACGGTGGTTCAGGTTGATCTCTGGAGAGGATGACAGGGTGACAAGTTCTTTGGTGCTGGAATGCCCCAGATCGATTCTGCCGTCGGGCTCTCATAGACGGTGGGTCAGGTTGATCTCTGGAGAGGCTGGCAAGGTAACAAGTCCTTCGTTGCTGGAAAGCCCCGGATGATCCCGCTGTCGGGCTCCCACCAGCCGGTGGGTCAGGTGGATCTCGCGGAGAGGCCGACAGGGTTACCAAAGGGGGTCGTCTCGCTCGGCGAGAGGGAATGACCTCGCGCAGCAAGAGATGGAGAAGTTCGTCCCGAGTGTTATGGGCATAAGGTCCCCTCGAAATGGGGTCCTCGCATAAGATCGAAGGGGAAGAGCAGTAGCCACCCCAGACAGTCAGGCCGATCGCTCGCTAGCATAAAAGGGGCGTAGGAAGGATCACGTGTCCCCGAAGGCAGTGTGAAGGGCATGGTATAGGTTCTCGCTCGTCGAGGTCAAAGGGGGTGAGGGCTCACTCCCCGTGAGATAAAAACTCGAAGGATTGACCGCGAAGTCCGCGACCCTAAGGTAGGCAAAAAGGCGAGAACTAATGTGGCGAGCGTGCGTTCTAAGCCGAAGCTAGGCGATTATGCGGTAGGCGGGCGCGAGCACGGGAAACGCAATGGCAAAGGAGTGAGTAATATAAATGCGAGAAAAAAGCAGCATACATAGAAAACGAGAATAAAATGAGCAAGTGGACAAAAATTGTCATCTATTTCATTAAAGTCAGTTACAGGTGTTGCGGCGATCTCTCCAGCCAAAAATACAAAAAATAAAAATACAAGTCTTTTTTAAGATTCGCCGGCAGATCGTTCGTCCTCGCTATCTGCGGGGGGCGGAGGTGGCGCGAACAACTCCGGGACCACGTCTTCGATCGTCAGGTCGGCCTCCTCGACACATAGCAGACCAGCTCCCTGCATGGACCGAAAGATGTATCGCGCCGCATTCATGTAGGCTTCCCGACATTCTTCCTCCCTGGCTCGCTGGTCATTCTTCAGACTGCGAGGGGATGTGGGGACAGCGGCGCGGATCAACTCGTGGTTGTGAGCTTTCAACCCGGAGACCTCATTCTCCGGGATGGAAATGCGAGCGCGAAGCTCCCTGGCGATCTCGGCATCCTGTAGAGAAGAGAGTAGGTGAGCCGGAGAAGTGTTGTTAGGGTAGGAGGGAAGCGAGAGCTCGTCAGAGACGAGCAACTTCTCCTTTAGACTCGCGATCTCGGCAGCAGAGTCTTTGTAGGCATGAGCGAGCTCCTCGTTATGGAGCTCTAGCTGAAGGCAGCGCCGACCCGTCATGTGGGCGAGCTCCAGAGAGCGGAGTTGAGCTCGCGCGCTCTCGTGCGCCAGGGTCCTCGCGGTCTCGGCCTTGAAGACCGAGGCATCCTCGCGACCATACAGTTCGAAGGAGAGCGAGAACGCCTGTCCGTTGACCGTCGGCTGCTCCACCCAAGAAGGGAGGAGGGTGGAGATGGTGGCCTTGTTGACCTCGGGATTCCAGTAGAGCAGGAACTCTCCGGCCTCGTCCTTGTGCCTTTGGCCGAGACCAAAGTTCCAGTGGTTTAGCGGCACTGGCAGGGAGGAGATCCTGTCGACCTTTTCGACCGGCTCGCTAGACTCTCTTTCTTCGGGGAAGTCAGCCGGAAGGCCCTCGCTCAGGGAGGCCTCGACGTGTCCTTTTCCTTTCTCGGATGGGGGGGATTCTTCTTGCTCTTCTTCTGAGAGGGTTGTTAGAGGAATCCTTGCAGCCAGAAGACTCGCCCCTTTTCTTGGAAGGAAGGGCAGTAGGACGGGGGGTCTCGCGGCAGGCATCCGCTCCCATTTTGGCGAGAGCGAGTCCCGCGGGGGCTGGCCGGTTGCTCGCGTAAGGAGGATGGACGGGGATGTCTCGCTCACCTGCAGTGATCTCATGATTAGAAATATTCGGCGAAAGCCTTAAGAAAAAATAAGCGAGCGGGCGAGATACATACCCTCCCCATGGAGCACCGGTGGCAGCGAGTCGAGGTTTCGGCGTAGATGGACCACCTCGAAGCTCTTCTTGTTGAAGAACTGGAACAGGGCGGCATCGTGGCCACCGAGAGATGGAGGATAGTAGGTACTCTCTCGTCGTGCTGGATTGGCGAGAAGGAAACATTGCTGAAGTTCCCCTGGACGAACAGGAATTTCTGAGCCCAGTAATGGCTCTTGTTGACGGTCTCGCCGACCTTGAGCCCCGAGACCACTAAGTAGGCGGTGCCATCCTTGTAGTCCCTGAAGGAGAACAGTTTCCGGAAGACCGGCAAACTGAACTCGATGCGTTCTTCTCGCATGTAACAAGCGAACGCGACGATGACCGCCACAGCGTTGGGGGTCAGTTGACCCAGTATCACGTCGAAGTGCTTTAATACCTGGCAAAAAATATCGCGAAGTCTCAACGAGGTGAGCGAGAGCTTAAAGATCTGGAGAGAAATAAAAGTACGCAAGTATCAACAGGTACCTAGCGAACCTCCGGCCACAGAGGCAGGCGCAGGCCGACCCCAAAGTGGGCAGTAGGGATAGCGAGCTCATCCCGCATGGGGACGTTGATCACATCGTTCTCGCCCGGGCAGCAAGCGGAGAAGCCCGACGGTATGAAGTCGGCGATGGCAGCGAGGTACTCTTCCTCGGTTAGGTTGCTGTTAAAAAAGGTGTGGTCGGTGAAGGCCCAGGCGCACTTCAGCCGGCCCTCCGCCTCGCTAGCATCACCGACCATTGTTGAGACCTGCGAAAAGATAGAACGGAAGGCGCGAGAGAGGGAACGCAAGATCTCGCAGGTAGAGGAAGAAGAAGGGCTGGAGTTGAATGCGGTAGGTGGGTTCAGCGCCGGAACCTATTTATAGGAAATAAAAAGCGCGGGAAAGAAGTCGAAGCGACGGGGGGTGCGGTTACAGAAAACCCCGTGTTTGGTTGCATGCGAGAGCATAAAGCAACCCCAGATATGTTAGCAAGCGAGACTCACCTGCGAGGTTAGTATAAACGATACGTCCATGCGAGAATAACCAGAAAGAAAGCGAAAGTAAGAGATGGAACGGGCATCACTAGCCATTATCGCAGAGACAAATAATAAGTACGCTAGAGCCCCGGCAGTGGGTGAGAAATAGTTAGCAAAAAGAAAAAATTGTGAAATTGTTCAACGAGATTAAACACAATATTCAGCATCATGGGGGATCTCGCCGGGCAGAGGAGTGGGAGCGAGGACTAGTAGTTTATCCATTTCCACCTACCACGACCTCGCACTCCTGACCGCGGCGGAATCCTGGGGTAGTGATACGCGTTGACAGCGCGCGCCTCGCATTGAATTAAACGAGCGTAGTCATCCATTCACGCGAGATGTGTCCCTGGGGAGGTGGTCGTCTCGCTAATATCTTGCGGCATCTCGGCGCGGAGCCGCGCGCACTCATCCAGCAAAGCGGCGTGCCGCTCCTCGGCAATTTCCATGTCCCTTTTCGCTTGGAGGTGAAGATCCTGCAGCATTCGTCCTTGTTTCTGAAACAATTCCGAGGTTCGCTTCTTCATGGCCTCGGGATCCCGCGGGTCGCCCAGGAAATCATCCATCTGCTCCGGCAAGGGGAGGGGCGACATCTCTTCCTCCCCAAAGTCAGAGTCTGAGGGGAGAGTCTCTGAATCACCTGCGAACAAATCTAAGCATCGTTAGCCGTTAGCGAGGCTTTCCCTTAATAGCATAGGGAGCGACGTCTCGACAGATGCAGCAAAATCCTTACCAACGGGCGAGCGAGAAGTAGTAGGTCTACCCTGAAAGAGAGTAGTGAAGGGGAGCTAGACGGACTTCCCGAGACCACCGCGACGTGTTACGTCGTCAGCAGGGACAGTCGGGGCCGGTCGTGAGCCACCAGAACCCTCCCCCCAGGAGACTGAATCCGGGGTGTTAAGGGTTGTGTCAGGCGGGATCGGCGTCTGAGGTCGCGAGCCTTGACGAGCTGGAGTCGCGCGGGGGGGAGGCTGTAAGAAGTAAAAATGAGAACCCTCCGACAGAAAGATAATCTGAGAACGTGAGAGCGAGACACTTACCACCAGCTTTTCCGTTAACAGGATCAGTCCTCGCCGGAGGATCGGGGCGAGGCTTGGTTAAGTCTTCGACCGCGTCCTTGTCAGTAGGGGACAGGTCCTGCAGTCAGGCGAGGTTTGGAGAAACCAAATGAATAGTTAAGCGAGAAGAATATTCCTTTACCTTTTCAGTGGGCCTATCGTCAGGAGAGGAGTCCAACAGTACGTCCCCGTTCCCCCCTGTGGGTAGGCGAACCGGCTTCGACTTTTTCATCATGGGCGCAGGAGGAGTGGTCTGGAGAGTCATCCAGGAGGCGGCGTTGGCCATGGTGGAGAGATCGCCTGCCTTGGACGCCCTCAGGAGAGCCTGAAGTTCTTCGGAAAGAGGCATCCTCCGGCAGATATAGTAGAAGGAGGTGGAATAACAAAGAATAATGGCGCGCGTCACCCTGGCTCGCGCAGTATTTAGAGCAGTGGGGTGGGACCCACAAAAAAGATTCCCGACAGATCAGCAGTCGTCGGCGAACATCCGGGGTTGGATGGTTCTTTGCGAGCTTAGAATAATCTCGCAAAGAGCGGGGATTGTGTACAACCATGTGTTCGCCTGAGAAGGTAAGGCCCGAAGATTAACTATTTGGGTTGGAAGAGGTCATCTCGCCACTAAGGAGTCGCGAGAGCTAGGGGTACGGGTCGGGGGGAGCTCGCAGGAAGGAATGCGAGACTTGGCCTCGGCGGTTGTCGCGAGGAGACTTGCGGGAGACTCACAGGAAGGAGGGTGAGCGGGGCCTTTACAGAGTGCTCGCCTAAGAGGGGTTTCACAAGCCATACTCGCGAGTGGAGTTCTCGTAGATCACTTGCCCACAGGTAAAGGAGGCGAAATTACCCCTCCGCCTTTGGGGGTCTGTCGTTAGCCCCTCCAAACAGCGGAGTTCAGCTGTTAGCAGACCCAATTGGGGTGCGTTTAGTAAAACCGAAAGGCAGGATCCCGCTATTGGTAGACCAGACTTAAAAAACTATAAATAGGCATTGAAGGACACCTTTGGAGATGATTCCACTCAGAGCATTCTGAACTTCTTTCTCCCTAGGTTTCCTTGGGTTAGCTCTCTAGCTCTCCAAGGTGCCCAGTTTCAGCTTTGGCTTAGGAGGGGAAGCGCTCAAAGATCTTCCGGGTTTGTGGTGGGACCTCCTCGCTGCGACTAAGGTCTTAGTCTAGTTCCGAATCTCCGGTCCGTTCCTTCCAAGGGATCAGTAAGGGCTAGCTGCCCCTCAACTTGTTGAGGGCCCGAGCTTCACAAGAGACCAAGAAATTGGTTTCAACACTTCGTAGTCCATGATAATTAATACAAAATACGAGTCCTTTTTGCAAAATTTGATACTAAATTTTGATATCCAAAACATCATTGTGGGTTTTCAAGCAATCAACCTACGTAAAAATAAAAACATATGTCAGTATAGATAATTCTGGGTCAAAAGCATGATATGATGAAAGGTTCTAAAGCAAGAAAGTAGTATCAGAGTGTGCAAAGTGAAATGACCAAAATCCAGAAGTGGCTGCTCTACGATGAATTTTAGTATCTGCTTCTAAATAACAAATATAAGCCTTCATGGTGAAAGATTTTAGCAAAAACAAGAAAATAGTACCTTTAGATTTTTTTTTGGCAAAGTAACCGCCTTATTTTCAATAAGTTTCTCTCATTGCTCTGCATTTTCTTCCTGATATCATTTCCAAATTGAAATTATTGGAGGTAATTTAAAACCTTCACGCAAGCACAGTTGAACAAAATGATTCACATTTATAAACCCGATGTACACTATCTTGTGAGAAGAGGGGGGCGATCAATACAACGATAACAGTGTAAATGACTGATATGTAGACAAGTGAACAAAAATAATATTATAATAAGAAACAACCATCAATCCAATATCAGACATTGATTTATGGTAATGACAAAACCCAAACTCATAGCAATGTTTCATGCCCAATCCAACAAATCATCATTACTAGGAAATATATTTGATGTAACAAAATGCTTTCCAACGTCAATTTTCACTTTGGGATTTGCCTCTTCATAAAATAATAAAGAACTTATTTAACAAACATAAAATACAAATACACACTTCAATTAACCAAAACTATCTAAAATACCACACAAGTATTCAAAAATAGGGATGAAGAAGAGACAATACCTTCATCTAAAGGTTGTATGGGAGAGACTACAGCGATGCACAATTTCCATTCCTGTGATTTGTTCTCCATTCCTGTGCAAAAATAACAACAACAAAAACTCAAACAACTAGAAATGGGGGAGCACTGCTAGCAATGTTGATAAGGGGAAACTGATTTCTAAAGCAATGTTGATAAGGGGAAAACACCTAAGGGATCCTAAATGATCTTGTAATAATTCTAACAAAATGTTCCAAATGACTCAAACAACTAAGACAGAATCCTCAACAAAATGTTACTATGCAAAAACAACAACAAAAAACTCAAACAATCCAAAAATGCCTGCAGAAGGTGAAAATGTACAGGTTTAGGTGCCCAGAAAGAGCAGTGCTCCTCCATTTCCAGGTCCTCATTTAAGGAGGAGCACCTAAACCTTATCAACATTGCTGCATTTCCAGCACCTAAACTTTAATAAGGGGAAAAACTCATTTCACCCAGAAATGTGTTGCATTGCTTGGAAAAACAACCTTACCAGAAGGTGAAAATGTCGAACAGAAGAACACCGAAGGAGGAACTGTGCGCCCAGAAATGCATGCAGAAGTACACCTAAGGAGGAGCTGTCGAGGAAGTCGACTCTTCCGTCATCAAGATCCGTAAAGTGCCTGCCGAAGAACACCTAAGGAGGAGCTGTCGTGGTGGATTTCTCTGTCCAGGAATCGCAACAATGACATACCTTGAGCGATCGCGCCTCTTCCTCTCCCGGTGAAAGCGTCGACGCGGGTTTCTTCTCCCGACGAAAGCGTGGACGGCGCCTCTTCTTCTCTCGGCGAAAGCGTGGACGCGGGATTCTTCTCCCGACGAAAGCGTGGACGCGGGTTTCTTCTACCTGTGAAGGCTAGGGTTGAGATCGCAGAAAGGGGAACTCGAGAATTAAGGGGTTGCACCTAAAGTTTGAAAGGAAATATGAAATACCAATTACGATTTTTTTTCTTGGTCTACACCTAGCCATATCAGTTTTGCACATAACAACACTCTTTTTTTATCAGGTGCCCCACTAGGCCACTATGCACGAAAATATTGTGTTGCCAGTCTTAAGATATTGATGCAGTATTCTGTCTTTAATATCTTGATTGTTGAAACCAGTAACCCGATTTCGACGTTCGCAAGTGGGATGCAGCTAACCCTTACTTGACCTGAGCGAGACCCTTGACCAGTCACTAAGAGCCGAAGAACCTTGCCCTTGGAGAACACCTAAGTCCACAAACGGACCCCATAAGCTGCAGCGTGGAGGTCCCACCACATACCCGGAAGCTCACAAGAGACTTCCCCTCCCAAGCCAATGCTGAGCCTGGGCACGTTGGAGGGCACTAAGGATCACCTCACCGTCCACCTTCAATGACAGGGGGAGGGGAGGGGTAGTGCTTGCTCACACGCGAGGGAGGGGGGTACCAACATCCCTTCCCAAGGTGCCCATGGGAGTCTATTTATAGACTTCCCAAAAAATGGTCTGCGGGTAGCCAAAAATCCAGTATCCGCAGCCCGCCAACCAACCCGAACGACCGAAACCGAGGTCACCCCGCCTGTGCGAGTGGACATCGGTCCACTCGCGAACTTGGCTGGGAGTGGGGGGGACCCCCACTCGCCTAAGGGGCGGGCGAGTGGGGGCATCCCCCACTCGCCCAAGGGGCGGGCGAGTGAGGGGATCCCCCACTCGCCCCTCGGGCGGGCGAGTGGGCGGACCCCCACTCGCCCCTCGGCGGGCGAGTGGGCGGACCCCCACTCGCCCCTCGGCGGGCGAGTGGGCGGACCCCCACTCGCCCCTCGGCGGGCGAGTGGGCGGACCCCCACTCGCCCATCAGCGGGCGAGTGGGGGGATCCCCCACTCGCCCCTTGGCGGGCGAGTGGGCGGACCCCCACTCGCCCCTCGGCGGGCGATTGGGCGGACCCCCACTCGCCCCTTGGCGGGCGAGTGGGCGGACCCCCACTCGCCCCTTGGGCGGGCGAGTGGGCGGATCCCCCTCTCGCCCCGCTTCTTCTTTTCGCTGGTCATTCTTCACTCTTGCTCGGGCTCGGTCTCCTCTGAGAGGTCGACTCGCTTGCCTCGGCCACCTTCTCTATCACGAACTTATCTGCGTCGGGTCATACCAACTCGGGAAATATGAGGGTTTTACACAATCCCCGCTCTTTTCGAGCTTGCCTTAAGCTCGGAAAGAAAGTCCAACCCACCTATTTGACGAGTAGGTGGGACCCTAGAGTGATCCACGAAGGGACCTGCCAACGGTATGCTCCTGCCGAGTTTTTCAACCGAACCTAACTTGGGGCGGAACGCGAACCTTTCTCCACTTAACCACCATCTTATGAGCCGAGCTCAACTGGAGGTGGAGAAAGCTCAACACCTTAGGTCGAATTGATCTTGACCTTAGGTGGAGAAAGACTCAACACCCTTAGTCGAGCCGAGCTCGACCTGAGGTGAAAGGCAAACCTTTCTCCACTTAACCACCCTCCTATGAGCCGAGCTCAACTGGAGGTGGAGAAAGCTCAACACCTCAGGTCGAATTGATCTTGACCTTAGGCGGAGAAAAACTCAACACCCTTAGTCGAGCTGAGCTCGACCTGAGGTGGAAGGCAAACCTTTCTCCACTTAACTACCCTCCTATGAGAAGAGATCAACTGGAGGTGGAGAAAGCTCAACACCTAAAAGGGAGTCGAGCTCACCTGGAGGTGGAGGAAACTACACACCTAACAGGGAGCCGAACTCACCTGTAGGTGGAGGAACTCAACACCTAACAGGGAGCTGAGCTCACCTGTAGGTGGAGGAACTCAACACCTAACATGGAGCCAAGCTCACTTGGAGGTGGAGGAAACTACACACCTAACAGGGAGACGAGCTCACCTGTAGGTGGAGGAACTCAACACCTAACAGGGAGTCGAGCTCACTTGTAAGTGGAGGAACTCAACACCTAACAGGGAGCCGAGCTCACCTGTAGGTGGAGGAACTCCACACCTAACAGGGAGCCGAGCTCACCTGTAGGTGGAGGAACTCAACACCTAACAGGGAGCCGAGCTCACCTGGAGGTGGAGGAAACTACACACCTAACAAGGAGCCGAGCTCACCTGTAGGTGGAGGAACTCAATACCTAACAGGGAGCCGAACTCACCTGGAGGTGGAGGAAACTACACACCTAACAGGGAGCCGAGCTCACCTGTAGGTAGAGGAACTCAACACCTAACAGGGAGCCGAGCTCACCAGTAGGTGGAGGAATTCAACACCTAACAGGGAGCCGAGCTCACCTGGAGGTGGAGGAAACTACACACCTAACAGGGAGCCGAGCTCACTTGTAGGTGGAGGAACTCAACACATAACAGGGAGCCGAGCTTACCTGTAGGTGGAGGAACTCAACACCTAACAGGGAGCCGAACTCACATGGAGGTGGAGGAACTCAACACCTAACAGAGAGCCGAGCTCACCTGGAGGTGGAGGAAACTACACACTTAACAGGGAGCCGAGCTCGCCTATAGGTGGAGGAACTCAACACCTAACAGGGAGCCGAGCTCACCTGGAGGTGGAGGAACTCAACACCTAACAGAGAGCCGAGCTCACCTGTAGGTGGAGGAACTCAACACCTAACAGGGAGCCGAGCTCACCTGGAGGTGGAGGAAACTTCACACCTAACAGGGAGCCGAGCTCACCTGTAGGTGGAGGAACTCAACACCTAACAGGGAGCCGAGCTCACCTGTAGGTGGAGGAACTCAACACCTAACAGGGAGCCGAGCTCACCTGTAGGTGGAGGAACTCCACACCTAACAGGGAGCCGAGCTCACCTGTAGGTGGAGGAACTCAACACCTAACAGGGAGCCGAGCTTACCTGGAGGTGGAGGAACTCAACACCTAACAGAGAGCCGAGCTCACCTGGGGGTGAAGGAAACTACACACCTAACAGGGAGCCGAGCTCACCTGTAGGCGGAGGAACTCAACACCTAACAGGGAGCCGAGCTCACCTGTAGGTGGAGGAACTCAACACCTAACATGGAGCCGAACTCACCTGGAGGTGGAGGAAACTACACACCTAACAGGGAGCAGAGCTCACCTGTAGGTGGAGGAACTCAACACCTAACAGGGAGCCGAGCTCACCTGTAGGTGGAGGAACTCAACACCTAACAGGGAGCCGAGCTCACCTGTAGGTGGAGGAACTCAACACCTAACAGGGAGCCGAGCTCACCTGGATGTGGAGGAAACTCAATCATCTCGCAAAAGCAGCTGGAGGCAGAGAACCAGTCCACGTCCTAGGTGCTTACCCTCACCGAGGGACGGAGGGATTCAACCATCTTTCCAAAGCCACTGGGGCAGAGGTCCAATCCACGCCCTAGGTGATTACCTTCACCTAGAGGCAGAGGAAGTCCACCATCTTGCCAAAGCAACTGAGGCAGAGACCCCACCCACGCCCTGGGTGCTTACTTTACCTGGAGACAGGGGAACTCAACGCCCTCCCAATCCAATTGGAGGCAGAAGTACCCACCTGCGTCCAAGGTGCCTTGCTTACCTGGAGACAGGGGAACTCAACGCCCTCCCAATCCAATTGGAGGCGGAAGTACCCACCCGCGTCCTAGGTGCCTTGCTTACCTGGAGACAGGGGAACTCAACGCCCTCCCAATCCAATTGGAGGTGGAAGTACCCACCCGCGTCCTAGGTGTCTTGCTTACCTGGAGACAGGGGAACTCAACGCCCTCCCAATCCAATTGGAGACGGAAGTACCCACCTGCGTCCTAGGTGCCTTGCTTACTTGGAGACAGGGGAACTCAACGCCCTCCCAATCCAATTGGAGGCGGAAGTACCCACCTGCGTCCTAGGTGCCTTGCTTTCACCTGGAGGAAGAGGAGCCCAACACCTTCCCAAGCCACTCCGCATGTGGCGAGTCGACCCGATGAGTCTCCCATCTACCGGCATGACTGAGCCCGGAGAATGGTCTAGTCGGGGATGTTACCAACTGGGGGGCGGAGTACCCATCCACATCCTAGGTGCTTACCTTCACCTGGAGGCAGAGGAATCCAACACCTTCCCAGAGGCTTTACCTAAGGTTCTATCTCTACCTACTTTTTATTCAACATTGGGAGGTTACATATTTATTACAACGCGCCTTCTTGCGCCTACTCGGCCACATGCATCTCGGCCATCTCTTTTATCACCTCCTCCACTTTCTCTGCCTTCTCATTCCTTCTCTTTCTCCTGGTCCTTCCTGCTTCCCTGGTCGACCTGGAGGTGGGAGACTTGCCTCTGGAACCGATCTGCGTAGCTTCCTTGCGTCTCCATATGCTTTTGTTGAATCAGGCACATGGACTCCGCCTCCTTCCTGGTGAGACGGAGGCATCCTCCCTACCCCCTCACTCGGGGCAGCTGGCCCCAGGGGAGCTGTCGAAGAGCGCTTGCGCTTGGAGGTTCAGGCCTTCTTCCGAGGCTGGCCCCTTCCCTTGCCGACATGCTTGCTCTATCTCCATCAAAGATGGTGAGGCGAGCACAGGTGTTGGCGATGCCGAGCATCCTCCCTGAGGGGGGAGTGCTAACCGCAAGACTTCTTGGATTGACTTCCTGAGCTCCTCGAAGTCACCTTTCTTCATGCACTTGCCGACAGGGGTGAGTCCCCCAGTTCATCGCTTCCAGCCATGAGACTTGCCCAGAGCTTTCCAAACTAGCTGCTTCCACACTCACCGCACCATAATGTTGAAACCAGTAACCCGGTTTCGACGTTCACAAGGGGGATGCAGCTAACCCTTACTTGACCTGAGCGAGACCCTTGACCAGTCACTAAGAGCCGAAGAACGACCTTGCCCTTGGAGAACACCTAAGTACACAAACGGACCCCTTAAGCTGCAGCGTGGAGGTCCCACCACATACCCGGAAGCTCACAAGAGACTTCCCCTCCCAAGCCAATGCTGAGCTTGGGCACCTTGGAGGGCACTAAGGATCACCTCACCGTCCACCTTCAATGACAGGGGGAGGGGTACCAACATCCCTTCCCAAGGTGCCCATGGGGGTCTATTTATAGACTTCCCAAAAATAGTCTGCGGGTAGCCAAAAATCCACTATCTGCAGCCCGCCAACCAACCCGAATGACCGAAACCGAGGTCACTCCGCCTGTGCGAGTGGACATCGGTCCACTCGCGAACTTGGCTGGGAGTGGGGGGTCCCCCACTCGCCCAAGGGGCGGGCGAGGCGAGTGGGGGGATCCCCCACTCGCCCCTCGGGCGGGCGTGTGGGCGGACCCCCACTCGCCCCTCGGCGGGCGAGTGGGCGGACCCCCACTCGCCCCTCGGCGGGCGAGTGGGCGGACCCCCACTCGCCCTCGGCGGGCGAGTGGGCGGACCCCCACTCGCCCCTCGGCGGGCGAGTGGGCGGACCCCCACTCGCCCCTAGGCGGGCGAGTGGGCGGACCCCCACTCGCCCCTCGGCGGGCGAGTGGGCGGACCCCCACTCGCCCCTCGGCGGGCGAGTGGGGGGAACCCCCACTCGCCCCTTGGCGGGCGAGTGGGCGGACCCCCACTCGCCCCTTGGCGGGCGAGTGGGGGGAACCCCCACTCGCCCCTTGGGCGGGCGAGTGGGCGGATCCCCCACTCGCCCCGCTTCTTCTTTTCGCTGGTCATTCTTCACTCTTGCTCGGGCTCGGTCTCCTCTGAAAGGTCGACTCGCTTGCCTCGGCCACCTTCTCTATCACGACCTTATCTGCGTCGGGTCATACCGACTCGGGAAATATGAGGGTTGTACATTGATAGCAAGCAATGAAATAAACATAAAATGTAAAACACAAAAGACATAAATTTACATGATTTTTCCAGAATGCTGATTTAAGCAAATGACATGGACTAGCATTCTTCGACTCATTCTTGCTAATTACAAGATGCATTTTCCTCTACTGTTTACAAGAAACCCGAGCCCATGAACTTTAGCAGATTGCTCCTTGTTGATCATATTTCCCGCAATGACATGCTCGATCTTCCAAAAATAACGGTAGCATGAGCCTCGGTGGCCAGCGACGGAGCTAGAAAATAATGTCAGGGTGGGCAGCTCAGTGCCCACAGCTTCTTAAAAAACACATTACATTTTCAATAATACATATTACCAGTCACATTACATTTCATCAAAAATAATACATGAATATTTAACAATATTTCAACTAATTTAAAATAAAAAATACATTACCTTTCATAGTTGACCACGTCGACTCTTCATATTTTGAAAACGTTTGATGATAGTCTCATTATCAATATTTTGAATATATCTCTTTCAATGTATGTAACTAAGCAATTATTCATCATTGAGTCCCCCATCCGATTACGCAAACGGTTTTTCACGATATTCATTGCAGAAAATGCCCTCTCAACTGTAGTTGTAGCAACTGGTAAAGTCAATGATAATTTCATCAGTAGATAAACCAAAGGATATAAAATATCCTTTTTTGTCTCAACCATCTTCATTGCAAGATCGCTAATTCCATTTACTTGTGCAAAGTCACTATCAGCCCGAACATCATAAACATAAGTCTCCAACTGACAACTCAGTTCCATAATATCTAAATTTGAAAATTCAGATGGATAAAACTCGGCAAGTCGTCTCAATTTTTGCTTATCAAAAGTAGAAAATGAATTATTCGGACTCAAACTTGCAACACAAAGAAGTAGTTCTGTATTTGTCTCCGTAAATCGGTTATTCAATTCTTGAAGCTGCATATCTATCACATTATAAAATATCTCAACTCGATAACGATGTGAATTTGTCATTTCTTGAACCCTTCTTCTTGATCGGCCTCTTTCAACATATAAAGCATTCATATCTGGAATACTAATTTTGTAATTATTGCAGAATAAGGATACTTCATCAAATAAGTCATTCCAACCTTTATCTCGTTTATCCTGCAACATTTGTTTAGAAATTTTCACTAAATGCATGACATTACTAATATCTTGGTCTTTACGTTGCAATGTCTGTGATAAACTGTTTGTTATTCCCAATATATCTCTCATCAGAAATAAAACAATTATGAAATCAAATGATTGAAGTGAATCTAATAATGAAAAAGTCGTTGCTTTATGATCAGAACTTGAATGTGGATCTTTTTCAACTATCTCGAGAACATCGATAATGGAGGAAAACATCACAATTATGTTAAGCAATGAACCATAATGTGATCCCCATCTAGTATCACCTGACGTTTTTAAAGTCCTTTCTTGGTTTAAACCAGTACCACTTAAGAGTTCACCCTTTTGTAAACCTTCAGTAATCTTTAAAAATTGAGACTCGCGTAAAAGCTCTTGACGCTTGCATGAGACATTGATAATATTGGTCAAAGTGGCAGTCAATTCAAAAAGCCAAGCAACTTGAACATGATTTTTTGCAACTGCTACTAACGCTAATTGAAGTTGGTGTGCAAAACAATGAACATAATATGCAGATGGGTTGTCTTTCATAATTAGAGCTTTAAGTCCATTAAACTCTCCTCGCATATTACTTGCACCGTCATATCCCTGTCCTCGTAATTTTGAAATGTTCAATCCATGATATAAGAAGAATTCTTCTAATGCTCCTTTAAGAGAATGAGCTGATGTATCTATCACATGCACAATTCCAAGAAAACGTTCAATTACCTGCCCTTCACTGTTAACATAACGTAAAGCAATAGTCATTTGCTCTTTAGTAGATATATCTCGTGACTCATCTATCAGTATAGAAAAAAAAGCATCTCCAATATCCATTTTAATACAATTTATTGTTTCCACTGCCATTGCATTGATAATATCTTTTTGAATTTCAGGAGCAGTTAACTTGTTATTTTCTGGCGCGTTATGCAAAATCACTTTTTTCACCTCATCATTATGATCTCCAAGAAATCGTAAAAGCTCCAGAAAGTTTCCTTGATTTATTGAAGACTCTGATTCATCATTACCACGTAATGTTAAACCTTGTTGTATTAAAAATTGAATGCAATCAACTGATGCAGTTAGACGTGTCTTGTACTCGTGTCTAGCGAGATCTGTTTGTTTATGAAACCGGACCACAATATGCTGACTTGATTTCATTAAGTTAGTGCACATAACTGCAGCTTGATTGTGAATACTATTGGGACCACCAACATGTTCTCGAAGTCTACTTAAACCATCTTTCCAATTTCTAAATCCGTCAATAGTAAATGAATCTCCCCCTGATTGTTGTCCCATTTCAGGCTTAAAAAGATAACAAAATATACAAAATGCTGCGTCTTTTGCTATGCTATATTCCAACCAAGAAGGAAATTGCTCAAACCATGAAGAATTAAACCTTCTAGTTGTAGACCCAAACATTGTCTGTGGAAATTGATGATGTCGTGGTTGACATGGACCCTTCAATAAATATTGTCTTCTAATACCATCTCTATCATTAGCATTATAATCTGACATTCTAACTCGTAACCCTGGATCGGCTATTATGTTGTCTACATTAGAATCAATCCGCCCCTCTTTGAAGATGATTCAGAAATTGGAAGTTTCTTAAAAAATTTATCCATTTCTGTAAAATAATTGCACATGACATTATTAAAAAGTGTGGTAGGACAATAACATCATTCACAAATCAAAGAAGTCGGAAGACGGCGAGGGGCTATTTAGTGCTCCCAATCACTCGTCGCTTCCGAAATATCAATATAGAAGAATCACACAAGGCCACAAGGGAGAGGTGAGAGGAATCGTTACCGAAATAAGAACCCCCAGTAAAGAGAATGGAAGCCGCTGAAGCTACAAATAAGAACCCCCAGTAAAGAGAAGGTCCTTAAATCAGAACTTCAAATAAGAAATCAGAACTTCGCAAATGGAAGCCGCTGAACTGCTGAAGCGCAGTGCTGAAACTACAAATAAGAACCCCCAGTAAATTAACCTGGCCATGATTCCATGAATCCATTCAAGATGCGAATATACAGATTTCTACTCTAATCACAACTTCCAGAATCACGAAATAAGAAATCTAAATGAAATTTCAGCTAAAGCCTAAAGCAGAGGGTCGGAAAGAGAACATACCATCTTCGGATCTTCCTGCAGAGGAAGCAGAGCAGACTCACAAGAAATGGAAGCGGCGACCTCCTTCGCCTTTCGCACACGGCGGCGGGGCGAGAGCAGCGGGAAGCAAAAGTCGAGAGGCGAGAGGCGTCGACGGCGAGACTGCGGTCGACGCAGAAGTCACGATTCGCGAATGGAAGCAGTGCGGGCCGCGGCTGTGCGGAATGCCGGAATGAAAACCTAACTCGGAAGACGGAATGGAAAAGTGAAAACCTAACTCACGAGGGTTAAAAAAAATTAAAATAAAATTTGATACTAGGATAGGATTCGAACCTGAATCCCAATCAAAGCCAACTAAAATCTATACCACTGCACCAAATGAAAACTTCTGAATATTTTGTATATTTATATATACATATATAATAATTATATATTTTTAAAAATTTTAAAACCTTGGCCATAAGCTCACAACCAGACTTTTACCAAAATCCAGGGTGGGCAGCTGCCCACCCTGGACCCTTCATAGATCCGCCCCTGTGACGGTGGCCCCGTTTTTGAGGATCGGGATCCTCTCCATTTTGTTCTCCTCCATTTGTCCATTTCATGGTTTTGATCTCTTTTAACTTTATCAAACCGTGTGAATTTTTTTGGAAATATGAAAAATAAAAAAAGGATGGCATCACTAAACCCGTCGGATCAACTTAGATAAAATCTTGACCGCAAAATAGATACTGTCCATTTGATTGAAATGAAGTAGAGAATTTATTATAAATATTAATTTTGTATATTGGTGTTTAACGAAGCGAAGCCCCATCGGGGCCGTGAAGAACGGAAAGTTTTATCATGCGGGTAACGCGCCGAATGCGGGTGAATATCCAGCCCTCCATCTTTGAATTCCTAATTTCAAAATGTCGGCCCATTTTTTGATAATTTTTTTGGACCGCATGATCTTCAAATGGATGGCCCGATTGGTAACGCGCCGAACAGCATGGCGGCAATCTCCTTTTATGTTGGGCTAAGTTCTATGCAGGCGGGCCCACCCGGCCGTAATAATTGACTAATGTTGACCAATACCCATTTTGCATGAGTTTTCGCACCATCCACCCGTTGAGTGTGAGCGATCGCTATTTTGAGTATTTTCACCTCACGAAGCTTTTTCATCCACTGCTTTTGTATAAAAAAGGATCATTTTCTGGCTTAAAATTCGAGAGTTGATATTAGCAGTCTAATTCTCGCTATGCTATTAGCCCCCCAAAAATTATAAAAAATTTCATTATATTCGTATTTCAATTCTCGCTGATCACACCTCATCGAATAACCTCCTCCTCTCCATCTCTCTCCTCTCGTTGCCTAAATCCTAGTCGTAGTTCTATCGGCCGCGTCATCTTTCCCCCTCTTAGATTCACTTTCTTCAAAAAAGAAGGAAATTATCCAGCTAAAATCTCAAAAAAACAGTCACTTTTCTGGTTAGAGGAAGGTTTGCATGTATTTAATTAACTTGTTTTAGAGTTAATTCATCTATGCTTGTATTTAAATTATTTTAGAGTCTTTAAGATGTTTCTCTAGGTTTATATATAGTGCTTAATTAATAAATCAGCAAAGTGTTTTGAGAGGGGAGTGGGGTGCAAATATAATTTTGAACTACAAATAAAATTTATGGACTACGAATAGCGATGGACTGCGAATAGCGATGGACCGCGAATAGCCAGTTGCTAATATCATCTCTCTAAAATTCACGCATTGAAAAGAATGAAAGACGGTGGATTTGTTTTGTATTATGAAAATATTGTATGTATTGTTTCTGAGCTGGCTAGGGGAGATGGCTCCAAGACCAGATATGCATACAGTGAACCACCCCAAGGTATCAGAATTCTCTCACCCCGTTATTAAATTGTATTGTTATAAAAATTATACGCGCGTCCACACACGTCCACACGCGCACGCACAATAAGTTGGGGGGCAATGTGCGGCGTGGGCAGCCGGTGCAGACTTTGGCATATGCGTGCATGCATTGTTCGCCGTTGCACACAATGGATCCGTTTGGCGCGGAGTTTTTGCTCCGGTGAGTTTGGAGGAAAAACTATACCGTCATGTCATATGTTTGGCATGACAATGGTTATGACCGTCACCAAAAAATTAATTACTAGTTTTGAACATAAAAACGAATGAAGTTTTTTAAGTGAGGTCGGATGTTCACGAATGACGATTCATAACTACCACATACACGACAGCCACTTTCGTGGCACCACCGCGCCGAACAAGGCTATGTTGTTCGTACATTGGAGGGGTGTGTACACGTGTACATCATAAGGTCTGGCTTTAGAAGTAGAGTATAATAGATTCCCGTGATGCTTTCATTCGATATCATTGGCTAAATATTCAAATTTATTACACTTTAGTTTAATTGGTAAAGATGGTTGATGAAATAGTTTTGGTCTCAAGTTTAAGCCAGCCTTCGGTAAAATAGGGAGTTTATATTTTTTGATAAAATATTATTTAAATAAATAATTTAATTTTTATTCACAAAATATTTGTTTTGAAAATAATTTTAATGCTTGATTAGATTGATAATGTATACTAAACCTCGTCCTAAAATTATTATTGAAGGGTTCCCAGACTAGGTTCAATCGAACCAAAGATCCTTTAAGCACAAAATAGCGGGGACACGTGCGAGTGAACATGTGTCCCTAATCGCATCACGTGCGAGGTCCCGCCTGGCCGCGCTCACGCCAGCACAAGGCCCTACCTACGCGCAAGCCTACGCGCGGCCCCAGGAGCTCACCTGTGCAGCCCGCCTGGATGCACGCATGCTTGCGCCCCATGGCCGTGCGCGCCTATGCGTGGCCATGGCTGCGCCCGCCTATGCGCGGCCATGGCCCCACACGCGCTAACCTGATCGGGCGGCCTCTTGGCCGTCCAAATCGGGCGGCCCCTTGTCCGCCCTAGTCGAGCGGCCTTTTGGCAGCCCAGATCGGGCGGCGCCTTGGCCACCCAGCCCTCCGACCGCCCAGATCGAGTGGCTTCTTGGCCGCCCAGATCGGGCAGCCCTTTGGCCGCCGATGACCGGCCATGGTCGTTCTTGTCGGACGCCCCGGGCGGTCTCTCCACTTGCCGGCCCTCGCCAGCCGGGTCTCGCCGCCTGTCGGCCTCCTCACCGTCGTCCGTCCCCTTAACCGTCGTCGACCGATCACCCTCGCGCGGTCTCCACTGTCCGATGCGCCGGTAACCACCAGCGTAACCACCGGTGTAATCACCTATCATGTGTGGGTGCGAATATCCGAAAATATATCGGTTTGCTTATAGAAAAATACCCGAATAATACGCGTTCTAAACCATATAAAATCGGCCTGCAAATAACAACTATGGTGGTTACGACGTGCGAATAACCACATAACTACCGTAACCACCTCTGGGCCTATAAATATGACACATGCTCTCCCTCATTCTCATCTTTTTCTCCTCCCTCATTTCCTCCAAAGTGCAAGGGAAATCTTCGAGAGCTCCTTCGAGCAGTGTCGACCAAACTTTACTATTTTTGGTTGCTTTACAATGCTTCTAAGAGAAGTCGAGGGCAACATGCCTTCCTTCATTACAAATGTTGGGGGAGAGAAGAAATGTGCTCGGAGGGTGACAGGCCACCGCTCGCGGAGCTGAGTATTCTTTCAGTGCAGAGGAGGGCGAGATGCTATGTGCTCCCTGGAATCGCCGGATGTAGCTTGATGGCTTGGGCGGAGCAGCTTGATGGCTTGTACATCGTAGCTCGATGGCTTGGGCAGCGCGTTCTGCACGCCTTGGTGTCTACAGCTTATCTCCTGCTGCGTGAGAGGAGTCTGGAGTGCTGGTCTTGTTAGTGGTTGGAACGTTTGTTCTTGAGTGCGCGGAGTGCTTGTTGTTGTGTATGCGGGGGTGCGCTAGGAGCATCCTTGAGAGCGAAGCACACGGAGGAGCGCTTGGAGCGGTCTTGAGGCGGAGTGCACGGAGGCGAGCTTGGAGCGGTCTTGAGAGCGGAGCGCTTGCTTGAAAGAGGATGAATGTAAGACCCTCTTTTTACTTGATCCCCATTTTCCTCTCCACTTTCATTAAATCTCTAAGATGAGCTAATTTGGCACTTAGGAGTGAGGGAGTTCATTTGAACTCCAACACCACCAAATGTGACCGGGTGCTGACTCTCCCGTCATCACACTCTAGCTCGAGTTCCCTTCTTCACCGAGGAACAGCACACACACACTTAGCATTCTCAACCCTACTTGGACCCACACTCCTATTCTTCGTCATCCTTAATCCAGGGTTTGCCTTAGATATTTCCCGACTTCTCCCTTGAGTTTTACCCTAAGATGGCTCACCCGGCTAAGGGCAGTTCTACTTTCATATGATCACTTAATACCGATGAGTTGTGTGTGGGGCCCTTGACAAGGTCTAACTTCCTTTTCTTATCATTGTAAATGCCTGCACTTATAGCTTTGCTAATCGCACCCCATTCCTTATTTCCCAAGATCGCCTTAGAGATGCTCTCCCTAATAATCTGAGTCTTTATTCGAGGAGCTAATAACTCTATGTGTGAAGGTCAGTGGTGGTCTAAATCATATAAATCAGTTTTACTATTCGCAGTCCAAAATGAGATTGAGCTAGATTTGACTCCTATGGTGCAATCTTGATCATATCATATCCAAATGAATTCCAATTATTACCATGGGTTTTCAATGAGTAGTGATCTACCAACCTCAAATCCTAATTTCATAAATTCTCCAGGGAAACTTAAATCTTAGACTCTATTAAAATAGAAGGCGTGCAGGTACAGATTTATACATCGACTGTCAACTAATGATCTCCATAAATTCTGATAAATTCATCGTGTCATAATATTGGTCTAAAAACCTCAAACCCCAAATTTCACAATTTTACAGGAACTATTTAACCATAATTTCTATTTAACATAAACGGGTGCAAATATGGATTTACACTACAGGTAGTAGATTATGACCTCAATAAATCCTGGGAAAATTACCATGGCATAATACTGGTCTAAAAACACCAAATCCTAAGTTTCACATTTTTAACAGGACTATTTGACCATAATTTCTATTTAACATAAATGGGGTGCAAATAGGGATTTACACATCAAGTAGTAGATTATGACCTCGATTAATTCTGGGAAAATTACCATGGCATAATACTGGTCTAAAAACACCAAATCCTAAGTTTCACATTTTTAACAGGAATATTTGACTATAATTTCTATTTAACATAAATGGGGTGCAAATAGGGATTTACACATCAAGTAGTAGATAATGACCTCAATAAATTCGGAAAAATTACCATGGCATAATACTTGTCTAAAAACACTAAATCCTAAGTTTCACATTTTTAACAGGAATATTTGACCATAATTTCTATTTAACATAAATGGGGTGCAAATAGAGATTTACACATCAAGTAGTAGATTATGACCTCAATAAATTCTGGGAAATTTACCATGACATAATACTGGTCTAAAAACACCAAATCTTAAGTTTCACATTTTTAACAGGAATATTTGACTATAATTTCTATTTAACATAAATGGGGTGCAAATAGGGATTTACACATCAAGTAGTAGATTATGACCTCAATAAATTCTGGGAAAATTACCATGGCATAATACTGGTCTGAAAACATAAAATCCCAAGTTTCACATTTTTAACAGGAATATTTGACCATAATTTCTATTTATCATGAATGCACGTTATTATGAAATTACAAAAGAAATACCAGAAATATTCACTCATAAATCCTGATAAAATTTCCATAGGCTTATATTAGCATCTTGACCTACTGTGATTTATCTCAAATTTTTCAGACCAATAAAAACTTAGTTATTGCACAAGATTCATTAGGGGTATATTTGTAATTTTGACTATTTATAACATGAAATATTTCCCAAAAATTCTCAGAAAATTCTTGCTGCCACAAAGGTCAAATCAAAAACTAAACCCTAAGTTTCACTTCATTCTGAAAACATATGACCCACTTTTTATCTTATAACCTAGGTTAGGGGGTAAATTTAGTAAATTCCACATTTAGGGATTTTTGTACCAAAAAATCCCCAAATAACTTTTGGGAAGTCATGTTACTGCCATGGACCCATGTCCAGCATTTCAAATCCATTGGGTCAACCCCCAAGGCTTGGGGCCCTCTCCACCCCAAAATTTGCTAAGCACACATTGAGGTCTTTAACCTAGCACTTGCATGGCTCATAACTCCACATGCACAAGGCCAAATGGTCTCAAATTTCTACCAGTGGTCTAGATATATATAAAGAGCTTATCACCCAAATTTGGGGGTGTTTGGAGTTATACAACTCCATAAATACCAAATATTTACTTTTGCTAATAAATGAACTATCTAAATGGGTATACATCCAAAATTTCCCAACTTTAAACCCTAGGTGTGTCATCATACCATGCATGCATGGTAGAAATTTCAAGTGATTTGGTTAAGCCATTTAAAAGTTATAGCATTTTTAATTTCTGCCCTATACAAGGAGCAGTCCTACGAAAATGAGTGCCCTAGTGTCCACAATGCACCAAATCATTTGATTCAAGTGGCAAATGAGAGTAGACCCATAGGGCTACAAAAGTTATCTCTGCCATTTTTTGCAAATGTGGCTTCTAAGGCCTTCAAATTTTGCATGCAAAACACTGCATGTTTGTAGGCAGAATAAAATTTGGTCTGCCAATAGAAATCAAGGAGACGAAATCAACGGCTGTGATTTCGTCTCCTTCCTCTAGCCAACGGCCCAGAAGAAAAGGGCCCTGATCCCGGCCAACCACTACCCTCCCCGGCCATCTGCCGCCGCCACCACCTCCGTTGAGGGGTTGGTCGTCGATTGGCGGTGGAATGGTGGCCGGAGGTAGTGGTTTCCGGCGATCCCTGGTGGAAGCCCAAATGGAGTTTCGGAAGGGAAAATCCCATGGCTGTCGGCTCAATTGAGCCCGACTGCCCTTGCTAAGACCCTAGATGACTAGCACAGAGGGAGAGGGGGAGAAATCGTGCCTGATAACGAGCTTGGCGGCGGGTGTTGTGACTGTGCGGCGTGGTGGCGGCGAGCTCCGATGGTCCTGCTTAATTCCCCGATCCGTTACCATTTTCTCCACTCCAAAGTACCAGCTCGACTACTCTCAGCCTTCTGAAGGTGATGGTGAGGAGGATTGAGGGCGAGAGGGGGTATATGGCCAGCTGCCATTAGGAAATTCTCGGCCACCCCATTGCCGCCCATGGCTGCCAATCAGAAATCCCCTTTACACTGCCCCAAGCTGCGGGAAATTACTCCCCCTGCCCAGAGGATGACTTAGGGAATGAAGGTGGGGTGCCATTTGGCACCCATTCCCTCTTTTCCTCCTCTTGGTTTCTTTGTCTTCTTCCCCCATTAATCACCTAACTCCTCATGCAATTTCTTTCTTAAATTTCGAAATCCAGCAGGCTTGGGGGCTGGTTTCCATGTGGGCTGCCACTTTGAATCATTGGGTTGGGGCTAAGCCCACTTAGCTTGGGTTTGTGGCTCACTTGACCCATTTAGGCTAAAATGGGGAAATTGGGTTTGAGCTTGACTCACACCCACCACCATCAATGTGACTTGTCCAAATTGATGCCTTAGACCCCATGGGTCTATTCCAAGAGAGATTGAGTCAAGGTGGGGTCAAATGAGGTTCAATTGCACAAAATTGCTTATCAGGGCAATTTGGGCCTTTTGGTGGTTTTGCCCTAATATTCCAAAAATTGACTGTGCACTTTGGTTCATTTGGGTCTCATTTACTCCCCTAGGGAGGATGCCATATGAGGGTGGGTCCAATTTGATCAGTTGGAGTTCAATTGCCCTTATTTATGGAGGTTTGACCTAAGTGGCCTAAAGTTGACTTTTGGTCAATTTGACCAATTTGGTTGACCCCAAGGGTCCCTAGTGGTCCACTCACCTCCTTGGATGGTCATAGGGGTCATGATGAGGTTATGTTGATTTGCTGGAGTCTTTTGGTCACCTCTGAGCTAGGACATCAAAAATTTACTAAATGCACACCAATGTGTATTCCTCCTTAACTTATGGAATTCATGGGGTCTCCTTGGCCCACTCTGTGTACTTGATCCATCCTAGGCAACTTTCCATGGCTATTTGCACACCAAGGTGATTTTCACTTATTCACCTTGGTTCTTAAGGCCATTTTGTCTTCTTAGAGCAATGCCATGACCTTGTCATGACAAAAAAAGCATCCTAGGGGTCTAGTTGTTTTGGGGATGGTACAAATCCCAATAAACGAAGAAACAATTTCGTTCCCGAAATTTAGGTTTAGGTCCACGGGAGTTAGAGTTCAGGATATACCTGGACGATTTAGTAGTTTTAGTGCAGTATGGCTCCCGGATAATATTGGAAATGGTAGGTCTAGTCCACGTCGCCTAATCCTCAGTTTTCTCCAAAGTGCACTTTTCATTAAATCTTCCTACGTCCGTAATCACGACCTTCTTCCAGAGTGTCCCTAAATATTTATCAGTTTGATGAAGATATATATATAGTGGAGGGAGGACATAAGTTGAAGTAAAGTCGCATATTCACAAGGCGAGTGTAGGAATCCACTGAGTCTTATAATCCATAATATGTTGTCTGTACCCTTATTTGCTAAGTGTTAGCAATTAGAATCTAGACTTGTCATCCAAGGTCATGATATGCTTATGGCTTGGGCAACATTAATTCTCCTAATTTTCATGACATCGTCATTCTTTTAATACTTTATGTCATCGTTTAATATGCTCCTAAGATCCGAAACGACATTTAGTAAATGTAAACACATCATGGTCATTTACTAGATTAAAAGGATACTCTAGTAATAATCAAGCTTAGTTCTGGTACCTAGATTCATGTGAATCGACAATTCCAATGCTCATAAAGTTCATATATTGTAAATCCTCCAAAATTAACTCTTGAAGTGCACCTAATCGCATTACGTCCTGAAGCCTCCTTCCTGATTTTTATCCCAAATCATGTGTTAATAACTGTCAGATCTATAGTCTTCATTTTGTTAAACGCAAAACAAGCTCAAATCTTGCACGAGACCTATCACCTATGAATCAACTATCGTGAACATATCGTGAATTGATTTCTAAATCATTCCCCAAGTCTTGTACGTGATTTCAACTCTTCATAATGTCATATTTGTTTTGGCCTCATTCCTATTTCTTTTCATAATTATGGGGTCTCCAATTTATACCCCAAGTATCAGTTATCATGGGCCAATAGGTTTAACAGAATTTCCAGAGACTGATCATGATCCAAGACAGTGTTCAGCAGAGGTTCAGAGTTTTCCTCCTTAAAATAATCCCAGAAGATTAATTGTGTGGCTAAGGGTACAAAACCCATTTCGTGAAAGAAGTATGATAACTAATCAATAGTTAAGTATATTAAAAATTTTATAGGTTCAATGGAGACTACAGTCTATCTACTCATTTCTGTAATATACCAGATTTTTATACTGATCTAGGGGAACATGACCCTGGAATTCTCAACACTGCTTAATGTAACATGAGTTCACAAGCCCCAATTTACTCAATCCTCAAAGTCTTTGATTCCTTCAGAGGTGAAGGATCTCTTAATAATAAGTGCATGTTTCAAATTTCAAAGAGTTGACCAAGGAAAGAATTATTATCCATAAAACTCTAAGTGTGTAGCGACAAGGGTATTATCCTAAGCTACCTTGGTCTTCATTAAGCCTTAGGTCTACCACGATCGTATGTAATGAAATTATTTTCAAATCCATAGAACTTTATCTCCAAAATTCTGATTCTTGGTCAGCATGTGTATCGTACTAAATTTACATGTACGGTGTAAAATTCAGATCGTTTGGATAAGTCGGATGGTGGGGGTGCACCGATTTGGGTCAGGGGTTCACTTATATACCCTGCACTAAAAATAGATGCCCGGGGGGTTGTATTACAGGGGCATTTATATTTCTAAAAAAAACAAGTCAATATTTTAGTGGTCCAATAAACGAGGAAACAAGATTAGCCTCCCGCAATCTTGTGATGAGTTCCTTATATCCGACAATTTGGACATCTCGCGTATTTACATAATCCTTATGGGTATACAGTCCTTGAGCTTTTTGTATATGGCAGGGTTCTCTACCCTCAAAATGTCATTTGTCGTAATTCTTTCCCAAGGATCGTGTGCCTATCAAGTGGTCTTCTCTAAGTTGGACTTCTCGTTCTACATTCGACATCCTTTCTTTGTGATGGTTTTCCGAAGGTGGGAGTGTACAGTATTAGCTTCTAAGTACACAAGTAAGGCCTTACGAACCTCATACTAATCCAATAGTATAATCACAAACACCAAAACACTTAAGATTGTCCCATTTGTTTGTTTGAGGAGTGTTAATATCACTTAGGAAGTGATGTGGGTATATCGAAGAGTAAGCCCTGAACACTCACACACGCTTTCAACTCCTTCTTTTAGTCACTTTGGGGTATCCTACTACTTGGTCAAAATATACTTGAGGTTGATGTCGGGCTAGGATACCTTATGAGAAGTCTTGCTAAGTCAAACCAATACGGTGCACTAGTCGAGTTGGCCTAATCTCATCGTTAAGTGGACACAGTTATGTGATTTCCCGTATGGGCACACCACTGCTTCCGCTGCTAGTTTGTCCTCAAACTAACTCGAGCGGGGGTTGCCCCAGGGTTTGTGAACTTCTTTTACTTGGATCGAAAGTCGGCTAAGCTGATACCAGTTTGTAAGACCCTCTTTTTACTTGATCCACATTTTCCTCTCCACTTTCATTAAATCTCTAAGATGAGCTAATTTGGCACTTAGGAGTGGGGGAGTTCATTTGAACTCCAACACCACCAACTGTGACCGGGTGCTGACTCTCCCGTCATCATACTCTAGCTCGAGTTCCCTTCTTCACCGAGGAACATCACACACACACTTAGCATTCTCAACCCTACTTGGACCCACACTCCTATTCTTCGTCATCCTTAATCCAGGGTTTGCCTTAAATATTTCCCGACTTCTCCCTTGAGTTTTACCCTAAGATGGCTCACCCGGCTAAGGGCAGTTCTACTTTCATATGATCACTTAATACCGATGAGTTGTGTGTGGGGCCCTTGACAAGGTCTAACTTCCTTTTCTTATCATTGTAAATGCCTGCACTTATAGCTTTGCTAATCGCACCGCATTCCTTATTTCCCAAGATGGCCTTAGAGATGTTCTCCCTAATAATCTGAGTCTTTATTCAAGGAGTTAATAACTCTATGTGTGAAGGTCAGTGGTGGTCTAAATCATATAAATCAGTTTTACTATTCGCAGTCCAAAATGAGATTGAGCTAGATTTGGCTCCTATGGTGCAATCTTGATCATATCATATCCAAATGAATTCCAATTATTACCATATGTTTTCAATGAGTAGTGATCTAACAACCTCAAATCCTAATTTCATAAATTCTCCAGGGAAACTTAAATCTTAGTCTCTATTAAAATAGAAGGCGTGCATGTACTGATTTATACATCGACTGTCAACTAATGATCTCCATAAATTCTGATAAATTCACTGTGTCATAATATTGGTCTAAAAACCTCAAACCCCAAATTTCACAATTTTACAGGAACTATTTAACCATAATTTCTATTTAACATAAACGGGTGCAAATAGGGATTTACACTACAGGTAGTAGATTATGACCTCAATAAATCCTGGGAAAATTACCATGGCATAATACTGGTCTAAAAACACCAAATCCTAAGTTTCACATTTTTAACAGGAATATTTGACCATAATTTCTATTTAACATAAATGGGGTGCAAATAGGGATTTACACATCAAGTAGTAGATTATGACCTCGATAAATTCTGGGAAAATTACTATGGCTTAATACTGGTCTAAAAACACCAAATCCTAAGTTTCACATTTGTAACAGGAATATTTGACCATAATTTCTATTTAACATAAATGGGGTGCAAAGAGGGATTTACACATCAAGTAGTAGATTATGACCTCAATAAATTCTGGGAAAATTACCATGGCATAATACTGGTCTAAAAACACCAAATCCTAAGTTTCACATTTTTAACAGGAATATTTGACCATAATTCTATTTAACATAATGGGGTGCAAAGGGGATTTACACATCAAGTAGTAGATTATGACCTCAATAAATTCTGGGAAAATTACCATGGCATAATACTGGTCTAAAAACACCAAATCCTAAGTTTCACATTTTTAACAGGAATATTTGACCATAATTTCTATTTAACATAAATGGGGTGCAAATAGGGATTTACACATCAAGTAGTAGATTATGACCTCAATAAATTCTGGGCAAATTACCATGGCATAATATTGGTCTAAAAACACCAAATCCTAAGTTTCACTTTTTTAGCAGGAATATTTGACCATAATTTCTATTTAACATAAATGGGGTGCAAATAGGGATTTACACATCAAGTAGTAGATTATGACCTCAATAAATTCTGGGAAAATTACCATGGCATAATACTGGTCTGAAAACATAAAATCCTAAGTTTCACATTTTTAACAGGAATATTTGACCATAATTTCTATTTATCATGAATGCACGTTATTATGAAATTACAAAAGAAATACCAGAAATAATCACTCATAAATCCTGATAAAATTTCCATAGGCTTATATTAGCATCTTGACCTACTGTGATTTATCTCAAATTTTTCAGACCAATAAAAACTTAGTTATTGCACAAGATTCATTAGGGGTATATTTGTAATTTTGACTATTTATAACATGAAATATTTCCCAAAAATTCTCAGAAAATTCATGCTGCCACAAAGGTCAAATCAAAAACTAAACCCTAAGTTTCACTTCATTCTGAAAACATATGACCCACTTTTTATCTTATAACCTAAGTTAGGGGGTAAATTTAGTAAATTCCACATTTAGGGATTTTTGTACCAAAAAATCCCCAAATAACTTTTGGGAAGTCATGTTACTGCCATGGACCCATGTCCAGCATTTCAAATCCATTGGGTCAACCCCCAAGGCTTGGGGCCCTCTCCACCCCAAAATTTGCTAAGCACACATTAAGGTCTTTAACCTAGCTCTTGCATGGCTCATAACTCCACATGCACAAGGCCAAATGGTCTCAAATTTCTAACAGTAATCTAGATATATATAAAGAGCTTACCACCCAAATTTGGGGTTGTTTGGAGTTATACAACTCCATAAATACCAAATATTTACTTTTGCTAATAAATGAAATATCTAAATGGATATACTTCCAAAAATTTCCAAATTTAAACCCTAGGCGTGTCATCATACCATGCATGCATGGTAGAAATTTCAAGTGATTTGGTTTAGCCATTTAAAAGTTATAGCATTTTAAATTTCTGCCCTATACAAGAAGCAGTCATAGGAAAATGAGTGCCCTGGTGTCCACGGTGCACCAAATTATTTGATTCAAGTGGCAAATGAAAGTAGACTCATAGGGCTACAAAAGTTATCTCTGCCATTGTTTGTAAATGTGGCCTTTAAGGCCTTCAAATTTTGCATGCAAAACACTGCATGTTTATAGGCAGAATAAAATTTGGTCTGCCAATAGAGATCAAGGATACGAAATCAACGGCTGTGATTTCGTCTCCTTCCTCTAGCCGACGGCCCAGAAGAAAAGTGCCCTGATCCCAACCAACCACTACCCTCCCCGGCCATCTGCCGCCGCCACCACCTCCGTTGAGGGGTTGGCCGTCGATTGGCGGTGGAATGGTGGCCGATGGTAGTGGTTTCCGGCGATCCCTGGTGGAAGCCCAAATGGAGTTTCGGAAGGGAAAATCTCATGGTTGTCGGCTCAATTGAGCCCGACTGCCCTTGCTAAGACCCTAGATGACTAGCATAGAGGGAGAGGGGGAGAAATCATGCCTGATAACGAGCTTGTCGGCGGGTGTTGTGACTGTGCGGCGTGGTGGCGGCGAGCTCCGACGGTCCTGCTTAATTCCCCGATCCGGCACCATTTTCTCCACTCCAAAGTACCAGCTCGACTACTCTCAGCCTTCTGAAGGTGATGGTGAGGAGGATTAAGGGCGAGAGGGGGTATATGGCCAGCTGCCATTAGGAAATTCTCGGCCACCCCATTGTCGCCCATGGCTGCCAATCAGAAATCCCCTCTACACTGCCCCAAGCTGCGGGCAATTACTCCCCCTGCCCAGAGGATGACTTAGGGATTGAAGGTGGGGTGCCATTTGGCACCCATTCCCTCTTTTCCTCCTCTTGGTTTCTTTGTCTTCTTCCCCCATTAATCACCTAACTCCTCAAGCAATTTCTCTCTTAAATTTCCAGCAGGCTTGTGGGCTGGTTTCCATGTGGGCTGCCACTTTGAATCATTGGGTTGGGGCTAAGCCCACTTAGCTTGGGTTTGTGGCTCACTTGACCCATTTAGGCTAAAATGGGGAAATTGGGTTTGAGCTTGACTCACACCCACCACCATCAATGTGACTTGTCCAAATTGATGCCTTAGACCCCATGGGTCTATTCCAAGAGAGATTGAGTCAAGGTGGGGTCAAATGAGGTTCAATTGCACAAAATTGCTTATCAGGGCAATTTGGGCCTTTTGGTGGTTTTGCCCTAATATTCCAAAAATTGACTGTGCACTTTGGTTCATTTGGGTCTCATTTACTCCCCTAGGGAGGATGCCATATGAGGGTGGGTCCAATTTGATCAGTTGGAGTTCAATTGCCCTTATTTATGAAGGTTTGACCTAAGTGGCCTAAAGTTGACTTTTGGTCAATTTGACTAATTTGGTTGACCCCAAGGGTCCCTAGTGGTCCACTCACCTCCTTGGATGGTCATAGGGCTCATGATGAGGTTATGTTGATTTGCTGGAGTCTTTTGGTCACCTCTGAGCCAGGACATCAAAAATTTGTTAAATGCACACCAATGTGTATTCCTCCTTAACTTATGGAATTCATGGGGTCTCCTTGGCCCACTCTGTGTACTTGATCCATCCTAGGCAACTTTCCATGGCTATTTGCACACCAAGGTGATTTTCACCTATTCTCCTTGGTTCTTAAGGTCATTTTGTCTTCTTAGAGCAATGGCATGACCTTGTCATGACAAAAAAAGCATCCTAGGGGTCTAGTTGTTTTGGGGATGTTACAATGAACGCTTTCGAAGGATCTTCAAGACGCTCGAAGATCTTCGAAGGAGGGGAAGAAGATCTTCGAAGGAGCTCTCGAAGATTTCCCTTGCACTTTGGAGGAAAGGAGGGAGGAGAAAAAGATGAGAATGAAGGAGAGCATGAGGTCCTATTTATAAGCTTTAGAGGTGGTTACAGTAGTTATGTAGTTATTCGCAGGTCGTAACCACCATAGTTGGTATTTGCAGACCAATTTTATATGTTTTAGAACGCGTATTATTCAGGTATTTTCCTATACGCAATCTGATATATTTTCGGATATTCGCACCCACCCATGATGGGTGGTTACACCGGTAGTTTTGCGGATGGTTACCCACGCATCGGACAGTGGAGACCGCGCGGGGATGATCGGTCGAAGGCGGTTAAGGGGCCGACCGATGGCGAGGAGGCCGACCGGCAGTGAGACCTGGACGACGAGGGTCGGCCAGTTGAGAGACTGGTCGGGGCGTCCAACATGAAAGACCCTAGCCAGTCGTCGACGGGAGGTCGGGCGGCCAAGGGGCTGCCCGACTAAGGCAGCCAAGGGGCCGCCCGATCAGAGCGGCCAAGAAGCCGCTCGATCTGGGCGGCCAAGGCGCCGCACGATCTGAGCGGCCAAGAGGTCGGGCGGTCAAGGGGCCGCCCGATCAGGGCGGCCAAGAGGACGCCCGATCTGGGCAGCCAGAGGGACGGGGGACCAAGGCCCCGCTCTTAGGCTGCATGCGGGAGCACGCAGCCAGGGCCGCGCGTAGGTTAGCGCGCAGCAATGCGGAGCCGCACGCACGTGCGAGCGGCCAGGGGCGCGTGGCCAGGGGCGCGCACAAGGGCGCCTAGCAATGGCCGCGCGCAGGAGCACGTGGCGATGTCACGCGTATAGGCGCGCGCGGCCAGGGCGTGCGTCCAGGGCGCGTGCAAGCGTGCACACATCCAGGTGGGGCTGCGTAGGTGCGCAAGCCTGGGGATGTGCATAGGTGGGGTCGTGTGCTGGCATGAGCGCGACCAAGGCGGGACCTCTCGCGTGATGCGATTAGGGACGCATGTTCGCTCACACGTGTCCCCGACGTTTTGTGCTTAAAGAATCTTTGGTTCGATTAGACCTATTCTGGGGAACCCCATCAGATCTAAACGAAAATTTAAATGTATATTTTGTACCGCGACGAAGTAAACAATGTATTTACTATTGAGTCTTGATGGGTTTCCCCTAAATTTCACCCGAGTCAGGGGAGTTTACAATATCATAACCTCGGTCGGATCGCCCAAGTGTACTAGCTCGAACGCGCAAAGCATGCACACACACATCAGCCACGCGCTCAGCAGCCGTGTATGACCAGTGGCCACACGCGCCCAGCAGCCGCCCAAATGCGAAGGCCGCACCCGCGAGCATGTCGTCCATCCGTCGCCACCGTTCATCGGCGGCCACAATTGATCGCCATCGGCGAACCTTCCCGGGCCGCCCGAGGTGCATGCACATCAATTTCCTTAAATTGGTGATCCAGGTGACCAGGATCTTGCAGTCTCATTGTCGGTTCAAATCTCAAGACAACGCAATTATTGAAGCGCCTCTCAGAAAAACTATAAAAAGGCTCATAAGCATTTATTTGAAAACAAGCAACCAAGAAGAGAGAAATGAGTTATGAAGATTTTCCGACGAAGACTTGGAACTCTGAACGTTTTCTGAATCTCTTGCTCTCTGCATGGCTCGACGCTCACTTTGCTCAATTGCACACTTCGTGCATTCCCTTGCTCTCTTGCTCAAGGGAGGACTTTGCTCTCCATAGAGCCTGCTTAAGTCCCTTCTCAAGTGTGGACTTAGCTCTCCACAGAGTCTACTCAAGTGTCTTCTCCAGTGCTTTCTCAAGTGTGTACTTAGCTTTCTACTGTGACTGCTCCGTGAAAATGCATTAGCAGTAACTAAAGAAGGTACAAGATAGCTAGAAAGAAAATAGCAATAAGGAAAAAAAAAGGAAACACGACCTCAACCAATTCCTAACCCCTGTCGATCCTCGGTCACAAGGTTTAGGAAAATCTCATCTCCCCCAGCCCCTAACTCCCATCGGAACTCCTCAGTAGAGGCTCTCTGGGCACAATAGTTTGCCACCTTGTTGGCCGCGCGCTTGACAATCTCAAAACCGACCACCGCAAACTCGGTGAGGAACGTAAGATCTGCTCCAGCGCCTTCTCCAGTGCCTACTCTCGAAGCCGCTCCTATGAGCGCCAAGAAAGACTTTGCATCTTCTTTGCTTTCAAGTACTTGTAATCGGAGCGGTAGCTTGTCACACTCTCGGATATTCTAACTCTTAATTGTAACCTCAAACAAACCAGTGAAATTGTTCGGCATCGAACCAACCCCGTGGTTTTTTCTCTTTCCGAGTTTTTTCACATAAAAAGTCTTGCCGTATTTGTTGTTGGTTCTCTTAATTTTTTGCACGCTTAACTCACTCTCGAGCTAAGAAGGTTCGATTCTTCGAAACGTGAGAGAGCTAAGCGACCCGCAACAAGTTTATTTTTCAAAATATTTTTTTACTCTTCACAATAAAAATATTCATTTATATATTTTCGTAGAGTACGAATCATTAACTACAATATATCATCTGCAAAGAAAATTTAATAGCATCCTCTTATAAAGGAAGTTGCGGGATCAAATCCTGCTCTCAACAACCTACCCATTGGTCACACTCCCGACAGGATTAGCCTTGGTATAAGAGCTCTGATTCCCACCTTTCATAGAGGTTGCGGGATAGAATAAAAAAAATAACGTTTTTTTATTTGCTTGATATTATCAAAATTTCTTTTAGACAAATAGTTCTGAATTATTTCAAAAAATAAAAATAAAAATAAAAATAAAAAATCAAACCGAATAAACCGATCAAATAATCGAACGGAACCGACACACGCTGAATGGGAAATCAAGATAAACCCGGTTCAAGCACGTGGAGTGGCCCAAACCTGCTGAAGGATATTGCAACAAAAAAGGCTGGGCCGCAAGGAAACTTTAGCCCATCAGCTTAAATTTAGAGCACGGTTATATGCAGGCCTGTTTTGGCTTTATGCAGCCGTGGTTGTACGGAGGTCAAAATATTATTCATGGAGGCCAATTTATTTTGGCACCGTTAAAATATTTTAAAAGCTGGATTAGACTGATGAGCTCCCTCTCCAACCTCGCACATAAACTCGCCCCGCCACCGCCCCTGCCTCTGACGCCTCCTTTTCCGGCCTCATCCTCCCAGATTACCTCGTCAGAGTTTTCGGAAAACCACCGCAACTCCATCAGGACTCGCTGGAACAGCTCCAACTTCCCCCGCCCTGCCAAAGGATTCGAAGGGGCAATGGAGGCAAAAGCAGCGGCCGGAGTCTGAAACCGAAGCTGACTCGTTGGAAAAAAATAAGAAAAAAGAAGGCGTCAGGGCGGCCTGCATTTATCTCGAGAAAAAAAGTAATTTAATTGATATTTGTGACATGCATAAAGCCAAAAATAATCTGCATATAACAACAACAACAACATCATAACCCATATAGTCCCCAATCATTGGGGGTATGGGCGGGGAAGATTGGAAACAGATCTAACCTTTGGCACTATGCACAAAGTGGCTTCTCTCAGAGGAGAAAGACCTAACCTTTGACAAATAAATGCACAAAGTGGCTGCTCACAGAGTACCACTGAAATAGTGGCCCCCTATACCGTCGCGTTTGCTGCGGAGTCATGCCCTCAAATCAAAGCCAAAGACATCAGAGAGGGCAGACCCAAGAATCCATTTTGATTTATGTGCACATAACCATGCTTCCTTCATTCAGCATCCAGAGCATTGGTGAAGCACAATGCTTCATCACTCTAAATTTAAGAAACAAAAAATGAGTGATTGAAATCGTGAACATGGTGTTTATGGCCTCACCTAATTAACTTCATTCATGTTTGAGGTTCAAAACTAGCTTTTGCTCCGTTTGGCATGTCGGTGGCGTTTGTGAACTCAGTGGTTATGAACTTGAGCGTCGGGCCCTATCTAAGGAACATCATTCCTTTTTATGTTCAAAAGTAGATTTCTTTTTGGGTGGCGATCATAACCGTTGTCATGCCAAACACACATTTTATGACGGTGGTGTTTTTCTCCAAACTCATCGGAGCCTTTATCTTGATGGTGGTCACAACCGTTGTCATGCCAAACATGCATTTCATGATCTTGATGTTTTTGTCCAAACTCATCGGAGCAAAAATGATGAGCCAAACAAAGCATTAGACTTCGTTTGGCACAACAGCTGCGGGCGTAAACGTATGAGTTAAATCGTCATTCGTTAACGATCACCTAAAAATTTCATTTGTTTGAACATAAAAATGAATGAAATTCCTTAGGTGGGTGTTAACGAATGACAGTTTAACCCTCATATTCACGACCGCCACCACCGTGCAGAACGGAGCCTTAATCCTTCTTATTTTTCCTCTAAACCCTCCTTACCGTTTTCTCTTTTAACTCTCTTTCTCTTTAACTCTCTCTCTCTCTCTCTCTCTCATCCTTTGCAGCTTTCGTCGGATCATGTCATCGTCCTCCGGACTTCTCTTTCCTCAAATTTTCGAGTGATTTTTAGGTACCTCAAACGTACCATGCTGTTATACGTCAAAATTTTCAGCCTTTAGATCCGGCCGGAATGCCGAGATCCGGCCGGAGCTTATTTTTTTTAAAAAAAAACACCTCCGATCGGAATGCCGAGATCCGGCCGGAGTTTATTTTTTAAAACATTTTTTTTTAAAAAATGATCTTAAAATGTTTGTAAGCAAAATATAATTATGCTCTAAAAATATATTTTTTATAATTTCAAACGCACCATGTCTGCTGTGCGTTTGACGTACCTAAATTTTTTTCCAAATTTTCAACGCAAACTGTTCGCCAATATCTCCACAATCCATTAAAAATACAAATAAATAATATATATGAATATATAAATAGTCAACCCTACCATCGTATCAAGCGGAGCCAAGTTGAGTTTCAACGTCATCAGGGAACCATGCGGCGGCTTTATAGAAAGTGATTAATCCAAAAGGAACAAATTAAGGACCGATTGACTTATGCAGGCAATTTGTCAACGTGTTTGAATCTGATTATGAAAAGGCTCCTCTAATTATTATTTCCTCACTGATTTTTATTGTGTTTCTTACTGACAAATATTATTTATATATCATTTTGTTATTAGCAAACTTTTCAAAACTTTCAAAAACTGAAAAATCATGTGGTATTATAGATTCTATAATTATATGTCGCCTCGTCGGGAAGGTGAACATTCGCTTGTACGTTAATCGCTACTATCTTTCACTCTTTTGTGATATAGCTATCCATATCGAGGATGCAGATTATATTAACTCATCTCAGTGAGGATGTTAGCGTATTAAACTACGAATGCATACGCGAATTCTGTGGAAAAGAAGTTACGTGTTATTATTTTGATTATGTTCGTTGGACGATAGACGCAATTCATACCAACATGAATTTTTAAATAGCATGTCTCAAAAAGATCTCATGCCGCACAAATTAACATTGGGAAAAGGGGCCCCTATCATGTTTTTACAAAATATCGATATGAAAATAGGACTATGCAACGGTGCACTTGGTTCTACAGGAATATTATTGAGGCAAAAATATTGGCATGCACATTTAAAGGACATGTTTTTCTCCCATGTATCTTTTGAAGACCGCACGACATACAAGTATGCTTTTTAAAAGAAAAAAAAAAATGTCATTTGAACTTACTGGAAAACAATTTCTAATACTTTTAAACTATGCATTAGCAATTAAAAAAGGGCGCTGCTATTAGCACCGCGATTTTGTCTATTAGCACTCAAATATCTTAAGTTTTTAGGGTTTTTTTTATTAACCGCAAGCAAAGCTCCCCCCGACGCACGCGCGCCCCCCTTCCTCTCTCTCTCGCGAAACTCCCCCCCCCCCCCCCCCCCCCCCCCCCCCCCCCGACGGCCGACACCCTTCCAGTCGCACTCCAGGACGCCGGCGAACCGCCCCAACTCCGGCGAAACCCCCTCCATCTTGGTGTTCGTCGCCTGCCCTACTCCTCCTCGGTGGTCGCGTGAAGCATCCCGCCCGATCTCGGCCATTTTCTGCCCTAATTTGGCGACATCTTCTTGGTAAGTTCTGGTTTACTCCGCCATTGATGATGTACCTGTTCTTTGAACTTGTTCTGTTGAACTTATCTAAGTTCCTGTTGTCTCCTTGGCAAGCATTCTTTCTTCCCAACGCACGCACGCACGCCCCTTGTTTTTAGTTTGTATGGTTTGGTGAATGTTATGCATTTATTTTTCATGTTACAGACATTTACGTATTTATTCTGAAGTATTTCTTCTCCGCCACAAAGAAATAAATGCTAATAAACAGTAGATGGTGACACAGCATTGCTGCTTGTTCTGTTTACTCAGCATGCATCCATTACCTTAGCAAGTTAGTAGCCCAGGGTTGTTCTGTTTTCACGCTCAATATCATATCCTTAGGTTCACTTAGTTTAAATTGAGTTAGTTCATCCTTTTCATATCAGTTTGAGTGTAATCCTTGTTATTATGGTCAATTTTATTTCTAGGTTTATATTTTGTTGATTGTGAGAATGACACTTGAAGATGAAGACAACTCATTGCTTCCTCTAATTGGTATGTGCTTTACTTAGTTTTTTGTCAAAATAATTTTTGAGACATTTGCTCTTCTTAAATTTTTTTTATTATTTCATGAAGATTCAAATATTCCCTATGTTGAAGAGGTTCCCAAATTTGAAGTTGATTTAAGCATGCATTTTCGTGCCGACAAAGCATTTGGTTCGAAGAAAGAGTTGATAGAGTGGGCTAGAAGTGTTAGCAAAAGTCTAGGCTATGTCCTTACCATCAAAACATCCGACCAAATTGTTGGTCGACTAGCACCTCGTGTAATCCTTGCTTGTGATAGAGGTGGACACTACAGGGAGAATCAATGTAAAAAAGGTTGGGTGAAGAAGGGGGTGCGTAAAACCACCTCCAAGCGATGTGGTTGCTTGTTTTCACTAAAAGGAGTGAAGGTGGTAAATGTAGAGGAGTGGAGAGTTGAGGTTCTTTGTGGTGTGCACAATCACGAGAAAGTTCACTTAGAAGCGCATGCTTATGCCGCACGGTTAAATGTTGAGGAGGAAAGACTAGTCAGCCAAATGTATAATGCCGGTGTCAAACCACAGAAAATTCTATCAGCTGTGAAAACTAAATACAAATCGAACAGATCAGTCATGAAGACAATTTACAATGCTAGAGCTAAATTGCAAAAGAAAGAGTTGGAAGGTCTTTCTCCTATACAATATCTTTATAAGTTGATTGATGTTGCTGGGTACATTAGCTACAACATAGTTGATGATAGTAACATAAAACTTCGGAGTATATTTTTTGCACATCCACTTCGGAGTAAATGCAAATCGATGCATATGATGTGTTGGGAGACGGACATTGCGGGTATCGTGTTATTAGTCAAGCCTTGAACATCCCCGGTGATTGGCAACAAGTTAGAAATGATCTACAGTGGGAACTCCAAAATCATGAGTCTTTATATAGTAAGATATTCGGCCTAGAGAGATATGAAGAACTATTAGAGAAAGTTAAGTGCATTGAAACACCGGCACCATATGATAAATGGATGACAATGCCCGATATGGGTCTTGTAATTACTTCACGCTACAACATTGGTCTAGTTCAACTATCCAAAGTGCAAAATTTGACATTCTTCCCTCTACATTCCGCCATGCCGGAGGTACCACAAATGGTCTCCATTGGATTTTTGAATGAAAGTCACTTCATTCAAGTGATATTAAATGAGTGTTCGCCAATACTGCACATTGTTCCAACTTGGATGAGGTTTCATGAAGCACTAGCCAAAGGTTGGGAGACAAATTACAAATCGAGGATTGCAACTTCCCAACCAAATACGGGATGCACTTTGCTAGTGGAGTTGGACGACATTGCATGAGGACGGTATGTGTTCTTACACTTTGTTTATATAATGGTACACTTTGTTTAACATATTTTTTACACTTAATTTCTTTTTGGTAGATGGTGCGATTACATGAACTCTATGACGGAGAGTCCAACATGCTTGACCACATACATATTTAAACATCTTGTACGTATTGTAAAATTATTGGGTATGCAACAATATTTATATGGGCTATAATAATATTTTTGTTTTTTCTTTATAGGTGATCCAAAGAAAGCGGAGCCAAGAATTGACAATCTACTTTTGCATGCATTCACTTTAAAATTTTGTAATCTTTTAAGTGCTCTTTTAAATGTTCTTTTTGGATATGTTTTTGGAGATGTGTAACTCCCATTTAAGTGCTACTACGCTTATTTTGTTCAGTTTTTAAGATATACAGGCATTGCTAATGAACAGTTTCTTTATAGTGTTCTTTTTGGAGATGTTTTTATTATATTTAAGAAAATAGACAAAAAAGTGCTAATAGTAATACTGCATTGCTAATAGACAGGTTGAGTGCGAATAGACAATCACTTAAAACAGCGCTTGCTAATAGCGGCGAGTGCAAATAGACAAAACTGCAGTGCTAATAGCAGCGCCCTTAAAAAAAGTCATGTTATATGCAATCCAAGAATAAATGCAAGCAAAATTTTAAACTTATAGAAAGTGTGAATCCATTTCAAAATTGACCTATATGTAGTCATTTTCAAATTGCATCACCTGCACACAACTGAAATTAATAAAAAAAAGTTTATATATACTTGTCAAATAACGTATAAAGAATGTATCTTTTATTTTTTAGATCAATTTATTATATAAGATATTATATACATAAATAATATATTATAAAAACGTTTTATATACAAATAAAAACAAACGGATATACAGATTGAAAGCGACGGCTATATTTTCAAAGCGGCGGATACAGGGAGATTAAAGCTTCGTTTGGCTCGGCTTATTTGCTCCGGTGAGTTTGTACAAAATCGTCATTGTCATAGAATGTATATTTGGTATGACAAATATTACTACCATTATCAAGAAAAGAAACTAGTTATAAGATAAAATGTTTTGTATGACAATGACATTTTTATCCAAACTCACCGGAGCAAATAAGCCGAACCAAACGAAGCCTAAAAGCGACTAATATTATGTTATATAATATAATAATGTATGCACGTTAAAAACGCAAAATAACCGTACTTCATGCACGCCCGCCACCGTTGAGGGCAATTTTGGAACTCGAACGTGTGAGGGACGCCAACAGCTACACGGTTTTGGCTATATGCAGGGTGCGGATATATGTAGGCCAAAAAATTATTCATGCAAGCTAAATTTTATATTTATATATCATATTCAAAAATCAAATTAATATTTTCCTAAATAAATCATCAAGCAAAATAGCATTCATAAAATAAGTAAGTAAAATATCATGGGTGCGAGGTTACGTTGAATGCCATTGTTTCGTCAGTAAATCTGGGAGAGCTATTGATGCAGTGTCCCTAAAGGCGCTAACCGCACCCTATCCATGGGGGTGCGGTTATCCAAAGAACCCCCACTGTGACGTAACTACCCGAAGTATAACCATCGCCGCCATCGCCTCCATCACTGCCATGGCCGCCATGGCCGCCATCGCCGTCATCGCCGCCATCGCCGCCATCGCCGACGACATCACGATCGTCGCCATCGCCTCGTCGCCGCCGTCCTCATCGCCGTAGCAAATACCCATGAATAACTTTAGGCCAGTTGTAATTTAGGCTTTATTTGGCGCGGAGGTGGCGGGAGCAAATGACAGCTCCACCCGCAGGTTTCGAACCGGAGGGCGGGATCGAAACGGGGCGTTTTGCCCCGTTTTTCAGGGCGCGGCGGGTCGAGCCGGAGCAAACTCTGCCGGAGAGCGTTTGGTTACCCGTCGTCCGCCGGCGTTTGCCCCAAACGCTCGGCCAAAACGCCACGCCAAATGAACCCTTAAAAACACATCGGACTCGGATAAACGAGTAAACTTCTTAGGGACACGGTTGCATGGAAGGAAAAAACACATAATACATGAAATATTAAACTACTCGAATCATTTTTCCTGAAGTTTTAAAATGAAAAATGATATTTTTTAAAAGGCTGTGACCTGCATATAGCTAAAATCAGCCTGCGTTAAACATCGTTTTTTTTAAACGGTGGCCTGCATATAGCCAAAACTGTCCTGTGTTTAACATCGCTCTTTATATATTATAGACATTTTTTTATATATTTGATAAGATTTCCCAAAAGTTTAGAGCGGTCAAATCGAATAACCAAGATCAAGACAACGACGGGTTAGATGAGACGGTTCCAACAAACTCAATTTCGCGTGATTCCGAAATCTTTTGAATGACATTGGGAAGGCTACACACCGAAAATTGGTCTGAGCCGGACCGGCCTGGGCTTGACCGGCCTATCCCGGGCCGGTCACACCCTTCCGATTGGTGGCCGGAAACCGCCGAGAGGGTCGCTCAAGCCCTCCCGTGGCCATGGCGACCTCTCCTCCCTTTCTCCCACATCTCTCCCCAAAAAATGCCGAACGGCCAATAATAGGGAGGAGATTTTCGAAACTTTGGAAGCTCATATCTTTCTGATCACTCAACGAAATTTCAATCCGAAAGCGGTATTTGATTGCTCTCAAGACGTTCTACAAAATAGAGTATTCAATTGAATGTTTTGATGGAGTTTTTGCGGAGTGGACATTCCACTGAAACATCTATTACGTCGGCGATTGCCAGAGCTAAGGACCTCCGATCAAAAAACCGTCGCCACCGATGGACTAGTGACGACGAGACGAAGATTCCCTAAAATTTTCATCAAATGAGCACTTTCATTTTCCGGCAAGGCGGCGACCACCACTGGCCGCCGCCGCTCCTGCGAACCTGACTGGACTGCCCAGATCTGCCCGGGAGACAAAGTTGTCTAGCCACTAAAATTGGTAAACCGAGGGACGTAAACCGGGCATTTTCATTCGTCCGTTAAATAATAAAAATTACGAAATCACTTGTGCGTATCTCTTGAAATCTATAAAAAAGAGGTTCTAATCTCATTTGAAGGGGCTGAAATTTGGAGTGTGGAGGAAGGTCGTAAGATCCTTCGGCATTCACATACATGTCGCTCTTTAGGACGTTCTCGTGTGCACAACTCTTATGTGTGCTTGCGTGAACACATTCTTTTGTGTCCTTGCGGGAACACATGCTTTCTTATGTGCTTGCGTGAACATAGACCCTTCTGTGGGCTCGCGTGACCACATGCTTTCCATTAAACTCACGTGATCACAGACTCTTCTGCGTGTTCACATGAACACATGCTTTCCAGTGCGCTCGCACAACCACGGGTTTTCCAGGGCGCTCACATGAACACATGCTCTTCAGCAAGTTCGCGCACGCGCAACTCTACCCTGCAGCACGCGCAACTCTCCCGTGCGGCCACCACGCTCCTCTCCTGCGTGATCCACCGCGCTACACTACTCTCAAGTCCACTCCAGTGCGAGCGCCCACGCTCCGCTCTAGTGCGCGCTCCAATGCACCGCTCTCAAGTCTGATGTAGTGTGCGCCCTCACGCTCCTCTCCAGCGTGCTCTGTCGCGCTAGCTACACTCTAAAGTCTACTCCAGTACACACTCCAATGACCACTCTAAAAGTCTACTCCAGTGCGCACTCCAACAAGCCATTCTCAAGTCTTCTCCAGTGTGCACCCTCACGCTCCAATCACCATAAGTTGCTTTTACTCTTGTGTGCTAGACCTCACACTCCACTCTTCTGTGCGCGCTCTAGCGCACCGCTCCCAAGTCTGCTACAATGTGCACACCGGCGCTCCGCTCCGATGGGACCCCTCACGCTCTCCTCCCCAAAGGATGTTTAGCTCTCATGTGTGTGCCCTCACATCTCCAGAAGGCGCTCAGATCTACAGGAGAATCTCGTGTCACTCTCCAGAACACAGCTCCCCGTGCCGCCCTCAGGGACGCGCCCTACACGCACCTCTCCAAAGCGTGTTCCCGATACACACGACCATCAGAATACTCATTTAACAATATAGAATGAGATGTGGATTGTTACCCTTGCTAAATAAGTTGTGCTCTGACAATATTGCTAGTGAATTTGCCTGAAGTGGGTCAGGCCTTGTGATTTTTTCCTTTTTCGAGTATTTCACGTAAAAACTCTCATCAACTCTATTTTGTTTGTGTGCGCATTTGACTGACTCTCGAGCTAAGACGAACCTAATCGATCCCCAACAATTCTACTATAAATATATTTCTACGGATAAATATATCTAGATACAAATATATTTATATATATGGAATATATATTTGTAGGTATTGATGGGAACCCCTTAATTCATTAGAAGATTTGGGGTGCGATTAGCAAAAATCTCTCCACTAATGAGAATCTCATAGTGTAGGAAGTGGATGTCGCTTAGTGTTCATAATGAGGGAAATGGAGACCTTACAAAACAGCTCACTTTGACCGTGAGACTCCCACCGTACGACGCGTGCCAAGTAGCAACCTCAGCGGGGAAACCGCCGCACAGTAACCCCCCTGACGGCGGCGGCTGCCTTGGCATCCCTTGCCGCACGGCGGCCGCCTTGGCATCCCTTGCCGCTCGGACGTACCACACATCCCTTGCAGTTAAGACCATTGGAGCACCACAAATCACATGAACATATTTGATTCATTATATTTGATACCACATGTTAAGGAAAGAAAACAATGTGGAATCCAAATTGGATATTCGAAATATCGTTTATCAAATTCAGTTTCAACTCATAAACATAAATCTAGGGGTTGATAACTATGAGGATTAATTAGCATTTTTGCATGGTGGAGAGGACCTCCATAGCAAGCATAACAAAAATGCATCACTTTCCTAATTGTAGAAAAAAAACGCCCCGCCAAACAGAGCCATAGTCTATGACAATGGTGTTTTTGTTCAAACTCACGGTTGCGGGTCGCTCGACGTTCTCGCGGTCCGGTCAGAAGGATTCGTCTTAGCTTGTGAGTGAGCCGAGCGCGCAAACAATCACAGAGAAAACTAATAGCTGACAAGAAGATTTTTGACGTTGTTGAAACCAGTTTCCCGGTTTCAGCGTTCGAAAGGGGGTTGCGACTAACTCTTACTTGACCTAAGCCTTGACTTTTGACCGGTCACTAAGAACTAAGAGACTCGGACTTGGTAACAACTGGAGTCTAGGAACAGACCCCTTAAGCTTCAGCGTGGAGGTCCCACCGCACACCCGGAAGCCCACTCGGAACTTCCCCTCCCAAGCCAATGCTGAGCCTGGGCACCTTGGAGGGCACTAAGAACCACCTCACTGTCAGCTGAAGGATGACAAGGGAGGGGGGGTGCTTGCTCACAAGACACACACAAGGGGGGGGGGGGGGGGGGGTAGTGACCAACCCTTCCCAAGGTGCCCATGTGGGTCTATTTATAGACTTTCCCAAAAATGGACTGCGGATAGCCAAGATCCTGCTATCCGCAGTCCAACCATGACCACGAACGATCAACGCATGAGGGGGGCGAGTGGGACTCGAGATGCCCACTTCCCCCCACACGGGAGGCCATACCGGCCTCCCCCCAATGTGCCGGGCGAGTGGGAGAATTCCTCCCACTCGCCCAAAGGGGGTGGCGAGTGGGAGGGCCCCCTCCCACTCGCCCCCAAGGTGGCCAGCGAGTGGGAGTGCCTCTCCCACTCGCCTGGCGAGTGGGAGGGTCCCTCCCACTCGCCCGGGTGAGTGGGAGAGATCCTCCCACTCCCACCACAAAGGGCCGGTGAGTGGGAGGGTCCCTCCCACTCACCCAAAGGTGATTGGCGAGTGGGAGGCTCCTCCCACTCGCCCAAAGGGAGTCGGGGGAGCGGGTGCTTCCCCCGCTTCCCCCGCGGCCTCTCTTTGTCTTGATCGGTCTCGACCGCTTATGCGTGGTTGTTTCGCCCGTCTCGACCACCTTCACTGTCTTGGTCTCATCCGGGTCGGGTCACACCGACTCGGGAAATATGAGGGTTGTACACAATCCCCGCTCTTTGCGAGCTTGTCCCAAGCTCGGAAAGAAAGTCCAACCCACCTATTGGGCGAGTAGGTGGGACCCGGAGGGAATCTTTGGAGGGCTCCGCCCGATGGCTATATAAAACCCCTCGAAGAGGGAGGTAAGAAGAGCACCATTCCTGAGAGCTCCCCCTACTTCCCCTCTTGAACCAGATGGATCCACCTCGAGACTTCAGGGCTCGCTTCAAGGATCTTGCTGGGAAGGGTCCGTCCGACCTGACGGAGCTTAAAGCTCTAATCCATGGCCCTTCGTCCTCTCCTACCCGGTCCGCGGTGCGATCACCTCGGAAGAAACCCCGCCCCGAGTTGGTGAAGGAGGTTGCGTCGTCATCCTCTCATGGAGCGACCGAATTCGTCCGAGGCCTGGATATGGATACGGTATCGATTCTCCCCTCATCTCTATTTCACACCTGCGGTTATACATGACCATGGTGACGTGTTTCTTAATTGCCCACAGCTTCTCGCGGAGGACCTCGAGGGGGTCCGAAGAATGGTAGAGGGAACGGGCGTAGACGCTCGGGTGAGCCTTGTCTCTCTCGCTCGAGAACCTGCCGCCCTCTCGACTGCTCACGATGACTCTTCTGCTGGAGGGAACCAGACCTCGACGGGTCAATCGAGCCGAAGGGAAGTCTCGGCGCCACCCCGCTCTCCTACTGCAGTCATGGAGCCCGTTGAGGACCGATCCGACATCTTCGAGCGTCTGAGCCGCTTGGAGACCCTTACCCAGGAGCTGCGGGAGGGGAGGCTGTCTTCCGTACCCGACCCCCTCGCCCGTGTTTGCGTGCTGGAGCGTCGGGTCGAGAGGTTGGAGGCTGAACTCAACCTCCTACGCGGAGAGGTCCGGCTCGCGTTCGGGGGCATGACGACACCGTTCGAGGATCACTTTCGCCGGGTGGAGGCCTCCGTGCGCACCGTGGGCGAGGAGCTCTCCTCAGCCAAGGCATGCTTCGAATCCACGCGTGGGGGGGTCCCCTTCACCCAGGACCAGGGCAACTGGAAGTGGACGGCGCGTTAGTTCCCCTTTTTTCAGGGATCTACTATTTGTTATGTAATAATAAGGATCGGCTTGCCATAGCAGTTCATCTGCTTCGCGACCGGACTGTTTGTTTCGTTATGTCTCCCTTACGTTTGCTTCAATAACCGCGCTGATTTATATCTCGCTTGAGTTGCTATCTTTTGGTTAACTAACATGTATGGTGATCGTAATGATGCTGAAACAGCTGACTAACGGGCAGGAGATAGAGGCCTCGAAAGGACGATCCGGGGACGAAGCGGTCGGGTGGTGTCAGGGGGAGGCGTAGGTGAAGGGGACCCCTCGGTCCGTATCCTTACACCAGGCGAGAGGACCGCAGGGCCCTCCCTCCTCTGCCGGGCGAGTGGACCATGAGGTCCACCCCCGTGCACCGGGCGAGTGGACCTCAAGGTCCACTCGCCTGTGCTCGGGGCGAGTGGGCCTTGCGGTCCACTCGCCCGGGGCGAGTGGACCACCCGGTCCACTCCCCCTCCGTGCCCTTGGGCGAATGGACCCACGGTCCACTCGCCTTCTCTTTTATCCCCCCTATAAATACACCCCTTCTACCTCTAGGTCCTCACCTTCCTCTCTCCCCTTGCCTTGCCTTCCTCCCATAGCCAGCTCTGCCTCTTCCTTTCACTCCTGCAAGATGGCATCCAACCACCCACCTGTCAAGAGGAATGGCCGGGAGCAGAACGCGGCCAACTTTTCAGGGTGTTCTTTTCCTGTGGGAAAGGTATCCAAGGAGGACCTCTCGGCCTTCCGAAGTTCCTACCTCCCCGAGGGGTGGTCATGCAGACACCCGTCAGGGGGTGAGTCCATCAACTCCTTTTACGATGATTGGCTTGCATTTCCCCTCCCTCATTTTGAGGCTGGGCTACGGCTGCCCTTGTGGCCTGAGGTGAAGGAGTTCCTGGACTACTTCGGCGTAGTCCCGACTCAAGTCAACACGAATGCGATTTCGATGTTGACAGCTTACGCGTGCTACCTGCGGGAGGAGAGGGTGGTGTTCGACCTGAGCGTGTTCCGCAAAGTCTTCATCTTCCGAGCAACCGCCGATGGGATTTGCTTCCTGACCGGCACACACGTGGACGTGCACGAGACCTCCAACAAGGTCCATCACTGGAACGACTCATTTGTGTTCGTTTGGGGTGACCTGGACGACATCCCTTTTTCCCCCACACAGAGACCTGAGAAGGTCTGCAGACCCCCTCGCTACGTGGGGAGGCTGCTGAGCTGCACCGCTTCCTTAAGGGCGCGAGCTTCGCGGTTGAGCACCTCCGGAGGAACATTAATCAGCTCACCTACGTGGAGCCGGGGACAGGTACTTGGACCTCACCAACTCGTCTCCTTTATGGTTCATTTCTTCCTATGGTTGCTTAACCCGTCCTAACTTGTGCAGGTGAACGGTCCCTTCCTCGACACCTCCCCTTTGAGGGGGGGGGGGGGGGGGGGGGGGGGGGGGGGGGAGTTCCTCCCTCGCCTATGGGCTCGTCGGGGAGGTCGCAACTACCTCTGCCTCGGCTCCGAAGGCGTCCGGGTCGAGGCAGAGGAAGGATAAGGAACAGGTGGGAGAGGAGGGTGTGCCCTCCTCCCTACCGAAGGGACCGAGGATGCGGCGAGGGAAAGTCATCTGTCGGAGGGACTCCGGGGCGCCGACTATGGAGAGGGGGGAATCGAGTGACCCCAATGCGTTGGCCAACCACCCCAACTTTGAGATGTGGGGGGGGGGGGGGGGGGGGGGGGAGGCCACGGACCTTCTCGGCGAGCCCGTCATCCATTGGGATGAAACGATGAACCGGGTCTCCTTCTCCTCCCAGCGACCTTCGTGGGTTGAGGGGGACGTCATCGACGACGCGGCACATAACTTTATCTATGGCATCTACGGTCGGCAGGACGCTGCATCCTACAAGGAGATGTCCATGCGTGACCTTGCGTATGCGAGCTCCCAGGCCCAGCTCCGCGCGACCGAGCTCTCCCACATGGCCGCCCCTCGAGGTCTTAGTCTCTCACACAGGTCGATGTGGGCGGATGCGTCGAAGCTGGATGCAGAAGAGAAGGCCACTGACCTTGCGGCTCGCTTGGCCACTGCTGAGAGACTCCTGGAGGAGTCATCCGGAGGCTTGGTTCGTGCCCACCTTAATGAATTTTCCTTTTCTCTTTTTAATTCCTTATTATTCGTAGGTTCTAATTCATTTGCCTTGCCGGCCTGCAGGGACCCGGTGCCGCCGACTCGCTCAGGAGACGATGTGAGGAGTCGGACCAGGAGGTGCGGGACCTGAGGGCTCAGCTTGCCGAAGCTCATAGGCAGTTAAGGGAAGGGAGAGGAGAAGGAAGTGCACCTTCGAGGGCGGCGATGCCGGTCCCACCTCGACCTGCTGAAGTCGAGCGCGCTCGGGGGAGAATCATGGCGTCAACGGCCCGAGCCATGGTGAGTCGCCTCCATGACGTGGATGCTCTTCGAGATAGTTGGAGGGGGGTCTCCGCCAGCGACATTCTGCCTGAGTTCTTTCCTTCACCTGGGCGATCCGTCTCGCCCCCTAGCAGCGGTGGCTACTCTCCATGGTCGTGAGGGTGGCCTGTGACTTCTTCTTTTCTCCTGTTCCTCATGGGGGCTATGTACTTTTTGTGTTTGCTTTTCTCTTTCAAGCCTGCGTGTACTTGTAAGAGTGAAGCAACAACTCATGTAACATATGTTATCAATGAATCAGTAGTCACTTAAACAAATTTCCTCAGCTTACTTTCTCCCTTTACTGCTTGAGGACTTGATACCTTACTTGAATCGATCACCGAGTGGTTGATTGGCCTGATGAGTCTCCCATCTGCCGACATGACTGAGTCTGGGGAGTGGCCTTTTTTAGTCTGGGATACTACCGATTAGAGGTGGAAGTACCCGCCTGCACCCTGAGTGCTTACCTTCACCCGGAGGCAGAGGAACTCACCGCCTTCCCAATCTGACTGGATGTGGAAGTACCCATCCACGTCTTAGGTGCTTAGCTCACTTGGAGGCAGAGGAACTCAACGCCTTCCCAGCCTAACTGGAGGTGGAAGTACCCATTCACGTTCTAGGTGCTTAGCTCACCTGGAGACAGAGGAACTCAACGCCTTCCCAATCTAATTGGAGGCGGAAGTACCCATCCATGTCCTAGGGGATTAGCTTGCCTGGAGGCAGAGGAACTCAACGCCTTCCAAGCCTGACTGGAGGTGGAAGTACGCATCCGCGTCCTTGATGTTTGGCGCACCTGGAGGTAGAGGAACTCAACGCCTTCCCAGTCCCCTTACCGATTGGAGGTGGAAGTACCCATCCGCGTCCTGGGTGCTTACCTTCACCCGGAGGCAGAGGAACTCAACGTCTTCCCAATCTGACTGGAGGTGGAAGTACCCATCCACGTCCTTGGTGCTTAGCGCACCTGGAGGTGGAGGAACTCAACGCCTTCCCAGTCCCCTTACCGATTGGAGGTGGAAGTACCCATCCGCGTCCTGGGTGCTTACCTTCACCCGGAGGCAGAGGAACTCAACGCCTTCCCAATCTGACTGGAGGTGGAAGTACCCATCCACGTCCTTTGTGCTTAGCGCACCTGGAGGTGGAGGAACTCAACGCCTTCCCAGTCCCCTTACCGATTGGAGGTGGAAGTACCCATCCGCGTCCTGGGTGCTTACCTTCACCCGGAGGCAGAGGAACTCAACGCCTTCCCAATCCGACTGGAGGTGGAAGTACCCATCCACGTCTTTGGTGCTTAGCACACCTGGAGGTGGAGGAACTCAACGCCTTCCCAGTCCAATTGCCAAGCAGCGAGTTGTCCCGATGCGTCCCTCATCTACCGGCATGACTTAGCCCGACGGAGGGTCTCTAGCCAGGGATTTTGAACCTGGATATCTTTCCAGAACCCCTTTCTCATTCATAGTTTTTACCTATTACAACTTGCCTATGCTACGCCCTCTTGGGCATCCTGTTACACCTCGCCCCTTTTCTGGGCCCCTCTTTACATCTCGCCCCCATCCGGGCACTTCACTAAACTTCGCCCCTATCTGGGCATGCCGTTACACCTCGCCCATCCCTGGGCACTTCCTTACACCCCGCCCATTCTGGGTTCACTCGGCTGCCTGCTCCTTGGTCATCTCTATCATCGCTTCTTCCACTTCCCCAGCTGCTTGTATCCATCCGACCGTGTTGACCGCAGTAACATAACACTGGCGCGCCTCCCGGGGATCCCCTCTGACTCTCATCTGGAGCTCTCCGGAGTTGTACTTCAAGCACTGATGGTAGGAGGAAGGCACGCACTTGTACGCGCTGATGAGGGGACGCCCAAAGATGGCGTTGTAACTGCTCGGCGCATCCACGATGACGAACCGGCAGTTCTTTGAAGTTCCCCCCAGGGTGACGAGGAGTTCGACTTCTCCTTCCACCTCCTTCCTCTCCCCGGAGAATCCGAAGAGTGGTCCATCCGACGCCAGCACTCGCCTTGCTTCCACCTTCATCCCTTCAAAGGCCTTTTTGAACACCACATTCACCGAGCTCCCGTTGTCGACTAGGATTCGGGAGACAGTGAAGTTCTCGATTGCCGCCTTGATGACCAGCGCGTCGCAGAAGGGGTCCTCATGGGCCGGCAGGTCTTGGGTTGAGAAGGTAATCTTCTCGCTTGGAGGTGGGGATCGAGAGGTCGAAGCGATGCTCCGACGGTATATGGCGTGGAGGCTCCCCTTCCGGGTGGCCTCTTTGCCTGCTCCCCCGTGGATGACCCCAATCCCTCCCAGGGCCCCTACATCGACCCTCTCTTCACATGGATCATCCTCTTCCTTGTTCTTCCCCTTCTCCCCTGCCCGCGGTCCTTCTAGACACAACTGCTTCCCCCCTGTTGGGGCTCTTCCTCCTTCCCTCATCTCGAGGAACTCTGGGCAAGCCGCGGTCGTGTGACCTTCTTGCTGATGGAAGTCACAGTATAGCAGCGCCAGCTCCCCCCCCCCCCCCCCCCCCCTCGTTTCTCCCAACGCTCCCTCTTCCTTCCACCTTTCTTCCTGCCGATGGCCATGGCTTGCAGGGGCTGGACTTGCAGCGGCCCCGAGTCCTGTTGCCACCCTGCCGGGTGGAACCGACCGTGCCTCCCCTGATAACCCCCTCCTCCTTGGAAGTGGCCCCTTCCTTGGCCCTGAGGGGGACCAACCTGTGACCTCCAAGCTGGTCGGGCGGCTGTCGGTTGCGACTTCCAGCCTTGCTCCTGCCCAACGTGAGGTCCCTGTTGTCCCTGACTCCTCACTTCCTCCTTCTTTCTTCCTCCACGCTCTCTCCTTTCCTCCTCTGCTACCCCGGCTAACCTAGCCACGAACTCCTGATTGGTAGCCTCACACTCAGTCTCACGATCAGCACGCTTCATCAGCTCTTCGAAAGACAGGGGAGGGTCCCGATTCAGACTCATCCGAAACAGCCCAGGCTGCTGCCTAAAGGTGAAGGCTAGCTGCAGGGTGTGCCCAGGCACTTCGACGACAAGAAGGACCTCTGCCTGGAACCTATCCATGTAGCTAGCCAGCGTCTCCCCTGGCTTTTGCCTGACTGCGAACAAGGCCTCCATGCTCTTCCTCCTCTTCTTCGAGGTAGAGAACCTTAACAAGAAACTTCGACGCAGATCCTCGAAGCGGTAAATGGTTCCCGCCGGAAGCGAGTGGAACCAATCCCTCGCCTTTCCCTGGAACGTGACGGCAAAAAGCCTGCACATGAAGGCGTCCGACATTTGCCTGATCGTGGTCATGTCCTCGAACCAATGAAGATGTAACGGTCTCCCCAGCATACAGCTCGCAAGGACGACCGCCGGCACCCCCATCATCCAGCTTGAAAGGGTTCAACCTAACCAAATGGTCTGCAGACCATGCACCCCAACCCCTCTCTGTCCCACCACAGGGCCCAGCGGGTTGTTGGAGGCCGCAGCCCCCCTTTTCATGAGAAATGATTCAGTTAAGCGACAGCGCAGGTACTTCCCAGGAGGTCACCCATCCCAGAACTACTCCAGCCCGAGCACGCTTAACTATGGAGTTCTTTCACTTCTCATCACCAATTGAGCTGCAGCTCAATTGGTGATGAGAAGTGAAAGAACTCCATAGTTAAGCGTGCTCGGGCTGGAGTAGTTCTGGGATGGGTGACCTCCTGGGAAGTACCTGCGCTGTCGCTTAACTGAATCATTTCTCATGAAAAGGGGGGCTGCGGCCTCCAACAACCCGCTGGGCCCTGTGGTGGGACAGAGAGGGGTTGGGGTGCATGGTCTGCAGACCATTTGGTTAGGCTGAACCCTTTCAAGCTGGATGCTGGGGGTGCCGGCGGTCGTCCTTGCGAGCTGTATGCTGGGGAGACCGTTACAAAAAACAACAAGCCTGCAGGCCGTACACCCCAACGCCTCTCTGGCCCTAATTCTCAGGCGCAGTGCGTTGTTGGAGGTGGGTCGAACCCATACCCTCCCTTTGATGAGAATTGAGCCAGTTAAGCGGCGGCACGTGGACTTCCCAGGAGGTCACCCATCCCGTGACTACTCCAGCCCGAGCACGCTTAACTACGGAGTTCTTTCACTTCTCATCACCAATTGAGCTTTTGTAAGACCCCCCTTTTTTTTTGCTTTTAAACCGAGTCTTACCGCCCAGAACCGCCGTCTTGCGGCGAGACCATTACACCCAATGGTCCCCGCCACAATATGCCGATCCTGCCGGCTAATCAACATCATCTAGGCCAACCACAATTCAGAGTAATAGAAGCAAATAGAAGCAACAAGCCCACAAATCACATTAAATATAGAAGTTACATGATTACAATGTCCACGATGAGAATTAAAGTAAAAGAGGGCATTTGCCCATTACATGTTCAAACATAGTGCAACAATACTCTCGCTCTACTTTTATGCGGAAGCAATCAATTTTTGCCTTCAGACATCTGTAGCTGCTGCTGCGACGACGTGTAGGGGTTGACGTGCTCCATCCCATCTCCTTATCCTGTCTACTAAACGGGGACCTGCTGCTCCGGTACTTCATCCCTAAAATGATAAGGTCCACTGACCGTCAGTTTAAAAGACTCAGCACATTCCTCACCGCCTCCACCCGCGACTCCTAGGCACCGTGCGGGAGGAGGAAGCGGAGGACATCAAGGGGTAATTCAAAGAAGCAGGTGACAGGTGGTAAAACTAGCAATGTATATCAAGAGAAAGATACATAGCTTCTAGCTAACAGGAGTACACTAATTAAGATTACTCTAGCAGTTCTACAATTAGGCTTGTAATAAGAGCAAACAATAGGAGAAAGCTACAATAGCAGTAATATGAGCAAGTAAAGTAATATGAAGAGCAGCTAGGAAAATTAACCTTAACTTATATGCGTGCACAAAGGCACATAAGCTAAGGGATCTGGCAAGCAATAAACTCATCGTATAAAAGAGCCCACACTGATTTATACGATGAGGTCTCTGTTTATGCAATGTGTAAAAGGCAATGTAATATAAGAAGCAAATATATACGAGCATCTACAAAAGTAACCTTAACTTATATGCACACACGAGGGCACATAAGATAAGGGATCTGGAAGGTATAAACTCATCGTATAAAAGAGCCCACACTGATTTATACGATGAGGTCTCCGTTTATGCAGAAATGCTATGCTATGATATGCAATGCAATGATGCAATGTTTGTATTATTATTTCATACACATGCAACTCACCCACACGACTCTGTACGTACAGACCTTTAGTTCCCACTTTTCGGAGGTAGCTAACCTCTCGGGCACCTCCCGTCGTGGTCAAACGGTGGCAGAGGAGCGGGCGTCTCCTCACCTAGGTGGGTAAGTCACACTACCAGACCTAGGCCCAAACGTACGTTGTGATACCGGTACCCGGTACTCACGAGCTCCTGCGTACTAAACTGAATTGGCCAGGCAGGGTTTAGGGGATTCGTTCCGTCGGACGCGCAGTAAAACAACTTGGCCCCAATAAAACCACTAGCACTGCCGAGTCAAGGAACTGCTGTCGGTGTGACGACTAAGACAGAACCGAGACCCACCACATCTTATGCACAATCAACAAGTTTTAGCCATTTACTACCGAGCCTCCAGCTCGCAAATCTTTATCAACATTTATAAAGTAGAGCCTACCGCTCGCCAGACTATACCAGTCTTATATCTAAGCTACGAGCCTACCGCTCGATAGACTACACTAGTCTTGTATTTAAACTACGAGCCTACCGCTCGCTAGACTACACTAGTCTTATATTAGATCTACGAGCCTACCGCTCGCTAGACTATACTAGTCCTTCCTTATAACCCGAGCCTACCGATTGCAGGACTATCCCAGTCCTTTCTTATAACCCGAGCCTACCGCTCGCAGGGCTATCCCAGTCCTTTCTTATAACCCGAGCCTACCGCTCGCAGGACTATCCCAGTACTTCCTTATAACCCGAGCCTACCGCTCGCAGGACTATCCCAGTCCTTTCTTATATATAACGTCCCGGTTCGGGATGGAAGTTAACTTGCCGAGTTCTCCTACTTAACTAGTCTTGTCTATGATTTAGTTGAACTTAGAAGCTTTATGGTTAACCTTGGACATCCGGAGGGTTACCCTGTGAGGGGCTCGCAGCGGTACTAGGAAGTGTGGCGGGCTGACACCCCGAACTTCCTATTCCCAAGGCACTTAATCTTGTTGGTGTCTACCCCTTTTTACTTGATCCCCATTTTCCTCTCTAATTACATTACATCTCTAAGATGAGTTGAACCTGGCAATTAGGAGTGGGGGAGTTCCTTGAACTCCAACACCTCCAGCTGTGACCGGGTGCTGACTCTCCCGTCGTCACATTTTAAACTCGAGTCCCCCTTTCTTCACCGAGGAACTGCTCACATTCAAATAACATTCTCAACCTTACTTGGACCCACACTCCTATTCTTCGTCATCCTTAATCCAGGGTTTGCCTTAGATACTTCTCGACTTCTCCCTCGAGTATTACCTTAAAATGGCTCCCCGGCTAAGGGTAGTTTTACTTCCATACAATTGTTTAACACTGATGAGTTGTGTGTGGGGCCCTTGATGAGGTCTAACCTCCTTTTTATATCACTGTAAACTCACACACCTATAGCTTTGCTAATCGCACCCCAATCCTTATTTCCCAAGATGCCCTTAGAGATGCTCTTCCAAATAACCTGAGCCTTCATAATTACTAAAGAGTTAACAGTTCTACTTGTGAAGGTCAGTGGTGGTCTAATTCATGTAAATCAGTTTCACTATTCGCAGACCGAAACAAGGTTGATCTAGATTAGACTCCTATGGTGCGATCTTGCCTTGATCGAGCTTGATCTTGAGGAAGAACGAGAAACGCCATGGCCGAACTCGAGCTCCATCTTCCTGCTCGATCTTCCTCCTCAGAGCCGGTCTCCTCCCGAAAACATGGGGGTTCTTCTCCTTTCTCGATTCTGAAGCTAATGGTGGGGATGAATGAGGCTGAGGGGGTTTTGTTTGCTGGTTGCCATTTTCCGGCGACCTCCTCTATGTTGCCACCGCCTCAGCCAGCCAACTGCAGGTCTCCAACTCATCAAAAATTCCCTCCTGAGCTCGAATTGATGCCAGGGGGGAAGGCTTGGCTGCTTTTACATTGGGAAGGGGTGGTTGCCATTAGTGTGGCCGGCAAGGTGAAGTCAAGCTTTCTCCTCCCCCTCTCAACTGCTGCCATGTCAGCTCAAGTCTGCTGGGAAATTCTTGGGGAAGCTGAGAGCAATCCAGGAATTAGGGAATGGTGGCCAAGTGGCCATCCTTCCATGGATTCTTCTTGAATTCCTCCTTGTCTTCTTCCCCCATTAAAGCCTAGCTCCATGTGCAAATTCCACCTCAATTTCGAATTTTCAGATGGCTGGGGGCTGGTTATCATGTGGGCTACCTTATTGGGCTATGGAGTTGGGTTAAGATCACTTACTTTGAGTTTTGGCCCACTTGACCAAATTATGCCAAATTGGGGATTTTGGGTTTGGGCTTGACCCAAGCTCACCTCATCCAATGTGGTTGACCCACATTGCTTCCTTAGGATCTATGGACCTACTCCAAGAAGAATTGAGTCTTGGTGGGGTCAAATGGAGCTTGATTGCACTTATTTGCCTATAGGGGCAATTTGGGCATTTTGGTGATTTTGCCTTAATTCTCCAAATTGAATGTGAACCTTGGCTTGCTTATGTCTCACTCACTTCCCTTAGTGTTTGGGTAGGGTTGTGCTAGGTCAATTCGGTCAATTTGGGGCTAATTAGAACCCAAAGGGGTGTAATTGGTAATTTGGGGCAAATTGGTAATTTGCCCAATTTCCTCAAAATTGGCTTACACCAAGGGTCCAATGTGGGGCCATTAGACTCCCTAAGTGGCCCAAGAGTGTTAGGGGTGATCAATTTGATCACAATGGGTCAATTGAAGTTCAATTTAAGTTTTTAGTATTAATAGGTCAATTTGTGGCTTTTTAGTAATTGGCCCATTTTCCCCAAATTGATGGCCCTATGATGGGGCTTTTGGGTTCATTAGGTCCCCTAGGGAGGTTGCCATAAGAGGGTGGGTCCAATTTGATCATTTGGAGTTCAATTGCCCTTATTCATGGAGATTTGACCTAGGATAGCTCAAAGTTGACTTTTGGTCAATTTGACCAATTTGGTTGACCCCAAGGGTCCCTAGTGGCCTACTCACCTCCTTGGATGGTCATAGGGGTCATGATGAGGTTATGTTGACTTGTTGGAGGTATATTGGTCAACCCTAAGCTAAGCCATCAAAATTTGCTAATTGCACCCCAATGTGCATTTCTTCTTAATTTATGGAAATCAAGGGGCCTCCTTGGCCCATTTTGTCTTCTTGGAGCAATGTCATGACCTTGTCATGACAAAATGCATCTTAGGGGTCTAGTTGTTTTGGGGATGTTACAAATCCCAATAAACGAAGAAACAATTTCGTCCCCGAAATTTAGGTTTAGGTCCACGGGAGTTAGAGTTCATGGATGATTTAGTTGCTTGGGTGCAGTATGGCTCTCAATTAACATTGGGACTTGTTAGGTCTAATTCTCATTGACTCATCCTCGGTTTTCTCCCAAGTGCACTTTCGTTAAACCTCATCCTATTCGAGTTCGAGATCCTTTACCTGAGGGTTCTTAGACAATTCCCAATGATGAAGACATCGTAGTGGAGGGAGGACATAAGTCGAAGTAAAGTCACACACTCACAAGGCGAGTGTAAGAATCCATCGAGTCTTATATTTATAGTATGATGTCTTCGTAAGTATACAGTTCTCGATCCGGTGAGTACATTGTCACGTTCACCGTCAATATCTTTATTACCGTATCCTTACTAACACCTTGGGACTACTCTCCAGTGGTTCACAATCATTGTACACGTGACACCAGTACTCTTATTTATTAGTTGTTTGTAATTAGAATTTAGACTTGTCTTCCAAGATCATGATATGTTTATGGCTTGGGCAATATTGGTTCCTCTAATTTTCATGACATCTTCATTCTTTTAATACTTTATGTAGACGTTTAATCATGTTTCTAAGATTCGACATGATATTTAGTAAATGTAAATATGTCATGGTCGTTTACTGAACTAAAAGGATACCTTAGTAGTAAACAGGCTCAGTTCTGGTACTTAAATTCGTGTGAGTCTCAATTCCGAGTCTCGTAAAATCATATGTTGTAAATCCTCCAAGATTAATTCTTGAAGTGCACCCAGTCACATTAGCGTCCTGAACCCTCATTCCTGATTTTCACCCCAAATCATGTGTTATTAACGGTCAAATCTATAGTTCTCATTTTGTTAAACGTGAACCAAGCTCAAATTTCGCACCAGACCTATCACCTACGAATCAACTAACGTGAATATGTCGTGAGTTGATCTCTGAATCATTCCCCAAGTCTTGTAAGTGATTTCAACTCTTCATAAAGTCATATTTGTTTTGGCCTCATTCCTACTTCTTTTCATAATTATGGGGTCTCCAATTTGTACACCAAGTATCAGTTATCATGGGCCAAAAAGTTTAACAGAATTTCAGAGACTAAACATGATCCAAGATAGTGTTGAGCAGAAGCCCATAGTTCTCCTCCTTAAATAATTCCAGAAGATTAATTTTGCGGTTAAGGGTGCAGAACCTATTTTGTGAAGGAGGTATGATAACTAACCAATAGTTAAGTATAATAAAATTTTCAGAAGTTTTAATGGAGATCACGAGTCTATCAACTCATTTCTATAATATTCCAGGTTTTTACACTGATCTAGGGAAAAATAAAAGATGACCCTGGAATTCTCAACACTGCTTAATGCAACAAGAGTTCACAAACCCCAATTTCCTACGGAACTCAGTCTTCAAGTCCTTGATTCTTTTAGAGGTGAGGATCTCTTGGTAACAAGTGCATGTTTCAAAAATTTCAAAGAATTGAACAAGGAAATACTTATCCATAAAACTCTAAGTGTGTGTAACAACACAGATGTTATCATAAGCCACCTTGGTCATATCAATTCTTAGGTCTACTGCAATCGTCTGCAATGTACTTATTTCCAAATCCATAGAACTTTATTTCCCAAAATTCTGATTCTTGGGTAGCATGTGCATCGTATTAAGTTTACAAGTACAATGTAAAAATTCAGATCATTTGATAAGTCGGATGGTGGGGGTGCACCGATTTGGGTCTGGGGTTCACTTATATACCCTGCACTAAGCTAGGTGCCCAGGGAGTTGTATTTCAGGGGCTTCTATATTTCTACTCAGTATGGGTGATTGTTGACAGGCTGACGAAGGTGGCTCGGTTTATTCCAGTCAGGAAGGGTGCTCCGGTCGGAACGTTAGTACGACTATTTGTAGAGAAATTTGTTCGGTACCACGGAGTCCCTAAGTCGATCGTGTCCGATCGGGATGGTCGGTTTACGTCTCGGGAATGGAAAGCTGTTCAAGCCTATCTGGGATCTCGGCTGACCTTCAGCACCGCCTTCCACCCTCAGACAGATGGTCAAACTGAACGTACAATTCGGACGATGGAAGACCTACTACGCCTCTGCATTCTGGACCGCAACGAACCTTGGGAAAGGTTGCTGCCACTCGCCGAGTTTTCTTATAATAATAGCCATCAATCCAGCATCGGCATGGCCCCCTACGAAGCATTGTATGGTCGTAAATGCAGAACCCCGCTGTCATGGGTTCAGGATGATTTTCCAGGGGTGCCAGGGTCGAAGTTTGAAGAGGACACGGACGCTCTGGTGCGACTAATCCGGGAGCGGATGCTAGAAGCCCAGAGTCGACAGGCCAAATATTACGACGCGCGGCATCGTAAGGTAGAATTTTGGGTGGGAGACAAGGTGTTTCTGAAGGTACGTCCAGTGCACGGTGTCACACGGGTACGGAGGTTAAAGAAGCTCAGTCCTAGGTATATGGGACCTTACACGATCCTGGAGCGGATTGGCCCTCTGGCATACCGACTGGAGCTACCACCAGAATTAGAGAACCTGCACGATGTCTTCCACGTCTCTTCGCTCCGGAAGGCTCTGCTTAAGCCAGAACAACAGATCACTCGTACCTCAGGCCCAGTAGACACAGATCGGTCGGTCCGTATGGAGCCTACCCGGATTGACGACTCCAGCATCCGGGTTCTACGACGAAAGAAGGTGCCATTAGTAAAGGTCCTTTGGACCAACCATGGGCAGGAGGAACATACTTGGGAACCACTGGATCTAATGCAGCAACGCTACCCGAAACTATTTGAAACAGGTAAAACTCGATTGCAAGAATGTATTTGATTTTCATTTTATTGTGCTTGATCTGAAAACCCGTACACCCGATCCTAAATTTCGGGGACGAAATTGTTTTGTTTTGTATTGGGATTTGTAACATCCCCCGAACTACTAGGCCCCTAGCTGATTTTGTCATGACAAGTCATGACAAAAATAGGATAAGTGACTTAGAACCCTAGGATGAAAATGGAAGAGGTGAAAAAACTCATGATGTGCACTTAGCCATCATGATCCACCCTAATGAGAAGTGAACCAAAAGGGAGGATAAGATATCTTATAAACCCCACATAACCATGAATAGTTCATATGGTGAGTTAAGTACACAAAGTGGGCCAGGAAGGCCCTATGAACTCATTGGAATGGGAAGGAATGCACCTTGGGGTGCAAATAGCAAAAATGGATGTCCTAACCTAGAGATGACCAAAAGACTTCAAAAAGCCAACATACCCTCACCATGATCCCTATGACCAACTAGGAGGGCAAGTAGGCCACTAGGGACCCTTGGGGTCAACCAATTTGGTCAAATTGACCAAAAGTCAACTGTGAGCAATCTTAGGTCAAATCACCATAATAAAGGGCAATTGAACCCCAATTGATCAAATTGAAGCCACTCTCATATGGCAACCTCCCTAAGGGACCTAATGGACCCAAAAGCCCCATCATAGGGGCATCATTTTGGAGAAATTGGGTCAATCACTAAAAAGCCCCAAATTGAACTAGATGTGCTAAAAACCTAAATTGACCTTCAATTGATCTAGTATGATCAAATTGATCTCCCCTAAACCCTAAGGGGGAGTATATGAGACCTAGTTGGACCATGGGGTGCATTTAACCAAGGAGAACTAGGGCAAAATCAACAAAATACCCAAATTGTCCCTATAGGCAATTAAGTGCACTCAAGCCCCAATTGACCCCACCTTAACTCAATTCTTCTTGGAATAGGTCCATGGAGCCTTGGGGAGTAATGTTACTCAGTCACATTGAGTGGAGTGAGCTTGGGTCAAGCCCAAACTCAAAATCCCAACTTTAGCTTAATTGGGTCAAGTGAGTCAAACCCAAGCTAGGTGGACCTAACCCCAAACCCAACCTTAGAACCTTGGGCTCAACCCCACCTAATTAAGCCCACTAGTGGACTGAATTACCTAGAGCCCAAATTGGGTCCAAGGAGGGGTGCACCAAGGAGGTGGCCGGCCACCTCCAACCTTGAATTCATGAGGAATTCATGGAGGGGTGGCCACTTGGCCACCACTCCTTAATTCCTGGTTGGCTCCTGCCTTCCCAAGGAATTCCAGCAGGAGAGGGCTGAGCTGGCCGCCGCTGAGAGGAAGGGGAGGAGAGAGGGAGCTTCCCTGCCGACCACATTAATGGCAAAACTCCAAAGGAGTTCAAATCAACTCGTTTTTCCCCCTCCTCTGACCAGCTATTGAAGAGAGGAGCTGAACCAAGCTGAGCTGGAGCCCTGGCAGTGGCTGCTGAGGGCGGTGTCGCCATTGGTGAAATCGCCGGATTTGATATCCGGCGATATACACCTCCTCCCCCTCATCTCTCCCTCTCACCACGTTCAGGAGCTTCCAAGCAGTCGAGCCCCCCTCCCAGAGCAAGTTTTCGTCCTCAGCTGCACGAGATAGCCATGGATGCCGGGAACAGGGACGCACTCTTCCTCCGCCGCAACACCCGCCGCCAAGGCCGTGCTCAGGCAAGTTCCTTTCCCCCTCCACCCGTGCTAGTATCTAGACTCATTTAGGAGAGAAATCGGGCTCAATTGAGCCCGATCCCATGTGAGACAGAGGGAGATTTCTCGAGCATTTCTTCTTGCTCGGGATCGCCGGAGAGGCCATCTCCGGTGGCCGTGTCGCCGCCTGGCGTTAGCCACCACCTCAACGGAGGTGGTGGAGGCGGTGGCCGGCGGTAGGGTGCTGCAGGTTGCCGGAAAAAATGCCCCGCAAAACGGCCCAGGTGCGTGAGATCTGGGCTGTTGGCTCATCGGGGACGATGAACCCTGGCCGTCCGATCTGGCGGATTCTTTTATTCGCAGCCCATGAAATGAATAAAATCGTAATGCTGATTATTTGTCACACGTTTAGCCGATTTTGTATGCTGAAATTGAAGGCTTTAGAGGCCATAACATGAAAAATAGGCAGAGATAACATTTGTAGCCCTTGGGATCTACTTTCATTTTCCACCTTAAACTCTTAATTTGGTGCACTGTGGACCCCAGGGCATCCATTCTACTAAGACTGCTCATAATGCCTATTAGCAAACCATAATCCTGCCTAGGTTTTTAATGTACCTTGCATGCTATTTTTGAAGGCTTTAGAGGCCATAACATGAAAAATAGGCAGTGATAACATTTGTAGCCCTTGGGATCTACTTTCATTTGCCACCTTAAACTCTTAATTTGGTGCACTGTGGACCCCAGGGCATCCATTCTACTAAGACTGCTCATAATGCCTATTAGCAAACCATAATCCTGCCTAGGTTTTTAATGTACCTTGCATGCTATTTTTTAAGGCTTTAGAGGCCATAACATGAAAAATAGGCAGTGATAACATTTGTAGCCCTTGGGATCTACTTTCATTTGCCACCTTAAACTCTTAATTTGGTGCACTGTGGACCCCAGGGCATCCATTCTACTAAGACTGCTCATAATGCCTATTAGCAAACCATAATCTTGCCTAGGTTTTTAATGTAGTTTACATGCTATTTTTGAAGGCCTTAGAGGCCATATCATGAAACGTTGCCAGAGACAACAATTGTATCCCTATGGGTCTACTTTCTGTAGGATTTGAGATCAAGTGATTTGGAGCTCTACAGCTCCTTGTAGAGCCATTTTTCTAGGACTGCTCATTTTGTCTATTAGCAAACCACATAATCCTGCCTAGATTTTTAATGTAGTTTGCATGCTATTTTTGAAGGCCTTAGAGGCCATATCATGAAAAGTTGACAGAGACAACTTTTGTAGCTCTTGATGTCTACATTCTGTAGGATTTGAGATCAAGTGATTTGGATCAATAATGCTCCTTGTAGAGCCATTCTACTAAGACTGCTCATTTTGTCTATTAGCAAACCACATAATCCCACCTAGATTTTTAATGTAGTTTGCATGCTATTTTTGAAGGCCTTAGAGGCCATATCATGAAAAGTTGCCAGAGACAACAATTGTAGCCCTATGGGTCTACTTTCGGTAGGATTTGAGATCAAGTGATTTGGAGCTCTACAGCTCCTTGAAGAGCCATTTTTCTAGGACTGCTCTTTATGTCTATTAGCAAATTTGGGTGGAGTGAGCCCTATGCCTTGGGGTTGACCCAATGGCTTGAAATGCTGGACATGAATCCTTGGCAGCAATATGCCTTCCCAAAAGTTATTTGGGATTTTTGGGTACAAAAATCCCAAGATAAGGAATTTACTAAATTACCCCTAATTTAGGTTATAAAATAAAAAGGCGGTCATATGAACTTGGAATGATATGAGACCTAGGATCTGGTGCTTTTAGACTAATATGGTGCTATAAGAGTTTTCCCAGAATTTAGTGAAGTCTTAACATAGCACTTGTAGTGCAAACCCTTATACGCACACCTAATGTATTAAATGATAATTAAGGGTAAATATTACTTGGAATAATATGAGACTTAGGATCTGGTGTTTCTTTTTAGACCAATTCGGTGCTATGGTAATTTTCCCAAAATTTACTTAGGTCATAACCTAATACTTGTAGTGCAAACCCCTAGTTGCACCCCATCTAGGTTAAGTAGAAATTATGGTCAAATATTCCTGCTAAAAATGTGAAACTCAGGTTTTGGTGTTTTTTAGACCAGCGTTATGTCATGGTAATTTTCCCTGAGATCATTGAGATCCTAATCAAATACTTGACGTGTAAATCTCTATTTGCACACCTCCTATCTTTAATAGAAACTATGACTTAGGATTCCCTGGAGAATTTATGAAATTAGGATTTGAGATTGTTAGATCACTACTCATTGCGAACCTATGGTGATAATTGGAACTCGTTTGGATATGATGTGATCAAGATCGCACCATAGGAGTCTAATCTAGATCAACCTTGTTTCGGTCTGCGAATAGCGAAACTGATTTACATGAATTAGACCACCACTGACCTCCACACGTAGAACTGTTAACTTTTAGTGATTATGAAGGCTCAGGTCACTTGGAAGAGCATCTCTAAGGGCATCTTGGGAAATAAGGATTGGGGTGCGATTAGCAAAGCTATAGGTGTGTGAGTTTACAGTGATATAAAAAGGAGGTTAGACCTCATCAAGGGCCCCACACACAACTCATCAGTGTTAAACGATTGTATGGAAGTAAAACTACCCTTAGCCGGGGAGCCATTTTAAGGTAATACTCGAGGGAGAAGTCGAGAAGTATCTAAGGCAAACCCTGGATTAAGGATGACGAAGAATAGGAGTGTGGGTCCAAGTAAGGTTGAGAATGTTATTTGAATGTGAGCAGTTCCTCGGTGAAGAAAGAGGACTCGAGTTTAAAATGTGACGACGGGAGAGTCAGCTCCCGGTCACAGCTGGAGGTGTTGGAGTTCAAGGAACTCCCCCACTTCTAATTGCCAAGTTTAACTCATCTCAGAGATGTAACGTAATTGGAGAGGAAAATGGGGGTCGAGTAAAAGGGGTAGACACCAACAAGATTAAGTGCCTTGGGAGTAGGAAGTTCGGGGTGTCAGCCCGCCACACTTCCTAGTACCGCTGCGAGCCCCTCACAGGGTAACCCTCCGGTGTCCAAGGTTAACCATAAAGCTTCTAGGTTCGACTAAATCATAGACAAGATTAGTTAAGTAGGAGAACTCGGCAAGTTAACTTCCATCCCGAACCGGGACGTTATTTATAGGAAGGACTGGGATAGTCCTGCGAGCGGTAGGCTCGGGTTATAGGGAAGGACTGGGATAGTCCTGCGAGCGTTAGGCTCGGGTTATAGGAAGGACTGGGTTAGTTTAGCGAGCGGTAGGCTCGTAGTCCAAATGTAAGACTAGTGTAGTTTAGCGAGCGGTAGGCTCGTAGTCCAAATGTAAGACTAGTGTAGTCTAGCGAGCGGTAGGTTCGTAGTTTAAATACAAGACTAGTGTGGTCCTGCGAGCGGTAGGCTCGGGTTATAAGGAAGGACTGGGATAGTCCTGCGAGCGGTAGGCTCGGGTTATAAGGAAGGACTGGGATAGTCCTGCGAGCGTTAGGCTCGGGTTATAGGAAGGACTGGGTTAGTTTAGCGAGCGGTAGGCTCGTAGTCCAAATGTAAGACTAGTGTAGTCTAGCGAGCGGTAGGTTCGTAGTTTAAATACAAGACTAGTGTAGTCTAGCGAGCGGTAGGCTCGTAGTTTAGATATAAGACTGGAATAGTCTGGCGAGCGGTAGGCTCTACTTTATAAATGTTGATATAGAATTGCGAGCGGTAGGCTCGGGTTATAAGGAATGACTGGGATAGTCCTGCGAGCGGTAGGCTCGGGTTATAAGGAAGGACTGGGATAGTCCTGCGAGCGTTAGGCTCGGGTTATAGGAAGGACTGGGTTAGTTTAGCGAGCGGTAGGCTCGTAGTCCAAATGTAAGACTAGTGTAGTCTAGCGAGCGGTAGGTTCGTAGTTTAAATACAAGACTAGTGTAGTCTAGCGAGCGGTAGGCTCGTAGTTTGGATATAAGACTGGAATAGTCTGGCGAGCGGTAGGCTCTACTTTATAAATGTTGATATAGAATTGCGAGCTGGATGCTCGGTAGTAAATGGCTAATACTTATGTTGCTTGTGAATGAGATGTGGTGGGTCTTCGGTTCTGTCTTAGTCATCACACCGACAGCAGTTCGTTGACTCGGCAGTGCTAGTGGTTGTATTGGGGCCAGGTTGTTTTACTGCGCGTCCGATGGGACGAATTCCCTAAACCCTGCCTGGTCATTTCAGTTTAGTACGCAGGAGCTCGTGAGTACCGGGTACCGGTATCACAGCGTACATTTGGGCCTAGGTCTGGTAGTGTGACTTACCCACCTAGGTGAGGAGACGCCCGCTCCTCTGCCACCGTTTGACCACGACGGGAGGTGCCCGAGAGGTTCGCTACCTCCGAAAAGTGGGAACTAAAGGTCTGTACGTACAGAGTCGTGTGTGTGAGTTGCATGTGTATGAAATAATAATACTAACATTGCACCATTGCATTGCATATCATAGCATAGCATTTCTGCATAAATAGAGACCTCATCGTATAAATCAGTGTGGGCTCTTTTATACGATGATTTTATTGCTTGCCAGATCCCTTAGCTTATGTGTTATTGTGTGTGCATATAAGTTAAGGTTACCTTCGTAGCTGCTCCTTATTTTATACCGCTCTTTTACTTATACTGCTCTGTTACTTATACTGCTTCTTACTTTCGCTTATATACATACTCCTGCCTGGGTAGATATGCTTACATTACTTGTTTAGTACCTTTTACTTGCTAGTCTCGCCACTGCCACCTGATTCTTTGGTTTACCCCTTGATGTCCTCCGCTTCCTCCTCCCGCACGGTGCCTAGGAGTCGCGGGTGGAGGCGGTGAGGAATATGCTGAGTCTTTTAGACTGACGGTCAGTGGACCCTATATTTACAGGAGAACCAGGAAGAGCAGGTCAACCCCTAGAGGGTGGTGCCTGAGACAGTGAACAGGCCTGGAGTCGGACTCTCAGCTGCCGCCGGGAGAGCCCCGGTAAGCAAGACCCCTCATATTCCTACGCTACACATCTACACAGGTCAGAAGCCGGAATTATATGCCATCGAAGGAGTCGAGCCTTGTGGATGCTTAGATTGTTATATCTTCGCCAGGAGAGAGGCGAAGAAAGCGTCCAAGGACCGGGCTTAGGCCATGTTGTACTATTATTTTAATTTCCGCACTCTGATGTACTCTTACTTTATATAAATATCTTTTGTTGGACATGTTTCTCTATTTGAAGTGATTATTGTGGACTTGTATTATTAATTCACTCTACCTTTTATGATTTTGGTTGGCCTGGATATAGTTGAATAGCCGGCAGGATTGGCGTATTGTGGTGGGGACCATGTTTGAGAGGGTACCACCACAAGACGGCAGTTCTGGGCGGTAAGACCCGGACTTCAAAAAAAAAAAGGGGGTGGGGTCTTACAAACTGGAGCTCAATTGGTGATGAGAAGTGAAAGAACTATATAGTTAAGCGTGCTCGGGCTGGAGCAATTCTGGGATGGGTGACCTCCTGGGAAGTCCTCGTAGGGGCGCTTAACTGGATCACTTCTCATGAAAGGGAGGCTGCGGCCTCCAACAACCCGCTGTGCCCAGTGGTGGGACAGAGAGGGGTTGGGGTGCATGGTCTGCAGACCGGTTGGTTAGGCTGAACCCTTTCAAGCTGGATGCTGGGGGTGCCGGCGGTCGTCCTTGCGAGCTGTATGCTGGGGAGACCGTTACAAAAAGTCCTTTCACCAAGATTGCACTTTTTGTAACGGTCTCCCCAGCATACAGCTCGCAAGGACGACCGCCGGCACCCCCAGCATCCAGCTTGAAAGGGTTCAGCCTAACCAAATGGTCTGCAGACCATGCACCCCAACCCCTCTCTGTCCCACCACAGGGCCCAGCGGGTTGTTGGAGGCCGCAGCCCCCCTTTTCATGAGAAATGATTCAGTTAAGCGACAGCGCAGGTACTTCCCAGGAGGTCACCACCCATCCCAGAACTACTCCAGCCCGAGCACGCTTAACTATGGAGTTCTTTCACTTCTCATCACCAATTGAGCTGCAGCTCAATTGGTGATGAGAAGTGAAAGAACTCCATAGTTAAGCGTGCTCGGGCTGGAGTAGTTCTGGGATGGGTGACCTCCTGGGAAGTACCTGCGCTGTCGCTTAACTGAATCATTTCTCATGAAAAGGGGGGCTGCGGCCTCCAACAACCCGCTGGGCCCTGTGGTGGGACAGAGAGGGGTTGGGGTGCATGGTCTGCAGACCATTTGGTTAGGCTGAACCCTTTCAAGCTGGATGCTGGGGGTGCCGGCGGTCGTCCTTGCGAGCTGTATGCTGGGGAGACCGTTACAAAAAGTGCAAATATTATGGTTTGCTAATAGACATAATGAGCAGTCTTGGTAGAATGGCTCTACAAGGAGCTGTAGAGCTCCAAATCACTTGATCTCAAATCCTGCAGAAAGTAGACCCATAGGGCTACAAATGTTGTCTCTGCTAACTTTTCATGGTATGGCCTCTAAGGGCTTCAATTTTCCACTTGAATAACTTAAATAAAACGTGACAGCATATGTACTATTCCTTTATTAAATTATATGTGGTCTGTGTATGGAAATTTCAAGGGATTTCAACGGTCATGATTTCGTCTTCCCCGTTGAATCAATAGCCGTGATTGACTGCGCCTGGGCCCTTTTGCGGGGTGTTTTCCGGCGAGCCTAGGACGTCTCCGGCCAAACGCCCAAGCCCACTCCTTCACCCGACATAGGGCTTCCTTTTGGCGGTGGCCGTTTGGCCGGAGGTGGCCGGAGGAGCTCTCCGGCATCTCGCGATTTCTCGGTCGGAACAAGGAAAAACTCGAATGGAGAAACTCCATTCTCTATGCGATTTTGAAAACGGAAGAAATGGGGAGACTAGCACAAGTGGATAGGGGAAGGAACTTGCCTTGATCGAGCTTGATCTTGAGGAAGAACGAGAAACGCCATGGCCGAACTCGAGCTCCATCTTCCTGCTCGATCTTCCTCCTCAGAGCCGGTCTCCTCCCGAAAACATGGGGGTTCTTCTCCTTTCTCGATTCTGAAGCTAATGGTGGGGATGAATGAGGCTGAGGGGGTTTTGTTTGCTGGTTGCCATTTTCCGGCGACCTCCTCTATGTTGCCACCGCCTCAGCCAGCCAACTGCAGGTCTCCAACTCATCAAAAATTCCCTCCTGAGCTCGAATTGATGCCAGGGGGGAAGGCTTGGCTGCTTTTACATTGGGAAGGGGTGGTTGCCAATAGTGTGGCCGGCAAGGTGAAGTCAAGCTTTCTCCTCCCCCTCTCAACTGCTGCCATGTCAGCTCAAGTTTACTGGGAAATTCTTGGGGAAGCTGAGAGCAATCCAGGAATTAGGGAATGGTGGCCAAGTGGCCATCCTTCCATGGATTCTTCTTGAATTCCTCCTTGTCTTCTTCCCCCATTAAAGCCTAGCTCCATGTGCAAATTCCACCTCAATTTCGAATTTTCAGATGGCTGGGGGCTGGTTATCATGTGGGCTACCTTCTTGGGCTATGGAGTTGGGTTAAGATCACTTACTTTGAGTTTTGGCCCACTTGACCAAATTATGCCACATTGGATGAGGTGAGCTTGGGTCAAGCCCAAACCCAAAATCCCCAATTTGGACGTCCTAGGCTCGCCGGAAAACACCCCGCAAAAGGGCCCAGGCGCAGTCAATCACGGCTGTTGATTCAACGGGGAAGACGAAATCATGACCGTTGAAATCCCTTGAAATTTCCATACGCAGGCCACATAATTTAATAAAGGAATAGTACATATGCTGTCACGTTTTATTTAAGTTATTCAAGTGGAAAATTGAAGCCCTTAGAGGCCATACCATGAAAAGTTAGCAGAGACAACATTTGTAGCACTATGGGTCTACTTTCTGTAGGATTTGAGATCAAGTGATTTGGAGCTCTACAGATCCTTGTAGAGCCATTCTACTAAGACTGCTCATTATGTCTATTAGCAAACCATAATATTTCTGCCTAGGATTTTAATGTACTTTGCATGCTATTTCTGAAGGCCTTAGAGGCCATACCATGAAAAGTTAGCAGATACAACATTTGTAGCCCTATGGGTCGACTTTCTGTAGGATTTGAGATCAAGTGATTTGGAGCTCTACAGCTCTTTGTAGAGCCATTTTTCTAGGACTGCTCATTTTTGTCTATTAGCAAACCACATAATCCTGCCTTGGTTTTTAATGTACTTTGCATGCTATCTTTGAAGGCCTTAGAGGCCATATCATGAAAAGTTGGAAGAGACAACATTTGTAGCCCTATGGGTCTACTTTCTGTAGGATTTAAGATCAAGTGATTTGGAGCTCTACATCTCTTTGTAGAGCCATTTTTCTAGGACTGCTCATTTTGTCTATTAGCAAACCACATAATCCTGCCTTGATTTTTAATGTACTTTGCATGCTATCTTTGAAGGCCTTAGAGGCCATATCATGAAACGTTGGCAGAGACAACATTTGTAGCCCTAAGGGTTTACTTTCTGTAGGATTTGAGATAAAGTGATTTGGAGCTCTACAGCTCCTTGTAGAGCCATTCTACTAAGACTGCTCATTATGTCTATTAGCAAACCATAATATTTCTGCCTAGGATTTTAATGTACTTTGCATGCTATTTTTGAAGGCCTTAGAGGCCATATCATGAAAAGTTGGCAGAGACAACATTTGTAGCCCTATGGGTCTACTTTCTGTAGGATTTGAGATCAAGTGATTTGGAGCTCTACAGCTCCTTGTAGAGCCATTTTTCTAGGACTGCTCTTTATGTCTATTAGCAAATTTGGGTGGAGTGAGCCCTATGCCTTGGGGTTGACCCAATGGCTTGAAATGCTGGACATGGATCCTTGGCAGCAATATGCCTTCCCAAAAGTTATTTGGGATTTTTGGGTACAAAAATCCCAAGATATGGAATTTACTAGATTACCCCTAATTTAGGTTATAAAATAAAAAGGCGGTCATATGAACTTGGAATAGTATGAGACTTAGGATCTGGTGCTTTTAGACTAATATGTTGCTATAATAGTTTTCCCAGAATTTATTGAAGTCTTAACATAGCACTCGTAGTGTAAACCCTTATACGCACACCAAATGTAATAAATGATAATTAAGGGTAAATATTACTTGGAATAATATGAGACTTAGGATCTGGTGTTTTCTTTTTTTTTAGACCAATTTGGTGCTATGGTAATTTTCCCAGAATTTACTTAGGTCATAACCTAATACTTGTAGTGCAAACCCCTATTTGCACCCCATTTAGGTTAAATAGAAATTACGGTCAAGTATTCCTGCTAAAAATGTGAAACTCAGGTTTTGGTGTTTTTAGACCAGCGTTATGTCATGGTAATTTTCCCTGAGATTATTGAGATCATAATCTAATACTTGGTGTGTAAATCTCTATTTACACACCTCCTATCTTTAATAGAAACTACGACTTAAGATTCCCTAGAGAATTTATGAAATTAGGATTTGAAGTTGTTAGATCACCACTCATTGCGAACCTATGGTGATAATTGGAACTCGTTTGGATATGATGTGATCAAGATTGCACTTTTTGTAACGGTCTCCCCAGCATACAGCTCGCAAGGACGACCGCCGGCACCCCCAGCATCCAGCTCGAAAGGGTTCAGCCTAACCAAATGGGCTGCAGCCCATGCACCCCAACCCCTCTCTGTCCCACCACTAGGGCACAGTGGGTTGTTGGAGACCGCAGTCCCCCTTTTCATGAGGAATGATTCAGTTAAGCGGCAGCGCAGGGACTTCCCAGGAGGTCACCCATCCCGTGACTACTCCAGCCCAAGCACGCTTAACTATTGAGTTCTTTCATTCCTCATCACCAATTGATTTGCAGCTCAATTGGTGATGAGGAATGAAAGAACTCAATAGTTAAGCGTGCTTGGGCTGGAGTAATCACGGGATGGGTGACCTCCTGGGAAGTCCCTGCGCTGCCGCTTAACTGAATCATTCCTCATGAAAAGGGGGACTGCGGTCTCCAACAATCCACTGTGCCCTAGTGGTGGGACAGAGAGGGGTTGGGGTGCATGGGCTGCAGCCCATTTGGTTAGGCTGAACCCTTTCGAGCTGGATGCTGGGGGTGCCGGCGGTCGTCCTTGCGAGCTGTATGCTGGGGAGACCGTTACAAAAAGTGCAATCTTGGTGAAAGGACTTTTTGTAACGGTCTCCCCAGCATACAGCTTGCAAGGACGACCGCCGGCACCCCCAGCATCCAGCTCGAAAGGGTTCAGCCTAACCAAATGGGCTGCAGCCCATGCACCCCAACCCCTCTCTGTCCCACCACAGGGCCCAGCGGGTTGTTGGAGGCCGCAGCCCCCCTTTTCATGAGAAATGATTCAGTTAAGCGACAGCGCAGGTACTTCCCAGGAGGTCACCCATCCCAGAACTACTCCAGCCCGAGCACGCTTAACTATGGAGTTCTTTCACTTCTCATCACCAATTGAGCTGCAGCTCAATTGGTGATGAGAAGTGAAAGAACTCCATAGTTAAGCGTGCTCGGGCTGGAGTAGTTCTGGGATGGGTGACCTCCTGGGAAGTACCTGCGCTGTCGCTTAACTGAATCATTTCTCATGAAAAGGGGGGATGCGGCCTCCAACAACCCGCTGGGCCCTGTGGTGGGACAGAGAGGGGTTGGGGTGCATGGGCTGCAGCCCATTTGGTTAGGCTGAACCCTTTCGAGCTGGATTCTGGGGGTGCCGGCGGTCGTCCTTGCGAGCTGTATGCTGGGGAGACCGTTACAAAAAGTCCTTTCACCAAGATTGCACTTTTTGTAATGGTCTCCCCAGCATACAGCTCGCAAGGACGACCACCGGCACCCCCAGCATCCAGCTCGAAAGGGTTCAGCCTAACCAAATGGGCTGCAGCCCATGCACCCCAACCCCTCTCTGTCCCACCACTAGGGCACAGTGGGTTGTTGGAGACCGCAGTCCCCCTTTTCATGAGGAATGATTCAGTTAAGCGGCAGCGTAGGGACTTCCCAGGAGGTCACCCATCCCGTGACTACTCCAGCCCAAGCACGCTTAACTATTGAGTTCTTTCATTCCTCATCACCAATTGAGCTGCAAATCAATTGGTGATGAGGAATGAAAGAACTCAATAGTTAAGCGTGCTTGGGCTGGAGTAGTCACGGGATGGGTGACCTCCTGGGAAGTCCCTGCGCTGCCGCTTAACTGAATCATTCCTCATGAAAAGGGGGACTGCGGTCTCCAACAACCCACTGTGCCCTAGTGGTGGGACAGAGAGGGGTTGGGGTGCATGGGCTGCAGCCCATTTGGTTAGGCTGAACCCTTTCGAGCTGGATGTTGGGGGTGCCGGCGGTCGTCCTTGCGATCTGTATGCTGGGGAGACCGTTACAGAAGATGCTGGAGAGGATCGCTATCCCCCTCGTAGTAGGACATGGCAGGATCGCGAAACCTATCCGGAACGGGGGCTGACATGACCAGCTCGCAGAAAGGGCTTCTCCATTCTTCTTGGTTGGGGGGAGGCGCTCCCATCACTTCCCCGCCGGGGCAGCTGGTCCGGGGCGAACTGTTGAAGAGCACTCGCGCCTGGAGGCTCAAGCCCTCCTCCGAGGCTGGCCCCTTCTCTTGCTGACTGCTTCTCACTTCCACTAGGGGGAGTGAGGGGATCCTAGGTGCAGGTGGTGTTGAGCACTCGCCGCGAGCGGAGGATGCGGCATGTATGAACTCCAGGACCCTCTTGTTGAAGTCGTCGAAGTCGCTCTTCTTCACATACTCGCAAGGTGGAGGCGGGTCTCCCAACTCGTCGCTTCCAGCCATGAGACTTGGCTCAGAGTTTTCCGAACTAGTCGCTTCCACGCTCACCGCACCAGAATGTTGAAAACCAGTTTCCCGGTTTCAGCGTTCGAAAGGGGGTTGCGACTAACTCTTACTTGACCTAAGCCTTGACTCTTGACCGGTCACTAAGAACTAAGAGACTCGGACTTGGTAACAACTGGAGTCTAGGAACAGACCCCTTAAGCTTCAGCGTGGAGGTCCCACCGCACACCCGGAAGCCCACTCGGAACTTCCCCTCCCAAGCCAATGTTGAGCGTGGGCACCTTGGAGGGCACTAAGAACCACCTCACTGTCAGCTGAAGGATGACAAGGGAGGGGGGGGGGGGGGGGTGCTTGCTCACAAGACACACACAAGGGGGGGGGGGGGGGGGGGTAGTGACCAACCCTTCCCAAGGTGCACATGGGGGGTCTATTTATAGACTTTCCCAAAAATGGACTGCGGATAGCCAAGATCCTGCTATCTGCAGTCCAACCATGACCACGAACGATCAACGCATGAGGGGGGCGAGTGGGACTCGAGATGTCCACTTCCACCCACACGGGAGGCCATACCGGCCTCCCCCCAATGTGCACGGCGAGTGGGAGAATTACTCCCACTCGCCCAAAGGGGGTGGCGAGTGGGAGGGCCCCCTCCCACTCGCCCCCAAGGTGGCCGGCGAGTGGGAGTGCCTCTCCCACTCGCCTGGCGAGTGGGAGGGTCCTTCCCACTCGCCCGGGTGAGTGGGAGAGATCCTCCCACTCCCACCACAAAGGGTCGGTGAGTGGGAGGGTACCTCCCACTCACCCAAAGGTGATTGGCGAGTGTGAGGCTTCTCCCACTCGCCCGAAGGGAGTCGGGGGAGCGGGTGCTCCCCCCGCTTCCCCCGCGGCCTCTCTTTGCCTTGATCAATCTCGACCGCTTATGCTTGGTTGTTTCGCCCGTCTCGACCACCTTCACTGTCTTGGTCTCATCCGGGTCGGGTCACACCGACTCGGGAAATATGAGGGTTGTACAGACGTGAAAATCCGGAAAAGGGTGAAACCACGGGTCGGATCGTTGCCGACCAAGATGCACTTTTGCTTTGAGAGTTACAAGCAGAGGAATTCTCGAGAGTGACAGGATACCGGTCATTACAATGTGTGTTTTGTAGAATGCGGAAGTGAGATCTTCGAGTCGCCTTTGAAGAAGGTCTTTGAAGGGCCGGAGGGAGATATTCAAGAGCCGAAGCGAGATATTCGAGTCGTTTTCGAAGTAGATCTTCTAAGGGGAAGGGGATTTTCGAGGGAAACTTCGAACACAGAAGGAGAATTCAGAAGAATCTTTGAATGAGCTCTCTCTAACGTTGAATGCAAAATGTCTTCAGATGAGTGCTCACGGCCCCTTTTATAGCTTTTAGGTGTGGCGGTTTGGTTATTGCGGCGTTGTAACCACCGTAAACACCATAAGTGAGAATAGAAATCCTCGATCTGGAGTACATGTATCGCCATTTTTGCAGATATGACGTCCCCCCCCCGGAAGTTCGGGGGTAGGACTGGTGGCGGCGATGAACGCAGCAAGTCCTGCAATCTTTGTGGAGGCGGTCGAGAAAGACCCGTACTGTTGAAGCCTGGAAAATCCCGGCTCCAAAATTCGAATCAATGCAGCCGAAGATTACTTGCCAAGCGGCTCGAAGAGACGGCTTGACGAGCGATTACGAGGAAGCTAGAAGAGCAACAAACAGGACCCCAGGTGCCACGGCAGGGAGTTCCCACCACGTACCCAGAAGCTCAGAAGAGACTTCCCCTCCACAACCAAAGAATGGCCGAGCATGGTACGAGGAAGGCACCGACTTGGCTAGGAACTGGGAGTAGCGGCCAAGTGCGACAGGTTCCAGAATGCAAGAGCTGGGTTTCAGGAACTCAAGTTTAGTAGCCAATCCAAGTACCCCTGAGGTCCTATTTATAGGAAAACCAAGGGGTAGGGGGGTTTTTATAGCCCAGCCCCTGCCCGGCGACTAGTGACATTGAGGCGATCTCCCCGGGCAAATGGGCGAGTATCACCTATGGTCGTCCACCTTTTGGCGAGTATCCGGGCTACTCGCACGAGTGCACCCCTACTCGCCTAAGCCTTCTTCTACTCCTGCACTCGACGAACTCTGGAAGGCTGCGTTCGACGAACTCTTCTATTATGCCTGCTGGCCGACTTTATCTTGGTATCTCGAATTGTTGACTTCTGTGTTGACCCTTTGACTTTGACTTTTGCCTACGTGGCTTTGAATGGGCCCATTCTCGGAGAATGAGGGTTGTACACGTACTTGGCCGTTCAGAGGCGATCGTGCTGGCCGGGGTACCCCCCGGGGGGTGGGAGGCTATCCGACCAAGGCGCCGGAGGCGGCACGGGATCGTGCGACAAGGGCCACACGGCCAAGGCCATGCGACGGGTGCCGCGCCAAGGCCACACAGTGGTTGCTACGCCAAGGGCACGGGTCAGGCTGCGGGTCGGGCGGTCACGGGGTCGCGCGGCCTTTGGCGCGCGGACCGCACGTCTCCCGCATGACCGGGGCGGCCGCCCGACCGATCTCGTCGTGCGGTGGGACCGATCGTAGCTCGGGGAGGGGGATGCACGTCCGCTCGCACGCCCCCGCGAAGGTTGGTGGTTAGGTCCGTTAGGCTATTTCCTCCTCCTTCGGGACCTCCACTAAGGACACTAGTTGGTTTCCTGCTCCTCCACTATGAACACTCCTCATAATGGAGGGGGTGCTTTTGCTATTCACAACCCAACTCCTCCTATAAATAAAAGTGGTACTCATCACTTATAGAGCAAAAACACCACGCCAAACGAAGTCATAGGCTTTGTTTGGCACGATGGTAGCGGTTGTGAACGCGGTGATTATGAACCGTCATTCGTGAATGTTCGACCTCGTTTAAAGAGTTTCATTCACTTTTATGTTCAAAACTAATTTCCTTTTTTTTCGTAGTGGTCATAACCGTTGTCATATATACCAAACATATATTGTACGATGGTAACATTTTTGTATAAACTTAGCGGAGCAAAAAAGTCACCGCCTTTTTTTCTACATTTTGATGTAATAATGCGGATATTTAAAAGAAATTTATTTTGCATTTAAGACTTGCCAAACATGGCATTTCCAATAATTTGGATAATAATTATATTCTTTACTAAAAAAACAACCACATGCATAGGTTTTAATCTATACTCGCGGCTTCATTGATGAGCTTCACATGTTTTTTATTTTTGATACCCTGTTAGATTATTAAATTTTAAATTGATGAATTATTAACTTTGTGGAAAATGCGAAAAAACTCATTTGTCCCACGTCACTAATTTGATATGGGCTCATAGTATATACTAGGATTTCTTTTGTTCTCGTCTTATTTGGACGAGACACGGGAGGCTATGAACCACACTACACACACTTATGCCATGCTGGCATGGGGATTGTGCGCGGCCGTGCGATCTTGATCAGCGACCTGCGAACACAAATGTCGTTACGAAAAAGTGTAGCTGTGACAACATACATTTTTATGTTCAGCTCTTACTATTTCATTTTAATTAGTTATGAATTAAATTAAATTCAATTAATTTAAAAGGGTGTTTCCCAATTTAGGGCCTGTTTGAGAGGTCATTTCAAAAAGGAGAAAGAGTGGTGGCAAAAGAATGGTGGGAAAATGTGTTTTTCGAAAATGTCTATTGCACAAGGAGATCTGTTTGGGTGAACTTCTTTTGCGGATATTTTCAAAAATGAGAAGCATTTTATAACCTGCTTGGCAAATCTCTGTTGCGGCGACTTTTTTTATTAAAAATGCAAGCCCGGACAGAAAAATGCGCGCCCGGGGGAAAATGAGTGCCGGAGCGCGAATTTTCTACCCGGACGTGCAATTTTCGCCCAGGCGAGCATATTACGCCTGGGCCCGTATATTTCGCCCGGGCGAGCATTTTTCGCCCGAGTGCGCATTTTTCTCCGGGGTACGCATTTTTTGTCCCGGGTGCGCATTTTTCGCCCCGGTCGCGCATTTTTCGCCCGTGCTCTCATTTTTCGCCGGTGTGGGCATTTTACGCTCGGGCGCGCATTTTTCACCCGAACGCCCATTTTTTGCCCTGGCTCGCATTTTTTCACCCGGGAGCGCATTTTTCGTCAGGGCGCGTATTTTTTCGTCCGGGCGCGCATTTTTCGCCCGAGCGAGCATTTTTTGCCCGTACGAACATTTTCACCCGAACGCGCTTTTTTCACCCGGGAGAAAAATGCGCGCCCGGGAGAAAAAAGAGCACACGGGCGAAAAAATGCGCGCCCGGGCGAAAACTTCTCGCTCGGACGAAAAATGCGCACCCGTGCGAAAAATGCACATCCGGCAAAAAATGCACGCCCTGATAAAAAAATAAGAGCCCGACGAAAAATGCGTGCCCGGACAAAAAAATGTCAGCCAGGGCGAAAAATGAGCGTTCAGGCGAAAAATGTGCGTCCGGGTGAAAAAAACGCGCCCTAGCGAAAAATACTCGTCCGGGCGAAAAATGAGAGTCGGGCCGAAAAAATCGATCGTCGGGCGAAAATGCGCATCCGGGCGAAAAACGCGCACTCGAACGAAAAATGTGCTCCCGGACGAAAAAAGCGCGCCCGAAAGAAAAATGAGAACACGGGCGAAAAATGCGCGCCCGGGGCGAAAAATGCGCGTCGGGGGAAAAATGCGCGCCCCCGCGAAAAAATGTGCGCCCGCGTGAAAAATTCGCGCACCGGCGAAAAATGCGCGCCCCAGCGAAAAAATGCGAGTCCGGGAGAAATATGCGCGCCGGGGCGAAAAATGTTCGCACTGGAGAAAAATTTGCGCTCGGGCGAAAAATGCACTAACCTTGTATCGGGATGGGGAAGTGCTTTTCGAAAAGGATGAAAAGTATAGGCTAGGTGACTTTTCAAAAAAGAAGAGAAAAATGAGTTTTCCGCAGTAGCTTTTCTCACATATAGACAATCCAAACGATTTTGTAAGTGCGGTGACGTTTTTCAAAAAACGAAAAGGAGCTAAAAAGCCTTTCCAAAGAGGCCCTTAGATTGTCTTGAAAAAAGGGGTCTCATTATGATTTTTTTATGATACCCGTACAAATCACCATGTTTTTTTGCGCGATTGGGTGGCGGTCGGATCGTGGATCCGACGGACAAAAAAAATCGCATGATGCTCTGCATACGTGTTGCGCACATACTTATTTCTCCTCATTATGTGGCACAAAATCAAATCCAAAAATCCTCTTTATTTAATTCCAAAATTCATATTCCGGAGCACTCTAATTTTCTTTTTCTCTCCTTCTCTCCAATTTCACTCTTAAATCGGTGATCCCGGCCGGCAGTGGAATGATCATATTTTGCTCTTTCTTCTTGTGCTTCCAGCGACGACATTTGCGCTCTACCGCTTTGTGCTTTCTACCACGCTGTCGCGGAAGTTGCAATCGTCGATTGATTGTTCTCTGATTTAAATTTATTTTCTTATATTTAAGATATTCTGTGCATCTACATTGATCCAAATCATTTAAAACGCTTTGAAGACTTGTGCGATTCGAAGTTTCAGGAAGTGTTAAGGGACGTTATAACTTGAGATTAATTTGCAGTGGATCTACACAAGAGGAAGGCAATATTAATCTTTGGGCATCACATAATTTCGCTTGCATCTTCCCATTTGACATTTTACTTTTATTTTGCGATATTTATTAAACAAATTAATCATTTTCAAACAAAAATAAATTAATTAATACCATTGTCATTAATACTGTAGAAATTAATTGCATATCAAACAACCCCGTCGTTGGAACACCGTAGTAGTCGTTTATTCGACATGCTTAGTGATCGACTGACGGTTTTCAAAGATCTTTTGGTGGTGGCGACGACGCTAATCCAAGGTCTTCACTAGGGTATCTCTCGAGCGCTGCCTCGGCTGCACGAGTGGGAATAGATCTTTGTGTAGATAGGGGCAGCCCAATCTAAACCGGTTTAGGTTCTCTCAAGCTCATATTCATTTCGAAATCTGGCTCATTTTGGGCATTCCAAATGATAGTATATTATCCAAGATATACTAATGATTTTGAAAATGGATAGGATTCTTCATCATTTCTGTCAATTTCTAATTATTGCCGAAATTAATTTTCAAAAAAAAAAAATATTCACCCCTGCTAGATATTAAGGTTTTGTCTGTCGCGGCGGTAGCGATCGTGAACATCGTAGTTATGAACTGTCGTTCGTGAACGGTCTAACATGACCTAAGAAACTTCATTCACTTTTATATTCAAAACTAGTTTTCTTTTCTTGGTAGCGGTCATAAGTTGTCATAATCGTTGTCATGTCAAACGTATATTTTATGACGGTGGTGTTTTTGTCTAAACTTGCGGTAGAAAAAACGTCATGCTAATTAAAGGGAACCTAAATATTATTCCCTAAGCATAAGAAGTACCCCTAAGGGTTCGTTTGGGAGCGCGTTTGCCCAAGGAGGCGGGAAGGGGGCGGACCGCAACGGTGGATTGGAGCCTCCGACTCGAGTCAAAACGGAGTAGTTTTCCTTGGTGGCAGAAAGAAGCAAACGCCGCCACCAGAGACACACGATTGGGTCGCGTCCATCCCACCTCCGCCTGCCGCTGTGCCAGAGCTCCAACTGCACGCCAAGCAGGCTCCCCCAGCTGCGCCGTACAAAGCCGCCGGCATTTTCGTAATTAATCAATCAATATAACCCAACACTACTTTGTACTTAATCATCCACTAAGCAACTGGTAAGCGGTATATACTATTACTCTATTAGCTAGCCTGCACTTAATTATCCGTTAAGCAACTGACTAGCAGCACTCTGCGCTATTATAAGGAATACTTGTCGGAAGAGGCCGGTGGGGCCCGCAGCAAGCCATACTAAAAAAGCATGCCTCGTTGGTTACTACTAATTAATACCTGTTTATCCGCTTTAAGGTTAACTAATCCCTATTACTGCTTAATATATCCCACTAATTATGTACGGATTCCGTCAACATCGAGGCATGTTAAAGAAGCACGAACTGGTGAGCTGCCTGTTTTTTTTAGTTTTATTATTATATTAATTATTATATTTAATTATTATAATACGAGCATCTTCGCACGGGCTACGCCCGTGCTCGATGCTCTCCGCTTCGACAGTACTCAAGCAGTGACAGTACTCCCGCCTCGACATTGCCTTGGCGCAACGGCACTCCCTCCGCTCGCGAACCCCCGGTTTTGTTCCCGCCTCTCGATTTCGCCGTACGCACGGGGGTTCGCGAGCGGCGGGAGTGCCGTTGCGCCGAGGCAATGTCGAGGCGGGAGTACTGTCACTGCTGGAGTACTGTCGAAGCGGAGAGCATCGAGCACGGGCGTAGCCCGTGCGAAGATGCTCGTAAAAGTATACAAAGATTTAAACAAAATAGGAATTGAATTAAAGAGTATATGAAGGCAATTTCATATAAAAACAGGAAACCAAATGACAATTATAACTTTCTGTACAACAGAGATCCAACTTCCTTTTCTATGTTACAGTAAAGTAAACTAAGAGAAGTGAGATAACACCACATACATGGGTCCCTCCCAAAACCATGGCAAAGGATAAACACTATCATTCTACGGTACAGTAATAAGCAGTGTTTGTCTTCATCTTGCTTGTCGGTCGCTCGAAGCTCTTCAGCACTCTGTCATTATGGAACAGGCACTTTGTACGCATAAATAAAATAAATACATCCTTATAAGCATTTCCACGAAGACCTACCCTACAAAGCGGACTTCACCAACTTAGAGGAAATGGCGCGGAGGCCCTGCTTCAGATACCTTTACCTGCAAAGATGGATCCTGTAAAAATTCATATGTTCTGATACAGAAAGAAAAACAGGAAACATTGCATAGAAGTAATGATGTCCTTGAATGACGGAGATCAAAGCTTAAATGATGGAGATGACGATGGAATGTGGCGCTCACCATTGTATTAGGCAAATCCACTTTTTTGAGAAGGCGCAAAGTGCTGCCCCCATTTGGTGGGGGTCGAGGACGGGCAGCCGCCATCCGTGGGAGCGCAAATCTGCGATTTTCCTTAGATTAATGGGATGCTCAATCGTATATGTTCAAAATAATGAAAATTTTAATGCAAAGAACTGAATTTTGAAGACCTATGTAATGCCTCTTATCAAAATAATCAGGGTTTAAATTCTAAAATTGAGTGCAAATAAAGAGTAATCAATGTGCGAAATGACATCATTTAAGTTATTGCAATTAAAAATAGATTTCGTGGATATTTAGAAAATTTTGAAAAATATTATCTAACTCTGTCTTAAATTAATTAAGAAAAGCTACCTCCAAAGTAGATCCAGCGTGCAAGCTTTGTACCAAGCGATAAAACGCCACAATGTAATCGCAAACACACATAAGTCCATCCATCTCTCTCCTCCACATAACCTTCTTCTCCGCCGTCAGCGAGTCCGGTGTCCAAAACTGACCAAAAACCGTGGCTTCACAATACAGAAAGCAAAACCAAATCACACGACAGAGTTTACATTTCTTCATTCATAAATCGTGTTAAACTACAATTTTTTGGAAATGAAAGTTGTACCGTAGAGATTAGTGATGTTGTTTGAGATTGCCACGATGCTGCACACACGTTTTTTGCCACCTGACATGTCTTCTCCGAGAGGAAGTTTGGAGGAACTCTCCCTCACCATCTGAAGAGCCACCACCATGAAACTTGTGCTAATGCTGCATATGCATGGATGATAAGCAATAGCCATTGGGAAAACATGCGCAGAACATTATTGACTGAAAAGTAAGCAAATAATTGATTGTGTTACGCAATTGGAGATGATGTCCTTCAATCTGAAAGAAACATATGATCGGATAAATCGATTGCAGGCAGCCTGAGTCGATTGCAGGAAATGTTGGGAGCTGATTGCAAATTTGTTCTGATGCATCTATCTTCTAAAGCAGCTTCTTGATGTTTTTTCTCATACAACCTTCACAGTCAATGCTCACTTTTAGCACAGGTCGCAGTGAGAGCAAATCATAAAGCTAACAAATTGTAGGAGGAGATAAATGTAATCAAAATTTAATTTTGTGGTGAAAATTTTAACAGAAACATCAAAATGAAATGTATAAAAATAAATTCCAACATAGAAGTAGAAATCAAATGGCGTGGAAAAGGAGAGATTATTTTGAAGAAATTTTAATCAAATATTTCAAGTGGAGTCGTAATAACTACAATTGAGAGATTATCTTGAATAGATTTCATTACTGTCGCATATTAATAGTAATGCAATGATAGTAATAATGGAAAGGGGCAGTGTTTCCCCACACACTTATAGGGAAGCGAAAATCTGAAACCAAAACCAACACAAAGTGAAGAGGGGTGGATATTCTACCGTCAACCGCTTGACATGAACACTGCTCCACCATGCTCTCCGTGGTCAGACAAAGCTCAGCATTTGGTCCATAATGGCATTCTAACAGTGCTCATGGGTGTGGAATGCAACAAAGATCCACCGCTCGGGCAAATGCCACCCATCCATCTCCCTCACTCAATATTTGCCTCTGCAATCACAACTGCAGGAAATGCGCGACCTAGAGATGAAAGGTAGAACTAAAAAAGTAAATCATAAAGAACATGAAGCTTAACGTGCGAAAACCTGCGGTGGCGGAGTTCCCGGACGCAGAGACCAAGGCTATATGGTCTTCATAGAGAAGGTGCTTAGTACAAATCATATAAATAATTTGCAAAAAAAATTCATTGTAATTAGGATGAAATAATCAGTAGAAATACCTCTCAAGTAGCTTTTTTTTTTCTCATCAAATTCATGGATGGATGCACTATTTCATGTCACTGAAGGGGAGGGGGGCAGCCTCAAAAAAGAGGAACTCACAACTCCATCACGAAATTTGATATACATTTTAAAATTTAAACAGTGACAGTTGCAATGATGAACACCCTAGTTCACAGTTAGTATGCTTCTTATAAGAATAAAATGACATGATCGTATGTCTACAACGTCGAAGCAATGTTGTGGTTTTATTGCTCAAGAATTCTATCATACATATATGTTAACACACGAACTTTAATGTGAGTGCATTTAGAAATCGGGAAGTAAATGGGTAAAGTAAGAGAGGTCAAAAATTAACAATGCCATAAACTTCTCAAAAACAAAAAAGTTCTCAACGAAAAACTTCTCATTACATCTATATGCTATAAACTTAAAAAAAACATCCCGCGCCTGTGAAAGCATCATCTTCTGTAGCAACCTGGCGCATTCCCGAGACCTCCAGCTCATCGCTCACATTTTTGGTCTGTCAGGTTTGTCACAACCGGTAATAGAAATAATTTTGTTGAGCTTAATATGAGGAAATGTAGAAGAAAGTGAATTCTTGCTTGGACAATGGAGAAATAATTTAGTTTTAAGGTCATAGCACTTGTAAATGTAAAGGTTTTAGTTTGATTATGCACGGAATCTGGAAGTCAAAGCAGAAAAGGTCATATTTGAAATGAAGTTGTATGACTATGCACATAACTCTATCTCATATAAAAAGTTTAACATATTATAAACTAAAGATGAGAGGATAAAAGAGAAGTAGATACATTCAAATGTGTAACCCAAAACCAAGGCCACAAACATGAAGATATCCAACAACAAATTCTTAAACAACATAAAACTCCTAAACAACTACTTAAACAAATGTCCAAAAGATGTCCAGTACACTCACGACATGAATGGTGACATCAACTCGATGTAGGAGTTCGAATTTTCAAGCACATTAGATAAGAAACCATCCACAAATCAAGACATAAAATATAGTTGCACTGGTTATTAATTGTTATGTTTACATTACAAATTATATCTCCTTCCCCCTAATTCCATGCGTAGTAAATGAAGTCTGTATATATCTAAAAGCATAGAAAAACCAAAAAATGGTTTCAGAAGGAGAGAACAAATAGACACTATACAATGGACTTGGTTATGTAGGTTTGGATCAAGTGCTTTATTGAAACCCACTCATCTCAGTGAACCGAATAACAGAAACGCAAGAGCACGACGTAAAAAAACTGTGAATCAACAAATTAAAATCACATTGAAGCACACAGAAGTCCAAGAATCAACACTACGAAAGATGAACTTAGATTATATGAATCATAATGTGTGCAAATAACAAAACCGCTAATCCTCCGCTCAACCCTAGAAATTTCACAAATGTAATAAAGCCAATGATTACAAATAACTGTAAAAAAAACTGCACTCGCCTGGGAGAGCAGCCACAGCCCAGTTCCAACCTTGTCATAATCAGGAATATTATTATAGCAGCACAGTTGGATGGCCATCTCCCAGCTGCAGGCATCCCTCGTAGAAACTGATAAGTAATTGCATGTTCATGATGTTGGGCTATTCCTAAAATCAAGATGTCAACTGAACAAATAATTCAATCAACTGTACAAACTTGTTTAGTAGCACGATTTTTTGACATTATTCTTTTGTCATTGCCGCTTTTCTTTGTTTTTTGAGCGGTTATGAGGCGCTTCTTGTTGGCTCATGGTGGGTGTATGTCCTTAATGTATGTATGGTCTGCATTGTGATGGGAGAAATTTTTCGATGAAATTTAGGATTCTGGATGCATATAAGTTATACCACTATTTTCTGAACATTAAAAGCCAAATTGAGTACTTTTTCCTAGCTTCAACATCTATATTATAAGATAATCAATGATTAATTGAGCTTAATAAATATGCATTCTGACTTAGGCAATTCATCAAACAGGTAGAGGGTAAAAATTGAGATGTGAGGAAATTTTTGAGCAGGAGAAGTCAATTAAGGGAAAGCAATGGTGATCAAGTTTATTTCTATATATAGTATGACTTCCAGGCTCTCTTTGATTGAACGTACAGGAAGATGAAAATGAGAACTCAGCAGAAATGAACGTGGAGTACTCATGAAAAGTGAAATTAAAACTTAGCTGATTTGTAGGCTCTTGTGGCGCAGAAGTGGGACTATTTTCCAAGGAATCACGCCAACAGAAATGAAAATGGCAAACAGAAATGAAAGTGAAATTAAAACTTAGCAGTAATCACGCCAACATAAGTGATTATTGCACTTTCTGCCAACAATGTCAGTCGAGGGTCACCGGTGGTTAAATAGCAAATTCCTGAGCTTCTTCTTCCTGCGGGTGAGCGAAGAGGTTGCCGATGTACAGGTGGTGTGCGGAAATACCGGAGGAAGCGGGAAGTAGCGGAGCCGGAGCTTCTTGTGGTGGAGTTTCTCTGACAATATGGAACTCAATAAATCAAAAATACCAAAAGAAGAGGGATATTGTGCGTGAGGTGAAGAAAACAACAGAGAAAAAAAAGGAGAAGGGGTTGAAGGCAAATAGCAGAGGAAACCGGAAGTAGTGGAGCTGCAGCTTCTTCTTCTTGCGGGTGAGCGAATAGCTTCCTCTTCCTGCGCTGGAGTTTCTCTGACAATAGAGAATAAAAGAGGAGGGCAGAGGAAGTCGGCGATGTGCGACGGAGAGGGGTTGAGGGAGGAGAACGAAGGAGAAGGAATCGGAAGCATACCTGCAGCGGACGTGCGCAGACGTTGCCGGTGAGACGGAGTTCCGGGGAGACTGACGGAGAAGCAGAGGGCGATGCCGCGGAAATGAGGCGGAGAAGTGAGCGAGGGGGGCCATTAGGAAGCCGCAAGTGGCGAGAAGGGCGGTGGGAGCACACGCGGCAACGCCAGAGCCCGACGCAGAGGATGCGTGACGAAGCGCCATCGGAAGGAAGAGCGGTGGAAGGGCGAATCAGGGAGAAAAGTACCGAGACCGACGACGGGCGACTCGAACTGCAGAACATCCTTATTAATATAAGATATATGGTAGTGCGCAACGCAAACGTGACCCGGAAAAACTTGAATATTTGGGGCTGCTCTATGATATATAATTATTTATATTTATTACTAGTCGAACACGGGCCTCCGGTCATATGTTAGTGCAACGACGGACTTTGCTCGGACTGGCAGTGGACTACGCCCGCTCCCAACTGAGAGCCCGCCCGTCGCAGACTGTGCTTGCCGTCGGTTTTCAAAAATCCTTATAAAATCAGGTGATCTGCAATTAGCGGCCAGAATGTGGTCTGCTAATAGCCCCCAGCGCAAAACTGATTAACTATTTGTAGATCAAAGTGGCCTGGGAATAGCGGCCAGCGTAACTGTTTCGCTATTAGCAGACCAATGTGGTCTGCGAATAGTGGCTAGCGCAAAACTGATTGACTATACGCAGACCAATTTTGTCCGCGAGTAACGGCCAGCGCAAAAATGAATGACTATTCGCAGACCAACGTGATCTGCGAATAACGAGTAGCGGAAAATTGTTTGGCTATTCGTAGACCATTATTTTTTGATGTCATCACGAACGAATATGATTTTCTCAATGTCGTTTTAAATCCATCAATTTTGAAGTCATCCATATTTCTTCTTAAAATAGTATAGATATAGTAATTGTTAATTATATGTCTCCAACTGATGATTGGTTCTGATCACGGGCCACGATCAAAATTTTTCTATAATCGTCTCTATTCTTGATAGTGAAAATCTGACTGCTGCTACCCGCAGACGTAACTAATCTTGAGGTGAACCACATAAATCCGCAACAGTGATATACATGAATATATGTGTGCGTGCAGCTAGCAAGATGAAACGATGATAAGAGAAAGTGATGCTTTAAGAAAAGATTGATTAATGATCCAAATAATGATTGTTAGGCATGGTTAACGTGTGCAGTCAAGTAAACATGCCTATTTAAAATAAGGAGATGACGTGGACATTTTGAGGAGGAAAATTCTGGGGTAATGAGGGAATGACAGAGCTCAGATAAATTCAGTATGACTCATTTGATTACAACAATTATCTTTGGCTCATCCGGATGTTAAAATATGATTGGTAGGAAGGCCAATCGCGCATCTAAGTTATAGTTTATGAAAATATTAAATTTTTATAATTTAGTTGTTTCTGTTTGGCGCGTAGTTTTTGCTCTTATAAGTTTGGCAAAAGCGTCATCACCGCTAGGGCTGTTCACAAATAGTATAGTTCATGAATAGTTTGAGATTCGATTCGTGAAGATTCGATTAAAATTCGTATTCGAATCCGAATTCAGATTCGAATAGTTATAAAATTATATAAAATTATAAACTTATATTTAAACATTATAATTTGAATTTAAAATTATACTTAAATATTATAAAATTATTTTTAAGCATTATAAATATTAAATATAATTATAATTAAACGTTATAAAATTAGAATTCGAATTCAAATCCATGTTCAAATTCGAATCGATTCGATTGAATAGTTATTCGATTCGATTCGATTCGATTTCGTTCGAATTCGAATTGATTGGATTCGATTGAATAGTTATTTGATTCGGTTCGTAAACACCCCTAAATTCACCGCCATAGAATGTGTGTTTTGCATGACAACTGTAATAATTAGGGTTGTTTGCAAAGCAAATAGTTTGTGAATAATTCGGGCATTGATTCAGGAAGATTCGATTAAGATTCGTATTTTTTTAATTCGAATCTAAATTCGGATTCTAGTGATTTTCAAAACCGAATCCGAATAATATTATCTATGTTAAAAGGATTAGTGAATAGTTCACAAATAGTAGAGAAATATAAAATAAAAAAAATTATATAACTAATTAAATTCTTATAACTGTAATATAAGTTATATATACGGTATATTATTATATATATGCCCTATTCTGAATTAGAATTCGATTCCGAATTCCAAGCCAAGATTTTGGGATGAATCCGAACCCGAATCCGAATTCAAATATTTGAACGAATTCGATCCGAATCTCTGCATTCTATCACAATTTTGCATTCGATTGATGTGTTATTCGATTCGTGAGACAAACTTTGAAACATCTCTCTAGCACTAACTTCTGTTAAATTTTTAACTGGTTTAGATGATGGTAGTGCTGTTCACAATTTGGCAGGTTTCGACACTTGGACTCAAACAACGGTTTTGCTCCGGTGAGTTTGGACAAAAAAAACGTCACCAGCGTTGAATATATGTTTGGCATGACAACGGTTGCGACCACCACCAAGAAAAGAAAACTAGTTTTGGCCATAAAAAGACTAGTTTTAAATATAACGGTGAATGAAGTTCCTTAGGTGAGACCAGGCGTTCACGAACGACGGTTCATAACCACTGCGTTCACGCCTGCTACCGCCGTGCTAAACGGAGCCGAAATCTTTGAGAAAGACATTTGAGGCTCGATAAATTAGGTCGGGAAACGAATTATTGAACTGAAGTTAGAAATAATATTCAATTTAGAAGAGTTAAGTTTTTTAGTGTAAGTTTGAAGACGATTAATAGAGTGTTATTTGTTGGCCTTCAGTTACTCGTAGCTAATGGGAAGATCACATGCTTCCAATTTATTGACTATATTTAGAACTATATATATTGGAGATGTTCATTATATTGGCAAGGTCATGAGCAAAATCAAAGGTGCTGAAATTATTGACCTTTTGTTACTTAGATCTAGGGTTTGTTTGGCACCGTGACGACCGTCTTGAACGCGGCGGTTACGAATCGTCATCCGTTTGACACGATATTTTTGCTTTAATGAGTTTAGACAAAGATTTAACTGTCGTGAAGTATGTGCTTAACATGACAACGGCTATGACTGCGACCACGCAAAAAAGTGACCATAAAAATAGATGGAGTTTTTTAGGAGAGGTTAGGCATTTATGAACGATGATTCATAGCCACTATGTTCACGATTGTCACCACCATGCCAAACAGACCCTAATTGACAAATCTGTTGAGCCAATTTTATAACCTCCAATTACAAGGAGCTAATAGAAGTAGACACATCTATTACCTAATATTGGAGAAATTCTAAGGAGTGCCATGAATTTGTTGGTGCATTTTATAACTTGATCAAATTTATATATTTCTAATTTCTTGAGTTTGTTATTCTATATGTTTTTCCTCATTTGTTCACAGTAATTAGGCCATAAAATTTGAGTAAGCAAATATAAGCAATAAATGATAATAAGATTATTTAAAATCAAGCAATTTGAGGAATGAGTATAGGACAAATAGTACTAAATATTACAACTACATATACTCTTGTTGCGGTCTACTCGATGCTCCTAAAACCAGTTCAGAACGAACCGTCTTAGTCTGGGAGCGGTCGAGCGCGCAATCAGTTACTGAGAGACGAGACAGATGACAAAGAGTCCTTTTAGCGTGGAAAATCCCGGAAAGGGATAAAAAGCCATGTGGTCGGGACGGTGTCAACCAAACTTCACTATTTGCCACTTCTTTACATGACTTGCTTGAAAGGCCGAGGGCAACAGACCGCTCCTCGTTACAACTTTGGGGGAGAGAGAGGCGTTCGGAAGGCGACATGCCACCACTCTCGAAGCTTAGACTTCTTCTTTGCAGCGTTGGGGAGCACCGTGCCTTGGAACTTGCGCGCGCTCTGGACCTTGACGCGATCTGGAACTCAGCGTTCTGAAACTTGTGCGCGCTCTGGAACGTGGTGCGCTCTGGAACTTGGCGTTCTGGAACTTGTGCGCCCTCTAGAACTCGTGCGCGATCTGGAACTCGGTGCGCTCTGGAACTTAGCGTTCTGGAACTTGGACACTCTGGAGGTTCCTGGACGGCCTTCAGAATACTTAAAGGAGGACGAAGATCTTCTTCTGTCTTTGAGATGCTTGAAGATTCCTTCAAGCATGACTTTGTAGAGGAGGGAGATCTTAAAGAGAGCTCTCTCTCTCTCTCTCTCTCTCTCTCTCGAACTTAAGAGGAAGGAGGAGGAGAACAAAATGGGAAAAAGTGAAGCCTTGAAGTTCTATTTATAGGTCCCATAGGTGGTTACGGTGGTTATGCGGATAAACGCAGGCTGTAACCACCATAAATACTAAAAGTAGGTCAATTCTATAAGAATTACGGTGCACAATAATTAGAAATTTCTCTACGCGCAAACCAATGTGAAACCAGATATTTGCACCCGCCCACTATGGGTAGTTACACTGGCGGTTACGTGGGTGGTTACCCGCTAATCGGAAGGTGGGGAAAGCAAGCGGACGATCGAACGGCGGCAGACTCCGGTTGGCGAGGAGGCCGGACGACAAGGCAGTCGGCCTCTAGCGGTCGACCGCATGGCTGCAAGGCTCTTGCGGCCGCGCGGCCAAAACCGACCGACCACCCGGTCGAACGGATCGCGGGGTGGTCGGCGGCCGCACGCCAAGTGCGCGCGGCCAAGGCCGTCCGGGAGACCGGCCTCGCGGCCTTAAATGCGCGCCTGCGGGCGCACGACCTTGGCCGACTGGGAGGCCGGCCTCGCGGCCTTGGGCGCGCGCCTGCGGGCGCGCGGCCTTGGCCGACTAGTCGGTCGGCCGCAAGACCGCAAGCGCGGCCAAGGCCGGCCGACCGGACGGTCGGTCGGGTAGCGCAGTGGTCGCGCGCCATAGGTGCGTGGCCCAGGGAGGTAGGCGCCAGCCGGGTTCGGCAGCCACGCTCCGCGGCTGCCGCTGAGGCTGATCGGGTGGTGGATTCTCGGCCGGCCGCGCGATGCCGCGGTAGTGTGCCGCCGACGCTCGGTCTGAGGCGGTCGGTCGGGGAGGGGCACCGATGACGGGATGCCGACGGCGGTTGACCCTCATGGGTGGTTAAGACGGCGGATCGTACACGATGATCGTGTGTGTTGATCGTGTGTGCGACGATTTTTCCTTAACTCCACACTAAGGTAGTGGAATGTTATGGGATTCCTGCTATTCGCAGCCCAGAATTCCTATATAATGGGCGAGACGCCATCATTTCCCCCCAAGTCCCCGAAGTCAGGTGCCGGAGCGAGTGAAATATGGTGACTTTTTTGTGAGAGATTAGCGTGAGCATGAAGCTGGAGAGTGTGGCGCGAAAAGAAAATCGGAAAGAGGTACGTGCTGACGGAGAAGTGCAAGAAAGACGCGCGCACATGCGGCTGAAGCATTGCGCGGGTCCAGTGTGTGTGCGCACACGGGGGCACGCCCGGGTGAGACCACGCGCAGTGCACGCGCGGGTGCGCCCGGGCGCAGGGTGGGCACGGGTGTGCCTGTGCGCACTACGCACGAGGGAGCACCCGCGGGTGATCGCCCGCACGCAGTGCGCGCGAGTGCTTGCCCGTGCGCAGTGCACATGGATGCTCGCCCACGCGCAACGCGCGCTCAGTGCTTTCCCGTGCGCAGCGCGCGCGGGTACTCGCCCACGCGCAGCGCGCGCGGGGGTGCCCACAGCCTGTGCGCGAGTGCTCTTGCACGCGGCTGTTGCGCGCGTGCGTGTTCTTGCGTGCGGGTGCTGCGTGTGTCGTGCACGTGCATGACATTTGTTGTGCATGCTGTGAGGGCGCAGGGTGCGTCTATATGCGCGATGTCTTGCGTTCGAGTTGTTTGAAATTGTAAATACTTACTTAATTTTTTTCTTGCAGGCTACGAGGCGATGCGCTCAAGGTAGGACGATGCGATTGCGTTCCTCTCTGTCGAACATATTAACGTCTGGAGGAAGCGGTTTGGCTTGCCTGCTGACTTAGAGGTAAAGATCCCGCAAGTTGAGGAATGTACTGAGAACCCTCCGCGTCGCTGGATGACGTTGTGCGAGTCGTCGTTGAGGTCGTGGTTTCGCTTGCCCCCCTGTGAGGAGCTGGTTGAAATCTTGAAGCAATGTGGCGTGCCGGTGTCCCAATTTACTCATGCTGAGATGACGCAAATTATGGGCATGATCGCCTTCTTTGGAGAGCATGGATCGAGATTCACCCTAGATCTCTTCAGGCAGTGGTGTGACGTGCTCTCGGATGGAGGCAGATGAATTGAAGTCTTCAGCAACAAGCAATGACTTGAGTTTGAGAACTGAGCGGACCGTCGCCACAGGAATACTTTATTTATATATATTTGGAATCCTTGTGGCTTGCCGGAGCATTTTAGGTCACTTCCTGACCGCTACCACCATTTGAAAGATTACGAGCGAGAGTTTACCTAGTGTTGGGATTTGTCGAGCCTCAAGCGTTGGCGAACCCTCTATTTGCCATTTCCGTGTTTGTTGAGGAGAAGCGTCTCTTACTGTCCCTCTTTCGACAAATCAAGGCCAGGTTGCGGGCGAAGCTAAAGGAGTCCCGTGCCGAAGTCCGGATGGAGAAAGCCCTTATGGAGGGTTCGACTAATTTGTTGGAGGATTCACGAGTTACTACGGCTCGTCTGGAGGTCGAGTTGGTGTCTTTAATGACGGAGGTGGAGCGTCTTTCTTCGCAGGAGCGGGCTGCTGAGCTGAAGGATGCTGGGTTTGCTGAGTACAAAGCCTCCATAGATTATGTGAGGGACTGATCTTTGATCTCGGAGGAGGTTCGCGAGGAAATCTTGAGCAAAGAAGTAGAGCCCCAGCTTGAGGATGAGTGCGAAGTGGCTTTCATGCATGGGATGGGGAAGGCCCTCCGCTTGGTTGCGAGGACACGAGACTAGATGTGTCTGGATTGGGTGCCGGAGATCTCTTTGAAGATGAGCATTCTGCTTCCGATGCCGAGAAGTAGTTTCTCCTTTATTTTGTTGGCTTTCCCTTTTGGTTGTATTTTGTATCTGAGATGATATCTTCGTATATCTGTATTTGAGGATTATCATTTGCTGACTGTATTACTGTTGGCGAATTGCGTCGCTTGTTTAACTGTTTTAGCTTTTAGCTCTTGTAGTAGTAGAGTTTCTGTGGCGTTTGAACCGACGTTTTGCTCGACAAACTATGTTCTGCTTTTACGGAGTTGGTGTTTAGAGGACGAGACCCAGATGGTGTTGGAACCTACTACGTGAGCGAATGACGAGCGATTCGAGCCGGGTAGTGGGAGGTTTGCGTTACCGACCTGGGGGATGTCGTTGATAGTAGCTGTGAAGGGCAAACACTTCAAACTATTTGTGAACGCGAGGGGGGAAGGCTCTGACAATGCGGTTTAGATGAAGAGACCCAGATGATGTTGGAACTTAGTACGTGGGCAAATGACGAGTGATTCGAGCTGGGTAGTGTGAGGTTCGCGTTACCGACCTGGGAGATGTCGTTGATAGTAACAGTGAAGAGCAGACACTTCGAACCGATTGCGAGCGCGAGGGGAGCAGGCCATGGCGACGTGGTTTAGAGGATGAGTCTCAGATGGTTTTGGAACATACTACGTGGGCAAATGGCGAGCGATTTGAGCTGGGTTGTGTGAGGTTCGCATTACCGACATGGGGGATGTCATTGATAGTAGAGGACGAGACCCAGATGGTGTTGGAACCTACTACGCGGGCGAATGGCGGGCGATTCGAGCCGAGTAGTGAAAAGTTCGCATTACCGACCTGGGGGATGTCGTTGATAGTAGAGGATGAGACCAGACAGTATTGGAACCTACTATGTGGGTGGATGACGGGCGATTCGAGCCGAGTAGTGAAAGGTTCGTCTTACCGACCTGGGGGATGTCGTTGATAGTAGAGGACGAGACCCAGATGGTGTTGGAACCTACTACATGGGCGAATGGCGGGAGATTCGAGCCGAGTATTGAAAGGTTTGCATTACCGACCCGGGGGATGTCTTTGATAGTAGAGGATGAGACCCAGATGCTGTTGGAACCTACTACATGGGCGAATAGCGGGCAATTCGAGCCGAGTAGTGAATTGTTCGCGTCACCGACCTGAGTGATATCGTTGATAGTAGAGGTGAAGGGCAGACGCTTCGAACCATTCGCGAGCGTGAGGAGGGGAATCCTTAGCAATACAGTTACTTACTGCTGGAGCGAAGGGAAAATATTCGAGTTGTAGTCGTGAGGTTGTTGTGTTGCGGGCTACCCATGACCAAAAAGGGTTGTTCTTCGGGGTGTTCCTGAGATGATAAAGTTAGGAGCACAAAACAAGTTGAGGTTAATCACATAGTAACTTGTGCGCAAGCATGAGCTTATGACTTTTACAATAGTGATTGATACAATTTAAGTACAAATGTAAGTGATGGGACTATTGATAAAATTGATGTAAGTTATGCGCGTTTCATGTCTGCGGGAGCGTTTTTCCTTTTGTGTTTCTGAGCTTGAATGTTCCAGGCTTGACGATGACGACGGACGGCCCTTCCCATTCTGGCGAGAGTTTGTCTTTTTGCGGGCCTTTTCCGGCAGCTCTACACTTCGCAGGACGAGGTCCCCAATGTTGATGAGCCTCAGTTTACTCTTTTATCGTAAAGGCGGGCTACGAGCCTCTGATATGCTGCCACGCGCTGAGCTGTTTCTTCCCGCACTTCAGAGATAAAATCAAGGTTTTCTCGGAGCAGCTCGTCGTTCCTTTCTGGGTCGAATGTTTGCACTCGGGCACTTGGAACACCGATGACAACGGGTAGGACAACTTCAGATCCGCAGGTTGTACAGTGTTTCTCTGGTTGGGGTTCTTCCCGTGGTGCGATATGCCAATAATACATTTGAGAGTGCGTCCACCCACTACCACTGCCTCCTAGAGGCGGGTCTTCAGTCCTTTAAGAATTGTGCGGTTCGTTACTTCTATTTGCCTATTTGCCTGCGGGTGCACCACAACAGTGTGACGGAGGTTGATTTTTAAGTCTTCACACATCTTGGTGAAGGACTTTCGAGAAAATTGGGTACCGTTGTCCACAATTATGACCGTCAGGATGCCAAAGCGACAGATGATATTTTTCTAAACGAACCTCTTAACATTTTCTTCGGTTATCTTGGCCAGGGGCTCAGCTTCTACCCATTTAGTGAAGTAGTCGATGACCATGATAATGAATTTCCTTTGTCCGGAGGCTGCTGGAAGAGGTCCTAAGAGATCAATTACCCACTGTGCGAACGACCAAGGTCTCTGAAGGGCAGTAAGCACGACATGCTGTTTATGGGGCGTATTAGCGTGAAGTTGACAGCTTTGACATTTTTGAACGAACTCTGTCGCATCCTTCTTCATGGTTGGCCAGTAGAATCCTTGACGGAGGATTTTTCGTGGTAATGCCTTTCCTCCCAAATGCTTGACGCAGACTTCCCCATGCACTTCACGCAAGGTGTACTCCGCTTCAATTCCGGGTAAGCACTTTATGTATGGCCCGGAGAAGGATCGTTTGTAGAGCTCTCCATCTATGATGGCGAAGGTTGCTGCCCGAATTCGGAGCCGTCGAGCTTCTAGGTGATCTTCAAGAAGTTGCCCGTGCTTGAGGTAGGCCCAGAGAGGAGTCATCCAAGAGGATTCTTTGTTGCTGATTGCTGCAATCTCCCACGGTCCTTGAATGTTTGGGACCGTGATGTCTTCGACTCTTCGTCTTCTGGATTGGTAGGTGGTAGGTGAAGTGGCGAGTTTTGAGAGAGTGTCGGCTCTGGTATTTTGCTCTCGGAGAATGTGGAGAATTTGATATGATGGAATTTTCTGCAGTAAGGTCTTGGAAAGCCCGAGATATCGCGCCAGCTGATCGCTTCTTGCCTTATAATCCCCCTCGATTTGTGAGACCACCAACTAAGAATCAGTATAGATTGTCAGGGCTTCTACCTTACAGTCGATAGCGAGTCGGAGGCCAACGATTAGGGCCTCGTATTCTGCAACGTTGTTGGTGGTTGGGAACTTTAGCCGGAGGACATATTCTAAAGTGACTTCTTCCGGACTTATCAGGAGTAGTCCTGCCCCGACGCTTTCTGCTCCTGAAACGCCATTGACATACAAAGTCCAGCACGCGATCGATAAGTCTTCTGAGGGAGCTGGATATGGAGGGATAGTGTTCTTGACGACGAAGTCGACGAGGACTTGAGATTTTATATCCGACCGCGGGAGGAATTGGATGTCATTTCTTCGAGCTCGACTGCCCATTTAACTAGCCTTCCCGATACTTAGGGCTTTTGGAGTATGGACCGGCTGTAGCGGTAACTGTGTTAATACTTTTATTGTATGCGCTTGGAAGTATGGACGAAGATTTCTTGCGGAGAAAATGAGGGCTGAGGAGGTCATGTCCTGTTGTAGTGTCTACAAGCTGGTTGATCCTTGGAAGTGGGAAGTGGGAAGTTGTCCTATGAGCATGCTTGATTGAGGTTGCTATAGTCGATGCATATCCTCCATTTCCCTGATGCTTTCCTTTACCATGACTATGTTTGCTAGCCATGTTGGATATTCGGCTTCGCGGATGAACTTTGCCGTGAGAAGTTTGGCCACTTCCTCTTCGATGGCCTGAAGTCATTCGGGGGCAAAGTTTCTTTTCTTCTGGATGACTGGCCGACAGGAGGGATTGATATTTAAGGTGTGAAAAATTACTTCGGGGTCCACCCCTGGCATATCCTCTGGATTCTAAGCGAAGATGTCTCTGTTTGCACGTAGTAGAGCCATGTACTGCTCTACTTCTTCTTGAGAAAGGAGAGATCTGACCCGCACCGTTCGGGAAGGGTCTTGGGGAGAGAGGGTTATATCCACCAGTCCTTCAACGGGGGCTCCTCGTTGCAATGTAGTTTCATCTCGCAGATCGAAGTTTTCGATGTTGAGAGCGGTGACCCGCCCTGACTGAATTTGTTCCAAGTGGTACGTCCTTCTTTTCTCCTGACTACCCCGAGCAACACCTGTCCCGCTAGCAGTTGGGAATTTCATATCCAAGTGCAGAATGTACGGGATTGCTCCGAAGGTAGATTGGAGTAGCTTTCCAAACATGGCATTGTAGGTTGAATTGGAATCTATGACCAAAAACTGAACTTGATGCGTGGCTTGTCTTGGGAGGTCGCCCAACGTTACCTGAAGAGAGATCGATCCCAAGAATAGCATGGGGTGATTGTCCACGTCGTAGACTGGACGAGATGATCCTTGGTGAGTTTAATGTCATGCAATGCAGAGAGAGATAAGATATTGGCCGAGCTTTGATGAGCAAAACTATGCTTGCAAACGACAACAACAAGTGTACCGTGTTGAATGTAGTATAGGATTATAAAAACCAAGGTCATATAAAAATCTGGGCGTGTTGATTACTCTTACTCAAGAAGATCTCTATTGTTCTATCAAAAAGTACTTTGATTTGGTTGCAACAAGAAAGGTAACTCAACTTGAAGATTATAACTATTGAAAAGAGAGGTAGACAGACTTAAGAGAATGGATGAACAAAACAACAACAAATTTTATTAATTCAAGAAAAGGAATTACAACTATTAAAAGGGAAATTACAAGTGCAAGATTAAAGAGAAATATAAGAAACTACTTAAAACAGGAAAATGATACAAGAAATGAAGAGTCTAAGTCCTAAAATTCGTCTCAAAAATTCCTCCCTAAACATCTGCTGGAGCTGGCTTTATATAGCTGCAAATTTGAGGTTACACGCCCTTGGTCACGCCCGTGACCAAGGGGCGTGTAAGGGGCGTGATCGAAGCAGCAGCAGAGAGGGCGCTTTCTGGAGTAATTGTGGGCGTTACGTGCGTGTCACGCCCCGAGGTCACGCCCGTGACCTGGGGGCGTGTAATCTTTAAATCTGCTGCTGACGGGAAGACTTCGGCGGGAAGGAGCACGGGGCGAGTGAACTGATGTCACGCCCCATGGTCACGCCCGTGACCTGGGGCGTGTAACTTTAAATGACGTGGCAGGCGTGTTCTGGGAGCAGGAGGCGGGTCATGGCCGTGACCATTGGTCACGCCCCTAGGTCACGCCCGTGACCTGGGGCGTGTAACTGTCGAATCTTCACGGAATGCTCCCGGGGTGGCGGAAACAGGTCTGGAACAACTCTAGGCTGTCACGCCCCTTGGTCACGCTCATGACCTTGGACGTGTACTTGTAAATTTCATCCAAAATGTCCAGAAAACCTGAAAATATAAGATAAGCCTAAGTTAGACCATAGAATTGAAAAGATTATTAATTAAATGAGAAAAACATAGAAACTCTATAATTTCATATTAAAATACATTAAACTTATACTAAAAGATGAGTATATAAATCACTCATCAAGCTTCTGCTATCTACCAGGATCCTTTTAACGAGGTAGCAAGGATCACCGATCCTGTCACTTATTATCAACGGATCTTGATGCGGAGTTTGCACTCCTTGCAAGTCTTCTAGCCCAAAGGTGATTGTTATGTCTTGCATGAACCTTTTGTTGCTGCGCAATCCTTCGGGTTTACCAATGGTTCCCACTTTTTCTGCCATGGTCTCTAGTCACGAGTATCACTGTGCAGAGGATATTGTCTTCCGAATTGTTAGAGCTTTGGGGAACTCTTTCCCACATACGACGCCAAATTATTGCGGTCTACTCGAGGCTCCTAAAATTGGTTCAGAATGAACCGTCTTAGCCCGGGAGCGGTCGAGCGCACAATCAGTTACTGAGAGGCGAGACAGATGACAAAAAGTATTTTTAGCGTGGAAAACACTGAAAAGGGATAAAAAACCACGTGGTGGGATGGTGCCGACCAAACTTCACTATTTACCTCTTCTTTACATGTCTTGCTTGAAATACCGAGGGCGACAGACCGCTCCTCGTTACAACTTTGGGGGGGGGGGAGAGAGAGAGGCGTTCAGAGGGTGACAGATCACCACTCTCGAAGCACAGCCTTCTTCTTTGCAGCGGTGGGAAGCACCGTGCTCTGGAACTTGCGCTCACTTTGGAAATTGACGCGATCTAGAACTCAACATTCTGAAACTTGTGCGCCCACTGGAACTTGTGCATGCTCTGGAACCTGACGCTCTTTGGAACTTGGCGTTCTGGAACTTGTGCGCGCTCTGGAACCTGACGTTCTGAAACTTGAGCGCGATCTGGAACTCAGCGCACTTTGGAGGTTCCTAGACGCCCTTCGGAATACTTGAAGGAGGACGAAGATCTTCTTCTGTCTTCGAGGTGCTTGAAAATTCCTTCAAACACTGCTTTGAAGAGGATGAAGATCTTCAAAAGCTCTCTCTCTCTCTCTCTCTCTCTCTCTCTTGAACTTAGAAGGAAGGAGGAGGAGAACAAGATGGGAAAAAAGAGAAGCCTTGGGGTTCTATTTATAAACTCCAGATGTGATTACAGTGGTTATGCGGATAACCGCAGACCGTAACTACCATAAATACTAAAAGTAGGCCAATTCTATAAGAATTACGATGCACATTAATGAGAAATTTCTCTAAGCGCAAACCAATGTGAAACCGGATATTTGCACCCGCCCACTACGGGTGATTACACTGGCTGTTACGCGGGTGGTTACCAGTTAATCGGAAGGTGAAGAACGCAAGCGGACGATCGGACCAAAGCGGACTCCGACCAACAAGTAGGCCGGACGGTGAGGGGAAACGACCGACCGGCGAGGGGGGAAGGCAGGCCGGAGGGGCAACTGGCCCGGGGCGGCGGGCCGACCGGCCGACCCCAAGGCCCTTGCGGCCTTGCGGCCGTGCTGCCAAAACCGGCCGACAACCCGGTCGGACGGATCGCGGGGCTGTCGACGGCCGCGCGCCAACTGGTCGGGAGGCCGACCAGGAGACCGGCTTTGCGGTCTTGACCGCGTGCCTGCGGGCGCGCGGCCTTGGCCGACCGGGAAGCTGCCTCGCGGCCTTGGCCGACCGGTTTGCCGGCTGCAGGCCCTTGCGGCCGCGCGACGAAGGCCTGCCGACTGGACGGTCGGCCGGGTGGCGCGGTTGTCGTGCGCCGCGGGTGTGTGGCCGAGGGCGGCCATCTGTCGGCCGCCGGGTTCGGCGGCCACGCAGTGGATGCTCGGCCGGCAGCGCGGCGCCGCGGTCGCGTGCCACCGGCGCCCGGTCCGAGGTAGTCGGCCGGGGATGGGCGCCAATGACGAGATGCTGGCGGCGGTTGGCCCTCATGGTCGGTTAGGACGGCGGATCGTACACGATGATCGTGTATGTTGATCGTGTGTGCGACGGTTTTTTTTTAACTCTCCACTAAGGTAGTGGGAGGTTATGGGATTCCCGCTATTCGCAACCTGTAATTCTTATATGATGGGCGAGACCCATCAACTCTAATAGTTACATACCAATCTGCCTTCATAATTCTCATGTTTATATATAATGCATGTTTTACAATAAATTAGCATTTACGTATATATTTTCCGTGAGCACGTTGAGTTGATTTTGAATAGTCAAATCCACATATTTCATCTTTCCTACCTACCGACCGCTAATGCGGACTTTTCTTCAAGCCACGCATATGCTTTGAATAAGGAAGTTTCTTGAAAAGTGGTTAAGGCATGTGAATTGACACTATAAAAGGAGAGGGAGACAAGCTTGAATGACACAAAAAGCCGAACCAAATAGAGGTAAAATCTAGAAGAGGAGAGTGGTAGTGCACAACCGAAGGCGACAGTAGGAGTCGACATCAGATTGCGGGCTGCATTGGCAACAAAGAGCGAAAGTGTGCGGGTAGCGGCAAGGCGTCTGATTCGCGGGTTGCGGCAAGGTGCACGGTGCTCTGTAGATGCATGCTCGTAGGCGGTGGTGGGTGTGCACAAGTGGCGACGTTGGCGGGCAGAGCGTTTGCGGCAAGGTCAAGTCCTGACTTGGATCTCTTCTCGGTGATGGTGACGGCAGTTGGCCGTCTGACGACGACGAAGGATCGTTCTGGCAAGAATCTTGTGCGTCTGTTTTACTTATTGCAGTAAAGTTCATATTACTCCTGCGGATTTTCATAGTACGTTTTTCTGCAGTGTATTTTCGGATTTGTATCTCTTAATTTGAGTACTTATTTATTTTATTGTGCTAATAAAATTATGTGAATTACGTATTTTTTTGTGACTATGTATTCAGTTGTTCATGCGGATTGCGCTTCCGCGACTAAAAATTCGTGTGTGATGACGATAACACGCGATCCCCGCTAGATATCACTTTTAACGTGTTTGATGAAAACTAATGTTATAAAAGACAGGGAGCAGTAATCGAGAACTATTAAACACACTCGTGGACAATCGCTAGCTATTTTTTATACTTACAAACAATCATACACGAAGTTCCTGTTAGGGAGTGGCGCCTACCAACTATCTCAAAACCTCGGAGTGTTAGGAAAGGCGCTACCAACTCCTTTATTATTATTAAACAGGACGATCAAATTGTTCTCATGGCTCCCTCGCACTAAACCGTGCCCGGAACTCCCATGTACTCATGCTCGGAGCCAACCCGACTCCCTAGCACTAAACCGCACCATGGAGTTCCCCTGCACCCATGCCAGGAGCCAACCCGGGTGCGCCCGGGAGGCACCCCATCCAACACCTGGATGGCGGGCCACACCCAACAAACCATGGGCGGACCTAACAAGGGTCCAGGGGGGTCAATTGACCCCCCTGAATTTTTTTTTAAAAAATATTTCCTATTTCGTGGGGCCCACTAAAATTAATTCATTTCTTTAATTCCCCTCCACTCCACGGCTCCACGTCTCCTGTCCCCGTCTCCCCATGGCCCGATCGCGTAAACCCTAGCCGCGATTCCTTGCCTAACCCCGCACGGCCGCACTCACTCCCGCCGTCGGCAGAACTCGTGGTTCCCCTCCCCCCTCCGGCCCTCCCCGTCTGCTTCCCTGCTGCCGGCTCCCTGTCTTAATCGGCAATCCCTCTTGGTTTCCCTCCCCCGCCCCGTCTGCTTCCCTTTCTCCCTGCTGCCGCCTGCCTGCTGCCGCCTGCCGGCTATAGAGCCCTGTCGGTTGCCTGTTGGTCCCATAGCCTTCGTCTTCGGTCTTCCTCGGCTGGTAATTTCAATTTTCACTTTTTTTGCTCCCCTACTCTCTTGTGAAAATATAAACCCAATGATTTTCTTTGCGTTGAACTATCAAAAGTTTTAGCCTTTAGTGAAAATTGACGAGCATATAATCTCAGCAAAGCAGCCGTCTGCCATTAAGGGACGGAGCATATAATCTCATGGATAAATTTTTTAAAGTCTTGTCGTCGCCGAAATCAGGATCACATCTTTGTGAGAAGAATGATAGTGAAAGCTTGCAGTTAGATGCTAAACGAGCTAGAACAGAAGTTAATATTGGTAATAGAGCATCGGATCCTGGATTGAGATGTCGTATTTCTGATTATCCTTTTAATGAGCGCGATGATCTGAGAAGATATTATTTATTAAAAGGTCCTTGTCAACCAAAAACACATGAATTTCCAAAGACAGTCACCGGAAATATTTCAAGAAAGTTTAATCCTGCTTGGTTTGAGCATTTTCCTTCATGGTTAGAATACAGTACAGAAAAAGATGCCGCATTTTGTTTATTCTGTTATCTTTTTAAGCAAGAAATGGGTCAACAATCAGGAGGTGATTAATTTGTTAGCGATGGTTTTAGAAATTGGAAAAAAGGATTTGCAAAGTTAAAAGAACATGTCGGTGGTCCTACTAGCATTCATAATAAAGCTGTCATTCTATGCAAAAATCTGATGGATACAAGGCAACATATTGATACAAGCTTTCACAAACAGACATATCAAAATAAAGAGGATTATCGTACTCGACTATCAGCAACAATTAATTGTATTCGGTTTTTGATTAGACAGGGATTGACACTTCGTGGCAATGATGAATCTTGTACTTCATTAAATCAAGGAAATTTTGTTGAATTGTTACGATTTCTTGGAGAGCATAATGAATCTATATATCAACAAGGTTATTCTACAAAATGCTCCTGAAAATCACAAACTAACAGCACCTGATATCCAAAAAGACATCATTAATGCAATGACAGTTGAAACTACAAGTTTGATAATTAAGGATATTGGCGAGAATTTTTTTCCAGTATTAGTAGATGAATCAAGGGATATATCAACAAAAGAACAGATGGCTATTGCTTTGAGATATGTTGATAGGACTGGTCAAGTGATTGAGCGTTTTATGGGTATTGTGCATGTTTCTAATACATCAGCTCAATCCCTTAAGAATGCTTTGTTAGAATTTTTATCTAAACATGGATTAAGTATAACAAGAATACGTGGCCAAGGTTATGATGGTGCAAACAATATGAGAGGAGAATTTAATGGACTTAAAACTCTAATTATGAATGAAAGTTTATCAGCATATTATGTTCATTGTTTTGCACATCAGCTTCAGTTAGCATTAGTTGCAGTTGCAAGAAGTAATGTTCAAGTTGCCTGGTTATTTGACATGGTTAGTTCTGTGACAAATATTATCACTGTTTCATGTAAACGGCAGGAGTTAATGCGTCTCTCAATTTGCTAAGATTATTGAAAGTGTACAGAGTGGTGAACTTTCAAGTGGAACTGGAAAAAAAAATCAAGAAATGGGTCTTAAAAGAGCCGGTGATACACGTTGGGGATCTCATTTTGGCTCTTTACTAAGCATGATTGGATTGTTTTCATCAGTTATTGATGTTCTTGAAATAGTACAAAATGATCATCATTCAAGTTCAGAACAAAAAGCTTCAACGTTTGCCTTATTTGATTTAATTCAGACATATGATTTTGTGATTATTCTCTTTCTAATGAAAAATATATTAGGCATAACGAATAGCTTATCACAGTCTTTACAGCGTAAAGAATTGGATATTGTTAATGCCATGAATTTAGTAAGAATATCAAAGCAACTCTTACAAACTATGAGAGATGAAGGATGGGGGAATTTACTTGAACAAGTATCTGCATTTTATTGCGAGTATAAAATTACTATCCCTGATATGAATAATGCGTATATTGCACGCAGTCGTTCTCGAAGAAGAGTTCATGAGATGATAAATTTGCATTATTATCGTGCAGAATTATTTTATAGTGTGATAGATATGCAACTCCAAGAGCTCAACAACCGGTTCACAGAGACAACTACTGAATTACTTATTTGCATGACAAGTCTAAGCCCAAATGACTCCTTTTCAGCATTTGACAAACAAAAATTGATACGTCTCGCTGAATTTTATTCATTCGATTTTTCTAGAATAGATGTCATTGAACTAGAAAGTCAGTTGGATACATACATTCTTGATGTTCGAAGTGATAATAATTTGAGAAATATAAGTGGAATTGATGAGCTAGCAAGAAGGTTGATTGAAAAGAGGAAAAATATTTTATATCCATTAGTTTATTTGCTAGTGAATTTAGCATTGGTCTTACCAGTTGCAACAGCAACAGTTGAAAGATCCTTTTCAGCTATGAAAATTGTGAAGACTCGTCTGCGTAATAGAATGGGAGATTCTCTGATGAATGATTATTTGGTTACATATATCGAAAAAGATATTTTTGACAGTATTGAGAATGAAACAATCATACAGCGCTTTCAAAACATGAAAAGTCGTCGAGGACAACTTTAGAAAGGTACTTTTTCATTTTTTTCAATTCATTGTTAGAAATTTATTTTATAATTTATGATGTTATAAATGTATGTATTTAGTTGAAGTTATTTTACTTATGTTATTTGCGGGTGATTATCAACTCTACAAAGTATTCATTTAACTATAAATCATGTTTCAAAGTACTTTATTTTGACTTATGAGGTAATGTTTATTTTAATAATATATTGTGTTATATGTTATCATTTTCTTAAATCATTTATATGTTACTATTTTTTGACCCCCTTAAAAAAATTTATGGCTCCGTCCCTGCATTAAACTCACCCTGGAACGCCATCCAGAGGGATCGAACCCATGACCTCTCCTCCGTCTCTGATACCACTATTATGGAGTGACGCATACCGACTATCCCAAACCCCCGGAGTGTTAGGAAATGCGCTATCAACTCCTTTATTATTATCAAGCAGGACCGGTCAAATTATTTTCATGGCTCGTTCGCACTAAACCGTGCCTGGAACTCCCCTGTACCCATGCCCGGAGCCAACCCGGCTCCCTTGCACTAAACCGTACCATGGAGTTCCCCTGCACCCATGCTAGGAGCCAACCCGGGTGCGCCCGGGAGGCACCCCATCCAACACCTAGATGGCGGGCCACACCCAACAGACAACAGTTCTTTCATGCTTCAGAGGAGAAATTTTTCCCACCGGGCTCCGTTCCGAGATCCAGGTTCGGGGTAATCGCTAGGATGCTGCGTGGAGGAAGGAATGATGGCGAATCAAATATAAAAAGTCAAGGGGCATGAGGAACCCGTTCAATCCCTGGATGATCTCCTAGGAGATCATATTTAGATCTCGTAGGAGATCAACCCGGAGTTCGAACTCTGGACTGAAATATTTTGCGCTTCGGAGAGAGAGAGAGAGAGTATATCCTCTGCTCTTCATCCCCGTTCAAATATTGAATGATTAGTATTTACCAAATGACTTAGGCTTTATTTGGCGCGGCGGTGGCGTTTCTCCCGGCGGGTGTAAACGGAGCTTTCGAACCGGAGGGCGGAGGCGGGGGATCGAAACGGAGCTTTTTGCTCCATTTCTCATGGCGCGGCGGGTGCAAACGCCGCCGCCCGCCATTTGGTTACGCGCCTTGCGGCGGCGTTTGCCGCAAACGCCGCCACCCGCCACCGCCGCCGCCGCGCCAAATGAAGCCTTAGTTCTCATAATTTGTGCATCTCAGTTGGCGTCTTGAAATCGGAACAAAATCTCTCTTATTTTTGGAAGCAAAACAATAATATTTTTAATTTGCTATTGAATTTCACCTAATACAGACCCTAGTCCCAAGTTCCTTTGCAAAAAGCATAAAACTGTTCACCTTTGAAAAAATTTTGTGCGATCAAAGTATACAATTTCAAAAAATTATTTTTCGCAGGAGATCTTTTTTTTCGCAAAATTACAATTATATTTTAAATTGTTTGTATTTTCAGATACAATTTCAAAAAATTATTTTTTATAAGTGCATTTACCCTTCAAAATATATACATATTGATACTTAAAATGACGGTTAAAATACATTGCATAAAACTGTTCACCTTTGAAAAGTAGAGCAAAATTTTTGTGCGATCAACGTATATAGAAGATCATACTGAGATTTTTTTTCTTGCAAAATTACAATTGTATTTTCAATTATAGTTTTAAATTGTCTTAGTTATAAATTATAGTTGTAATTTAATTTAAAAAAATAATTTTGTATAAGTGCATTTACCCTCAAAATATATGTATATGAGTACTTAAGATAATCATAAAAATACATTAATCAATATTCTGTGATTTTTTTTGCAAAAAAAAAAAAAAATTATAGTATAACTATTTTTCCGGTACGATGCTCCATATAAGAGCCCCGTACACAATTTTTGATAACTATATTTTCTATACGGGAAACGTATATAGAGGATCCTGCGGGAAATTTATTTATCTGGTACATTTTTTATTTTTTCACAAAATAAGTCACGGAATATTGATTTATCTATTTTTACGGTCATTTTAAGTCCTCGTATGTATACATTTGTAAAAAAAGTGAATTTTTTGAATTATTGTACAACTGTAATTTACTACTTCAAATACAGTGTTTAGAACTGTAAATAACGTTACAACTGTAATCTTGCAAGAAAAAAAGGTCCCGTAAGATCCTCTCTATGCGCAAAGCACACCGAAAATTTGCTCTATGTTTTTGATGTCTTCTTATAAACTATCTTTAATGAGGGTTCATATTCCTTAATTTTCGATGATAATAATAATAATAATTTCTTTTTCAGATAAAATTTAAAACATCAAGATAAATTGTTTTAAGGGTTAGTGTCAAACTGTCACTGGAGAAGTACACCGATGATGGTGAGATAGAAGACCTAAGATTATGTTGTTGATAGCGAGATAACATTAAAAATATACAGAAAATATCTTCTGAACTGATCCGAACCGTGGGTCCACTTCAAACTTCTTTCCAAACCTCGGCTATTCTAATACTCGGTTCATGAAACATGTGGCTGAGAATCCTACAGCTCTCTAGAAAGCTATTTCATACAAGCGACACCCATCGGCGACCTGGTTCACAACCCGGTGGCCGTGAACAATGATGCTTTTCAATAGTTCAGTCACCAGTTCGCCCAGTCCAGCGACTTTGGTTCCATCACCAATCTGGGCGGTCAGGATTGTGGTGTCCGCTAGGACCCTCATATTGGATATGAGCAAACCACTAGTTTCCTTTTCTGGATGTCCGGGCGGTCACTGCATCGGAGTCCGCTCGAGCTAGTGCTCTAGATTATCTACAATCCAGTTAATGACTTCCTTAGTAGTCTGGGCGGACAAGTCTTCAACGTCCGCCCAACCCAGCAGCTTGAGTCATTGCGTAATAGATGTGTTGAAGCCAGGAAAATCGTACGCTCCAAAATTCGGATCACTGCAGTCGGAGGCTACTCTCCCAGCAGTCCAACGAGATGACTTGGCTGGCAACGACGAAGAAGCTAGAAGAGCAACAAATAGGACCCCAGGTGCTGCAGCAGGGAGGTCCCACCATGTGTAAGATCCCTTCCCCGCTCCCGGGGGCCCGGGGCCAAGCGGACCTTATGCCCAGAACCGACGCATTGCGGTGACTTCCAACACACGGGTTGGGCTACACCACGCAACGTCGACCCTGCCGGCTACGATCATAGTGCGAGCAATAGCAAAAGTGAGTACAAGAGAGAGAGTACAAACTAAATGAAAGGAGTCCACAAATCACATTCCAGAATATATCAAAAGCTAATCAAGCGATACATATAACAGTCCGAGCATGAAAATGAGAGTACATAAATGAAAGGGCTTAAAGCCCGGTACATCATGGAACAAAACTCTCTCATCTCACATCCTCTCTACATGCGGAAGCTATCTCATCATCACCCTTCACTAATACTCAAAAAGTAATCCACCTGATGTCTCGTGGCCGCTACCCGCTGCGTCGCTGGTTGCTCAGGTCCTGCCCTCGTCTCCTGCAATGCGTGCGACAGCTCCGTCTCCTCGGAATCCTAGATTGTTTTTCGGCCCCAATGCAAACCGTAAGTCAAAGAATGACCGAGCTCGCTAGGTCCCCTCCTCCTCCCGCGACTCCTAGGTACCGCGCGGGAGGAAGAAGCGGGGGACGAGCAAGGAACAAGCAAGTGACAGGGAAAGTAAACTAGTATATATGTACGCAAGTAAAAGAAAAGGGCTAATCTAAACATGTACAAGCAGGAGTATAAACAGGAGTATAAGCAGGAGTAAAGCAGGAGTATAATAAAGGAGTACAGTAATAAATGAACAGCAAGTAGAGCAAGTAAAGTGAAACAGTAAAAACGGTAGCGACAAGTAATCAATCTCGTACCCTAACTTATATGAATGCCCATACAAACTTATAAGTTAGGATTTCCAGGAATTATAACTCATCATATAAAAGAGCCCATACTAATTTATATGATGAGGATCTGCAAGTGCGTATGCTATGCTTATGCTATGAATGATTATGCATTGAACTCACCCACACGACTCTGTGCACACAGACCTTTGTTGTTCCCTCTGTTTGAAAGGAATCCAACCTCTCGGGTACCAACCGTTGTGACACACGGTGGTAGCGGACCGGGCTGTCCACTCATAGGCGGGTATACACTCTACCAGGCCTAGACCGCACGTACGCCTCGACGCTAAACAACCGCGGAGCTCTGCGTACTCTTTGTTGGAGTCCACCAGACTGTGAGCCAAGTGAGAGGTGTCTTCGGGGAACTGTCGTCCCGACACGCAGCCAAGCTGGCCCCTTAGACCTCTACACACCCGCTAAGTCATCGTACCGCGGTCGGAGTGACGACCTGCCTAGTACCGAAGACCTGCCACATTTCTGAGAAAGTTACCGGGACAATCATCCCCTCGAGGTTCCCGCTCGTCTAACCGAGCACCACAATACTGCCACTCCCGCAACTGGGAGGGTTACATAAATCCAATCTTACTCTACTATGGTACTCTTGCCTACTTTAAATGTTATTGCAGTTTATGGTTAATCTTGGACTTCCCGAGGGTTACCCTGCAAGGGGCTCGCTACGGTACTAGGAACTACAGCGGGATGACACCCCAAAGTTCCCTTTCTCAAGACACTTAGTATTATTGGTCGTGTTTCCTTAATTATTTCTTAGGTTACTTCTTTGGTGATTTAAGGTAAGCCCTGGGCTTCCCGCGGTCCACCCGGTGAAGGGTTCCCGGCGGTACTAGGGAATGCAATGGGCTCAACCCCCACCATCCTCCTCAAGACATTTACTTTAGTTGGTGGTTAACAATTGGTTCACCCTTCGTCGTTTCCTATAGTTAAAACGACTTAGCTCATCTCCCGTCCCACCCAAATGGGTTGGACGTACCTCCATTCCTCCTACGTTAACTCTAGCGCAACCGCACAACTAACCCTAGGATTGACCCTCCCTGAATCTTTATGTGCTATAACTCAATTACTGATTGTATACAACTTTTAAACACTACTTAGTGGTCTGAATTATCTAAAACTCAAAATTCTGTTTTTACTATACGCAGACCACCAATTTGAACTAACCATCAACCCCATAAGTGAACCCTTCTAAAAACTCATCACCAAGGTCTCCAGTAATTATCCTAGGCTCCCACTGACCCTAGTAAGGTATATTCCAATTTCCATAATTTTCCATATTAAATTGGTATTTAATATAATTTTAAGTAGTTAAGGCCCTAAGTCACATTACACATGAACCACCCTCAAAATGATTCTACATGCTTCATTAGAATTATCAGTAAGATAATATTCCATATCATGATGGTGCACTGAATATAATGGCCCTAGGATGTCATTTGACCTACTGAATCATCATAATTGTATAATTACCAAAATGCCGCTATAATTAGGAAAAATAGTAATTCCCTTCTGAAAATTCTACAAAAATTACCAAGTGTCCATATGGGGACCTATAGTACCCTGCCAAATTATTGAGTCATTACCATGTGATTTGATATTTTAAACTGGTTAAACATCCAAAGGTGGCAATCATCAATTTCTACATGAAGTACAAGAAATACAATTCAACATGATTCCAAACAATTATCATGGGCTCATCTTAACCTAAGAATACAGATAACCAAGTATCATCTCATTGCCCCGGGATTTGATATTTTTAAAGGATTAAATACACAAGGGTTGAATAATCCAATTTCTTCATGAAGTACAAGAAATATAATTCAACATGCTTTCAAACAATTATCATGAGCATATCTTAACCTAAGACTACAGATAACCAAGTATCATCTCATTGCCCCATGATTTGATATTTTTAAAGGATTAAATACACAGGTTGAATAATTCAATTTCTTCATGAAGTACAGGAAATATAATTCAACATACTTCCAAACAATTATCATGAGTGTATACTGAATTCAAATGCATAACCCCAAAGGATGAAGGATCATAATTACTGTTTTACCCTTGAATTAAATAATTGAAGTTAAGTACAAAATCACCAAATTAATTAAATAAATACCAAAAACTGCATTTAAAATTCTAAAAAAAATTCCCATAAGATATAGACATTGGTGTAATCATCATCTGAAAGTTTCATATGGTTACAAGGTGATTTGCTTATGTTTTTGCATAATTCATCAAAAGGGCATAAGTGGTAATATTCCTATGAGTACAATATTTCTCACTATAAGTGCACAAATTAAAATTTCAGAGACCACATATCATCATAAGTAGACATAATTAAATCCCCAAAAACCTAGGTTTTTCACAAAAATCACAAAGTGGATAAATTCTCAAGTAAAGGACACCCAAAATGATTCCAATGCTTTAGAGTATGAATATCAATGTCAGGCCAAAATCTCAGAATTTTGCAAGGACAAATGCCATTATTTATTAATTTATTTTAAAAAGGGGCATATGTGTAAATTCAACCAAGTAAGCATGAAAAGATCTTCAAGGGTCACAAGATTAAATCCAGTGGTCATTAACATATCAATTGACATCCTTGTTCAGTTTGGTAAGGAAAAGATAAACCTAAGTTCTTAATTTGGCATAAACCCTCTATTAAGCTATTTTTTTCCATAAATTAAAATAAATACTAATTAAATAGTAAAAAATCCAAGATAATTATTCTAGTCCTAAAACACCATTCTCAGCCTAAGGTTGAAGATTGGTTGTCTAAAAATGTGTTTAGGTTCTAATTGCTTCATTAAGGCCCAAAAGGGCAATTGAGTAATTTTGAGGTTTGGGCTAGGGTTTTTGGTCTTCATTGCTCCAATCACCCCTTGGTGATGAGCAAGACCCTACACCATCCCTAGGCCCCATCACCACTGAATTTTGATAAGCCCTTAAGGCTAAGCTCCAAAATCCACAAGCCACCAAGGTTAAGAGACTTCCAAACCTAGGGCAAAAATATGCCCTTTGGGGGTTCACCATTAAGATGAACTCCAATTGGCCTCAAATTTGGAACAGAGGTTACACATATACAGACCCACATGCCACCAAAATTTGAGGGTCATTAGGGGTGATTTCACCCACTAATTCCTCTTAGATCCAAAATCCTAAGATGTGATTAAAAGTATAACATAAAGTGCCCAATCTACACCAATTTTTGGCACAAGGTGGGCCTAGGGTGGACACTCATGTGGCCAAAATCTCAGCCCCATAGGCCCACCCAATCAAAAGTTATTAAGGTTTTGGTGGGCTAACCCCAACAAGGACCAGCCCTAAGAAAAAGGCTCCTCTGGGGTCTACTGACCTCCAAATGCCAAGATCTTAGTTTCTAATGAAACTAGACATCCAAGCTACAATAGTGTGTCTCACATCATTTTCATGAATTGGCCATTAGGGGCCTCAGTTTGGCTCCTCAAGCTAAGTAAAATTCCTGGCCCAACAAACCCAAACCCTTAAGCCATCCTCACTCCAAAGAGGGTTCACCCACAAGGAGTGGTCCAATGGACCCAATATTTTTAACAGTGTGTGGACATAGCCTAATATTCACCCTACCCTAACATGGGGGCCCCACAAGGGGTTTTGGCCACCTAATTATCAGAAATTTACTATTCAATGTTTAGACAAAAACTATAAAAAAAAGTACCCCACAAATCCTGATTTTTGGGCTCAAGATAGGTCTAGTATAGTTACACTAGGGTTTAAAATCTCAGCCCTAAACTCCAAGCCAAATGGGAGTTATAACCATTTTAGTGCCAGGAATTTATTTGGACCAGTGTCAGAAGAATGTCTCTACAGGAGTCAAATCAACACCAAATGGTTTGATCTAAGTCCCAAATGAAAGTAGACTTCTAGATCTACAATAGTTGTCTCAGGTAACTTTTTGATTTATGGCCTCTAAGGATCTTAAAATTAATCTACAAAAATAGCTACCAATCTGCTAACAGCACACCAAGTCATGCATAAATTAAAGCACTGATCTTGCACAGATCCTAAAGCAGATCGGGCGGCGCTCCTTCATCGTCTTCCTCGAGCCAACGGCCCAGATCGTCCCGTCCTGGAGCCGCTTGGAACCAGAAATCCCGGCCATCCTTCCTTCTCCCTGGCCAGCCATCGCCACCACCACCTCCGTTGAGGTGGTGCCGATCGATTGGCGGTGGATTGGTCGCCGGAGGAGGCGGTTTCCGACGGTTCTACTAAGAAACCCAAACGGCGAAAACCATGGAAAATCCGAATTGAACTCGGCTCAATTGAGCTCGAACTCGACTCCTAACGATCCTAGATGCTAGCACAGTTAGAGGGGGGGAGAAGCGAACCTGGAAGCGAGCTGGGCGGCGAGCATTCCGGCGGTTTGCCATCTTCTTCTCCGTCTCCGGCGAGCTTGCTACAGCACTCGTTCCTTCACCGAATTGAATGATCCAAGGCTCTAACCCGACTGTAAAGGCCCTTCCGAAGCTGCTGGTGATGTTTATATAGGCGGAGGAGGGCTGCCTTGGGGGATTTGAATGGGTGGCTCACGGGCTTGGCTTGGCCGACCATCACATGTTGCAGCCCAGCTTTCCAGCTCCACCACAGCAATCAACACCCTTCAGGGAAGAGCCCAAGGCTGATTGGGAGGAGAGAGAGGGGGAGATTGGGTCTTTTTTTTTGCTTTTTGCTTTATCAAGCCACTTTTTGTCCCCTCCTTTAACCCAACCCCTCACTTGGGTTAGCTTGGGTTAGCCCAAACCCCTTAGCCACATCCCACCAGAACCTAGGAGCCTATTTAATTATTCACCTTAGACTTAGGCTCTAATTAAAAGGGGAAAAAGGTTTGGGCACTCAATTTGGGATTAAGCCCAATTGGGTTGACTTTGACTTTGACCAATTGGGTTGACTGGTCCCCCATGTAGGTCACGGGTCCCATGTCATCACCAAATGGAGCTTGGCCCATGGTGCGGCCCTATTTGGCCCAATTTGATCCAAAGGTGTGAAATTACCCAAAATACCCTTCCTTGGGACTTTGGCCAAATTGGGGGAAATTGTCCCTTCCATGATGGGGCTTTTGGGTCTCTTAGATCCCTAATGATGTTTAAAGACTAGATGTGGAGTCAATTTTAAGGTTTGAAAGCAAATTTACCACATTTGGGTTGAGTTGACCTTTTTGCCCTAATTTGGATTTTGACCAAATTGGAGAGGGTTGACCATCCTATGATGGGGCTTTTGGGTCCAAGGGGTCCCTAAACATGTTTATAAAGTAGGGGGAGGGTCAATTTGAGCATTGGAAGGTTAATTGGTCCTCCATTGATTGATTTGGGTTTTTGGCCTTAAGGTGCCCTAATTAGGGCATTGGCCCAATTAAGGGCAATTGGGTACCCCATGATGGGGAATTTAGGACCTTTAAGTTCAAAATTATATTTAGAATATAGGTGTGAGATCAATTTTGTCTTTGGGTGGCCAATTGGTTACAAGATGGTGGATTTGACCATTTTGCCCCTTGTCACCCTTTGGCCCAATTGAGGAGGATGGGTCACCTCATGATGGGGCCTCTGGGTCTAATAGGTCTCTTTTGGTGCTAGGTGTATAATGGGTAAGTCAATTTGGCCACTTGGGGGTCAATTGCCCCTTAGTTGATTGGTTTGGTCCATGTTCACCTAAGGTGATTTTGGGCTAATCCTATGGAATTGAGCCCCACTAAGGGGTGATGCTCACCCCATCACCCTTCCTTAATGTTTAGGGGACTAAGGGCGGTCTCATTTTGGGGAAATTGGTATTCAATTGGCCTTCCTTAGTAGCTTGTGTCCTATTTGATTAGGACTTTAGGTGTGCACTTAGCAAAATTCCCATCCTAAGTGGTCCTCAAGGCCCCTCATCCCACCCCTTGAGCTCACCATTCTCACACTAGGGGTCTAGTAGGATTGGGGATGTTACACCATGCACCCGGAAGCTCAAGGGAGTCTTCCCCTCCAAAACCAAAAATGGACGAGCTTGGTACAAGGAAGGCAGGGACCTGGCGAGTATCTCGCCTGAGGGGGTCAACCTCGTCCAAAAAGTCCTCTTTCTTGTACCCCTCGGGGTCTATTTATAGACAAATCCGGGGGGGGGGGGGGGGGGGGGTAGTTACCTGACCATACTCGTCTCTGCTCACCCAAGCTCGCCCCTTGCTCGCCAAGCTCGCCCCTTGCTCGCCAAGCTCGCCCCTTGCTCGCCAAGCTCGCCCCATGCTCGTCAAGCTCGCCCCTTGCTCGCCAAGCTCGCCCCTTGCTCGCCAAGCTCGCCCCTTGCTCGCCAAGCTCGCCCCTTGCTCGCCAAGCTCGCCCCTTGCTCGCCAAGCTCGCCCCTTGCTCGCCAAGCTCGCCCCTTGCTCGCCAAGCTCGCCCCTTGCTCACCATACTCGCCTTAGTTTGCCTAGCGAGGTCTGTGAATAGACGTCTCCTTAGGCCTTTCTTATCTCGACGAATTACGGGTGGTACAAAATGGTTTCATCCTCAACAGCTTGAGCAGTCAACCTACACCTACAGAACCAACTCGATCTTGCAATTAAATTAGTTCTACCTACTAGTTCAATTTTTTTTGTCTAAGTTCGTGTGAACATTGATGGGTTACTCTCTTACCTTTGCCCGTTTTTCCCGTAACCCGGGCAACCTGTTTTTCTCCTGCCTGCCCGTTCGGGCAGGCCCCCAGTAGTATAAATTGGGGTGAACAATATCTTGAAAGGGATCCCGAACTCAGCTAGAGCCTGGTGCGGACACTGGCTTGTGCCCTTCTTGGTGGTGCGGACTCCTCCTAGTGCCGACCTCTCATTTGTAATCATTTCAAAGAGATCAATAAAATCACCCACAACAAAGAGTTGTGATTGAGAAAAGTATGGTCTCGCCGCTTGCGACATCCTCTCATCTCTTCTCAACTCATCCATAACGACCTTGAAGTAGCTGACCACTCGCAGTGCACCTTTCGTTTCTCTGTTTACAAAGCATAAAGTCGTACGAGCAATTTCTACACCAACACCGCACATCCAAGCAGAACGACGAACCTTGCAGCCAACTGATAACTGTCGATGAGTTCTCTTGTATCTTCATTCAACCGTCAAACGGTCAATATAGAGATAGTACAATGCACGCCCTCGATCAATTAAGCTACCCGAAGTTCCGATGTTACAACCGAGAGGCAGCGAAAATGAATGCCCTCGGCTGGAAGAACCAAGCCACAGTGGTTCCAAACAACTCAATACGCACCAACCCATCCAAACCTACGCTTAATTAATAGCACTATCAAAATTGAGCTTGACCCATCCCTCGTGTGGGGGTTCCCAAGAGAAGAGGGTAAAAGTGAAGCAAAGAATGAGTCGCCCCCAAAAATCCAGAGAACAAGGCTTTACTCAACAAAGCTTTAGACAACATTGCAGTCACAACAGGCAGTTTTGAAAAAACTCATTTTTAAAAAATTATATTTCACATTTCGGCTCCGTTTGATGTGTGCCTTTTGCTCGGGTGAATTTGGATAAAAACGTCACTTTCATATAATATGTGTTGGGCATGACAACATTCATAACCGCCATAAAAACGAAAAACTAATTTTCAAACATAAAATTGTATAAAGTTCCTTAATGGAAAGGTTGCAAGCCAACGTTTCAAATGTTGAGATTAGGGTTGCTCAAGATAGTTTATATCCTTCATCGAGTTTGGAATGAGGGTTATATAGTATCTCCAGCATAGAGACCAATCCCTAGGTCGACACGCAACCCATTAAGACATATCGTATTGGTTCGGACACGCTGACATATTATTCAAAATTCTTAACAATCTTCTCCTATGTCCGCGATAAACCCGACGACGGTTAGAGTGGTTTGTGTAAGTTCAACCAAATCGTGAAAAGTACATAACCGTGTTCAACACCTGTAAAAACCGATTAGACAAAAAGAAAATTGTATGCACACATACGGATAAACAATAAATCTCAGCTGCATCACAGAACAGTCTAAAGTACGATCATATCACAAGTCCAACAAACATAGTGATTAAAATCAACAAAAGAGCATACAAGTCCAAATAGCAAATGTATCAAAAGAAGTGTTAAACAGATGCTCTAAGCAGAGATAAACTAAAGGAAGCAAATAACACTCTAACTGTCGTCAGCCTCAGACGTCCAGCAAATCATCTTGCTTAGGATCCCATCCTGCCAGTGCTCCTCCATCCACAACAACTCCTATAATTTTCAACATATAAATGTCATTAGAAATGAATTCATACTTTGAAAATGTACTTGTATCTAGTTCTACAAAAGGAAGGTAGTACTTTGTAATTAAGCTACAAGGAGTACTAAGAGTATTATAGGTTCAACCTCAAAATCCAATAACAGTTTCCAATGAAACGATTTATGGACTTCTGGACACCGCAACTATATCTGTGTTCTACTATGGAATGTCAGGGTTACTATTCTTCTAAAGTTAAGTGGAAATCATCAAGTTTGGAATGAAGCCATTAACAGAAGAAGAGTCAAACCGAGTCTGATTGTGTTATTAAATTTGGAATAACACTCTCCTCCAATATAAGAAAAGACGAATCCAGGTAAAGTTATTAACATCAGATTTGGAATGAAATAACTCACCAGATTCGTACTCAGCAACCAAAACATCAACGAAACACAACATGCTTGCTTTGACAAAGGAAATAAGGTAAAATCAAAACATCTATGTATACTAAGGCAATCTAAATCGCCTTTAGTCTCATTTCCCCCACAATTTTGATTAACCGGTCTTTGGACATTCCTTTCATCAATGGATCAACTAGATTATCTTTCGATCGCACATCGACTAAAGAGACAATTCCTTGTTCTTTCAGAGAATTTAGCAGAGCATGTCTAAGTCGTACATGTGTCCTCTTAGTATTATAGAGAGCATTCTTAACGACTTGAGTTGTTGCTTGGTTATCGCAATACAAGCTCAATGAGTTGACTTGTATCCTAGACAAAAGAATATCTAGTATCAGATTCCTGATCCAGTCTGCCTCTTCACCATCTGAAGCTAGGGCAAACAACTCGGCTTCCATAGAAGACAATGTTATACATGTCTGTCTTTTGGACATCCAAGTGATGGCAGCTCCACCCAGAGTGAATACGTATCCACTGGTAGATTTACCGTTACCGACTTCTGAACACCACAAGGCATCAGAATATCCTTCCATAGTAGGAGGGCAACTAGTATAGCACAAGCCGTGATTTTTAGTACCTGACAAGTATCTCATCAGCCTGTTGAGAGCATCCCAATGCTCTTTGCTTGGACTACTGGTAAATCGACTCAACATGCTAACAGAGAAGGCAATGTATGGTCGAGTACAACTTGTGGCGTACATGAGACTACCAATTATTTTGGAATATTTTACTTGATCACTGCTAATCCCAATATTTGGGCTCAATTTGAAATTGTGATCGAATGGTGTCTCTACAGACCTACAATTTTTGTATCCCCAGGTCGAAAGAAGTTGCTCAATATAATGAGTCTGACTAAGGGTAACCCTACCCTTATCAACTCTAACTTTCATACCTAAAAGGGTATCGACGGGACCTAGGTCCTTCATGTCAAACTCTTTTGCAAGTGTGGATTTGATATCTTTTACTGCAACAAGATCTGACCCTAGAATCAACATGTCGTCCACATATAGACATATGATGACTGTTTTGTTTGACATAGAGCGGTGGTAAAGGAATTTGTCAAAAAGACTGGACTGAAAGTCAAAACTCTTTACCACTTGGTCAAACTTCACGTGCCACATCTTAGGCGCTTGTTTAAGCCCATAGATGGATTTGTCTAATTTGCACACTTTGTCTTTTAGATCTGGATGGACATACCCTTCAGGTTGTGTCATGTAGATCTTTTCATCAAGCTCTCCATTCAAGAAGGTTGTTTTAACATCCATCTGATGAACTATAAAAAATCTCGATAGAGGCCAAGACAAGAAGAATCTTAATAATGGATAAGTGACACACAGGTGAATAGACATCAAAGTAGTCAATTCCCCCTTGTTGCTTATAGCCTTGAGCGATTGGACGTGCTTTATTTAGCTATAGACCCATCACTGTGCAGTTTATTCTTCAGCACAGGTTGGGAAGTTGTGACAGATGGGCCAGCTTTAGGTGCTATAGGAGATTCAGAAATCATCTCAGTAGACCCGGAGATGGTTAAACCATGATCTTTGATAAATTTATTTTCAAAGAAAATAACATCTCTAGATTCTATCATTGTATTAGTGGACAGATCTAGAAACATATCTGCTGCACTATCTTCTGCACTACCTAGATATACATAAGTTATTATTCTAGGTCTCACCTTAGGTCTCTTAAGGTCTTGTATTCTAACATAAGCAATACATCCCCAAGTATTTAAAGTTTCAAATCTACAAGGATGGTCATGTCATAGCTCATATGGAGTGGAAGTGTGCTTAGCATGAGGCAATCTATTCAGAATGTGATTGGCAGTTCAGACTGCTTCTCCTCAAAAGGAATTAGGCATGCCAGCAGTAAGAAGCATAGAATTCAACATCTCTGTTAATGTTTTATTCTTTCGCTCAGCAATACCATTAGACTGAGGTGAGTAAGGTGCAGTGGTTTCTAGGATTATACCCGCAGAGGCACAAAAGTCATAAAACCCTGTTGCAGTATACTTTCCTCCTCGATCACCTCTAAAACACTTAATCTTCAGGTTTAACTGATTTTCTACCCGAGATTTGAAGATCTTGAAAATCTCGAATGCTTCATCTTTCGATTTCAATAAATAAACATGACAATATCTGGAATAATCGTCGATGAAGGCGATGAGATACTTCCTTTCCCCTCTAGTGACATGACTCTGAAAATCACAGAGGTCTGAATGTATCAAATCAAGAAGTTGTGTTCTCCTAGAAACAGACTTAAATGGTTTTCAAATGATCTTAGTTTGTGCACACACCTCACACTTATCAAATTGAATAGAAAGATCTAAGTGGATGTTATGACCCTTAGCTAGATCTCGCATTTTCCTATAGTTAACATGTTCTAGTCTGTTGTGTAACAATTTAGGATCTATTAAAGTTGAACTCACTTAGTTTATGCTATCATTATTAAGGCTAAGTCTATACATGTCGTTGATCAAATATGCATAACTAAAGTAATGGGAATTAACAGTTAAAGTTATTCCACCGCTAAAGGTTGTGAAGGACATTCCTGTCTCATCTAACAAACTCATTGAAATTAAGTTTTTAGCTAAACTAGGAACTACTCTCACATGTTGTAAAGTTTAAGTTTTACCTGAAGAGAGGATCAGCTGTGTTGTCCCAGCATGCTTGACTTTGGTCTCTCCTCCATTGCAGTTTCCCACTTGTCTCTGACCTCAGTTACATCAGTAAGAAGAGCTCTGTCATTCGTCACATGACAGGTTACACCACTGTCCATCCACCATTATGAAGACGCGCTGCGGTGACTGCTCTCAATCATAGCCACAATGGATGTATGACCGGAGATGTCGACCAACATATTAGTTGCATTCTGTGAGGCTTCCTCCTTCTTCTTCTTCTTCGGACCTTTGCATTCAGCAGCCTAGTGACCCCACTTGCCACAGTTATGACACTTGCCTCTCTTCCTTTTGAGAGAGGGCTTTTTGGCCGGTAGCTTTGCATAGGCTTCATTTTTGGGAGTTGCGGGCTTCTGAGGAGGCTTGCTGGGTCGAGAAATAAAGTTGGCAACCTGTGAGGGTTAACCAACTTGCTCCAGGCTCTTACCAGTAACGTTTTGATCTTCAATGTGAATGAACCTTTTAAGTTCATCCAATGCGATCCTCTCATTCAGTCTATGCATTTCAGTCTTGAAAGTATTCCATTCAGGAGACAGTTTGCTCAGAATCAGACTCACGAACAGATTATCGGACATATCAGACTGTTCATCTTCCAGCTTGAGACATAGATTTTCCAGACCAATCAGTTGGGAGGTGACTGACGAGTTTGCATTAAATTTGAAGTTGAAGAAATTCTCGCCGAGGAGAGTCTTCGACAGTCCCTCTTCTTTCTGGAAGTGTGCGTTCAGGCGATCCCAGATTTCTTTCGCAGTCTTGTACGCACTGTAGGTCATAACAAGGTGAGGGTTCAGAGAATTCAGGAGATAATCCCTGTAAAAATCCTCGTCCTTGCTCCACTCGTACTCGTCCACGTCCTCACACGTCGTAGCAAAATCGCTGAGGACAATGTAGAAAATTTCGCACTCTTTCATGCCCAATTGGACATGGATTTTCCAAACATGGAAATCTGTAGCATCGAAGGACTGCAATTTGACGATGTCGTATTTGCTCCTTTTCGACATGTTTTTCACACAGAAAAATAAAACCAAAAAGATGTCACCTGATTCGGTAGGAGATGCGGCAGGCACTTCAGATCCAATCCAGAAAGTATGTTCTGCCCTTCCTTTTTGGCTGAACTCAGTCGCAGAAGACTGATGAGTTTCCTTTAGATATGAATCTAGAATTCTCCTCCAAGAAAATTCTGAATATGAAAAAGATGCTCCTCTGAGGAAAAGATCTGGATCTGAAGATGATCGCAAATCTATGACTGTGATTCTCCCTTGCAGATTTGAGAAGAATCACTCTGATTCTCTTTTGAGCAATAGGCGCAGAGGAGTAGCAGATACTATCGACGTCTAGAATCACTTGCGGCAAGAAGCGGGCAGACCAAAATCAGCGTCAACAACCCTAGATCTGCAATAAGAGACCTATTTTCTGGCGTTTCCCCAGATATGCAGTGTCACAACCCGCATTTTTCCAAAATATAAATATATTATCAGAGTGGGGAAAAATACGCGTTGTGATGCCACGTCGTGTAGGAGACAACTACAGACGCTTAGGAACCTCCAATTCTATGTTTGCTTTCATAAAAGATATTCATTTGTATAAAAGTTATGTTAAAAGACATAATTTACAATTTTAAGATTTAGACTGTGTCCCTCGGTCCAATAGATCATATAGTCCATGAGTAGAAAGTATAAATAACGGTGCGGAAAAGAAAGTATAAAGTTAAATTTGATTTACCCTATGTGTGCATGAAGACTCAATCATCTAACTAATGATATGCGGATCTCTAAATTTAGTATAAGTAAGAAAAGAGCTTTTTACATCCTTCAAAGTAATGTGACATTTAATTTAAATCATGCAATGAACAAGAATATGGAAGTTGTTTATACTTAAAATAACTAACATGCATCCTGTACAACCTTCATATTTTCCGAGTCGGTGTAACCCGGCACGGATGAGGTCGAGATAGTAAAGGTGGCCGAGGCAAGTAGAGCAATCACTCAGAGGCAACCAGAGCCGGTCGAGGCTGGAGAAGGGAAGAGGGGGTTAACGGGGCAAGAGGGGGGTGGGATCTTTCCACTCACCCGCCCTTGGGCGAGTGGGGGAAACCCCCACTCGCCCCCCCTTGGGCGAGTGGGGGAAACCCCCACTCGCCCGCCCTTGGGCGAGTGGGGGAAACCCCCACTCGCCCACCCCTTGGGCGAGTGGGGGAATCCCCCACTCGCCCGCCCTTTGGGTACCTACCCGTCCGGCCAAGTTAGCAAGCGGACCGATGTCCACTCGCCTGGGCAGGATGATCTCGGCTCATTGGGGTGCAGGTAGTATTTTCAAATGGCGGAACTAGGCTATTGGCAGACCATTTTGGCTATCTACAGACCATTTTTTGGGAAATCTATAAATAGACCCCCATGGCACCTTGGGAAGGGTTGGTTCCTACCCCCTCCCTCGCGTGGTCTTGTGAGCAAGCACCCCCTCCCCCTGTCATCGAAGGTTGACGGTGAGGTGGTTCTTAGTGCCCTCCAAGGTGCCCATGCTCAGCATTGGCTTGGGAGGGGACGTTCCTTGAGAGCTTCCGGGTATGTGGTGAGACCTCCATGATGCAGCTTAAGGGGTCCGTCTGTGGACTTAGGTGTTCTCCAAGGGCAAGGTTTCTCAGTTCTTAGCGATCAGTCAAATGTCTTAGCTTGGGTCAAGTAAGAGTTAGCCGCATCCCCCTTTCGAACGCTGAAACCGGGTTACTGGTTTCACCACATCCTAACATAAAATCTTCCCAGAGAGCAAAGCATCAATAGCAAAAAGGCAGTATTAGTAGGCACAACAAGTAAACAATCTACACAAAGAAACAACAATGGGCGTCAACAATCTGACACGAACCCATAGAGATGTTAAAGTACATAAAAAAATAGACCAAATAGTCAAAGAAAGTCACAGCTGACTAATCCTCACCAAGGAGGAGAAAGGAAAAACACTATACAAGATCTGGAAGGACAACACGATCAACCTACACAGCTACCGATCCGAATGTGGCATTCAACAAAAAAGAATGCCTCAGCAACAAGGCGCAAAAAGGCGGCTCAAAATAATAAGATCACCAAGATCAAAAGATAAGGAGTTTACCAACTCCAGAAATGAAACTGTATATCAACAGCATATAAGACCATATTAATCGTAATGGACAAAAAGGTTAGCAAGCTTGGCTAAATAATCAGTAAAAGTCTTGCACCAAGTGCGACAATGATTTATAAGAAATGGTCATAGAAATAGGCATTATGTGTGTCAAATGAATCCATGAGCAAAACAGTGAATCAGTAACACCAGACAAAAATAAGAATTAAGGTGGATGCCACAATCTTCCACTCACCAACAGTCCAAAACACCGCCGGGTGCCATGATTACACCAAAACATGCACTGTGGAGGAGCCATCAATAATCTCTCTCACCAACAGTCCAAAACCAACTCATCACCCCATCACTTAGCACTCCATGCCACGAATCGAATACTTTTTGAAACTTTTCGGTCAAGGAAAAGGGTTAGGAACACACACCCCAATATCAAATATCCATGAAACCAAAAATACTCGCCGCACACACGAAGATCTCGGCGAAAGCTTTTCAAATCTACGCTCCGACGAATATTTCGTGCTCAAACGCTCCCACAATAGCCGACGAAAGCTCCCGGACGACGGCCGAACTCTCCTCTTTCACGAAAATGATCGTAGTGGAGAAGATGAAAAAAAAACTAATTTCTAGCCTTTTATAGGAGGGAGAGTGGATTATTTAAGAATTAATTAAATTAGAGATTTTCAATAATTCACCAGGCTCTCGCATTAACTCGGATTGCGACGAAACTCCACGGTTATTCTTAAATTTAATAACTTTAATTTTTAAAGTCTACAATTTAAATTCTGGCAAGATTCAAAACGCGACAAATTATAATACATCGGAAAACTCAGCACAAACGTAACGCCCGCATGACGATATTACGTCATTAAGGATTTTAAATAATTACCTGAAATTCTGGGGCATTACAGCCACTCCCCCTAAAAGAAAGTTTTGACCCGAAACTTTGAAAAACAACTTGAATCCAATAGACATAAAGGAATAACTAGAATTGATAGATAGATACGCACCGAAGACTAGGAGAACAGATGAGGGTGAGATTCCTTCATAACAAATTGCAACTCCCAAGTCGCACTACTGACATCCTGGTTTCGCCAAAGAACCTTAACCATATGAATCTTCTTCCTCCGCAACGCTCGGCTCTGCGTCTCCAGAATACTGACGAGTTCCTCAACATACGAAAGATTGGGCTGCAACTGGGGCACGGAGTCAAGGACATGACGATCGCTAAGCATGCACTTTCGCAACTGGCTCACGTGAAACACATCATGTACACCAGGAAAAGAAGCAGGCAACTCCAGCCTATAAGCTGACACTCCGATGCACTCAACAATTTGGAAAGGTCCCACTTACCTGGGATCCAACTTGTGGTTCCTCCCAAATCTCTTAACACCTGCCATCGGAGAAACTTTCAGGAAAACCATGTCCCCAACAACGAACTCTAGATCAACCCTTCGTTGATTAGCATATTTCTCATAACGCTCTTGAGCTACGTGAAGCTTCTCACGAATGTGTGTAACCGCAACGTAACACTCATCTCTTCCAAGACTTCTGGACCTAACAGCGGACTCTCACCAACTTCAGCTCAAAACAGGGGAGTTCGACAACGCCTCCCATACAAAGCCTCAAAGGGGGTCATCTGCAAACTCTCTTGATAGATGTTATTGTAAGAAAATTCCATGAGTCCAAGACGTTTATCTCATGCTCCACCATAGTCCAAAATATAATATTTGATTATGTCCTCCAAAATTTGATTGACTCTCTCCGTCTGACCATTCGTCTGCGGATGATAAGCGGTAGAATATCTGAGGTCAGTGCCCAAAGCTCCCTGCAAGCTCTTCCAGAAACGAGACATATACTTGGAATCCCGATCTGACATAATACTCAAGGGCACACTGTGCAACCTGACGACCTCATCCAAATAAAGCTATGTTATTTTCTCCATCGAATAACTAATCTTGAAAGGTACAAATGAGCGCACTTCGTTAATCTATCCACAATAACCCATACAGAATCATGCCCTCAGGGAGATCTCGGTAAACTGGTAATGAAGTCCATAGAAATACTCTCTCACTTCCAATTTGGAATATCCAAGGGGTTCAACTTACCTCCAGGTCTTTTGTGATCTGCTTTGACACGCTGACAGGTATAACATTCTGATACAAACTTGGCAATATCATTCTTCATTCCTGACCACCAAACGATCTGCTTCAAATCTCGATACATCTTGGTAGAACCAGGGTGGTATGCAATACTAGATCCATGTGCTTCCTTACAAATCCTTGTCTGAATATCCCTAATATCAGAAATGCAATATCTACCTTGAAACTTTAAAGTACGAGCCTCATCAATTGAGAAATCCGACAATTCTCTATTTTCGGTTCTACCTCAGAGGTACTGCAAATCCAGATCTTCTTTCTGATGTAACCTCGTGAGGGTAATCCATGAAGGCTCTTCAATATCTAGTCTAGACTGCAAGACATTATCACTAACGAATATATTCATCATCAAAAATTCCTCCACTAAAGATTGCACAGAAAGGTTGAAGATATGCGCGGTCTTCCTACTCAAGGCATCAACCACCACATTAGCCTTACCTGGATGATACATAATCTCAACATCATAATCCGCCACATACTCCATCCATCGACGCTGACGCAAATTCAGCTCCTTCTGGGTGAAGACGTACTTCAATCTCTTATGATTAGAATAAATTTTGCAGGATACTCCATACAACAGATGTCTCAACAGCTTTAAAGCATAAATCACTGATGCAAACTCCAAGTCATGCGTAGGATAATTCTTTTCATGAATCTTCAATTATCTCGATCCATACGCAATTACCTTCCCTTCTTGCATCAGGACACAACCGAGTCCAACCAAAGATGCATCTACAAACACTGCATACTCAACCCCTTTGGTAGGTAAGGTGAAAACTGGAGCAGAGCACAACCTTTTCTTCAATTCTTGAAAAGCTCCTTCACATTCATCTCTCCAAATGAAGGTTGCGCTCTTCTGCGTAAGCTTGGCTAAAGGCGCGGATAATACCGAAAATCCTTGCACAAGTCTTCTATAATACCCTGCCAACTCTAAGCAAACTCCTTATTTCCTTAGGTGTCGTAGGTCTCTTCCAATCCAAGACAGCAAAAATCTTCGCTGGGTCCACAACTATTCCATCCTTGCTCACCACGTGGCCTGGAAAAGATACTCGAGGAAGCCAAAACTCATACTTGCTCACTTTTGCATACAACTTGTGCTCCCTCAAAGCTGACAACACTAAACTCAGATGCAAGACGTACTCCTCTCAGCACTTCTAGAATATACTAGAACATCGTCGATAAACACAACTACGAAATGGTCAAGGAAGTCTTTGAATACTATGCTCATCATATCTATAAAGGCAAATGGTGCATTTGTTAATCCAAAGGACATCACCAAGAACTCAAAATGCCCATAGCGAGAATGAAAAGCAGTTCGCGGTACATCCGACTCACGGATCCTTAACTGATGGTAGCCTGAACGAAGATCAATCTTCGAGAACACAGAACTACCCCGTAACTGGTCAAATAAATCATCAATACGAGGCAACGGGTATCTATTCTTGATGGTTACTTTGTTCAACTCTCTATAATCAATGTACAACCACATCGAGCCATCGTTTTTCTTAACAAAGAGAACTGGAGCACGCCACGACGAAGAACTAGGCCTAATAAAGCCACATTGCAACAATTCGTATAATTGGGTATGCAGTTCTTCCAACTCTCGTGGAGCTATACGATACACTGCCTTCAAAATCGGGCGAGTACCAGGCCCAAGGTCGATAACATACTCCACATCTCTCTTAGGAGGGAGAGCAGGAAGGCTAATAGGAAAACATCGGGAAACTCCCGCACCACGGAGATATCCTCCACACGCGGTGAAGCACTATCAGCTTCTAAGATAGAAATATGATAGGCGGAACCACCTGACTCTAAAAGATTTCGGGCACATACCACATATATGATCGAAGTGTCCCGACCCAAAGATCCATACACGCTTCTAGGTTGACCATTGTATCCCAAGAACTCCAAGCGCTTGCTCCTCGCGCTGGATGACCGCTGTACAACCCTCATATTTCCCGAGTCGGTGTGACCCGACGCGGATGAGGGCGAAATAGTAAAAGGTGGCCGAGGCAAGTAGAGCAGTCGCTCAGAGGCGACCAGAGCCGGTCAAGGCTGGAGAAGGGATTAGCGGGGCAAGAGGGGGATGGAGTCCTTTTACTCGCCCGTGGTGGAGACCAACTCAGATCAGGTCGACGCAAAAGTGTCCGACGTCGCACCCGCCCGGACCCCTATCAGCCCTGAGTTTTGCATTGTGTCATTTTACAAATTTGTATTTGTATTTTGTGAAAATCTAAATATATATATATATATATATATATATATTAACTGATAAATATATATATATATATGTATATTTTTATATGTGTCTTAGTTTAAAAAAAAATCTATATATATACATATAACATATCAATATATATATAGGGTTATGAATGACCGGTTCAGCTCTTCCCCGCTGAACCCCGATCCAGCAGCCACTTCTTCCCCGATCCAAAGCTCTCTCCGTCAATGGCGCTCCGGTTCGACTGCTCACAACCGCTCTTGCACGCAGGAAGCTTGGCACGATGCCGCGTCTTCCGTCCACGTTCTCCTCTTCCGAGCGATTTTCCCATTCAAGCTCAGCCATGGCCGCTCGACATTCAGGCGGTTGGGGATTTTACGCATTTCGATTGCCTGTTACGTGTAACCCTATAAAGGGAGGTTCGTATTTTGTTTTTGGGTGATTTTTGATGATGAAGATATGAATGCTTTTGCTGGTGCTTCCCTGTGCTTCCCTGTAGTTGTAGAGGAGACGATGAATAGTGATTAGTTTGATTTTTTTTTTAGTTCTGTATGAAGGAGTAATAGAATCGTTGTTTGCTTCTCTTTGATTCCTGTTGGTGACTGATGAAGTTATGCCATTGAAGATTGTCCTGTGTGAGATTGTGTGTTTGATTCCTGTTTAGGAGCTAGTTCGGTTGCTCCTCTTTGAAGGAGATGAACAGTAGTATTACATTTACTGTTTGATCATCTAATTGTTCCTATTGCAGAACTAGAAATGAAACAGTGCTACTTGGGATGCTTCCATCGATTACTGTGAGGGTGGGAGTTCTTTGCTGTTTGTATTTCCTGTTGAGGAAGGGTGAAGGAGAACAGTGAAGTTGCCCTGTTTGGTTTTATTTAATTATTTTGTTAGTGGGTTGAGTTAGTGCTGATTGGGTCTGTTGAGGCTGCTGTTTCCGTACCCAGTAAATAGAGAAATTTTATTTCCTGTTGAGATCTCGTGGAACCACCTTGAGTGATTGAGATTTCGTGGATCCACCTTGGGTGTGAGAGTGATTGAGAAATTAGGTTGTTTAGTTTGTGGCTCTCTACACTAGTGAGCGTTTGAGACTCCGTGGAACCACTTTAGTGTGAGATTGAGCGAAATTATTCCGTGGTGCCCTTGTGCGATAGAGGCCGACCTCGGAGCGGGAGATCGAAGGTGACGAGGAAATTCCTCGCGGGATCGCCGTCGACTTCGGTTGCGGAAAGACGCCTCTTTCCGTGGGTAATTTATTTCTTTCTCTTCCTTTGTGTGTGTCTATACTTTCTCTTTAGGTTAATAGATTTATTGTTGGGTTTTCGCTCGGGTTTTGTCAGCGAACGCTACGTCGAAAACTCCAAACGGAAACGTATTTGGAGTTCACGATTTCCGTTTGCTACAACAAGGGGAACAAAACGAAAGTTGCGAACTTCCTTCCCCGGAGTTAGAATTGAACCATAGTTTCAAGAAAATTCATTTTCAAACAAGATAGTAATTTTGTGCTTTACAAAATCTAGTTGCTTAATTTCTTAAAAGTTCATGCCACGCCCGCTCAAATTTCAATTTTTAACTGCATGCATTTAGGGTTTCCTAGAAATAGCCGACAGACGCGCAAACCCTACGCGCCGTCCTGCATCAATTTGGTATCAGAGCTAGGTTCCAAAATTTTTCTAAGTTTCGGAATCCGCCCTGCGTAGAATAGGAACCCGCATAGCGTTAATTTTTCAAAAGAAAAAAAAAAGAGTTTTTATTTTTATTCATCCATTTTAATTGTATGCGTGCATGCATCTGCGTAGTGGTAGGGTAGTGAGTATGAGTTCACCGCATCACACTCCACCTGAACACCCTCAAGAGGTAAACTCTGAGATGCGTCGAGTTGAACGTGGCCAAGCGAGTCGTGTGAACGAAGGGATGGAGCCACCCCAGTGGTTTCTACCTTTCGCCCACCAAATGGCAGCGTTAACCGAGAGTGTCTATCAAATGAGAGAAGGGTTTGAAAACCTTAGTATTAGGATGAATAGTTTAGAAGTACCTCCACGAGTTTCAATGCCACCTCCAATTCGAGATGAGCATTCTGTTCGTCCACAGTACGAAGCCCCTCCACATTATGGAGAGAGTCTACACTTAGGAGAAATCCTCTATTTGAGGAAGAGGGTCGTAATCCCATAGATAGATTCGAGTTTGCACGCGATCAGGGTGGGAATTTTCCAAGGAATTTTCCAGAACCCCAACGAGGGCCTACTTTAGGCATGCGAGATAATTATCAGGAGAGGCCACATTATGACGTAGCGAGAGAGGAGCGTCCTCGAGACCATCATCGGCCTATGCCAGCCATGCATCGTGATGATCGCCCTAGAGATTGGCAGCGACCTCCGCCCCCACGGCGTCGAGACTATCGTGATTCTTACGATGATGATTACGACTATCCTCCCCGGGATAGGCGACCGTATCTAACCCGAGTGGTGAAACTTGATCCACCACTTTATGATGGTTCTATGGATCTCAAAGTCTTTTCAGATTGGGTTATTGATATTGAGACTTATTTTGACTGGTATCGTATGACGGAGGACCAAAAGGTTCAGTTCGCCAAAATGAGATTGACTGGGCGAGCGAAGATCTTTTGGATAGGAGAAGAGCGTAGTCTAGAGAGGAATGGACGCCCTCCCATTACACTTTGGCCCCACATGAAGGCCATATTAGAGGAGCAGTACATTCCCCAGCATTATCAGTCCCGTCTACGAGACGAGCTGACGTCTCTACGTCAAGGGTCCAAATCAGTTTCTGATTATTTAGCTGAGATGAAGGATCTTATGATTAGGTGCAATGTAGTAGAACACCCACGTGACACATTATCCAAATTTAAGTGTGGGCTACGACCTGAGATTCGAGATGAGTTGATTCGATATGGCCATTATTCTCTCCCTGAGATCATATCTATTGCCATCGATATCGAAGAGCACCAGAAGAGAACCTCCCGGTTCAAATCTCAGCCTAAAACGAACACTTCTTACAAAAAAGAAGAACATAAAGGTAAGGAGAGTGCATCGAAGCCTACCTCGACCTACACCCGAGATCAGAATAGGAAGTCCCCCGTGGGAACTGTGACCCCTTCACAGATCCGATGTTATGAGTGCCAGCAGATGGGCCACATTTCGAGGGATTGTCCCAAGAGGAAAGGCACGTTAGTGATTCATGAGGTGACTGAGGAGGATGAGCATGTAGAGGAAGCTGGAGTCGAGAGGGACTCACACGTTTTGAACGACGAAGTGTACGGTACGCCTAGTGATGAGGAGATAGATCCCGACGTTCTAGTGGTGAGATGCATGTTATCTACACCGCAAGAATCAGCCGATTATTGGCGGACGAACATCTTCCAGGCTTACTTTAAGGTTGGGGAGAAAGTGTGTCGTTTAGTAGTGGATAGCGGGAGTTTTATGAATGTGATAGCTGAGACAGCTTTAGCCCGCATGAGACTCACTGCTGAGCCGCACCCATCCCCATTTCAGGTAGCTTGGGTTACCAAGACTACACTATCGGTGACTAGGAGATGTTTAGTGCCCATCACTATCGGAACGTACTCCGATAAGATATGGTGTGATGTTATGCCTATGGATGTGTGCCACGTACTACTTGGGCGACCTTGGTTATACGACCGAGATGTCACCCTACATGGCAGGTCCAACACTTGCTCCTTTCTACTGGACGGAAAGAGAGTAGTGTTGACCCCGGTGCGACCCAAAGCACCGTCATTCCGCGCGAGTAGTAGTGCGAAAGAATCTCTTCCTCCCACTGAAAGGAAGAAGACCCTTAGCATTATACGAGGTACTGAGTTCCATCGAGAGAGTTTTGACCACGGATTCTATTATGCCTTAGTGGTTTTACAGGCATCTGCTTTATCAGAGACATATGAGTCTAATCCTATACCTGCTAGGAGACTCTTAGAGGAGTTCCAGGACCTACACCCTAACGAGCTTCCGGCTGAGTTACCTCCCATGAGGTGTATTCAGCATGCGATAGACCTTGTTCCTGGAGCTTCTCTCCCTCATCTACCGCATTATCGATTGAACCCTGCCGCCCACGAGGAGCTGCAGAAGCAGATTGGAGAGTTATTAGATAGAGGCTTTATTCGCCATAGCCTTAGTCCTTGTGCGGTGCCTGCCCTCCTTGCCCCGAAAAAGGATGGTACTTGGCGTATGTGCGTTGACAGTCGTGCTGTCAACAAGATCACAGTGAAATATCAATTTCCGATACCCCGACTGGATGACATGTTGGATATGTTGACTGGGGCCACGATCTTCTCTAAGATCGACCTTCGTAGTGGTTATCATCAGATCATAATCCGCGAAGGAGACGAGTGGAAGACTGCCTTCAAGTCGAAGGAAGGACTTTATGAGTGGCTTGTGATGCCCTTTGGGTTGTCCAACGCCCCTAGTACTTTCGCTCGGATGATGACACATGTCTTCAGACCTTATATTGGGAAATTCGTAGTAGTTTATTTCGACGACATTTTGATCTATAGTCAGACCGAGAGTGAGCATTTGACTCACCTACGTACTATTTTCGAGCTCCTACGAGCCGAGCGACTATACATCAATTTGAAGAAGTGCGTTTTTATGGCTGAGTCTGTTATATTCTTGGGATATATAGTGAGCTCCGCTGGCATCACTATGGACCCCAAGAAAGTCCGAGCGATTCGTGAGTGGCCTACACCTCAGAACATTCACGATGTCCGTAGTTTTCATGGACTAGCCACCTTTTATCGTCGATTCATTAAGAACTTCAGTTCTATTATGGCGTCAGTCATTGAGTGTACGAAGAAGGGAAATTTCCAGTGGACGTCATCGGCAGCTAGAGCCTTTGAGATCATCAAAGATAAGATGTCCATTGCACCTGTTTTGAGACTCCCTGATTTTAGTCACGTGTTTGAGGTATCCTGCGATGCCTCTGGGGTTGGGATAGGAGGTGTACTTAGTCAAGAGGGTCACCCCGTTGGATTTTTTAGTGAAAAGCTTTCAGGCCCGAAGCTGAATTATTCCAACTACGAGCGCGAATTCTATGCGATTGTGCAGACGTTGCGTCACTGGAGGCATTATTTATTGCCCAAGGAGTTTGTCCTCCACTCCGATCATCAGGCGTTGCGTTATATCAATTCGCAGCAAAAATTGAACAATCGACAGGCTAAGTGGGTATCATATTTGCAGGAGTACACCTTCGTTCTTAAGCACTGTAAGGGAACGGAGAACCGGGTTGCCGACTCCCTTAGTCGAGTCACCCTCGTATTATCACAGATGCGTACTCAGGTGATAGGATTTGAGCGTATCAAAGATGACTATTCTAGTTGTCCCGATTTTAGCGGAATTTATGATGCGATACGCTCTGATCCCTTTCACGATGAGACAGATTATCTCATTCGAGACGGTATTTATTTCATGGAACTCGTCTGTGTATTCCCCGCACCTCGTTGCGAAATTTTATTGTATGGGAGTTACATGGCGGAGGCTTAGGTGGACACTTTGGGCGAGATAAGACGGTAGCCTTAGTAGAGGAGCGATTCTATTGGCCCGGGATGAAGCGGGTTATTGCACAGATTGTCAGTAGCTGTCGTACTTGTCAGGTAGCGAAGGGCAATAAACAGCCCGCTGGATTATACACACCTTTACCGGTGCCCAGTATTCCTTGGGATGATGTTAGTATGGATTTTGTGCTTGGATTGCATGATTCCATTCTTGTAGTGGTCGATCGGTTTTCTAAAATGGCGTATTTCATTCCCTGCAACAAAACCGACGACGCCTCTCATGTTGCCCGACTTTATTATAAAGAAGTTGTCGCGCACCGAGGGATACCTAAAACTATCGTTACCGACCGAGATGTCAAGTTCACCAGTTATTTTTGGAAGTCACTCTGGAGACTATTAGGTACCAAACTTCTATTTTCGACCGCCTATCATCCACAGACCGACGGTCAAACTGAGGTTGTTAATAGGAGTTTAGGAAACTTACTGCGCTGTTTGGTAGGAGATCACCAGGGGAATTGGGATCTAATTCTTCCACACGCTCAATTGGCCTATAATAATTCGAAGAATAGATCTACGGGTTTATCTCCCAATGAGGTTGTTCATGGTCACACTGCACGAGTGCCGCTAGATTTAGCCCCACTACCACCCACTTTTAGGACTAGCCAGTTTGCACACGACTATGCATTGCATTTGCATAAAGAAATTGAGCGGAAATTGCATAGTACTTATGATTTATACGCAACTCAAGCTAACAAGCATAAAAAGCTATTTGTTTCAAAGTGGATGACTTGGTGATGGTTCGGCTAAATCCGGAATGGTTACCCTCCGGTACCGTAAAGAAGTTAGCTGACCGTAGAACTGGACCCTTTAGAGTGGTCAAGCGGATTGGGCAAAATGCGTATGAACTTGAGATGCCTTCCGATTGGGGTGCAAATCCGGTTTTCAACGTAGCCGATCTGACTTTATTCCACGACTACCCGCATGAATCTTTAGATTTTCCATTGCCTTCTCCTCCATTTGTTGCTTCTGGGTTGGGGAGTGCTAGTAGGGAGCCACATTCCGGACATACCGACACTCATTCAGTTACTGACACACCATCTGCAGTTCTACCCTTTTCCACTGACAGTTTTCAGGATGAGTACGAGACGCCAGGTGATTCTTTCATACCAGTGCCCAGAGCCGCTGATAGACTTCCGCGACAGATATTGGTTCCCGAGCAGATATTGGATGACGAGACAGTGACCACTACTGATGGTGGTTTTCAGAGATACTTGGTTCGTTGGCATGGCAGACCAGAGACCGAGACCAGCCGGGTCTTGACCGAGGAGTTACAACGTCTAGATGCTGCTCTTCTACAACACTACCGCTCGGAGCACTCACCAGAGATGAGTGATTTCGAGAGGGGGAGAGTTGGTGGAGACCAACCCAGATCAGGTCGACGCAAAAGTGTCCGACGTCGCACCCGCCCGGACCCCTATCAGCCCTGAGTTTTGCATTGTGTCATTTTACAAATTTGTATTTGTATTTTGTGAAAATCTAAATATATATATATATATAAACTGATAAATATATATATATATATATATGTATATTTTAATATGTGTCTTAGTTTAAAATATATAAATATATACATATAACATATCAATATATATATATAGGGTTATGAATGGCCGGTTCAGCTCTTCCCCGCTGAACCCCGATCCAGCAGCCACTTCTTCCCCGATCCAAAGCTCTCTCCGTCAATGGCGCTCCGGTTCGACTGCTCACAGCCGCTCTTGCACGCAGGAAGCTTGGCACGATGCCGCGTCTTCCGTCCACGTTCTCCTCTTCCGAGCGGTTTTCCCATTCAAGCTCAGCCATGGCCGCTCGACATTCAGGCGGTTGGGGATTTTACGCATTTCGATTGCCTGTTACGTGTAACCCTATAAAGGGAGGTTCGTATTTTGTTTTTGGGTGATTTTTGATGATGAAGATATGAATGCTTTTGCTGGTGCTTCCATGTGCTTCCCTGTAGTTGTAGAGGAGACGATGAATAGTGATTAGTTTGATTTTTTTTAGTTCTGTATGAAGGAGTAATAGAATCGTTATTTGCTTCTCTTTGATTCTTGTTGGTGACTGATGAAGTTATGCCATTGAAGATTGTCCTGTGTGAGATTGTGTGTTTGATTCCTGTTTAGGAGCTAGTTCGGCTGCTCCTCTTTGAAGGAGATGAACAGTAGTATTACATTTACTATTTGATCATCTAATTGTTCCTATTGCAGAACTAGAAATGAAACAGTGCTACTTGGGATGCTTCCATCGATTACTGTGAGGGTGTGATTTCTTTACTGTTTGTATTTCCTGTTGAGGAAGGGTGAAGGAGAACAGTGAAGTTGCCCTGTTTGGTTTTATTTAATTATTTTGTTAGTGGGTTGAGTTAGTGCTGATTGGGTCTGTTGAGGCTGCTGTTTCCGTACCCAGTAAATAGAGAAATTTTATTTCCTGTTGAGATCTCGTGGAACCACCTTGAGTGATTGAGATTTCGTGGATCCACCTTGGGTGTGACAGTGATTGAGAAATTAGGTTGTTTAGTTTGTGGCTCTCTACACTAGCGAGCGTTTGAGATTCCGTGGAACCACTTTAGTGTGAGATTGAGCGAAATTATTCCGTGGTGCCCTTGTGCGATAGAGGCCGACCTCGGAGCGGGAGATCGAAGGTGACGAGGAAATTCCTCGCGGGATCGCCGTCGACTTCGGTTGCGGAAAGACGCCTCTTTCCGTGGGTAATTTGTTTCTTTCTCTTCCTTTGTGTGTGTCTATACTTTCTCTTTAGGTTAATAGATTTATTGTTGGATTTTCGCTCGGGTTTTGCCAGCGAACGCTACGTCGAAAACTCCAAACGGAAACGTATTTGGAGTTCACGATTTCCGTTTGCTACAACAAGGGGAACAAAACGAAAGTTGCGAACTTCCTTCCCCGGAGTTAGAATTGAACCATAGTTTCAAGAAAATTCATTTTCAAACATGATAGTAATTTTGTGCTTTACAAAATCTAGTTGCTTAATTTCTTAAAAGTTCATGCCACGCCCGCTCAAATTTCAATTTTTAACTGCATGCATTTAGGGTTTCCTAGAAATAGCCGACAGGCGCGCAAACCCTACGCGCCGTCCTGCATCAGCCCGCCCCTTGGGCGAGTGGGGGAATCCCCCACTCGCCAGCCCTTGGGCGAGTGGGGGAATCCCCCACTCGCCAGCCCTTGGGCGAGTGGGGGAATCCCCCACTCGCTCGCCCTTGGGCGAGTGGGGGATTCCCCCACTCGCCCGCCCTTGGGCGAGTGGGAGATCCCCCCACTCGCCCGACCTTGGGCGAGTGGGAGATCCCCCACTCTCCTGCCCTTGGGCGAGTGGGGGATTCCCCCACTCGCCCGCCCCTTGGGCGAGTGAGGGATTCCCCCACTCGCCCACCCCTTGGGCACCTACCTGTCCGGTCAAGTTAGCGAGTGGACCGATGTCCACTCACCCGGGCAGGGTGACCTCGGTTCATTGGGGTGCGGTTAGTATTTTCAAATAGCGGAACTAGGCTATCCGCAGACCATTTTTTGGGAAGTCTATAAATAGACCCACATGGGCACATTGGGAAGGGATGTTGGTACCCCCCTCCCTCGCGTGTGAGCAAGCACTACCCCTCCCCTCCCCCTGTCATTGAAGGTGGACGATGAGGTGATCCTTAGTGCCCTCCAAGGTGTCTAGGCTCAACATTGGCTTGGGAGGGGAAGTTCCATGTGAACTTCCGGGTATGAGGTAGGACCTCCATGCTGCAGCTTAAGGGGTCCGTTTGTGGACTTAGGTATTATTCAAGGGCAAGGTTCTTCGTGACTGGTCAAAGGTCTAGCTCAGGTCAAGTAAGGGTTAGCTGCATCCCCATTGCGAACATCGAGACCAGTTCTCTGATTTCAACAACCTCATCATATCTGGACAACCAATCCATGCCCAAGATCACATCGAAGTCTTCTAAGTCCAGCACCTTCAAATCATCATAGGCTAGGAAACCTCCTAAAAGAATAGGACAATCTCGGATACCCTCATTCGACACCACCGAATCACCAAATGGAAATTTAGTACAGAGCGAATCGTCAACTCGATCGTTAGCGAATTAATGACGGTCTACGAACTTCCGAGCCAGGAAGGAATGAGTCGCACCCGAATAAAAAGAACGCGTGCCCAATGGTTCTTTACTTTAAACTTGCCTATAGAACCATACACATAACGAATATACTCGAAATTTAAGTCTAAAATTACAAGCTAACTTACAGGGTCGGAATCTAACCTGAAATAACATGGGTAGAGCACCGGGTTTCTTTTTGAGTCACTGCGTTTAACTTTCCCTTTCCTTGCTCTAACTACTGCGGCTTCGGCGGAGATGGTACACGGAAAATAGTATTACGCAAGTGCACGTGCCGGACCAAGTAATAAAGAGTGAGAAGTGATCTTTCCCTCGAGGAAGTGAGTGAATTAGTGCTTGCAATTACTAGATTGATCTTTTCTCTAAATTCAAGTGACAATTTTAAGGTGAAATTCGAGTTTAACTTTTAGACTATAAAGTGAACATAAAACTAATCAATTACTATTACTAGACCTTTGGTTTCAGCTTTTGGAAAGATAGTCTTGCATTTTGTTTTCCCGTGCCTAATATGATGAGATTTCAAACATAATTCTCATGAATTGATTAATCCCTTTCCTACAACGATTTTTAATTGGATATCATCATCTCTCGATCTCCGATATCGGCTATTCCAAATCCCCCTAGTCATCTATAACTTAGGACGAGAAGAACAACATAAAGTGCCTATAATCATAGTTGCTAGCCCAGGAGGAAATCTCTTTCTCTCTTGAAACTAAATTGGAACTTATGTTATACTTACGCCACTCCTCTCTCGAATCCTGCAGCATAGTAAAAAGATGGAAATTTGATTTAAAAAATACGTGACTCCTCTCTCGAATCTCGCCATGTAGAAAAGAGGATTCAACCCTAGATTAACGCAACTCCTCTCTCGAATCTCGTCACGCTAAATAGAAGAAGAATACTTGCTCAAAATATCCATAATAATGAACATAAATCCAATAAAGAAAGAAGATTATTCAACCATGAAGAGGAAATTAACATCAATCCATCACAACAAACACGGTACTCACATCATACAAGACATTGAAAAATTAGTTCATGGAGGAAATGTTTAACCACACAATCGGAGAGATCTTACTAGCCATCCTTAGATAAATTTGAGCGATGTAGGGATCTGATTCAGGTGCATGTTTCTTCTCCCTTGATGGCCGACCAATCCGTCTCCAAGAAGCCCTTCCTTCAAAGTGGCTGAAACCCTCTCCTCTTCTCTCCAAAACTCAACTCCAAGACCGACTACTCAAAGCCCCCTCGTTCTCCTCTTTCCAGCCTCAAATTCGGCCAAATAACTCCCACAAAATTGAAAGGATGCATCCCTTAATTCAAAATTTCGGCAGTTACAAATCTGTATTTCGGATTTTAAACATTCGCAGATGTGTTGCAACACCCCGATTTTGGTGTTGCAACACCTTTGTCATAATTCAGCAAAACTACATAGCTCGACCCAGATTACCACAGATTCAGTTCCTTTGATAAATCTAGCAAAAAACAATGGAAAAATGTCAACATATATCAGCATTGGACATAAATATAAATAAGGAATATTTTTATTCATTTAACGCATTTTCTCTCGTTTAGATCAAATTTTATAACAAAATAAGGAGCAAGATCACTTCTAATTGAAGTGATATCACACCACCACACTTAAGCATTTGCTAGTCCCTAGCAAATATAATTAATTCAAAACTTAAATAGAGCACTAATAACAAAGTGCAAACTCAGCTAATCACACATCCTTAAACAACAAATTAACTAAGGTATATTAAAAAAAACCAGCTTTACTCAATTGATAAGCCTATAAATCAACAAGAATTCAATCATTCACAAATCCATTAGCTCGAATGAAAGGTAAAGCTCAATAAAGACGTAAGTGTTGTGTGTGCTTTTCCTTAAAATTAGTTGCTCCTAAACATCTTTTAATATTGGATCTCCGCAACATAGAGGAAGATAAGAATAAGCTAATTTATTAATTGAGCCTACGCAAAGATTAGTAGTTCAAATGAGAGTAGAATTGACTTGGTTAAGCGTTCAAGGCTAATGTTGAAAGTGGAAAGACATTCCCTTAGTTCGTAATCGTAGTAATTCACCAAATTATGGGGTTTATTAACATTTTTACTTCTTCTTTTTTCTATTCGTAGTAGGGATCATTCCAAGTATAAGTGTACATACCTAGGCCACATATCACTATGATACATTTTTATTTTTGAATTTTATAATTTACTAGCATAGTAGTGATCATTCCAGGTATGCATACATATACTTAGGCCACATATCACTATGAATTTCAACCTTTTTTTTAAATTAAACACACCTAAAATGACTAATATACTAAGACGTAACTAGTAAGGATATTGGGAAGGTAAGCATGAAATAATACGTATCAATATGAAAAAAGTTCAAGCACAAAGGTTGTAGTGGAGGGTCAAAATAGTTTAACTACATAAACTTATATTTCAGCCAACATCGCTAACTCAGTTCTTACTCACCCATCCCCATTATATTTTAGAAAACCATATCAAAAACTAGGTTTTTAAGTAAACTTTTTCAAGGAGAATGTGCATAAATCAGTCTTAAAAGAGCACTTTACCAAAAAAAATCTCACTAATTTCAAATTCAGTGACAGAAATCTTTAGATTATTCGGCCATACCAATCGATTATCATTGGATAACAAGAATATCCTATAGGTTAATTGCAAAAAATAAGAATGGAATTATTGAGTTCGCACATGTGAGTAAGTAAGTTCTTATCCAAGCAGTAGGGGTTAAACTCTATACCCACCCCCACACTTAACGCTTTGCTAAGCCCTAGCAAAGATATTAGTTTGGAGAAAATCGTCATTCCAGATCTATAATAAAATGATATAGCAGTAGTGCACAAAAAGATTAATATGGAAAATGAGAACTCCCCTGGAATTTGGAAAATATGAGACACTGAAAGCTCCATTTTTTTGAACCAACACCCTTGTCCCAAAGCTCCTCAATCTCAACTAGGACTTGTCATCGTAGAACAATCCTACAAGCTTTGTTAGTGCAGACAGAGTATTTCCACAATAAAAATTTGATGTTGCTAGTTAGAATTAAAATTATAATAATCTAGGCTCATCACATATATCTTTAAATTAAAATTGATGATTTAGAGGTATATCATTTCCAAAAACAATAAAGCTTAGACAAGCAATTAAGCAAAATGTAAGTGAATGAGCAGAGAAATATCTAAGCAATATCAAATAAGAAAAACTATCTTAATTAAAATCATAGTAGTACCCAAAATTTAATTCCATGCACAACAATGTCATTACAGAATAGCTAAATAAGAGTGATAGAAATCGATCTAGTAAGCCAAAAAGAGAACTAGGCCTCGTCTCCCTCGTTTGCTCCATCATCACTACCAGCTTCTTCTTCATTGTTGGGTGCTGCAGCATCACTACTAGTTTCTTCATCATCGTTGGGTGCTGCATCAACCCATTCTTCATTCTCATCAACTAAGTATCCCTCTGAATCGAAATTCCCCGAGAATTTGTAGCTGGGCTCTGGCATTGTCAGTTTTGCCCTATCAATTAACCGGGCCAGCACATTACATATATAATCGGCTCTAGAGTTGAAATAGAGGTGCTGCAGTCGCAGGTAGGTTTTGATGTACTCGTTATCAGTTTGAGTCATCTCACATGGCTCGGGAGTGGACGGTTGTGGCCGAGTGTATTTACCTGATACTTTATGCCTCACGTACTCCCCTCCTTTTGTGGTCTCATTAGCAACCTTTATATTAATCTCAACCACTATCTCAGTGATGTGGTGCCCTACTTGGGTCACTAAAGCTTCAGCCTCAATATGAACTCCTGCATCCCTGCACAGTTCTGTTATAAGGGTTGGGAACCATAAAAACCTTGTTTTCTCCTCCTTGACCTTTGCTCTGATAGATTCATTAATAATCATTCCAACATTAATTTTAATGCCTTTAAAAATACAGTAAATGATTGATAAGCGGTCCAGCGAAATATTGTTCAAATGTCTAGTTGGAAAGATTCCAGCATTGATAAAGAGCAACCACACCTTCGCCTCCCGCAACAAGCATGTGGATTTCAGTCCATTCTTGTACTTCCTTGTCCACTCAGGTTTTGTTCGACACACCACCGCAGCCATATCGTCTGAAGATATAAATGACTGAATGACTTTGTAATGTTCAACATCCGTGGTAGGAAGCTCGAACATCTCGTTGATCGCTTTGGTTGAGTAGTCCACCTCTCGCCCTCTTACCACGACCTTATCATCATCGCTGAACATTGCGTTAGCATAAAACTCGTATACCCAAGGAAGAACTGCCTCACAACATGGGTGACATAAACTATTCCATCCCAGGGCATCAATCTGATTTACGAAGAAAGCACTCGAGGACCGTTGTTCCATTATAAACCCTCTCTCGAAGATGCAAGGTACGGATTTCAGTGTCTCACAACGAGTACATGCTGCATCATTGATAAATTGAGCTTTCCCCTTGCTAGCCAACTCCTTCCTTTTTCGCTTATCCACTCTTTTAGGAGCCATGACCTAGAGAAATCAACTAAGAAAGCATTTCATCTATACTTGATACCACTATGAGGTGCAGAAATTACCAGGTTGTGGGAATGGCGATGATAAAGAGAATATTCCGGCACAACCGAACTGTATCGTGCAGGTTAGAGAGAACGGGACTGAGAGATGAGTATCGGAGGTGTCGCGCCTTCCTTCGTCGGGCTCAGCCTCGTCCTCCACGAAGAACTCGCCGCACGCGCAACATACATGAAGAACTCGCTGGGATCAACGACGTCCTCCATGGGAAGAACCCTAATGTCGCGATTCTAATGGGAGAACGAGAGAGGGCGAATGATGTCGTCAAAAACTTGGTACGCCCGCAAAAGGTGTATATAAATACGCAAGTGCACGTGCCGTACAAGTAATAAAATGATGAGAAAGTGATCGTTCCCACGAGGAAGTGCTTAACTTAGCGCTCACAAATATTAATTCTGCCTCATCTCTAAATTCAAGCAAGTAGTAATGATTAGTAGAGAAAACTTAATAATTCAAAAACAACAATTACAACTCTAATTACGGTTACTTAAAATACTTTTACTTCACTTGGAAAGATAGTCTCACATGTGATTTTCCCTTGCTATGATGACAACCCATAAAAGTGATAATTCATGAAGTATTAATGATTCTCTTGCAACGATTCTAAATTGGATAATTTTATCTCTCGATCTCCACTATCCGTTTATCCTAAATCCTCTAGTCGTCTCCAACTTAGATGAAATTAGAATAACATAAAGTACTAGAATCACGGTTGCTAATTCAAGAGGAGATCTCTCTCTCTCTCTCTTGGAATTATATTAAGATTTATGATACACTCTCAACGCTCCTCTCTCGAATCTCACGATGAAGTATAAATACGGAAGTTTGGTTAAAAACTACACGACTCCTCTCTCGAATATCGCCGTGCAAAACAAACGTTCATCTAGCCCGACTCATCTCTCGAATTTTTGCCAAACACTTTAAAGATGAAACTTAAACCAAAATCCCAAGAATAGATCATAAATTTAATAAAGATCACATCAATACATTCACAAATTATAAATGAAAATCAAGTCATCATCACAACTAAGGTACTCCACACATGCAAGACTTAGGAATTTAGTTCATGAAGGAAGAGAGAAACCACAAATCAAAGTAGATCTTACTAGACATGATTCCGGAAATCAAAACGATGTAGGAACGTTTTTAGGTTCAGATCTATCTCCTTAGTGCTGGTTCGAGTCCCCTTCTCCAAGCCCTAGCCGAAATTCTCCAAGAGGAAGAAGACCTCCAAGTTCTCCTTCTCTTTTCCCTCTCTTTCTCCCCCAGAATAAATCGCCCTTTCTCCAGTAATTTCGTGCTCTTAACTTCCATTCCAAATCTGAAGGGATGCCTCCTTTGGAAATACACGTAGGCGCCTCATTTTAAAATTCAAAATCTGAATTTCATCGCCACGTTGCAACCTGCTAATTTTTGGCGTTGCAACCTATTTTCTGCATCAGCAATAAATGATCCATTGCTTCCCCAACTTGAATCCTTTGACCAATCTTTGATAAAAAACCATGGAAAATAACCGTAATCAGTCCAATATTGATTAATAAGATATTTAAACATATTTTCTATAATTGGGGATTATTTTCCTCTTTTTAATGAAAATTAGAATAAAATAAGTAGTGAAATAACTTCCTTTTGGGAAGTTATCACCCCACCACACTTAGTCAGTTGCTAGTCCCTAGCAACAAAATAATAAATTCAAAACTTGAATAAAGAACTGATGAAATTGTGCAAACTCAGATAATCATACATCCTTAACAACAAATTAACTATGGCATATTAATGAAATCCGCTTTACTCAACTGATAAGCCAATAAATCAACACGAATTCAATCATTCACAAATCCATTAGCTCGAATGAAAGGTAAAGCTCAAATAAAGTCATAAGTGTTGTGTGTGCTTTTACTTAAAATTAGTTACTCCTAAACATCTTTTAACATTGGATCTCCGCAACATAGGGAAGGATAAGAATAACTAAATTATTGATTGAGCCTACACAAAGATCAGTAGTTCAAATGAGAGTAGAATTGACTTGGATAAGCGTTCAAGGCTAATGATGATGGCAGAACGACATTCCCTTAGTTCATAATCTTAATAATTCACCAAATCATGGGGTTTATTGACATTTTCATTTTTTTTAATTCGTAGTAGGGATCATTCCAAGTATAAGTGTACATACCTAGGCCACATATCACTATGATGCATTTTTTTTCATATATATATTTTTTAATTGACTAGCATAGTAGGGATCATTCCAGGTATTTATACATATACTTAGGCCCATATCACTATGAATCTCAACCTTTTTTTTTGAAATTAAACACTCATAAAGTGGCTAATATACTAAGACGTAACTAATAAGAATATTGGGAAGGTAAGCGTGAAATAATACGTATCAACATGAAAAGAGTTCAAGTACAAAGATTATAGTGGAGGGTCAAAATGGTTTAACTACATAAACCCAAGCTTCAGCCAACATCGCTAACTCAGTTCTTACTCACCCATTCCCATAATATTTTTAGAAAGCCATATCAAAAGCTAGGTTTTGAAGTAAAATCTTTCAAGGAAAATTGTGCTTAAATCAGACTTAAGAGCGCTTTACCAAAAAAAATTCTCACTAATTTCAAATTATGTGACTGAAATCGTTTAATTAACCGGCCATACCACTCGATTATCATTGGATAACAAAAATGTCCTATAGGTTAAATTGCAAAAACAAAGACGGAGTTATTGAGTTCGCATATATAAATAAATAAGTCCTTATCCAAGCAGTAGGGGTTGAACTCTACCCACCCCCACACTTAAACCATTGCTAGTCCCTAACAACTATATTAATGAAAAAGTAGAGGAGAAAAGTAAATGATAATTTAACAATACTAGACGAAAGAACAACGTGAAAGCAAATACTCCCCTCATATCTTTCTGCGTGTTCCATTACAAGCTCCCAAAGAAGTCATAGTCCATAAGTTCGTCGTCCGACTTATGCCCGATCTAGTATAACTAGGTTTGTAAATCTGCAAAGAACATCACGGAACGAAACACAAGCATAATCATAATAAAGGAGCATTATATGGACAGTATTAAACATTAGCCCTGGAAACTTGACTGAGTCAACATGTAGTAGCCAATCACTTTGATCAACAAAGTTAAGGGGATGCATGTTATAATGTAAACAGGGAATATAAAAACACGCAATATTGTAGCATGAGTGTAAAAGAAATATTGTCCAAAAACATAATTAAACAAAAATCATTCAAAATTAAACAAAATGTTCCCTTCCAGTCTAATTAAAACTAATCAGCCACCGCCTACTCGCTTTCATCTTCCTCCATCTCGTCCTCATCCTCCTCAGGCTCATCCTCCTCGGGCTCATCCTCCCCGTCAGGCTCTTCGTCATCGTCATCGTCAGTAGGAGACACGGCATCATCACTGTCATCCTCAGCATAGGCAGTATCCAACCTTTCCCGACCTTTAGTCATGAGATAGCCCCTCTTGTCAAAGTTATTGGCGTAAGGATAACTTGGGACCGGCATGGGAAGTTTAGCCTTGTGCATGAGTTGAGCAAGCACAGTACAAACGTAATCTTGTCGGGCATCAAAATAACAATGCTCAAGCCGTTGATACGTCTTCACGTACTCCATATCCTGCATAAATAGAATGCTGGCCTGATCTGGGTTGCCTTCATTCAGAGTGATCGACTCCGGGGATCCGGGAGGTGGTCGTGTGTATTGCCCCAAGAGAACTGATTTCATTCTTTCATTTTGCTTCTTCGGGGACTCATCCGCGACCTTAATGTTCTTCTCTGTCACCGTAATATGATGGCCAACCTGTGCAACTGCATCACTTCCCCTTACCTCAACACCTGCACTCTTATATAGCTCAGTAATCAATGTGGGGAACCATAGGTGTTTTGCTTTTTCTTCTCCTACTTTCTTCCGGATGCTATCATGCACTAATTGGCCAACATTAAACTTTATGCCCTTGAGGATACCATAGATGAGGGAAATACGTTCAAAGGATACAACGTTCGCGTGCCTTGTTGGCAAGATACCTGCATTAATAAATAATAGCCACACTTTCGCTTCACGAGATAAACATTGAGACCTCAATGCCTTCTTCGACTTCAATACCCAATCCGGCTTCTTACCATAACAAACTACTGCAGCTATTTCTTCCAGTGTGGTCATGGGCTGCACTACTTCATATGGATTCATCTCATTGTCGTGCAAGTCGAACATGTCATTGATAGCCTTTGGGGAAAAGTTGATCATGCGGCCTCGAACTAAAACATTGTCTCCCTCAGTGAACCTAGCGTTGGCATAGAACTCATAAACCCACTGATAAACTGCCTCTCCTCGTGAGTGGCACAAACTTTCCCAACCTAATTGGTGGATTAGGTCCTCATAAGCAATTCTCCATCCTCTGAACTCCATTTTGAAACCTCTTTCATGGATAAATGGTATGGATTGGAGTGTTTCACAGAAATTTTTCGCCTCATTGTGTACAAACTTTGAGTCACCCTTGTGAGCCACGATTTTTCCTTTCCCCTTCTTCACCTTTCCTTTAGATGACATGGCTTCACCCACTAGAGAATAACGGACATAAATACCAGATACAAAGGATAGCAAACAACAGAGCACAAAGAGTAGAAAAATCGGAATCGGTACAGGAAGCTTTAGGTGCGCCGGTTGTTACCTAATGATTCGCAATCGAGACGTCGGAGTGAGAGAACAAGTGCAGCCCTCGAGGTTGGTGGAGGAAGTCGACGCCGGTACGCCGATGATCGTCGCTCGCGAAGATGTTCCTCTACTGCGCCGTGTTCGCTTCCGCCAAAACCCCCTCCACTGTGCAGTGTTCGCGTGCCCTAAATGTATAATCGAGGAGGGGGTTTTAATATAACGCAGTAATTGGTGGCCGGTTTAACTAGACCGGTACCCGCCGTTCATGTTTAAAGGAAGCAATCGACCGGTTCAACTGAACCGGTAGCGCCTTTTCATTTCTTATGCTCCCACCGAGCCTAGCCGGTTGTAACGCGCAAAATTTATGCGTTGCAACGCGGAAACAAAACTGCCAGAATTTAAAGCTGCCACCGAGGCTAGCAAGTTGTGACGCGCAAAATTTTTGCGTTGCAACCTAAATTCTGGAAAATTTTCTTTCTAAAATATTTATTACCAAGATCTACTTTGCAATCTCTTCCATCACTAATTTTCCTCCAATTGATAAAAACAAACATAAATCAAACAAACCGAACGAAAAATGATAGAAAAATAACAGAGATGGTGGGTTGCCTTCCACCTAGCGCCTCGTTTAGAACGTCCCGGCCGGACGCTTTCCCTATTTCATTTTTAAATGAAGGTTAATATCATCGCCTCGCGCTGGTCACTACCTTCATAATATTCTTTCAACCGTTGTCCATTTACTTTAAACTTTGATCCGTCTCTCTCATTACAAATCATGATTACTCCAAACGGATGTACCTCCTCCATCCGAAAAGGTCCAGACCATCGTGACTTTAATTTTCCCGGGAATAATCTCAGTCGTGAGTTATACAGGAGGACGAGTTGCCCTTTTTTGAACTCCTTTCTTCGCAACCTCAAATCATGTCATTTCTTCGTCCTTTCCTTGTACAACCTAGCATTTTCATACGCATTAGATCTGATTTCCTCCAGTTCGTTCAAATGAAAAAGTCTGTTCCTGCCCGCTTCTTGGAGATCGAAATTCAACCTTTTTATTGCCCAATATGCTTTGTGCTCCAATTCGACTGGAAGATGACATGATTTGCCATAGATCATTTTATATGGGGTTAGGCCTATCGAGGTTTTAAATGCCGTCCTATATGCCCATAATGCCTCGTTTAGTTTTTGTGACCAATCCTTAAAGTTGCGCTTACCATTTTTTCTAGGATTGATTTTATCTCTCTATTAGAAACCTCCGCCAAACCATTTGTTTGAGGATGGTACGCAAGGGCGACTTTGTGAGTGACTCCATATTTTCGTAGGAGCGATTTAAATTGAATATTACAAAAGTGTGCTCCACCGTCACTTATTATGGCTCTGGGTGTACCGAATCTAGAAAAAATATTAGCCTTAAGAAATTTTAGTACAACCTTAGCATCATTCTTTGGTGTGGCTATAACTTCTATCCACTTCGAGACGTAATCCACAGCTAAAAGTATATAAAGATTTCCATTTGAGTTTACAAATGGACCCATGAAATCTATTCCCCACACATCGAAGACCTCCACCTCTAGAATATTAGTCATTGGCATGCTATCCCCTCGATTGATGTTACCTGTTCTTTGACATCTATCACAACATTTTGCGAACTTATGAGCGTCCTTAAATAGTGTTGGCCAATAGAAACCAGCCTCTAAGACTTTTATTGCTGATCTCTCTCCCATAAAGTGTCCACCATAAGGTGAAGCATGACATTTCGCTAGGATACCTTGTACTTCTACCTCGGGGATGCATCTGCGGATCACTTGGTCAGCAAAAATCTTAAACAGATACGGATCATCCCAGATGTAAGATTTCACCTGGTGGAGAAACCTTTTTCTTCGTTGATAGTCCATGTCTGGGGGAAATACATTGCTCACTATGTAGTTCACAATGTCTGCATACCATGGCATACTCGCCTCAGATATTGCCAGCAACCTCTCATCAGGAAAATTCTCTCTAATCTCTATGTCCACATCTTTCTCACACTCATACTCCAGACGTGATAGGTGGTCTGCTACCGGATTCTCTGCTCCCTTACGATCTTTAATCTCTAAGTCGAACTCTTGTAAGAGGAGAACCCACCTAATCAGTCTAGGTTTAGCGTCTTTTTTCTCCACTAAAAATCGAATTGCTACATGGTCCGTATAAACAATCACCTTAGATGCTACCAAGTAGGATCGAAATTTGTCAAAAGCGAAAACGACTGCTAATAACTCCTTCTCAGTAGTTGTGTAATTTACTTGTGCATCAATCAGCGTCTTGCTAGCATAGTAGATTGTGTGAAAGACTTTGTCACGCACTTGTCCTAAAACCCCGCCCACAGCAAAGTTGCTAGCATCGCACATAATGGTGAATGGTAAAGACCAATCGGGTGAAATAATAATGGGTGAAGAAATCAGACTTTGCTTCAAAGAATGAAAGGCGGATAGACATTCCTCATCAAAGTTAAAATGTGAATCTTTTTCTAATAAATGACTTAGTGGCTTAGAGATTTTAGAAAAATCCTTAATGAAACGACGGTAGAAGCCGGCGTGTCCTAAAAAACTTCGCACTCCCTTAACATTAGTTGGTGGGGGCAATTTCTCTATAACCCCTGTCTTTGCCCGATCTACTTCCAATCCCTTCTTTGACACCTTGTGTCCTAAAACAATTCCTTCTTTGACCATAAAGTGACATTTTTCCCAATTTAGGATCAAATTGGTTTGAATGCACTTATCCAAAGCTTTCTTCAACACTTTCAGACATTCATCAAATGATCTCCCAAATACTGAAAAATCATCCATAAAGATCTCGATCCCCTCATCAATCAGATCAGTAAAAATAGTGATCATGCAGCGCTGGAATGTTCCAGGAGCGTTACACAATCCAAAGGGCATTTTCCTAAATGCAAATGTCCCAAAAGGACAGGTGAAGGTAGTCTTCTCCTGATCCTCGGGAGCTACCATGATTTGATTATACCCCGAGTAACCATCTAAGAAACAGAAATACTCATTTCCTGCTAACCTATCAAGAACCTGATCGAGGAATGGAAGTGGGAAATGATCTTTCCTAGTCGCTTTATTCAACTTTCGATAATCCATACAAATCCGCCATCCAGTTACCGTTCTAGTGGGGATCAACTTGTTGCTCTCATTCTTAACTACCGTAATGCCCCCCCTTCTTTGGCACACATTGAACAGGACTTACCCACCGGCTGTCGAAGATAGGATAAATAATACCCGCATCCAACCATTTGATTATCTCCTTCTTGACCACTTCTTTCATTGGTGGGCTAAGTCTTCGTTGGTGTTCAGCTGACTCTTTTGCTTCTTCTTCCAAAAGAATATTGTGCATACAAATTGACGGACCTATCCCTCTAATATCTGCAATGGTCCAACCCATTGCTCCTTTATACTCACGAAGAACCTCAAGCAATTTCTCTTCATTTTCCTTAACTAAAGATGCATCAATAATAACCGGTAGTGTGTTATCCTTACCTAGAAAAACATACTTTACATTTTCGGGTAGCGGTTTCAATTCAAGTGTAGGTGGCTCTAAGATAGAAGGCTTCATGACCTTAGACTCACTTGGTCTACTTATTAACTCAAACATATTAGCATTTGGTATATGATCATAAATACTTAAAGCTTCTACAGTTTCCGTTAAGTCCGGTTCCTCTTCTATTTCTTCATTTGTTAACACACTCAGGATTTTACGCTCCCAATCATTCTCATCATACATCATACGTGTAGGTGCATTCACTTCCTCAATGGAGAAACACTCCTCCTTATCATCCGGAAATTTCATAGCCTTGAGGATGTTGAATGTCACATTCTCATCATTAACTCTCATCGTAAGCTCACTCTTCTGGACGTCAATGAGTGTTCGTCTGGTGGCCAAGAATGGTCTACCAAGAATGATGGGAACATCCTTGTCCTCATCCATATCAAGTACCACAAAATCGACGGGGAATATGAATTTATCCACCTTAACCAACACGTCCTCTACAATTCCCTTAGGAAATGCTAGAGACCTATCGGCCAACTGTAGAGTCAGAGATGTAGGCGTGATCTCCCCTAAACCAAACTTCTTATAGATAGATAATGGCATCAGGTTGATGCTCGCCCCAAGGTCACATAGAGCTCTCCCAACAAAGTTTAAACCGATAGAACAAGGAATTGTGAAGCTACAGGGGTCCTTAAGCTTGGGTGGCAACTTCTTCTGCAATATAGCACTACACTCCTCAGTCAACGCCACTATCTCTTTATCAACAAACTTTTTTTTCTTTGCCAAGATATCCTTCATAAACTTGGCATAACTTGGCATTTGCTCAAGAGCCTCAGCAAATGGGATAATTATAGTTAACTTTTTGAAAATCTCCATAAACTTTTGGAATTGTGTGTCAAGTTTGGATTTAACAAGTCTAGCCGGAAATGGGGGTGGTGGATAGACTACTTCTTTCTTTTGATTTAGTTTCTCTTTTTGTTTCTCTCCCACCTCATTTTTCTCACCCAACTCGTCCTTCTCTAATATGCTCGACTCACTTGGCTTCTTACTCGTTTCTTCTTCCCTAACTTTCTCAAGCAACCCCTCCCCACTTGGGATCTCTACACCACTCCTTAGTGCAATAGCTTTGCAATGATTATTATGATTATCTTTTGTTGGATTGGGTGTGATATCAGAAGGTAGAGTTTCAATGGGCCTTTGACTTAATGAATTTGCAAGTTGACCCATAGTAGTTTCTAGTGATCTTAATGATGATTCTATTCCTACCATTTTTGAGTCATACTTTTGGAACATGCCTAAGATAAAATCATCAGTCATCTTCCTTTGGTTTACTTGTTGGGGTTGAGAGTTGTTATTGATAGGTAGTTGATTCATATTTTGATTAAAACCTTGTGGTCGATTCATCCCTTGATTATTCTTCCAGGAAAAATTTGGGATGATTTCGCCACTCGGGGTGATAATGATTGGCAAATCCTGGCAGAATTTGCCTTGGTTGCCCTCCCACATAATTTGCTTCTTCAGTTATTTGATTTAGTTGTTCAACTGTGAGCGGGGCACTAGTTGTAGGGGTTGAGAGTGAATCTAATCTTTTGTTAATTAAATTGAACTGCGATGCAATCTGAGCGGCCAAGGAAGTGATTTGGTCCACCTGATGGACTCCCGCTGGATTATTAGTTTGTCTCTCGTATGCTTGATAATTATTAGATGTTAAGTCTTCTAAAATAGCATATGCGTCTTCAGGAAACTTCTTCATTAATGAGCCCCCAGCGGCTCCATCGACTAAAATCATGGTTGCAGTTTGCAGCCCATTGTAAAATGTGAACACCTGTTGGTGTTGGTGCAACCCATGATGAGGACATTTTCTCAACAGCTCTTTAAAACGCTCCCATGCATCGTAAAGAGTTTCCCCGTTACCTTGTAAAAATGTTGTAATATCCCTTTTCAGTTTTGCAGTCTTAGAGGGTGGAAAATATTTGTTCAGGAACCTATCGACTAGTTCGTCCCATGTGGTGATACACTCATGTGGTAACGAGTCTAACCAATCCTTAGCTCTACCCTCTAAGGAGAACGGAAATGCTCTCAACAGGATTGCATCTTCCGATGCTCCATTGAACTTAAACATATCGCAAATTGCTAAGAAGATTCGTAAGTGGGAATTTGCATCTTCATGACCTAGACCCCCAAACTTATTGTTTTGCACTTGTTGCATAATTAGTTGGTCCATTTTAAAATTGTTAGCAGCAATTGCTGGTCGAGCAATGCTGAAGTGCAAACCTCCCCTTAGAGGTGTGTTATACTCGTGACAAGTCATACGTGGTGGTGCTGGCGGTTGGGCATTTTGATCAACCTGACCATCATTATTATTAGCATTATTTGGCTCAGGATCATTCATCGCAGGATGAATAATGTTAACGGTCCTAAAGTCTCTCATGTTTCGTCTACAGGTACGCTCAATTTCAGAATTCAATGGCAATAATTCTACTTGCCTATATCTGGACATACACCAAACAGTACTCAAATAGACAAATAAATTAAAACAAATAACACGAACAAACAAATGCTTGATCTCTAAGTACTAAGGTTTCACAAATATTGTGAGAAATAAAACACTAAATTAGCGCGACTCCCTGGCAACGGCGCCAAAAACTTGGTACGCCCGCAAAAGGTGTATATAAATACGCAAGTGCACGTGCCGTACAAGTAATAAAAATAGAAAGTGATCGTTCCCACGAGGAAGTGCTTAACTTAGCGCTCACAAATATTAATTCTGCATCTTCTCTAAATTCAAGCAAGTAGTAATGATTAGTAGAGAAAACTTAATAATTCAAAAACAACAATTACAACTCTAATTACGGTTACTTAAAATACTTTAATTTTACTTCACTTGGAAAGATAGTCTCACATGTGATTTTCCCTTGCTATGATGACAACCCATAAAAGTGATAATTCATGAAGTATTAATGATTCTCTTGCAACGATTCTAAATTGGATAATTTTATCTCTCGATCTCCTCTATCCGTTTATCCTAAATCCTCTAGTCGTCTCCAACTTAGATGAAATTAGAATAACATAAAGTACTAGAATCACGGTTGCTAATTCAAGAGGAGATCTCTCTCTCTCTCTCTTGGAATTATATTAAGATTTATGATACACTCTCAACGCTCCTCTCTCGAATCTCACGATGAAGTATAAATACGGAAGTTTGGTTAAAAACTACACGACTCCTCTCTCGAATATCGCCGTGCAAAACAAACGTTCATCTAGCCCGACTCATCTCTCGAATTTTTGCCAAGCACTTTAAAGATGAAACTTAAACCAAAATCCCAAGAATAGATCATAAATTTAATAAAGATCACATCAATACATTCACAAATTATAAATGAAAATCAAGTCATCATCACAACTAAGGTACTCTACACATGCAAGACTTAGGAATTTAGTTCATGAAGGAAGAGAGAAACCACAAATCAAAGTAGATCTTACTGGACATGATTCCGGAAATCAAAACGATGTAGGAACGTTTTTAGGTTCAGATCTATCTCCTTAGTGCTGGTTTGAGTCCCCTTCTCCAAGCCCTAGCCGAAATTCTCCAAGAGGAAGAAGACCTCCAAGTTCTCCTTCTCTTTTCCCTCTCTTTCTCCCCCAGAATAAATCGCCCTTTCTCCAGTAATTTCGTGCTCTTAACTTCCATTCCAAATCTGAAGGGATGCCTCCTTTGGAAATACACGTAGACGCCTCATTTTAAAATTCAAAATCTGAATTTCGTCGCCACGTTGCAACCTGCTAATTTTTGGCGTTCCAAACTATTTTCTGCATCAGCAATAAATGATCCATTGCTTCCCCAACTTGAATCATTTGACCAATCTTTGATAGAAAACCATGAAAAATGACCGCAATCAGTCCAATATTGATTAATAAGATATTTAAACATATTTTCTATAATTGGGGATTATTTTCCTCTTTTTAATGAAAATTAGAATAAAATAAGTAGTGAAATAACTTCCTTTTGGGAAGTTATCACGCCTTGTCCTCCTTTAGAACCTAGGTTTACGCCTAATTAACATGTCAGAATCTGGTTCAGCTGAACCGGAACCGTCGCGCTCATCCCTCTATTGAAATTCAGAATAAAAAAGGTTGCAACACCCCATTTTGGTGTTGCAACACCCTCCTAATTTGCCAATCGCCCGGTTCAGCTGAACCGGACCATGGCGCGCGCAACTTTCATTGAAATTCAGAAGAAAAAAGGTTTAAATACCCCCATTTTGGTGTTGCAACACCTTGTGCTATCAGATTACCACCAGGTTCCTTAAATTCAGAGAAAAAAAGGTTGCAACACACTGAATTTGGTGTCGCAACACCCTACACTAACCCGACCTCCGCCCAGTTCAGAAATTCAGAGAAAAAAAGGTTGCAACACCCTGAATTTGGTGTCGCGACACTTTTACTTAAGAAAATTTGTAATCGACTGTAACATCCCAATTCAGACTAGACCCCTCGAGTGACGTGTGTCTCTACGTGTCGGCCTGGACTGGGTAGAAGCCCTCAGGTCGCAAGGTAGTCAGGGATGAGTCATGGTTAACATAGGTACAAATCTAAGATAAGAAATTGCAGCACATGCGCAAGCCTAGGTTATGAGGTTTTCAAATAGCATTTCTATTCAAAAATCACGAAATTGACCAAATGACCTTTGAAATCATCATGATTAGTTTTGCTTGACTCGTTAAGCCGATACAAATTCAACGAAACCGTCCGCGCTCAATTTCGATGAGTATCGAAGAAATTATGGCGCGTGCGCGAGTTTTAAATACGTAATTTTCCAAAGAAGTAGAAATCGAGCAAACGACTTCGGATATGGCCTCAGTTAATTTTATTAGGCTCGTCATGATAATACAAGTCCAACGGAGTCGTTCGTTCTCGATTCCGACGTCGTTCGGACAGTTTTGACGTTTTAGTCAAATTATGCTGTAAACACTCCGGGGAGCGTAAAATGAGCAAACGAACTCGGATTGGACCGCGGATCATTTCATTGGATGCGTGTCGACGAGACGGTCATAACGAGCCCTCCTGGGACAATTTTTGAGTCTCGTAGAGCGTTCTACGAGCGTTTAAATGTTAAAATAATAATAATAATAATAATAATAATAATAATAATAATAAAATATATGTATATATACATAAGTTATACGGGATTAGGTTTAGAAAATGCCCAGCCCGATCTACCGGCGCCGCAATAGTGCTTTCCATGGCGATCCCACCCCGATCCTCTTCCTTCCTCCGGCGAGCTCCCTCCGGCCACCTCCGAATCAGGCGCCAGCCCCGGCAAGGGACCACGGAGCCCTCCCTCTTTCTCTTCCTCACTCTCACCAATCCTTTTTCCGGCACTGTTTCGCCATGGCTGCCGACCCTACTCCTCCTTCTCCATCTCCGGCGAAATCGAAGCCGGCAGCCCCAAATCCACCTCCTACTCCGGTGAAAGCTTCGGCAGGGAACCCTCTCCCTCTTCTGAATGTCTCTCTCCCTCTTTCTCTCTCTCTTGTTTTCTGCAAACCGAACACCACCGGGAAACTCCAGTCCGGCCACCCATCCCCACCTCCTTCTCCGGCGACTTATTGTGATATTCTCAGAACCTTGGCTTGGGGGAATCCAACAAGGGTGGACATGGTGACCCGCCATGATGCTTAACATCATCCTTGAGATGATGGGGATCCTTGGACACAAAATCCTTAAGAAGTTAGTTAATGTAATAATATCACATAAGGACACTTATGAAATAAAATAAGTCAAATGACCTAGGAAAAAATTATGATCTTCTGACACACATGTGTTCATGCCAAATTATCTCTTTGGAATTTCCGAGAGCTTGTGGTGTTGATTTTCTTGAAGAAAATTGATTATTAGTAAGTGTCACATTTATGTATTAATGAAATAATTGTGATTAATTAAAATTGAAAAATATGAAACTTTGTCACGAGTACATTTAGGGCATGTTACACCTTTAGTGGTTCTGCTGGAATTTTTGGAGCATGTTTACCTCTGATTATTAATCTATGTTGGGTTAAGAGCAATAGAAGAATAATTTATTTACCCTAGATAGTTGTATTGGTTTGATCTGAAACTTTGGCTATGTTTATTTTAAGACATGGTAGGTCACTTAAAATTTACTTGGAATTGTGGGGCTAGTATTTTATATAGTTCATGTAGAAATATGATTTTAGCACCTTGTGAATTAATGAATTAAATATGGCTAAATTACCTTGGAAATTCTAAAATTATGGTTAGATGTTTATTTCAGTCATATGAGCCACCAGTGAAAATTTCCTTAAAATTTTGGGATGATTATTTAGGGCTTAACATGTTTAGTGACATTTTGGTAATTATGTCCAATTATTAAATAACATGCTAAATCACTTTAGGGGATTATGAATCTTTGTCCATTAACTTAAATTAACATTACATATCTCTGGTAATTTTATTGGACGATATGGACTTATATAATTTATACTTCATATGTAATTTAGCATGTGTCACATAATTAGATATATATTATTAATGACCAATTTGACTGAGAAAATTATAAATTTTGGATCATGACCTACATAGGTTAGTGGGAACCGATGATAATTATATCAGATCATGAGGATAAATATTTTGAGGGTTCCACCCTTGGGGTAAATATAGTTCGCTTGAGTGGTCTAGGTTTAGCAAAAATTGAGTTTTGAGCTTAGATCTTCTAAACCTCATGAGACTTGGGAGAAACTTGGAGCATAGCATTAGGAGATCGGATTTATCCTTTAAACCCATGAGGGGCTACTACTTAAGGTCAGGCTAAGGCTAAGTCAAGAGTTAAAGTTAAGTGCGAGCTGCACTTAGCCCAATTGGGCAAAGTGGGAGTCGAAGTCTAAATCCACTTAACTATTAGAGCAACACGAAATGCGAAGTGAAACGCATCCACCAACTAAATTAAATATCCTTAGAAAGAGGAATTTGGGATTCAGCCCATCACATTCCCTAGTACCATTGAGAGCCCTTCGCCGGGCATACCTCGGGAAGTCCAAGATTAACCCTAAGCTGTAATATCACTTAAATGTAGACAAGAGTAGCCTATGTAGGGTATTGCTAGAAATTCTAAACCTCCTCCCGGGTGTGGGAGTGACAGGTGTGTGGTATACTTAGTTGGACGAGCTGGAGGCTCTGGGGGAGGATAGCCCCGTTAATTCTTGGATAATTGTGGCAGGTCTTCGGTACTAGGCAGGTTGTCACACCGACCGCGGTACGTGGACTTAGCGGGTGTGTTGGGGTCTAAGGGGCCAGCTTGTCTGCGTGTCGGGATGACAATTCCTCGAAGACACCTTCCACTTAGCTCAAAGCCTGGTGGACTCCAGCAAAGAGTACGCAGAGCTCTGCGGTTGTTTAGCGTCGAGGCGTACGTGTGGTCTAGGCCTGGTAGTGTGCATACCCGCCTAGGAGTGGACGGCACGGTCCGCTACCACCGTGTGTCACAGCAGTTGGTACCCGAGAGGTTGGCTTCCTTTCAAACAGAGGGAACTATAAAGGTCTATGCGCATAGAGTCGTGTGTGTGAGTTTCATTGCATAAAACATTCATGGCATAGCATAGCATACGCACTTGCAGATCCTCATCATATAAATTAGTATGGGCTCTTTTATATGATGAGTTACATTTTGGAAACCTTAACTTATAAGTTTGTATGGGCATTCATATAAGTTAGGGTACGATTATTGATTGATTTTTATTTACTATTACGCTGCTCTTACTCTTTCTTACTTACTACTGCTCTTTATTACTGCTTCAATTATTGTACTCACATTTATAATGCCTGGACTTGTGTAGTGTAGCTCTTTATACACTTGTAGTTCTATTTATACACATGTTAGATGTACATTTAATTATGTTGTTGAGAGCCACTGTCACCTGCTTCTTTTGCTATACCCCTTGTTGTCCTCCGCTTCTTCCTTTTCTTCCGCCCGGTGCCTTGGAGTCGCCGGGGGAGCGGATGGGAAGCCACTTAGTCTTTATGGCTAACGGTTGCTACATATTCTTTTTTAGGACCTTACTTGAGCAACAGCCGACGTAGAGATCAACCATTACCACCGGACGACAGGTGGATACTAGTACTTGTTAGCTTCATTTTGTGAGTGGGTGAGATTGCTTCCGCATGAGTGTGATGTATGAGAGATATGATGTATTAGTATTTGGACATGTACGGGCATAAGCCCTTGCTCTTTTTATTTTAAACTCATTGTGGACTATTCTTTATATATATAGATGCTGTGATGTGGACTTATCTCTTTTCTTTACTTCTTTTGATTGTATTGTATGATGATCGTATAGCCGGCAGAATCGACGTCGAGCGGTGAAGGCTAACGCGTGAGTTGGCGTCGCCGCAAGACGCCGGTTCTGGGCATAAGGTCCGCTTGGCCCCGGGGGTGGGGAAGGGATCTTACAAATGGTATCAGATTTCAACGAACGATCATGCATACCGGAAAGAAGTCCACAACATACTATGGCCACCCCCGCACGAGCTTAGTTTGGGGACAAACTTTGCAGCGGAAGCAGTGGTGTGCCCATGTATGAAATCACAGTAATAGTCCATTAAGCAATGAGTTTACACCAACTTAACTAGGTCACCACTTAGATTTAACACACCAAGACATCTTAGTAGCGTAACCTAGCCTAAAATTGACCTCGGGTATAATTTGTCTAGGCGATAAGATTCCTGAGAATGACCAAAATGATAGGGTTGAATCCAAATATAAGTGTTTGGGTCTTACACTTTGTTACCCTCATATAACTTCTCAGGGATGTTGGGTGCATCTCGAGGAGAAGTAGTGCTTATAATCTATTGTTAGAACAGTAAGATACGTGTAAGTTTGGTGTTCGTACCCAGAATGTGGTGCTTCCCACTGTAGTTTACGTCAAATAAGACTGCAAATCTAGAAAGTGGCCATTTTGAGGTCGGAAACATGTCATCTCATAAAAAGGTTGTTGAAAATGGTAGCTTTGAGAGCCCGAAATACATTAATAGGTTTCAAGTACTATTATTCAGATGCCTTGCTGTAAGAACTCATAGGGTAAAACTCTGAGTCGAGTGCGGTATGCCCTAGGGATGGTGTGCATACAACGGGCGAATGTACCATGTTGGTTGTCGAAGAAACATAACCCAAGATGTACGGGGGCTAATCCTGTTTCTTAGTTTATTGGCCTAGCTGATGGGACAATTGGGGTTTCACTGCGAGTTGAAAATTTTGTGGCCTGCTTAGCTTAGTCTTGATACAATGAGTTATTTTTTTTCCCCATCTAAGTTGCTACAAGACTTCGATATTAGAATTTGGTACTCCTTGTTGAACGAGTTCATCTTAAGCTAGGTAGATGGTTAAACACCAAATTCTGATTTGTGGTGAGTTCACTACAAGAATAAAAAGAGGTGAGTACCTTAAGGATGATTAGGTCTTCGCTCTGATCGAAGACTATGCAGAAAAGTAAACCTAGAAGAAATGGTGAACAAAACATTTTGGGATATACATCGAGGCTGTCAAATTACTCATGCATGAGCTTCTAGATAAACAATGTAGCTGGGTAATTAAGGAAATTCTTGGTATGTGCATGATGGATATAATGATAAATCATCCTTGGAAGCTTGAGAAGTTTGTGAATATCTTTTCAAATTTTATATTTACAATGGATAATAGGAAGTCAAGAGAGTTGATAAAAAAAAAGACAAATAATTATGCATTCATTGTTAAACTATATGTGGTTCGTGATAAAAATATTGAAATACATGAAGTGGAGATTCACATTAGTGCATGTTGACCCTTAGTGTTTTGACGTAGAAGAGGTCATGTGTGCTCGAAGGGCAAATAAGAGGAACTTAAAGGCTTGAGTTACTCTCGTGATAATTAACCTAAAAGAATTGAGAGTTAAGGTGAACCGTCATAATGAAGTTAAACATGATGTAGGTGACGAAATTGATATGGTCTCTTGGGTGACGAGGATCATTGAGCTTAGTTGAATAATCGCTATGCGATAAAATCAATAGGAGTGAAATCGAGTTAGCTGTGTCAAAAATGGACACTATATTATATGCGTATAGATTTATGTCCAGATTTACACAGTCAGGATAGAATATTAATCTTGGTGAACCATAGTTCTCAGAAATCCAGTTTCTGTAAACAGTGTCTCAACTTTAATCATTTCAGTACTTCATGAATTTCTCCCAATTTGGTGATCTGGTGTTTATGAAATTTGATGGATATAGTCCCGATGACAATGTGCAAACCCATGTTAAGTTTCATAATTTTTGGATGTGTATTCACGATGGTTGGATTGAATCATTTTATAAGATAAACGTGACGCGAGTAGATAGTGTTGCCTGATTAGGTTAAAATTTTGTGGACATATTAAATATGTTAGTCTCAAATTATGATTATGATTTCAGTTGTTTTGCTATTGAAATAAAATAATGCCATGGCAAGTGGGGTGATGTGTTTGCAGAGCATGATTATTATGTGAACTAGATGATAAGTGTTGAAAATTCTTGATGTTTGAACAATTATGATTATTTTGCCATGACATAATTTTGAGAGTATAATGACCACATAAAATCTAAAATCAATCGGATGACATGCTGAGATTATAAGATGTATATGTTATATATGAAAATCTGATTATGATGTTGATGTATCGAGAATCGGAACATATGAGTTTGATAATATTATTATCACCCTTAGGAGGATTCATAATTTTTGGAATAAAATTGATTATCAGATGTGTACATATGATGAATTTGCATGAGGAATGTTGAGTGTGTATGAGATCTCCCTTATGACGTGATCGATTTGTGAAAAATCTTGCGGTCTGGAAATGATTTTACCCTTATATCTCGTAAATCAAACTCCATGAGGAGAATTATTGGAAGTCATCTATGGACATCAATATTTAAATGATTACGCAAGTTTCATAAATATGACTTTTGAATCCTCAAGGATTTACGAACGACTTAGCATTGTGTCTAGTCTTATTAAACGCTAAAATTTTGGAAAATAGAAATGATCTTGTTGACTACCTACTCATGAGTACTCGATGGAGGTAAAATATTTGATGATGCGCTAGTGCTAAATGTTATTTGGATAATAATGTCTTGTATTGGAAGAACTAATAATGCAAGCTAAGAGCGTGAAATGGTTTTGGAAGTGGAGTCCAAATATTATTTGCTTATACGAATACTAATCTCAGGTGTATAATGTTTTTTTGAATATAAGAGATTTTAAATCCAAAGTGTAAGCAATGATGAATGAGATAATATCATAGCTAGAGACTTCACGATATATCCCCCAGATTGGAATCACACACTTGTGTAGATAACACATATTAATAATTATGAGTTCTATGGTGTTCAACTTTCCTAGGGATTGCATAACTTCAAACCAAACTATATTCTCCAACCACTAATCGTGTCTTCATCAAGATAAAAGACTTTAAAGCGCCCTCTTGGACATATTTCTGATTACTAGTGTTATGAAGAATAATGAACGTGTGCTAGAGAAAAAAAAATTAAAGGTGATGGTGGATAGAATGACAAAGGTAGCACGGTTTATTATCCCCATTCGGAAGGAGGGTCCAGTCAGCAACCTAGTCCATTTGTCTGCGAAACAGGTGGTGAGGTATCATGGGGTGCCCCGGATTATTATTACAGATCAAGATGGACGCTTCACCTCTAGGGAGTGGAGAGCGGTCCAGGCTCATTTGGGATCCCAGTTGACCTTTAGCACTGCATTCCACCCTCAGACCGACGGTCAGACAGAGCACACCAATCGGATGAGGGATGAACTGCTACGATTATGTATATTGGATATGGGGAAGCTTGAGAGCGACTGTTGCTCTTGATCAAGTTTTCTTACAATAACAGTCACCAGGCTAGTATCGGCATGGCGCCAGATGCAACACTTTATGTGAGGAAGTACCGCACACCGCTTTCTATGGTTCAGGATGAGGACCCGCGGGCCTTGGGGTCAGACTATATAGAGGAGATGGATGCACTAGAACGGTTGATCAGGGATCGGATGTTGGAGGCAAAGAGCAGACAGGCGAAGTACTATGATGCCAGCCATCATATGGTGGAGTTCTAGGTGGGGGATCGTGTCTTCTTGAGGATACGTCCGATGCATGGGTTTTCGCGGATGAAGGGGCGGGAGAAGCTCAGTCCTCGGTACATGGGGCCTTACACGATCCTGGAGCGGATCGGTCCTTTGGGGTACAGGCTGGAGTTGCCGCCCGAGCTAGCGAACTTGCACGACGTCCTCCACGTTTCCTCCCTTCGGAGAGCTTTACTTCGGCCTGAGCAGCATGTGATTTCTACTTCAGGCCCGGTGGCACTCGATCGATCAGTCATGCTGGAGCCCATTCGGATCGATGACACGGAGGTCCGAGTCCTTTTCTGGAAGAAAGTCCCGATGGTGAAGGTGATGTGGTCTAACCATGAGCGTGAGGAGCATACTGGGGAGCCCTTGGGCCTTATGCAGGAGCGCTATCCGGGACTCTTCACCTCAAGTATATTTAGAATTTTGTACAAAATTCTCTTGCAATGTGATGCTTACAACGCGTAGACCCGAACTAGAATTTCGAGGACGAAATTGTTTCTTCGTTTATTGGATTTGTAACATCCCAATTCAGACTAGACCCCTCGAGTGACGTGTGTCCCTACGTGTCGGCCTGGACTGGGTAGAAGCCCTCAGGTCGCGAGGTAGTCAGGGATGAGTCATGGTTAACATAGGTACAAATCTAAGATAAGAAATTGCAGCACATGCGCAAGCTCAGGTTATGAGGTTTTCAAATAGCGTTTCTATTCAAAAATCACGAAATTGACCAAATGACCTTTGAAATCATCATGATTAGTTTTTCTTGACTCGTTAAGCCGATACAAATTCAACGAAACCGTCCGCGATCAATTTCAATGAGTATCGAAGAAATTATGGCGCGTGCGCGAGTTTTAAATACGTAATTTTCCAAAGAAGTAGAAATCGAGCAAACGACTTCGGATATGGCCTCAGTTAATTTTATTAGGCTCGTCATGATAATACAAGTCCAACGGAGTCGTCCGTTCTCGATTCCGACGTCGTTCGGACAGTTTTGACGTTTTAGTCAAATTATGCTGTAAACACTCCGGGGAGCGTAAAATGAGCAAACGAACTCGGATTGGACCGCGGATCATTTCATTGGATGCGTGTCGACGAGACGGTCGTAACGAGCCCTCCTGGGACAATTTTCGAGTCTCGTAGAGCGTTCTACGAGCGTTTAAATGTTAAAATAATAATAATAATAATAATAATAATAATAAAATATATGTATATATACATAAGTTATATGGGATTAGGTTTAGAAAACGCCCAGCCCGATCTACCGGCGCCGCAACAGTGCTTTCCATGGCGATCCCACCCCGATCCTCTTCCTTCCTCCGGCGAGCTCCCTCCGGCCACCTCCGAATCAGGCGCCAGCCCCGGCAAGGGACCACGGAGCCCTCCCTCTTTCTCTTCCTCACTCTCACCAATCCTTTTTCCGGCACTGTTTCGCCATGGCTGCCGACCCTATTCCTCCTTCTCCATCTCCGGCGAAATCGAAGCCGGCAGCCCCAAATCCACCTCCTACTCCGGTGAAAGCTTCGGCAGGGAACCCTCTCCCTCTTCTGAATGTCTCTCTCCCTCTTTCTCTCTCTCTTGTTTTCTGCAAACCGAACACCACCGGGAAACTCCAGTCCGGCCACCCATCTCCACCTCCTTCTCCGGCGACTTAAGCTACTTCCTCCAGCAGCCCGAAACTCCCATGGCTGCCGACCCCAATATCCCCTTCTCCAACTCCGATGAAGCTCCTCAAGATCCCTCTCCCTCTCGGATCCGGCCACCGCCGCTGTCCAATCTTAGGCCGCCCCTCACATGGATGAAACCTTGGCAAAGTTTCATCACCTCGAGCTCCATGCTCCTCCGACAAAGCCAAACTCCAAGGACGACTCCCTCGGCAATACTTCGACGAGATCCGAATTGGGCAAGATCTAACAATGGATAGAGCAACACGCAAATGCCGCCTACGCCGCTATTTGGGTAACATGCATGGACATTTGGTGAGCTTCCTCCCCTCTCCCTTGGTGCTAGTTTCCTAGATCACACTAGGTGAGATATCGATCTCAATAGAGTCGATTGGAGAGCAAGCCGTGAAGAGACGGCCTGAAATAAATGTTCCGGGTAAATGTTCCGGCCACTTCCGACCGCTAACACGTCACCCGTCGATGTACCTCAAAGTGAGGAAGGTGGTGGCGGTGTTAGTCGGTCGGTTTGGGGTTTTTGGTGGTCGACGAAGAGATGTGTTATATTTCAAGTTGGGCAGATCGCAGCCCTAGGTTGGAGGTAGACGATGAGGTGATCGTCTGTTGTGCTTAAGATGTGTGCTATTAATTTTTTTATTTTAATAACTGCAATTTTCTTTCACTCTTACATAGCCGAGATTAAAAAGAATTTTATGTACCTTAGGCGCTGAAACGAGAATTTTGCTCAACATAAAAGTTGTAGCTTAGGGCCTTACCCTTTTATGGGGCTTTAAATCATTAGGATCGGTGCCCTACAATACCCTGGGTCCTCCATCTATTGGAGGGTACCCTAATGGTGCCCTGAACCTTACTTTGTGAACATTTCCGCCTTACTCAAAGGTATAGGACTAATTTTGGGACATGAGTGTATGTACTATGGACAGTCGTACTACCAAAATATTAGAGTTTGTGGGAATTATTTTTCTATAACTTCTACCAAAACTTGATGCTCTAAAATAAAAATTATTGGGGTTTATCAACCCATTCGGACCCAAATATTAGGTGGCATGATAGTTAGGGCATTAGTAGTCTATGATAAAGATATTAGCTCCATTAGAGGTAAGCATGTGGGTGGATACCCAATGCTTGATATGGGTAGCTTATGTTATGGTGTGCTAATAGCTATATTTCTATACATGACCTATTGTGATATTCTCAGAACCTTGGCTTGGGGGAATCCAACAAGGGTGGACATGGTGACCCGCCATGATGCTTAACATCATCCTTGAGATGATGGGGATCCTTGGACACAAAATCCTTAAGAAGTTAGTTAATGTAATAATATCACATAAGGACACTTATGAAATAAAATAAGTCAAATGACCTAGGGAAAAATTATGATCTTCTGACACACATGTGTTCATGCCAAATTATCTCTTTGGAATTTCCGAGAGCTTGTGGTGTTGATTTTCTTGAAGAAAATTGATTATTAGTAAGTGTCACATTTATGTATTAATGAAATAATTGTGAATAATTAAAATTAAAAAATATGAAACTTTGTCACGAGTACATTTAGGGCATGTTACACCTTTAGTGGTTCTGCTGGAATTTTTGGAGCATGTTTACCTCTGATTATTAATCTATGTTGGGTTAAGAGCAATAGAAGAATAATTTATTTACCCTAGATAGTTGTGTTGGTTTGATCTGAAACTTTGGCTATGTTTATTTTAAGACATGGTAGGTCACTTAAAATTTACTTGGAATTGTGGGGCTAGTATTTTATATAGTTCATGTAGAAATATGATTTTAGCACCTTGTGAATTAATGAATTAAATATGGCTAAATTACCTTGGAAATTCTAAAATTATGGTTAGAAGTTTATTTCAGTCATATGAGCCACCAGTGAAAATTTCCTTAAAATTTTGGGATGATTATTTAGGGCTTAACATGTTTAGTGACATTTTGGTAATTATGTCAAATTATTAAATAACATGCTAAATAACTTTAGAGGATTATGAATCTTTGTCCATTAACTTAAATTAACATTACATATCTCTGGTAATTTTATTGGACGATATGGACTTATATAATTTATACTTCATATGTAATTTAGCATGTGTCACATAATTAGATATATATTATTAATGACCAATTTGACTGAGAAAATTATAAATTTTGGATCATGACCTACATAGGTTAGTGGGAACCGATGATAATTATATCAGATCATGAGGATAAATATTTTGAGGGTTCCACCCTTGGGGTAAATATAGTTCGCTTGAGTGGTCTAGGTTTAGCAAAAATTGAGTTTTGAGCTTAGATCTTCTAAACCTCATGAGACTTGGGAGAAACTTGGAGCATAGCATTAGGAGATCGGATTTATCCTTTAAACCCATGAGGGGCTACTACTTAAGGTCAGGCTAAGGCTAAGTCAAGAGTTAAAGTTAAGTGCGAGCTGCGCTTAGCCCAATTGGGCAAAGTGGGAGTCGAAGTCTAAATCCACTTAACTATTAGAGCAACACGAAATGCGAAGTGAAACGCATCCACCAACTAAATTAAATATCCTTAGAAAGAGGAATTTGGGATTCAGCCCATCACATTCCCTAGTACCGTTGAGAGCCCTTCGCCGGGCATACCTCGGGAAGTCCAAGATTAACCCTAAGCTGTAATATCACTTAAATGTAGACAAGAGTAGCCTATGTAGGGTATTGCTAGATATTCTAAACCTCCTCCCGGGTGTGGGAGTGACAGGTGTGTGGTATACTTAGTTGGACGAGCTGGAGGCTCTGGGGGAGGATAGCCCCGTTAATTCTTGGATAATTGTGGCAGGTCTTCGGTACTAGGCAGGTTGTCACACCGACCGCGGTACGTGGACTTAGCGGGTGTGTTGGGGTCTAAGGGGCCAGCTTGTCTGCGTGTCGGGATGACAATTCCTCGAAGACACCTTCCACTTAGCTCAAAGCCTGGTGGACTCCAGCAAAGAGTACGCAGAGCTCTGCGGTTGTTTAGCGTCGAGGCGTACGTGTGGTCTAGGCCTGGTAGTGTGCATACCCGCCTAGGAGTGGACGGCACGGTCCGCTACCACCGTGTGTCACAGCAGTTGGTACCCGAGAGGTTGGCTTCCTTTCAAACAGAGGGAACTATAAAGGTCTATGCGCATAGAGTCGTGTGTGTGAGTTTCATTGCATAAAACATTCATGGCATAGCATAGCATACGCACTTGCAGATCCTCATCATATAAATTAGTATGGGCTCTTTTATATGATGAGTTACATTTTGGAAACCTTAACTTATAAGTTTGTATGGGCATTCATATAAGTTAGGGTACGATTATTGATTGATTTTTATTTACTATTACGCTGCTCTTACTCTTTCTTACTTACTACTGCTCTTTATTACTGCTTCAATTATTGTACTCACATTTATAATGCCTGGACTTGTGTAGTGTAGCTCTTTATACACTTGTAGTTCTATTTATACACATGTTAGATGTACATTTAATTATGTTGTTGAGAGCCACTGTCACCTGCTTCTTTTGCTATACCCCTTGTTGTCCTCCGCTTCTTCCTTTTCTTCCGCCCGGTGCCTTGGAGTCGCCGGGGGAGCGGATGGGAAGCCACTTAGTCTTTATGGCTAACGGTTGCTACATATTCTTTTTTAGGACCTTACTTGAGCAACAGCCGACGTAGAGATCAACCATTACCACCGGACGACAGGTGGATACTAGTACTTGTTAGCTTCATTTTGTGAGTGGGTGAGATTGCTTCCGCATGAGTGTGATGTATGAGAGATATGATGTATTAGTATTTGGACATGTACGGGCATAAGCCCTTGCTCTTTTTATTTTAAACTCATTGTGGACTATTCTTTATATATATATAGATGCTGTGATGTGGACTTGTCTCTTTTCTTTACTTCTTTTGATTGTATTGTATGATGATTGTATAGCCGGCAGAATCGACGTCGAGCGGTGAAGGCTAACGCGTGAGTTGGCGTCGCCGCAAGACGCCGGTTCTGGTCATAAGGTCCGCTTGGCCCCTTGTTGTGTGTCCCCTCTGATACCATTTGTAAGATCCCCCTCCCGGAACACACAACACGGCCGAGGGGAATCTTATGCCCAGGACAGCCGCCTTGCGGAAGCGCTAGCACACGAGCTAGCCTCCCCCACAAGACGCCTATCCTGCCGGCTAAACCAACTACACAGCGCCAACCCATCAATGAAAGAAAGTATTAAAAACCATAGATTCACAATAAGTAATAATGTCCAAATCAGAGTAAAGAAAGACAGAAAGCTACACAAGCTCCTGCAAATCATCAGAGTAATCAGCTAAATGCCCCAAGAGCTACATCTCAAAACACTGACCCGCCTCTGTCACTAACGACAGCTATGGTACCATAAACCCCATCCCTGCACACCTGACCCGGCTGGCCTCTGGTGCTGAACGCTGCTACACATCTGAATGTACTCCTAAAAAGAGGGAGGTAGCAACCGTTAGCCATAAAGACTAAGTGGCTTCCCATCTGCTCCCCCGGCGACTCCAAGGCACCGGGCGGAAGGAAAGGAAGAAAAGCTGCAATATAACAGTAATATATACAAAGCAGGTGACGGGGAAAGTAAACTAGTATATACACAAATTCTAAGCTACACAAGTGTAAAAGGGGCTAATCTAATCATGTATAAGCAGGAGTATAATAAAGGTGTGCAGCAGTAAATAAACATTAAGTAAAGCAGGTAAAGCAAGGCAGTAAGAACAGTAGCGACAAGTAATCAATCTCGTACCCTAACTTATATGAATGCCCATACAAACTTATAAGTTAGGATTTCCAGGAATTATAACTCATCATATAAAAGAGCCCATACTAATTTATATGATGAGGATCTGCAAGTGCGTATGCTATGCTAGGCCATGAATGATTATGCAATGAACTCACTCACACAACTCTGTGCACACAGACCTTTGTAGTTCCCTCTATTTGAGAGGAAGTCAACCTCTCAGGTACCAACCGCTGTGACACACGGTGGTAGCGGACCGGGCTGTCCACTCCTAGGCGGGTATGCACACTACCAGGCCTAGACCGCACGTACGCCTCGACGCTAAACAACCGCGGAGCTCTGCGTACTCTTTGCTGGAGTCCACCAGGCTTTGAGCTAAGTGGAAGGTGTCTTCGAGGAATTGTCGTCCCGACACGCAGACAAGCTGGCCCCTCAGATCCCAACACACCCGCTAAGTCCACATACCGCCGTCGGTGTGACGACCTGCCTAGTACGGAAGACCTGCCACAATTATCCAAGAACTAACGGGGTTATCCTCCCCTCGAGCCTCCAGCTCGTCCAACCCAGTATACCACACACCTGTCACTCCCACACTGGGAGGGGATACATAAATCCAAATCTTACCCTACTATGGCTACTCTTGCCTACTTTAAATGTTATTGCAATTTAGGGTTAATCTTGGACTTCCCGAGGGTTACCCTGTAAGGGGCTCGCTACGGTACTAGGAACTATAATGGGATGACACCCCAAAGTTCCCTTTCTCAAGACACTTAGTATTATTGGTATCTACCCATAAGATTACCAAGCACTCTCATCATCTAAACTCCTTTTTGGTGACCTCAACCTCTTCATCCAACTCAGGTACACCAACTACCTCCTCATTCCCACATAATGGTCAACAAGTTATCTTCATTCTACCGTTCTACTATTCGCAGACCAAATGAGTTATATGAACCACATAAGGGGAGGTACTACAAATATTCATCCAATTGACTCTAGATTATTGCCAGAAGACTATCATGATATTATAAGACTAAGCTCGGCTTTTACTCAAGGGTTGTTTCTCATCCAACCCTGGGATTTCACTACTTACCTTGCATGTTTATCAATCATATTACTTGTTATATCACATTTGAGTACGATGCCTACTCGTTTAGGGAACTCATAACCTCAACTCCGCACATGACTGCTTGTGCATTCATCCTAATCTCACACATGATTCCGAGGATCTTGCACGTGATCCCTTCGATATACTACAATCATTACCGACGTCTTCTTATTCAATTACGGATGATAAATCACCTTAAATCCGTACGAGAATACCCACTAAATTTATTGTAATCATAAACAATCATCATTAGTGACAAATACCTTCAATGATTATCACAGCATCGGTTCAACTATATTTCCTGCGATCCTAAAGGATTAAACATTTATAACAATACTTTAATTGGTTATCGCATCATCGAGGTGCACATTCGATCATCATCCGCGAAGTGTTAAGTCTATGATCTGTCCGCTAACCTTTATTAATAAATCACAAATTCAGAATGATGTACCCAAACAGGACAGCCCTCGAGAATCGGATTTCGGGGAGCTACACTCCTCCGAAAATATCGTGTCGGCCCATTTGGAAAGGTCTCTCCGATAGCTACAACTTTCATGTTCGCTCCAAGAACTGAGAAACCGGCCACTAGTAATCCCACCATATGCAATCATGAACATCAACTCACCCACGCAATACCATGTAATTGCCTTGTGCTATCAAGCACCCTTGGACATCAACTTAGTCCCTTCTTATCATGCTTCGCAAAACATCTCAAGGCATCCCTGGCCTTAGCATAAACATTTCAAAGCACCACCGGCCTGCGCATAAACAATTCAAGGCACCACCGGCCTGCACATAACGTTCAACAACGTTCCAACAAAAGTAGGGCGATAGCGTGTTCATACATGGTAATTCTCTATCATGATTCTACGGGACTACTAGTGCGCATTTCCAATCATACACATTCCCTTAAGAATTCATCCCAACATCAATATCTCTAAAATCACTGTCACAGTGCCTCATCATCTATAACATGATTCGTATATGACTTTAATTTATCCGAGCTTCCGACTTAGCATTTACACCACAGTTAAGACATTCAACGGAAGATTAATAACTTTAAAACGACGCACCCAAAAATTACAAAACTTCACAAGGATGATTATAATCTTGATCTCCACCAATTTTCATGAGCGTCGAAGCAATATTTTGGGAGATATTCATAAATTACCGTAATCGAGTGTGATACGACACTGTTCAGTAAAACAGACATTCAGAAAGCTCTACTCAACCAAAAAATTATGATTAACCCCAATCTGGAAAGCTAAGAAGAAGAGCTACAACTTTTATGTTTACGTCAAAACCCAGAACTTAGTGTTTCATACCCAAAATCCTCATTAAAGTCAACAGCCCAAATCTGGACAGAAAACAGAGCACAAAATCCTGATTTAATTCTCTGGACAGTTCACTCGACTAGACATCTAGAGAGCTACAGGTCATCCTAGAAAACGTGTAACCTATCGTTGGAAAGCTCTCTCCGAGGGCTACAACTTTCATGTTGAGCCCGAAGTCTAATTCCAGCGGGGTCAAGCCTAAAAATTGGCTTGAACCCGGCTGCGCACAATTTTTCCCTAATAACTAGCTGCAAATTATAAATTGAAATCTTCTTTATCAAGGGGGCTATCATCACATCAATCCACAATTATATAATTAGCAACCCTAATTAATCAGAGCGTTATTCCTCATCTTTCCCCAAACAATTAACACATAATTAAAACTATGTTTAACAGGGCTTTATTTATTCTCTTCCCCAAACATGAACTAAATGTATATATATATATATATGCGATTGAAATCCATTCAACAGGAAGCTTATTTCTCAAATCCAAATCAACAGGGAACTTATTTCTTCAGCAGCTAACAGAACCAATATATATATATATAGATTTATAATTGAAATCCCTTTTTAACAGGGAACTATTTATCTTCTTCCCAAATGAAATTTAGGGCATCCACCTTCTCTCCTCCCATGCACCCTCACGAGGCCTTCGATTATCACGACACCAACGCCCTTGCATTCGTATTGAAGCGGGGAGTTGATTGGGGGTATTTTCGCGGCGATCGGCGCCCTACGGCGAAAACCCTAACGCGGCCCTTTTCCTACGGAGCTTCATCACGCTCGCAAATCGACTCAATTGAGTTCGATGTCTCGCCTAATTGATCTATGAACTAGCACCAAGGGAGAGGGGAGGAAGCTCACCGAGTATTCATGCATGCAACCCAATAGCCGCATATGCGGCATTTGTCCATTGCTCTCCGTCGTGGTCGGACCTCGCCGATCCGGATCTCGTCGGACGTCGTCGAAGAGGAGTCAAACTCTTTGAGTGGGCTGTTTTGGCTTGGAGAGTGAGGCTCGCTGTTTTGGGTCTTCGAAAGAGGAGATCTTGCCAAAGACGACGAAGAGAGGAGCTCTATCTCAGATCTAGAGCTAGATATCTCAGATCTAGAGCTAGCTCACCGGAATGGTGAAGGGGCTGCGGCGGTTTGAAGAGAGCTCGCCGGAAAAGAAGGAGCTCGGATCGGAGCTTGTATGGGAGGCCGTAGCTAAGGAGAGTAGGAGCTCGGTTCTTGGATGGAAACAAGAGATAGAGTAAGAAAGAGAGGCTTGGAGCAAAGATCTGGAAGATATGGAGGGGGAGAAACTTGATGGTGGTCGGCCATGGAGGTTGCCGGCATTGGCTCGCCGGAGTTGGAGAAGATGGTGGAGTTCGGCCATGGCTGCTTGGAGGAGCTCGCCGAAGTAGTTCACGAGAGATGCCGGAGAGGAGATCACCGGAGGTGGCGCCGTTTGAGAGGAGGGGAGAGAGACACCGGAGAGGGAGGAGGTTGACGGCGCTGGGAGGAAGAAAGGGGATCGGGGGTTGTTCTTTTTGCTAAACCTAAAGTTTACGCGTGTGTGTGTGTATATATATATAAAGATTATAATTTATAATATAATAATAATAATAATAATATTATTATTAATATTAAGGTTTAGCATTCTCATGCTCGCATATCACTCTAGGGAACTCATAATTTATCCCAGATGGGCTCGTTACGATCGTCTCGCCGATACGCATCTATCGGAACAGACCACGATCAAATCCGAGTTCGTCTGCCCATTTTACACTCTCCGGAGCGTTTACGGCCTAATTTACGTAAATGTCAAAAACCCTTCAAACGACGCCAGAATCACAAACAACTAAATCCGTTGAACTCGTACTAATGTGACGAGTCTAACAAGACTGATTGGGGTCAATTGCGAGATTGTTTGGTCCATTTCACCATTTTGGATAAATATGCTATTCGCAGACCACATTAATAAATTCGCCGATTCTCATCAGAATCGAGCGCGGACAGTTTTGTTGAACTCGTATAGGCTTCACGAGTCTAACAAAACTGACTGGGGTGAATACCGAGACCGTCTGCTGCATATCGCCTTTTGGATAAATCTGCTATTCGCAGACCACGTTATTTAAGCTAATGTACGTACTATAATTCCTTCGAGGCGGTACTCCTCCTTCGAGTTTTATCGCTCAAGTTATGCTCTCCGGACGGCTCGGATCCCGATATAGCAAACATCGGGACAAAGAATAGAACTGGTACTCGCCGCATTCGTCGAGTGCACTTCCCCGGCTCAGTTGCAAGCCTGGCCCTCAGTACACCCCGAGCTCGAGTCACCTCGCTCGACTCAAAAACGCGCACAAGAGGTCTAGCTCGAATCGGGATGTTACAAATCCAATAAACGAAAAAACAATTTCGTCCCCGAAATTTAAGTTGAGGTTAGGGGGGGTCTTCCGAATGGGATCGAAACATACTCACCGTATGCAGTTACGGATGATTCACCCTTAACAATATCAAGGTCATTTATACATTCCCAAGCGTTATGTTTTATACATAGGGTTTAGATTGTGTGAGCGCTCTTGTCTTGTCCAGTCATACGAATTAATCGTGACTCACACTATTTCAACCATAGCTAATAGAAACTACACATAGCCGTCCTAAACAAAAATAATTTAAACTAGAACGATATATCGCAGTCCCAAATTAAAATATAACGAAACTGAAGATGTAAATCGACCTCAAACTGAAACACATTATATATAATTTATATATATAGCAGCTCTTAGGATCTTAATTGCATACAGCAGCCCAAATCTCCTAACATTTAATTCCAGACATTTCACGAACCAGGAGATTTACTTTAGCATAAAATTAGGGAAATTCCGTAAAACTCCCAACACATAATCTCTAGCATAGACCAAGCAGCTACCAACATATTTCCCAAAAACTCTAGCATAAAGATAAAACCAGGAAAACCTGGAAGAAACCTATAAGCAATGCAAATCATATAATCTAGAAGGAATTTCTAGCACGACCAAGGGAATTCACCAAAACTCTCATCATCATCAAACAGCTGCTATTCATGAAACCAAGAAAACACAAAGCAACTACTAACAATCGACTTTCCCGCCTACCATGAGTCTTCAGCACACTTCCTCGGTACTCTTACTTTGCTTACTATATCCATAAATCGTATATGTCGTCTAATGCATCGACACAACTCCTCTGAATTCCTGAGAATCAGAGGTCAAGTTGAGGGTAATCAGACTTTCTCCCAAACAACACGTCGGACGAGGTCGATAAGCCAACAAGGCTTCTACATAGGTTTAATGTATACATGTATAATACTGAGTCCAAACACTCGTCACTTGTTCACACCTCACAAGGTTTAGCATACGTCTCGTGATTTCACATGATCCGAAAATTACTACACTCATTTATAATGCAATTGTACGAATTTGTCAACTTAACAAATCACGTAGCAATGCCTTAGCACCACGGGTGCTACAATTTCGTATTCTTTATCTTATAACGGACGCTTGCAAACACACCTCTCCGATCAAAAATCGATACAGTTCCCACTTGACAAACTTTTAAGGCGTCCCCCAAAATTTGTCATGCGGTCGTCAGATCGACCTTTGATCCTTGAGAGACACTACAACGCTACATTACAGTTTACTTCTCTGCATAGTCTTCGGTTACAGTGAAGACCTGCTCATCCTTAAGGTACTCACCACACTCTGGGAGTGAACTTACCCCAAACCAAAACTTGGTGTTCAATCAATCCCCATCGCCTAAGATGAACACATTCATCAAGGGGTGCCAAATTCCAAATACTAAAACAGGCAGGCAATTCTTTATACAACACACTACCTCTTAGTCAGGTGCTACTTTTATCTCGGGATTTACATCATTTCATTTAAGGGCTCCTAGACCGTGAACATAAACCTTATCCAATGGTTGGGTTTCGGTACAGAGCCTTTAGAGGACTGCCTTGTCGAGGCAATACAATCACGCGTACACCTACCTGTACGTATAGAGACATATTCATATCTTACTAAATAAGTAAATGCACTTATCGTCAATATTCCATTCACGTGTTCAATTCACGGCGTGTCTCAACACCCTTGACGCTCTCACCCGTATTGAGAGGTTATCACGAATCCAATCCTCATCGTTCACGTACTATTTAAATAAACAGGATCTAAGGGAAAGCGAAGTCGGAACATAAATAGGCCAATAAACGAAGGGACAAGCCCCCGCACATTTTTGGGCTAAATTTCTTCCACCGCCCATATGGTACATTCTTCTCACGTATGGGCACAACCTTAGGGGTAAATCTTCCTCGACTTAGAGTTCTTACCCTATAGATCTCCGCAACGACGCACTCAAATACCAACCGGGATGTAGAAAATCAAATTTTTACGGTGACGACCAAGCTGCATCTCATTGTAATGAGAGCATGCACCAATAACATCCAATCACCCGGTACATTTATATATGTTTAAACTTAACATGAACTAAGGTGTAAAGGCTCGGGATGATCTTCCCTTCGACACAAGTTATGCAGACTACCAAAAGTAGGGCATACTTCACATATGGTAAACACAATCAAATCCACTACAACCGCTCTACCATCCCTGCCAACGATCATCCATGGCATGCATGTTTATTTATAAAAACTTTTATGATTTTAAATCATCAAACAATTCATATTAATCTTGTCGACTCCATCGCCGAACACTTATTAATTTCCAATGCCAAGTAATTACAACACTAAGGGAATGTTCACCAAAAAAAAAATTCCAAACTCAGGGGTAGTTTATCATCATACCAACAATGTATGCACAAAGGTTCAATAACTTCTCAGCTATAATGTTATTATAACATCGCCGCATATCCCCAAAATGTAGATTTACTACTCTCCTCATTACCTATCCACATAAACTTAGAACAATATAGAGAAAATAATCATCTTCAACAAAAATGTTTTTCCTCTCTTATTCCGCTAATAAAAATCCTATCAACCCAAACATGGCCTTAGCAGTCTGCTTTGCTTAAGATGAATTAACTCTCAGGGGTCAAAACTTCCAATGCCAAAAATTACAAAGATTCTAACTCCTCAAGGGATCCAAGACGGTACATAACTAGCCCAATAAACGAAGAGATAAGCCCTCATATCTCTTCGACTGAGTTTCTTCTACCACCAATATAACACATTCGTCCCAAAATGAGTCTTCTCTGGATCCGAATTCTTATCACATCTCCTTCATATGAAACCTTCTACATAAATAGAAATGTGAGGTATCCACGTAGAGTATAAAAGAAATGCTTGGTGGTCTCTCACTAAGCTGGTAATAGACTACAAGCACCACTCTCGTTGAAATTGGCCTAATTTTTGTGTAAGGTGATAATATTACTCCACATCTAGGGTAGAAATCTCAAGGTGTGAGTCTCCAGCATTTACACTTACGCTAAACTCTTCCCTTAGTCACTCGAGGTCACTTATTGCTTGGCCCAATCATCCCCAAGATCCGCCTCCCGGAACACACAACACGGCCGAGGGGAGTCTTATGCCCAGGACAGCCGCCTTGCGGAAGCGCCAGCGAACGAGCTAGCCTCCCCCACAAGACGCCTATCCTGCCAGCCAAATCAACTAAACAGCGCCAACCCATCAATGAAAGAAAGTATTAAAAGCCAAAGATTCACAATAAGTAAAAATGTCCAAATCAGAGTATAAGAAAGACAGAAAGCTACACAAGCTCCTGCAATTCATCAGAGTAATCAGCTAAATGCCCTAAGGGCTACATCTCAAAACACTCACCCGCCTTTGTCACTAACGGCAGCTAAGGTACCATAAACCCCAGCCCTGCACACCTGACCCGGCTGGCCTCCGGTGCTGAACGCTGCTACACATCTGAATGTGCTCCTAAAAAGAGGGAGGTAGCAACCGTTAGTCATAAAGACTAAGTGGATTCCCATCCGCTCCCCCGGCGACTCCAAGGCACCGGGCAGAAGAAAAGGAAGAGAAGCTGCAATATAACAGTAATATATACAAAGCAGGTGACGGGGAAAGTAAGCTAGTATATACACAAGTTCTAAGCTACACAAGTGTAAAAGGGCTAATCTAATCATGTATAAGCAGGAGTATAATAAAGGTGTACAGCAGTAAATAAACAGTAAGTAAAGCAGGTAAAGCGAGGAAGTAAGAACAGTAGCGACAAGTAATCAATCTCGTACCCTAACTTATATGAATGCCCATACAAACTTATAAGTTAGGATTTCCAGGAATTATAACTCATCATATAAAAGAGCCCATACTAATTTATATGATGAGGATCTGCAAGTGCGTATGCTATGCTATGCCATGAATATTGTATGCAATGAAACTCACACACACGACTCTATGCGCATAGAACTTTGTAGTTCCCTCTGTTTGAAAGGAAGCCAACCTCTCGGGTACCAACCGCTGTGACATACGGTGGTAGCGGACCGGGCCGTCCACTCCTAGGCGGGTATGCACACTACCAGGCCTAGACCGCATGTACGCCTCGACGCTAAACAACCGCGGAGCTCTGCGTACTCTTTGCTGGAGTCCACCAGGCTTTGAGCTAAGTGGAAGGTGTCTTCGAGGAATTGTTGTCCCGACACGCAGACAAGCTGGCCCCTCAGACCCCAACACACCTGCTAAGTCCACGTACCGCGGTCGGTGTGACGACCTGCCTAGTACCGAAGACCTGCCACAATTATCCAAGAACTAACGGGGCTATCCTCCCCTCGAGCCTCCAGCTCGTCCAACCCAGTATACCACACACCTGTCACTCCCACGCTGGGAGGAGATATATAAATCCAATCTTACGCTACTATGGCTACTCTTGCCTACTTTAAATGTTATTGCAATTTAGGGTTAATCTTGGACTTCCCGAGGGTTACCCTGTAAGGGGCTCGCTACGGTACTAGGAACTACAATGGGATGACACCCCAAAGTTCCCTTTCTCAAGACACTTAATATTATTGGTATCTACCCATAAGATTACCCTCTTATCATTTCACTTGAATTAACCTCAGTGCTTTATGACCCTCTAAGGGGAAAGACGATCTTTCGTCAATCCCGAGCACAACCTTACCCATAGCTCGCCAAGCACTCTCATCACCTAAACTCTTTTTGGTGACCTCAACCTCTTCATCCAAATCAGGTACACCAACTACCTCCCATTCCCACCTAATGGTCTATAAGTTATCTCCATACTACCGTTTTACTATTCGCAGACCAAATGAGTTATATGAACCACATAAGGGGAGGTACTACAAATATTCATCCAGTTGACTCAAGATTATTACCAGAAGACTATCATGATATTATAAGACTAAGCTCGGCTTTTACTCAAGGGTTGTTTCTCATCCAACCCTGTGATTTCACTACTTACCTTGTATGTTTATCAATCATATTACTTGTTATATCACATTTAAGTACGATGCCTACTCGTTTAGGGAACTCATATCCTCAACTCCGCACAGGACTGCTTGTGCATTCATCATATTCTCACACATGATTCCGAGGATCTTGCACGTGATCCCTTCGATATACTACAATCATTACCGACGTCTTCTTATTTAATTACGGATGATAAATCACCTTAAATCCGTACGAGAATACCCACTATATTTATTGTAATCATAAACAATCATCATTAGTGACAAATACCTTCAATGATTATCACAGCATCGGTTCAACTATATTTCTTGCGATCCTAAAGGATTAAGCATTTATAACAATACTTTAATTTGTTATCGCATCATCGAGGTGCACATTCGATCATCATCCGCGAAGTGTTAAGTCTATGATCTGTCCGCTAACATTTTATTAATAAATCACAAAATCAGAATGATGTACCCAAACAGGACAGCCCTCGAGAATCGGATTTCGGGGAGCTACACTCCTCCGAAAATATCGTGTCGCCCCATTTTGGAAAGGTCTCTCCGATAGCTACAACTTTCATGTTCGCTCCAAGAACTGAGAAACCGGCCACTAGTAATCCCACCATATGCAATCATGAACATCAACTCACCCATGCAATATCATGTAATTACCTTGTGCTATCAAGCACCCTTGGACATCAACTTAGTCCCTTCTTAATCGTAGTTATTATCACAAGATTCATTGCGTTTAGCATTCAAATCGTTTACCTTTAACTGTGATTTTTATGTTCCTCATATGTATTCTTCCCAACGTGCAACATAATTCAAGCACAATTACAAAATCACACTATAGCATTTATCGCGATCGTAGTAGATAAAATACTTTACCGAATGTTTTCCACTATCCAGCCTAGTGGTACTAACAATATGTCAAGTATTACAATCTTCACCATCATACTCCTAGCAATTTCCCCAATCCAATCAGGGTGAGTAAATATATTAACAACACGAGATTACTCAACAACATTCCTTGCAACATAGACGATTTAATCTTCATAATCATGTTCCCAAGATTTATCACGTTCAAAGGGGTGAACTTTAAAATATCAACATAAGAGCATCAAGATTCATAAATACCCAGTTAACATATACTCATCTAAAATTTATGAAACTTCACAGGACTAATCACTACTATATAAAGAATATCTCCACCAATTATTGAAACCATGAACATAATGACACTGCTTACTAAAACTGACATTCCGGGAGCTATACTTATCCAAGAATTATGTGCTACCCCATTTTGAAAAGCTAAGAGCAAGGGCTACAACTCTTACGTTGAGCCCGTGACCCAGATCTAAGTATTTAATGCATAAAATTGGACCTGAAGTCAGTTGTGTAAAACTGGGCAGAAAACAGAGAACAATAACACAATTCAGCTCTCTGGACAGTCCACTCGACTGGACTTTTAGGGAACTACAGGTCACCCCAGAAAATGTGTAACCTATCGTTGGAAAGCTCTTTCCGAGGGCTACAACATTCATGTTGAGCCCGAAACCTAGTTCCCGTGGGGTCAGGCCCAGAAACTGGCTTGAACCCAGCTGCGCACAATTTTCCTTAATAGCTACGTGCAAGTTATAAATTGAATCTGATTTAACATGGAGCTGTCATCACATTTATCATACCTAATTAACAATCCTAATAACAGAGGATTATTCATCGTCTCCCCCAAACATGATTTAGGTCATTATATATATATATATAATTGTAATCCAATTGCAGGGAACTATTCATTATCATCCCAATTGCAATTTAGGGCAACGCCTTCTCTCCTCCCATGCACCCTCACGAGGCCTTCGATTATCACGACACCAACGCCCCACGTTCGTATTGAAGCGGGGAGTTGAATGAGGGTATTTTCGCGGCGATCGGCGCCCTACGGCGAAAACCCTAACGCGGCCTTTTTCCTACGGAGCTTCATCACGCTCGCAAATCGACTCAATTGAGTTCGATATCTCGCCTAGCGGATCTAAGAAAACTAGCACCAAGGGAGAGGGGAGGAAGTCACCTGAGTGTCCATGCATGCAACCCAATAGCCGCGTACGCGGCATTTGTCCGTCGCTCCCGGTTCATGGCCGGATCTCGCCGATCCGGATCTCGCCGATCCGGATCTCGTTGATCTGAGCCTCGCCACACGTCGCCGCAGAAGTCGGCCTCTATTCTCCGCAATGATAACTTCGAATCTATGCTTGCCAAACTTGGCAAAAGATTTTGGTTATTCATCATTGGAGGCTATTCCAATGACCAATCATTTGTAGAGGCGGAGGTAGCAAGTTGAGAGATCTAAGGTGAAGAAATCGCAAGAGGCGTCTTGCTGTGTATGAGGGATTTCAGGATTGTATGGTGTATGAGCTTGGTCGGCTAGATCTGGATGGAGGGAGAGTGGGTAGAGAGAGATTTGAGATAGTTAGAAATAGAGAGATCTAGAGAGGGAGTTCTGTTTGTGGGGGCTGAAATAGAGCAGGGGAAGGGTTGCTCGAGGGAAGGAGGTGGAGCAGCTCTTGTCGTTTGGAGCAGGGGCCATGGAAGTTTGCCGGAGGAGAAGGTGCGCCGGAGGTCGGACTCGCCGGAGAAGGATGCGCCGGAGAAGGAGGGATCGGCGGGGATCTCGCCGGAAATGGAGGAGGAGAGGAGCTCGCTCTGGCCGGAGGGGAGAAGGATCGGAGATGAGGGGGGTTTGGCTTTCGTTTCCGCCGTCAGGGAACTGGGGAGGAGAAGATCGGGTAAGTGGTTTCTAACCTAACTTATAACGTGTATATATATATTTATAAGATCTGCTTCCCCACCTGGAGATCCCCCTCCTGGAGCACACAACACGGCCGAGGGGAATCTTATGTGTGCACCGGTGAGGCTGAACCCTCATGTTGATTTGTAACATCCCGATTCGAGCTAGACCCGTAGGGGAATCTTATGAGAAGTGAAAGATCCCCCTAGCTCTGATACCATTTGTAAGATCCCCCTCCCGGAACACAAAACACGGCCGAGGGGAATCTTATGCCCAGAATAGCCGCCTTGCAGAAGCGCCAGCGCACGAGCTAGCCTCCCCCACAAGACGCCTATCCTGCCGGCCAAACCAATTGAACAGCGCCAACCCATCAATAATAGAAAGCATTAAAGCCATAGGTTCACAATAAGTAATAAAGTCCAGAACAGTACAAAGAAAAGCAGAAAGCTACACAAGCTCCTGCAAAATATCAGAGTATCAATCTAAATGCCCCGAGGGCTACATCTCAAGCCACTCGCTCACCTCTGCCACTGACGGCATCCAAAGTTCCATAGTCACCAACCCTGCACACCTGACCAGGCTGGCCTCCTGTGTTGAACGCTGCTATACCAACTAAGTGTGCTCCTAAAAAGAGGGATGCAACAACCGTTAGTCATAAAGACTAAGTGGCTTCCCATCCGCTCCCCCGGCGACTCCAAGGCACCGGGCGGAAGGAAAGGAAGAAAAGCTGCAATATAACAGTGATATACAAAGCAGGTGATGGGGGAAAGTAAACTAGTATATACACAAATTCTAAGCTACACAAGTGTAAAAGGGCTAATCGAATCATGTATAAGCAGGAGTATAATAAAGGTGTACAACAGTAAGTAAAGCAGGTAAAGCAGGTAAAGCGAGGCAGTAAGAACAGTAGCGACAAGTAATCAATCTCGTACCCTAACTTATATGAATGCCCATACAAACTTATAAGTTAGGATTTCCAGGAATTATAACTCATCATATAAAAGAGCTCATACTAATTTATATGATGAGGATCTGCAAGTGCGTATGCTATGCTATGCCATGAATGTTTTATGCAATGAAACTCACACACATGACTCTATGCGCATAGACCTTTGTAGTTCCCTCTGTTTGAAAAGAAGCCAACCTCTCGGGTACCAACCGCTGTGACACACTGTGGTAGCGGACCGGGCTGTCCACTCCTAGGCGGGTATACACTCTACCAGGCCTAGACCGCACGTACGCCTCGACGCTAAACAACCGCGGAGCTCTGCGTACTCTTTGCTGGAGTCCACCAGACTGTGAGCCAAGTGAGAGGTGTCTTCGGGGAACTGTCGTCCCGACACGCAGCCAAGCTGGCCCCTTAGACCCATACACACCCGCTAAGTCAACGTACCGCGATTGGAGTGACGACCTGCCTAGTACCGAAGACCTACCACATTTCTGAGAATGTTACCGGGATAATCATCCCCTCGAGGTTTCCGCTCGTCTAACCGGGCACCACAATCCTACCACTCCCGCAACAGGGAGGAGATACACAAATCCAATCTTACCCTACTATGGCTACTCTTGCCTACTTTAATTGTTATTGCAATTTATGGTTAATCTTGGACTTCCCGAGGGTTACCCTGTAAGGGGCTCGCTACGGTACTAGGAACTACAATGGGATGACACCCCAAAGTTCCCTTTACAAGACATTTAATTGGTTGGTGATTTATTGCTCCTTCTTTATACTGCTCTTAAATAGATAGTGAATTTGGACACTAGACCTGCTTGGCCCAATTGGGCCAAGTGCAGCTTTTCCCTCTCTCTCTCCTGACTTAAACTTAACTTGAATCCCTCAAGTGGTGACCCCTCATGGGTAGACATATTAATCATGAGCTCCTTGTCACTACACATCAGTCATCTTCCAAGTCCCATGGGTCTAGAGGGTCAGATTACAAAAACCAGTTTTGCTAAACGCAGACCACCTAAGGGTAATCCACCTTCCCAAAGGGAAAACCCTAACCACAGGTCCTATGGTTCCACAAACTTTATCCAAGGTTCCTACTGACCTAAATAGAACATGGTTCAATTTTCATAATTTTCCAACTTAGTTAAATATTTAATTATTTTTCTTGAATATTGTGACACACCCTAAATTGTTCATGGAGTACTCTAAATTTTGGTCCAATGTCTACCAAATAATTATCATGTATGTATACTGAATTCAAATGCATAACCACCAAGGATGTAGGTTCATAATTTCTATTTTGCCCCTGAAATAGATAATTGAAGATAAATCCAAAATGACCCAATTAATTAAATAAATATCAAAATTGCATTGTAAAATCCAGAAAAATTCCCATAGGTTATTGTCATTTATGTGATCCTCATATAAAAATTTCATAGAGTTTCAAGGTGATTTGCTCAAGTATTTGTATAAGTCATCTAAAGAGCATAAATGGTAATTTCTTTATGAATACAAACTTTTTCACTATAAGCGTTCCAAGTAAAATTTCATATACCACATATCACCATAAGTAACCTTCCTATAGAGTTTGGGGGCCTTGTGTATGGTTTTACTATACATCATAATTAAATTCTCAAAACCTAGGTTTTTCAAAAAAATCATAAAATGGATAAGTTCCTAAGTAAATGGCACCCCAAATGATTTCAATGCTTTAGAATATGAATGTCAATGTCTGGCCTAAATTTCAGAATTTTTCGAGGACAAATGTCATTTAATATTAATTTATTTTCAAAAGTGGCATGTGTGTAAATTCAACCAAAGAGGCATGGAAAAATCATCAAGGATCATAAGATTAAATCCAGAGGGTACTAATACTTCAATTGACATCATTGATCAATTTGGTAAGGTGAAGATAAACCCAAGTTCTTAATTTGACTTGATCCATCAATTAAGCAAATTTCTCCAAAGATCAAAATAAATACTAATTAAATAGTAAAAATCTCATGATAATTATCCTAGCCCTATAACACTATTCTCCACCTAGGGATAAAGTTTGGTTGTCTAGATATGTATTTAGGTCCTAGTTGCTTCATTAAGGCCCAAGAGGGCAATTAAGTAATTTTAGAGGTACGGGCTAGGGTTTTTGGTCTCCATTGCTCCAATCATCCATTGATGATGAGCAAGACCCTACACAACCCCTAAGCCCCATTACCACTAGAATTGGATAAGCCCTTAAGGCTAAGCACCAAAATCCACGAGCCACCAAAGTTAAGTGGTTTTCAAACATAGGGCATCAAAATGTCCCTTGGGGGTTCACCATTAAGATGAACTCCAATTGTCCTCAAATTTGAAACAGAGGCTACTCATATACATATCTACATGCCACCAAAAATTTGGGGCCATTAGGGGTGATTACACCCACTAATTGTTCTTAGGTCAATTTTATAAGCTATGATCAAAACTATAACAAAAGTGCCATAAACATACAAATATTTGGGCACAGGATAGGCCTAGGGTGGGCACTGATGTGGCCAAAATTTCAACCCCATAGGCCCACCCATTCAAAAGATATTATGGTTTTAGTGGGCTAACCCCACCTAGGACCAGCCGTAGGAAAAAGGCTCCTCTGGGGTCTACAGACCTCCAAATGCCAAAATCTTAGTTTCCAAGGAAACTAGACATTTAGGGCTACAATAGGATGTCTCACACCATAACATAAGTTACCCATATCAAGCATTGGGTATCCACCCACATGCTGACCTCTAATGGAGCTATTATCTTTATCATAGACTACTTATGCCCTAAACATAAAATTCTTTTTTAAACTCGGCTATGTAAGAGTGAAAGAAAATTGCCGTTATTAAAATAAAAATACTAGCACACATCTTAAGCACAGCAGACGATCACCTCATCGTCTACCTCCAGCCTAGGGCTGCGATCTGCCCAACCTGAAATATAACACATCTCTTCGTCGGCCAATAAAAACCCCAAACCGACCGACTAACACTGCCACCACCTTCCTCGCTTTGAGGTACATCGACGGGTGACGTGTTAGCGGTCGGAAGTGGCCGGAACATTTACCCGGAACATTTATTTCAGGCCGTCTCTTCACGGCTTGCTCTCCAATCGACTCTATTGAGATCGATATCTCACCTAGTGTGATCGATCTAGGAAACTAGCACCAAGGGAGAGGGGAGGAAGCTCACCGAGTATCCATGCATGCAATCCAATAGCCGCGTATGCGGCATTTGTCCGTCATTGCTCCCGGCCATGCTCAGATCTCGCCGATCGGGATCTTGTCGGATCCAAAGTCAGATCACGTCGGATGCCTCAGATCTCTTCTTAGTGAACACCGACGAGTTGACTTTGCACCATATTCAAAGTTACAACGAGCTCCATCCACCGCTCGCGAAATGTCATGAACATGCATCAATATGTAGTCGATTCTTTTTACATTGTTGGTGCCAAAGATAGAGAGACTGGATCTGGAAAAAGGGGAAGGGCTTCAAGCTTCAGTGGAGGTGAATGATGGTGGTTGCCGGCGGTTTGAGATTTGGCCGGAAGAGGTGAGGAGAGTTGGAGTTTCGGATTTGTGAGAGACCAAGAGAGCTGATCTGGGAGATAAACAGATCTGAGAGTTCGCCGGAGGAGATGTCGTAGAGGAGAGAGCTCGGAGGAAGAGGGCTTGCCGCGAGGAGTGGCGGAGGGAGCAGATCTCCTGAGATGGTTGTCGTCGGAGTGAGAGCTCGTCAGAGTGAAAGCTCTCCAGAATGGAGGGAAGAAGAGGTTGCGGCTCGAAAGCTCGCCGAAGAGAGATACCGGAGAGGAGATCGCCGACCGGAAGAGCTTCGGAGGAGAGGAGGTGGTGGAGATCTGAGAGGGGAGAAAGGAGTTCCGTGAGTTTCTTGGCAAAAAGAACTAGCGAGAGAGAGAGAGAGAGATGGGTCTAGAGAGTGAAAAGGAGTTTTGGTTTGCTGGAGAATAACAAAGAGAGAGAGATGGAGAGGTGGGGAGTTCTGGAGGAGGAGGCTCACGGGAAAGAGGGAAGTTGCCGGAGCTCGATCCGCAAGGAGGAGCGCCAGGGGGAAAAGGAGCTGGAGGCGTCAGTCACTGGAATGAGAGGGAGGGAGCAGCGGGGGCGTCCGAGCATTTCCGCCGTCAAGAACAGGGAAAGAGAGATCGGCTAGTTTTTTCTTCTAACCTAACACTAACATGTATATATATACATATATATATATATATATATCTGAACCATTCCAGGGGGTATCTGAGCTCAATTGGTGATGAGAAGTGAAAGAACTCCATAGTTAAGCGTGCTCGGGCTGGAGTAGTACTAGGATGGGTGACCTCCTGGGAAGTCCCTGCGCTGCCGCTTAACTGAATCATTTCTCATGAAAAGGGGGGCTGCGGCCTCCAACAACCCGCTGGGCCCTGTGGTGGGACAGAGAGGGGTTGGGGTGCATGGTTTGCAGACCGGTGAGGCTGAACCCTTTCGAGCTGGATGCTGGGGGTGCCGGTGGTCGTCCCTGCGAGCTGTATGCTGGGGAGACCGTTACATCGACTATGGTTCGAATTTTTGATCCTACCAAATTTCAATCATAATATACTCAACAATAAATGACAAACTTTCCTCAAGTAAATTTTTATTATTCTGGCTACGAAAAACAAAACATTTCTAAAAATTAAAACACAGTGAATAGAGGTGGGTTGCCTCCCGCCAAGGGCCTCATTTATCCGTCTCGGCAAGACGTTCAGTCCTTCTTCTTATTATTGAAGTTTCATTACCACCGCATCACGATGGTCACCTTCCTCATAGTACGTCTTGAGTCTTTGACCATTCACCTTGAATGTGGACTCATCCTTTTCATTGCAGATTGTTACCACACCATATGGGAACACCTCTTTTACGTGAAATGGTCCAGACCATCTAGATTTTAGTTTCCCTGGGAATAATCGAAGTCGTGAATTATATGGAAGCACAAGTTGTCCAATCCTAAATTCCCTCTTCTGCAATCTAGAATCGTGTCATTTCTTTACCCGATCTTTATATAATTTAGTGTTCTCATACGCCTTAAATCTCATTTCTTCTAATTCGTTAAGGTGCAAAAGCCTACTCTTACCCGCTTCCTGAAAGTCAAAATTTAATTTCTTGATGGCCCAAAAAGCTCTATGTTCCAATTCTACGGGTAAATGACAAGATTTTCCGTACACCATTCTATAAGGAGTCACACCTATAGGTGTCTTGAAAGCAGTCATATAGGCCCATAAAGCGTCATTCAACTTAAATGCCCAATCCTTCCTAGTTGTACTTATCGTCTTCTCTAAAATAGATTTAATTTCTCTATTGGAAACTTCGGCTAATCCATTGCTTTGCGGGTGATATGCTAGGGCCATCTTATGTGTTACACCATATTTTTTTAAAAGTGCTTTAAATTGAGAATTGCAAAAGTGTGAACCCTCATCACTAATTATCGCCCTCGGCGTGCCGAATCTCATAAATATATTAAATTTAATAAATTTTTGTACAACTTTGGCATCGTTTTTCTGTGTAGCAAAGGCCTCTACCCACTTTGACACATAATCTACGGCTAGTAATATGTAAAGATTCCCACCAGAATTCACAAATGGTCCCATGAAGTCAATGCCCCATACGTCGAATACTTCCACCTCCTGAATGCTAGTCATTGGCATACTTGCTCCCCAATGGATATTACCCATCTTTTGGCATCTATCGCACTCCTTGATGAACACATGTGCGTCCTTAAATAATGTTGGCCAATAGAATCCAGTTTCCAGCGCCTTCATAGCCGTTCGTTCTCCCCATAAGTGTCATCCGTAAGGAGATGCATGACACTTTTTAGGATATCACGAACTTCTACTTCCGGCACACATCTACGAATTACTTGGTCCGCACAAATCCTGAACACATGTGGGGAATCCCATAGATAAAATCTAACTTGATGAAAGAATCTCTTTTTCTGCTGATAATCTAAATCAGGAGGCAAAACATTGCTAACAATGAAGTTAACAAAATCAGCATACCATGGAGTGCTAACCTCAGATACTGCCAGTCATCTCTCGTCAGGAAAATTCTCTCTAATCTCTATATGTGCATCCTTCTCACACTCATAATCTAGACGAGATAAGTGATCAGCTACAGGATTCTCAGCCCCCTTGCGATCCTTTATCTCTAAGTCGAACTCTTGCAAGAGGAGAACCCACCTAATGAGTCTCGGTTTAGCATCCTTTTTCTCTACTAAAAATCGTATAGCTGAACGATCCATATAGACTACCACCTTATAATTTATCAAATAGGAGCGAAATTTGTCAAAAGCAAAAACAACCGCTAATAACTCCTTTTCGGTAGTTGTGTAGTTTATCTGAGCGTCAATCAACGTCTTGCTAGCGTAGTAGATGGTGTGGAAGATCTTGTCGTGCACTTGTCCTAATACCGCGTCCACAGCAAAGTTGCTAGCATTGCACATAATGGTAAACGACAATGACCAATCAGGTGCGGTGATGACCGGTGATAAAATAAGACTTTGCTTCAAGATATTAAAAGTGGCTAGACATTCCTCATCAAAATTAAAGGGTGAATCTTTTTCCAACAAATGACTTGGTGACTTAGAAATTTTAGAGAAATCTTTAATAAAACGACGGTAGAAACCTGCGTGTCCTAAAAAACTACGCACTCCCTTAATATTAGTTGGCGGAGGCAATTTCTCTATAACTTCTGTCTTGGCCCTATCTACTTCCAAACCTTTCTTTGATACCTTGTGCCCAAGAACAATCCCCTCTCTGACCACGAAGTGACATTTTTCCAATTCAGGATCAAATTGGATTGAATGCACTTGTCCAATGCTTTCTTCAACACCTCTAAACAATCATCAAACGATTTCCCAAACACCGAAAAATCATCCATAAAAATCTCGATGCCTTCATCAATCAAATCAGTAAAAATAGCGATCATGCAACGCTGGAATGTGGCAGGAGCGTTACACAATCCAAATGGCATTTTCCTAAAAGCAAATGTCCCAAAAGGACAGGTGAAGGTCGTCTTCTCCTGATCTTCGGGGTCCACCATGATCTGGTTATACCCTGAGTAACCATCTAAGAGATAGAAATACTCATTGCCCGCCAACCTATCCAAAACCTGGTCGAGTAATGGAAGCGGGAAATGATCTTTCCTAGTCGCTTTGTTCAGCTTTCGATAATCCATACAGATTCGCCATCCAGTTACAGTTCTAGTGGGAATCAACTCATTGTTCTCATTTTCAACTACAATAATGCCCCCTTCTTCGGCACACGTTGAACTAGACTTACTCACTTGCTGTCGGAGATAGGATAAATAATACCCGCGTCCAACCACTTGATTATCTCCTTCATCACCACTTCTTTCATTGGTGGGCTAAGTCTTCGTTCGTGTTCGATGGACTCCTTTGAGTCATTCTCTAGAAGAATTTTGTGCATACAAATTGAGGGGCTAATCCCTCTAATATCTGCAATGGTCCAACCCATTGCTACTTTATACTTATGAAGAACCTTAAGCAGTTTTTCTCATTTTCCTTCTCTAATGATGAATCTATAATAACAGATAGTGTATTTTCCTCACCAAGAAAAACGTACTTTAAATTTTTAGGTAGAGGTTACAACTCTAAAGAAGGTGGCTCTAAAATAGAAGGCTTCATGACCTTAGACTTACTTGGTCTACTTATTAGTTCAAATTTTTTAGCATTCGGTGAATGCTCATAATTACCTAAAGCTTTCACAGATTCCATTAAGTCTTGGTCCTCTTCTACTTCTTCATTTGTCAACACACTAAGTATCTTATGCTCTAAGTCATTCTCATCATACATCATTCGTGAAGGTGTATTTACCTCCTCAATGGAGAAACACTCCTCCTTCTCATCCAGAAATTTCATTTCTTTAAGGATGTTAAATGTCACGTCCTCATCGTTCACTCTCATTGTCAACTCACCCATATGCACATCAATGAGTGTGTGCCCAGTGGCTAAAAATGGTCTACCAAGAATGATCGGGACATCTTTGTCCTCTTCCATGTCTAGCACAACGAAATCAACGGGAAAGATTAATTTTTCCACTTTAACCAATACATCCTCAACAATCCATTTAGGATATACGAGAGATCTATCGGCCAACTGAAGAGTAAGAGATGTAGGTGTGATCTCCCCTAGGCCTAATTTCATGTAGATGGACAGTGGCATCAAGTTGATGCTAGCCCCAAGGTCACATAAGGCTTTCACAGTTAACTTTAATCCTATCGAACATGGTATTGTGAAACTTCTTGGATCTTTAAGTTTGGGTGGCAACTTCTTCTGCAAGACAGCACTACACTCCTCAGTCAATGCAATTATTTCTCTATCTACAAACTTCCTCTTCTTTGCCAAAATATCCTTCATGAACTTGACATAACTGGGCATTTGCTCAAGAGCCTCAACAAATGAGATATTTATGGTTAGCTTTTTGAACATATCCATACACTTTTGGAATTGTAAGTTAAGTTTGGATTTTGCAAGCCTAGATGGAAATGGGGGTAGAGGGTAAATAACTTCTTTCTTCTTATTAATTAACTTCTCCTTTTGTTCCTTTCCCACTTCGATCCTTTTTCTCACCTAGTTCTTCTCTTTCTAGCATACGCGATTCACTAATCTTCTTATTCTTCTCCTCTTCCCTAACTCTCTCTAGCAACCCATCCCCACTTGGGAGCTCTACACCACTCCTCAAGGCAATAGCCTTACAATGATTATGATGATCATCAGTTGTTGGATTGGGCATGGTATCAGAAGGTAGAGCACCCATGGGTCTTTGGCTTAAAGTATTTGCAAGTTGTACCAAAGTCGTCTCTAATGATCTTAAAGAAGATTCTATCCCTACCATTTTAGAATAATACTTTTGGAACATGTCAAGGATAAAATCATATGTCATCTTTCTTTGGTTTACTTGTTGGGGTTGAGAGTTATTATTATTAGGGTGGTTCAGATTTTTATTAAACCCTGACGGTTGACTCATCCCTTGATTATTCTTCCAAGAAAAATTTGGATGGTTCCGCCATTCGGGGTGATAGTGATTGGCAAACCCAGGAGGAATTTGCCTTTGTGCCCCTCCCAAATAATTTACCTCTTCAGTCATTTGATTCAATTGCTCCACGGTCAATGGAGCCAAAAACTTGATACACGGAAAATAGTATTACGCAAGTGCAGGTACCGGACCAAGTAATAAAGAGTGAGAAATGATCGTTCTCTCGAGGAAGTGAGTGAATTAGTGCTTGCAATTACTAGATTGATCTTTTCTCTAAATTCAAGTGACCATTTTAAGGTGAAATTCGAGTTTAATTTTTAGACTACAAAGTGAACATAAAACTAATCAATTACTATTACTAGACCTCTGGTTTCAGATTTTGGAAAGATAATCTTGCATTTTGTTTTCCCGTGCCTATTATGATGAGATTTCAAACATAATCCTCATGAATTGATTAACCCCTTTCCTACAATGATTTTTAATTGGATATCATCATCTCTCGATCTCCGATGTCGGCTATTCCAAATCCCCCTAGTCATCTCTAACTTAGGAAGAAAAAGAACAACATAAAGTGCCAAAAATCACAGTTGCTAGCCCAAGAGGAAATCTCTTTCTCTCTTGAAACTAAATTGGAACTTATATTATACTTACGTCACTCCTCTCTCGAATCTTGCAGCGTAGTAAAAATATGGAAAATTGATTTAAGAAATACGTGACTCCTCTCTCGAATCTCGCCACGTAGAAAAGAGGATTCAACCCTAGATTAGCGCAACTCCTCTCTCGAATCTCGTCACGCTAAATAGAAGAAGAATATTTGCTCAAAATATCCACAATAATGAACATAAATCCAATAAAGAAAGAAGATTATTAAACCATGAAGAGGAAATTAACATCAATCCATCACAACAAACACGGTACTCATATCATACAAGCCATTGAAAAATTAGTTCATGAAGGAAATGTTTAACCACACAATCGGAGAGATCTTACTAGCCATCCTTAGATAAATTTGAGCGATGTAGGGATCTGATTCAGGTGTTTCTTCTCCCTTGATGGCCGACCAATCCGTCTCCAAGAAGCCCTTCCTTCAAAGTGGCGGAAACCCTCTCCTCTTCTCTCCAAAACTCAACTCCAAGACCGACTACTCAAAGCCACCCTCGTACTCCTCTTTCCAGCCTCAAGTTCGGCCAAATAACTCCCACAAAACTGAAAGGACGCATCCCTTAATTCAAAATTTCGGCAGTTACAAATCTGAATTTCGGATTTTAAAAATTCGCAGATGTGTTGCAACACCTCGATTTTGGTGTTACAACACCTTTGTCATAATTCAGCAAAACATCATAGCTCGACCCAGATTATCACGGTTTCAGTTCCTTTGATAAATTTAGCAAGAAATGATGGAAAACTGTCAACATATTACAGCATTGGACATAAATATAAATAAGGAATATTTTTATTCATTTAACGCATTTTTCTCTCGTTTAGATCAAATTTTATAACAAAATAAGGAGCAAGATCACTTCTAATTGAAGTGATATCAGGAGACAAGACCTGAAGCAAAACTGGTTGCAATGCCGACTTGGACTGCGGGCACTTAAACTTCATATGTCCCTTCTGCCCATACTAAAAGCAGGTCTTGCTATTCATCCAACAGCGGCAGCATCATGCCCCTTCCGATCACACAAAGCACATGGAAGATCATTCTTTGGTGCACTCTGAATTGCTAGCACTTGGGTCTGCTTCTGAGCACCCAATCTCTTGAAACACTTCTCAAAGGGGTGGCCTACACGACCACAGAAACTACACACTTCCTTGCTTCCTTTCTTCGGAGCAGGGCCAGATGCCCAAGGAACTCCACTACCTTCAGCTTTTCTCCTTTCTTTCATCTTCATGCCACGATTCTTGGCATTATCAATGGCTTCAACCTTCAGAGTTGCTTTCACTGCTTCAGTATAGCTCTCTGATCGATACGCACTAGCCAACTGCTGGATGTCACTACGGAGATCACCCAAAAATCTTTTAATTCTCCCCTCTTCTGTAACTAACAAATCCGGAGCAAAATGGCTCAGCTTGCTAAATTCAATCTCATACTCACTAACTGTGAGTTGTCTTTGATTCAAATGAAGGAAGTTATTCATTAACTTATCTTGCTCCACAGACGACAAGAACTTCTTCAGCAACATTCCTTTAAATCTGTCCCACGAGCATCCCTCGGTGAGACTTTCCTTCTCCCTAATTCACCAGCCTTTAGCAAGACCCTTCAACTGGAAAGTGACAACCATGACCTTCTGGTCCGCAGAAATTCTGGTATAAGAAAACATTTCCTCAATGGAAACTATCCAATCATCCAAACCAATGAAGTTAGTCCTCCCATCATAGGTCGGGGGTCCTAAACGCTGGAAGTGCGAAATAAAGTTCAATACTGGCGGCAATAGAACTGGAGGTGCCAGAGGAGTAGGAAGAACGGGGGAAACTGGAACCACAGCAGGCTGCTGCCCTAAAGTGGTATTTAACAACGCTTGAACTTGCGCTTGCATCGCGATCATTTGTCTTGACAGGGTCTCATTACTCTATCGCAGCTCTTCTATCATAGCCTCACTATGAGCACCAGAAGACTCACCCTCGAACTGGGGAGCCGATCTGTAACATCCCGATTCGATCTAGACCCCTTGTGCGCGTTTTTGAGTCGAGCGTGTTGACTCGAGCTCGTGGTGTATTGGGGGCCCGGCTTGCACCTGAGGCGGAGGAGTGCACTCGACGAACGCGGCGAATACCATTTCTATTCCTTGTCTCGATGTTTGCTGTATCGGGATCCGAGCTGTCCGGAGAGTATAATTTGAGCAATAAAACTCGAAGGAGGCGTACCACCTTGAAGGAATTATAGTGCGTACGTTAGCTCAAATGACACGGTCTGTGAATAGCATATTTATCCAAAAGGCGATATGCAGCAGACGGTCTCGGTATTCACCCCAGTCAGTTTTGTTAGACTCGTGAAGCCTATACGAGTTCAACAAAACTGTCCGCGCTCGATTCTGATGAGAATCGGCGAATTTATTAATGTGGACTGCGAATAGCATATTTATCCAAAATGGTGAAATTGACCAAACGATCTCGCAATTGACCCTAGTCAGTCTTGTTAGACTCGTAATAATAGTACGAGTTCAACGAATCTATCCGTTCGCGATTCCGGCGTCATTTGGACAGTTTTGACGTTTAAGTCAAATTATGCCGCAAACGCTCCGGGGAGCGTAAAATAGGCAAACGAACTCGGAATTGATCTCGGATAGTCCCTGTGGATGCGTGTCAGCGAGACGGTCAAAATGAGCCCGTCCGGAACAAATTACGAGTTCCCAAGAGCGATATGCGGGCGTTTGAGTGAAATAACTTAATGTTTTAATAATATAATAATAATATTATTAATAATAATATATATATACACACGTTAGTTTAGGTTAGAAATAAAACTTACCCGATCTCCTCCCAGCTGCGCCGCATGCCTCCCCCTCTCTCCCTCTCCAGCTCTTCCAAATCCAAACTGAGCCCTCCTCCGGCGAGTCCGACCTCCGACATCTCTCGCTCTCTCGGCTCCGGCGAGCTGCCCCTCTACTTCCAAGCGGCGACACCCCCTCCGGTGCACCTCCTCCTTCGGCAAACTCCATGGCCGACCACCTCAAGTCGTACGCCTCTCTCTCTCTCTCTCTCTCTCTCTCTCTCTCTCTCTCTCTCTCTCTCTCTCTCTCTCTCTCTCTCTTTCTCTCTCTCACGGCAAGGCCAGCTCCGGCGCTCCTCCTTGCGGCTCGATCGGGCTTGCTCCATCTCCCTCCGGCGCACCACCTTCGGCAAGCCTCCTCCTCTAGAACTCCCATTCCTTTTTCCATTTCTCTATCTCCCTCCTTTTCTCTCTCTATTTCTCTTACAGAACCATCCACTCTCTCCCCACCCCCTCCATCTCTCTTTCTTTTTTTTCCAGCACTCTAGATCCCTCCCTCAACTTGGGTCCGACCGCCTCGACTCATTTTTTCAGCGGTGAATCTCAAAACAAAAATCAACGAGCTCTCCGGCGAGATCCAAGGCTGAATCCTTCGGCGAACATCAAACGAGATCCGGAACAACGAGATCTGAGCATGGCCGGGAGCAATGACGGACAAATGTCGCATACGCGGCTATTGGGTAGCATGCATGGATACTCGGTGAGCTTCCTCCCCTCTCCCTTGGTGCTAGTTTCCTAGATCACACTAGGTGAGATATCGATCTCAATAGAGTCGATTGGAGAGCAAGTCGTGAAGAGACGGCCTGAAATAAATGTTCCGGGTAAATGTTCCGGCCACTTCCGACCTTTATCACGTCACCCGTCGATGTACCTCAAAGCGAGGAAGGTGGTGGCGGTGTTAGTCGGTCGGTTTGGGGTTTTTGGTGGCCGACGAAGAGATGTGTTGTATTTCAGGTTGGGCAGATCGCAGCCCTAGGCTGGAGGTAGACGATGAGGCGATCGTCTGATGTGCTTAAGAGGTGTGCTAGTAATTTTATTTTAATAACTGCAATTTTCTTTCACTCTTACATAGCCGAGTTTAAAAAGAATTTTTTATGTTTAGGGCACTAGTAGTCTATGATAAAGGTATTAGCTCCATTAGAGGTCAGCATGTGGGTGGATACCCAATGCTTAGTATGGGTAACTTATGTTATGGTGTGAGACACACTATTGTAGCCCTAAATGTCTAGTTTCATTAGAAACTAAGATTTTGGCATTTGGAGGTCTGTAGACCCCAGAGGAGCCTTTTTCGTAGGGCTGGTCCTAGGTGGGGTTAGCCCACTAAAACCATAATATCTTTTGAATGAGTGGGCCTATGGGGTTGAAATTTTGGCCACATCAGTGCCCACCCTAGGCCTACCCTGTGCCCAAATAGTGGTATGTTTAGAGCACCTTTTGTTTTAGTTTTAATCATAACTTAAAAAACTGACCTAAGAATAATTAGTGGGTGTAATCACCCCTAATGGCCCCAACCTTTTGGTGGCATGTAGTTATGTATATGAGTAGCCTCTGTTTCAAATTTGAGGACAATTGGAGCTCATCTTAATGGTGAACTCTCAAGGGGTATTCTGATGCCCTAGGTTTGAAAACCACTTAGCCTTGGTGGCTTGTGGATTTTGGAGCTTAGCCATAAGGGCTTATCCAAATCCAGTGGTAATAGGGCATAGAGATTGTGTAGGGTCTTGCTCATCCTCAATGGGTGATTGGAGCAATGGAGACCAAAAACCCTAGCCCATACCTCTAAAATTACTTAATTGCCCTTTTGGGCCTTAATGAAGCAACTAGGACCTAAACACATATTTAGACAACCAAACTTCATCCCTAGGTAGGGAATAGTGCTATAGGGCTAGGATAATCATCATGAGACTTGTTAGAGGCACATAAGTACTTTTCTCCCAAATAAATGAAATTGCCACCTTTTCCTTAATAAAATAAAATGCAAGGTCATATGACCTTTGACTTTGATATACTATCAGTGGCTGTACTAGGGTGAAATAAGGCTTTGGTAATTTTGTTATGAGTTATGGAAGCATTATTCCCTGTATAGGAAGTTTTAAGTGATTGCTAGCTTAAGGGAATTTAATCTTTTAAAATATCAAATCATGGGGCTATGATGTGATACTTGGTTTTCTGTAGTTTAAAGTCAATATATGTCCATGATAATTGTTTGGAAGCTTGTTCAATTCTATTTCTTGTACCTCACGTAGAAATTGGAATTTACACCCCTTGAATATTAAATCTTTTTAAAATATCAAATCATGGGGCTATGATGTGATACTTGGTTATCTGTAGTTTAAGGTCAATATATGCCCATGATAATTGTTTGGAAGCTTGTTGAATTTTATTTCTTGTACCCCATGTAGAAATTGATAATTGCCGCCTTTGGATGTTTAATCGTTTTAAAATATCAGAACACATGGTAATGACACAATCTTTTGGCAGTGGACTCTAGGTCCCCATTTGGACACCTGGTAATTTTTGTAGATTTTTCAGAAGTGAATTACTATTTTTCCTAATTATAGTGCCATTGTGGTATTTATACAATTATGATGTTGTAGTAGGCCAAATGACATCCTAGGGTCATGATACTCAGTGAACCACCATGATATGGAATATTATCTTACTGATAATTCTCATGAAGCATGAAGAAGCATTTGAGGGTAGATCATGTGTAATGTGACTTAAGGCCTTAACTACTTAAAATTATATTAAATATCAATTTAATATGGAAAATTATGGAAATTGGAACATACCTTACTAAGTCCAGTGAGAGCCTAGGATAATTATTAGAGACCTTGGTGATGACTTTTTAGAAGGGTTCCCTTATGGGGTTGATGGTTAGTTCAAATTAGTGGTCTGCGTTTAGTAAAAACAGAATTTTGAGTTTTAGATAATTCAGACCACTAAGTAGTGTTTAGGAGTTGCATACAATCAGTAATTGAGTTATAGCACACAAGAACTCAAGGAGGGTCAATCCTAGGGTTACTTGTGGGGTGGTGCTAGAGTTAATGCAGAAGGAATGAAGGTACGTCCAACCCGATTGGGTGGAACGGGAAATGAGCTAAGTCAATTTAACTATATGAAATGATGAAGGGTGAACCAATTGTTAACCATCAACCAAAGTAATTATCTTGAGGAGGATGGTGGGGTTGATCCCATTGCGTCCCCTAGTACCGATGAGAGCCCTTCACCGGGTGTACCTCGGGAAGTCCAAGATTAACCCTAAATTGCAATAACAATTAAAATAGGCAAGAGTAGCCGTAGTAGGGTAAGATTGGATTTATGTATCTCCTCCCAGTTGCGGGAGTGGCAGGATTGTGGTGCCCGGTTAGTCGAGCGGGAACCTCGAGGGGATGATTATCCCGGTAACATTCTCAGAAATGTGGTAGGTCTTCGGTACTAGGTAGGTCGTCACTCCGACCGCGGTACATTGACTTAGCGGGTGTGTATGGGTCTAAGGGGCCAGCTTGGCTGCGTGTCGGGACGACAGTTCCCCGATGACACCTCTCACTTGGCTCACAGTCTGGTGGACTCCAGCAAAGAGTACGCAGAGCTCCGCGATTGTTTAGCGTCGAGGCGTACGTGCGGTCTAGGCCTGGTAGAGTGTATACCCGCCTAGGAGTGGACAGCCCGGTCCGCTACCACCGTGTGTCACAGCGGTTGGTACCCGAGAGGTTGGCTTCCTTTCAAACAGAGGGAACTACAAAGGTCTATGCGCATAGAGTCGTGTGTGTGAGTTTCATTGCATAAAACATTCATAGCATAGCATAGCAAACGCACTTGCGGATCCTCATCATATAAATTAGTATGGGCTCTTTTATATGATGAGTTATAATTCCTGGAAATCCTAACTTATAAGTTTGTATGGGCATTCATATAAGTTAGGGTACGAGATTGATTACTTGTCGCTACTGTTCTTACTGCCTTGCTTTACCTGCTTTACTTACTGTTTATTTACTGTTGTACACATTTATTATACTCCTGCTTATACATGATTAGATTAGCCCCTTTTACACTTGTGTAGCTTAGAATTTGTGTATACACTAGTTTACTTTCCCCGTCACCTGCGTTGTATATTACTGTTATATTGCAGCTTTTCTTCCTTTCCTTCCGCCCGGTGCCTTGGAGTTGCCGGGGGGGCGGATGGGAAGCCACTTAGTCTTTGTGACTAACGGTTGCTACGTCCCTCTTTTTAGGAGCACAATCAATGGTATAGCAGCGTTCAACACCGGAGGCCATCCAGGTCAGGTGTGCAGGGCTGGGGTTTATGGTACCTTAGCTGCCGTCAGTGACAGAGGCGGGTGAGTGTTTTGAGATGTAGCCCTTGGGGCATTTAGCTGGTTACTCTGATGATTTGCAGGAGCTTGTGTAGCTTTCTGCTTTTCTCTTCTCTGTTCTGGACTTTATTACTTATTGTGAACCTATGGCTTTAATGCTTTTTATTATTGATGGGTTGGCGCTGTTCAGTTGGTTTGGCCGGCAGGATAGGCGTCTTGTGGGGGAGGCTAGCTCGTGCGCTGGCGCTTCCGCAAGGCGTCTATCCTGGGCATAAGGCTCCCATCGGTCGTGTTTTGTGTTCCGGGAGGGGGGATCTTACACGATCTCAATGATTGACGTCTCAGGGCCATCGACTACAAATACAAACAAGCGGTCTATCACGACTTAGTTAAATACTAACATTCACCTATCCACAACTCAACAGGAAAAAGTATAGGTACTTGCTCTTGCTACTACCTTGCACTGGGATTCCTTATGAATGATATCATGCATAACTTAACTCTTGTGTATATAATGCAAATGCATGAACGCTTAAAAATCTTCATTTTAAATCATGTGTACGGGCGCCATCATGTATATCTTTAACTTGGCACGTGTGCTAATGCTATGTTATGATGGGCATGTTGTGCTATGCATTCTAATGAAAGCCTTAGTGCATGTTATGAGCGGCGTACACATGAAATATTATGCATCTCATACTACATAATATCGCATGTAACTAAATTAGCGTCTAGTAACATCCATGGGATAATGTTAAGCCGCTCATACAACTTAACAGTCACATGTTGTCACGCCTATAAAGATCCATATAAAAACACATATTTATGCATCTCATACTACATAATATGTCATGTATACTTCTTATTATGCTATGAGTGTAGTGTTCATGCTTCAGTCAAGACATACGGATGACCCTTCGGTGTGTGTATAAAATGAAACAGATTCTTAATACAGATGGCTGTTTGACTAACCGTCCAACAACCGATCTGAACCTAGCCTCTGATACCAACTGTCACAACCCGCATTTTTCTAATATATAAATATATTATCAGAGTGAGGAAAAATACGCGTTGTGATGTCACGTCATGTAAGAGACAACTACAGACGCTCAGGCAACTTCAATTCTATGTTTGCTTTCATAAAAGACATTCATTAGTATAAAAGTTATGTTAAAAGACATAATTTAAAATTTTAAGATTTAGATCGTGTCCCTCGGTCCAATGGATCATCTAATCCATGAGTAGAAAGTATAGATAACGCTGCGGAAAAGAAAGTATTAAGTTAAATTAGATTTACCCGATGTGTGCATGAAGACTCAATCATCTAGCTAATGATATGCGTATCTCTAAATTTAGTATAAGTAAGAAAATAGTTTTTTACGACCTTCAAAGTAGTGTGACATTTAATTTAAATCATGCAATGAACAAGAATATGCAAGTTGTATATACTTACAATAACTAACATATATCCTAGCATAAGACCATCCCAGAGAGCAATGCATCAATAGCAAAAAAGGCAGTAGTAGCAGGCACAGCAAGTAAACAATATACACAAAGAAACAACAATGGGCGTCAACAATTAGACACGAACCCATAGAGATGTTAAGGTACATCAAAAAAATATAGACCAAATAGTCAAAGAAAGTCACAACTGACTAATCCTCACCAAGGAGAAGAAAGGAAAAACACTATCCAAGATCTGCAAGGACAACACTATCAACCTGCACAGCTACCGGTCCGAACCCGAGGCATTCAACAAAAAAGAATGCCTCAACAACAAGGCACAAAAGGCAGCTCAAAATAATAAGATCACCAAGATCAAAAGATAAGAAGTTTACCAACTCCAGAAATAAAACTGTATATCAATAGCATATAAGACCATATTAACCATAATGGCCAAAAAGGTTAGCAAGCATGACCAAATAATCAGTAAAAGTCTTGCACCAAGTGCGACAATGATGATTTATAAGAAATGGTCATAGAAATAGGTATTGTGTGGGCCAAATGAATCCATGAGCAAAACAGTGAATCAGTAACACCGGACAAAAATAGGCACTGAGGTGGAGGCCACAATCTTCCACTCACCAATAGTCCAAAACACTGTCGGGTACCATGATTACACCAAAACAGACACTGTGGGGGAGGCCTCAATAATCTCTCTCCCCAACAGTCCAAAACCAGCTCATCACCCCATCACTTAACACCACACGCAGCACAACTTCATTACACCATGATAAAAGGAGGAAAATACCACGATTTTCATGAGCAAACATCCACTCGACGAATCCAGAGGTCACTCGACGAATACTGTCAGATCACTCGACGAATTATATAGACAACTCGACGAATTCTGGCAGAGACTTTGCTAAAATCTGAAAACTTAAAAAAATAACTCCTTTATAGGATCAAACATGATAATTTCAGCAAAAGTTTTAGGAAGAAATGTGAACAAAAACTCAAGTAAAGGGAGGAGTCCACCACTTGCCTTAAATTCTTCGATTTCGACTCCAAAGCACTCCACGCCACGAATCAAATATTTTCTGAAACTTTTCGGTCAAGGAAAAGGGTTAGGAACACACACCCCAATATCAAATAACCATGAAACCGAAAATACTCACCGCACACACGAAGATCTCGGCGAGAGCTTTTCAAATCTACGCTCCGATGAAGATTCCGTGCTCAAACGCTCCAACAATAGCCGACGAAAGCTCCCGGACGACGGCCGAACGTTAACTCTCCTCTTTCGCGAAAATGATCGTAGTGGAGAAGATGGAAAAAAACCTAATTTCTTGTCTTTTATAGGAGGGAGAGAGGATTATTTAAGAATTAATTAAATTATGGATTTTCAATAATTCACCAGGCTCTCACATTAACTCGGATCGCGGCGAAACTCCACGGTTATGCTTAAATTTAATAACTTTAATTTTCTAAAGTTTAAAATTTAAATTCCGGCAGGATTCAAAATGCGACAATTTATAACGCACCGGGAAACTCAGCACAAACGTAACGCTCGCATGACGATATTACATCATTAAGGATTTAAAATTATTACCCGAAATTCTGGGGCGTTACATGCAGGCAGCGACATGATCAAAGACCGATGAGCAGCAGATGTCTTGATCGAGAGAAATGTTTTCCTCCCAGCAACCGGCTGAGAAAACGAGAACGGGAGAAGAGATCCACGATTATCTTTACCGCCGGCAAAACACAGAGAGAACGAGCATCGGGCTTCTCCTTTCGAGCGGTGGAGAAGAGCGACAGGAACAAGAGGTACTCCTTCCTTACGACAGCAACGCTCGAGAGAAACTGCAAGGGAGCGATCGGCAACATGCGCAATCTTCCTCCTTAGCAGATCAGATTTTTCGTTGATCTTCAGCGAGCGGCGGGATCTCAGTATAGATCTGGCGAATCAGATGCAGCATAAGCAAGAAAAGAACGAGAAACAGAAGTGTAAACTCGCGATCGAGAGCGGCGGCGGAAGAAGAAATCGCGAGCAGCAAAAACCGAGAACTCACGGGAGAGAACCCTAATCAAGATATCTTGACAATGTTGAGATTAGGGTTGCTCAAGATAGTCCATAGCCCTCATTGAGTTTGGAATGAGGGTTATATAGTATCTTCAGCGTAGAGACCAAACCCTAGGTCGACACACAACCCGTTAAGACATGCATGTCGTGTCGGTTCGGACACGAAGACATATTATTTAAAATCCTTAACATCAAAATCACGACCTGCTTTTCATTTCCAATCCCAATCCGCGTTGCAGATAAGCAAACTCTCGAGCGAGAGCAGAGATGCCGGCGGTCTTCTTCAAGCCCTCGGTCCGGGCTTAATTAGATCTTCCATCCGGAATTTAGAACTTCCTTATCCGCTGCAGAAACGATCCCTAGCTCCCTGTCTCTCTTACTCTTCCGCTTATTTCGAAGGCGCAGAAGGACGAAGAGGAGGTAGGCTTCGATGGTGGATCTGCCTCCTCCGATCTCGTGATGTTCATTTGCGAGAACCACAACATCTCTCAAACATAGTTTCGAGCATCAAAGGAGGCCATTTTCGCCGGCACCAGTTCATGTTCTTGTTCTAATTTCTCTGCCTAGAATTCGTTCCTAACATTTATAATGTTGTTTTGCATTCTAGCACACTAATGGTTTTTCATTCGACTACCATCACAGTTCAATGCTACTAAGCATATAAAATTGCTCTCACTTCATAACATCACTGAAAACATAATTTCTCCAAACAAAACACAATTTCTCCAAACAATACGACTACGTTCATGATCATAATTTCAAACAACCGTGTTCTTGACAACATTTTTCAACCACTACGTTCACAACCGTACCGCCGCCCCAAGCCAAGTCATTGATGCACGTGCATTTAATTTCATTGGAGCGGCCTAGTATTACATGAAGTCATGCGCCAAAGAATCTTGATATACTTGCTCAACTAAGAATTTCAAAGATTAAGGCTTGGTTTAAGGCCCGGTTCATGCGGTCGTGACCGCTTGACCGGTGAAAATAAGTCCCCCCAAACGGAGCCTAAGGCTCTCTTTGACACGGCGGTAGCAGTCGTGAACATGGTGGTTCTAAACCGTCGTTTGTGAACATCAAACCTCACCTAATTAAGGAACTAGGTTCACTTTTATCTTCAAAACTAGTTTTCTTTTCTTGATGGCGGTCATAGCCGCTGTCATACCAAACATACATTATATAGCGGTGATTTTTTTGTCCAAACTCACCGGATTAAAAACGTCTTGCCAAACGGAGCCTTAGGCTTCCGTCGTTCGTGAACGCCCGACCTCACCTTAAAAAATGCATGCATTTTATGCTCAAAACAAGTTTATTTTCTTTATAGCGGTCACAATCTTTGTCTTGCCAAACATACATTCTATGATAATTGGTGCTTTTGACCAAACTCACTGGAGCAAATAAGTTCCGCCAAACGGAACCTAAATTGAAAAATAATATGTTTTCAACGCCCGGTGGAATAATATTTTAAGTGCCGGCCTGCCATCATAATGCATGCCATGGAGCGATGCACTTTGAGAGTAGATATAGTGCTGACGCAAAGTCCATTAATTAATCATATAAACCATTTATTATATTATAATAATCCATAATAATTTATTAAGCATCTTTCAACTCAAATAAATTTAAAATAAAATTAAGCATAGACAGGAGTAGATAGAATGCTGATGCAAACTACATTTTATATTTACTTAGACACTAATTTAAATATGATGAGATGATTTAAGCATCTTTCAACTCAATTAGCATAATGAAATGATTCTCTTCTTTAAGTATATATTATTAATACACTCATTAAAGAATATTAGTTTAAACATAAATCACAAAGTGGTAGAACCTTAGCTTTAATTTTGAGTGGGATAGGGATGAGCATATCGCATTCGGGCGCCTGCCTTTCGGTGCCAGTAGTTAGTTTGATGTGTAGTCGAAAGTTTGAAGTTCTGCCGGACAACAGGCACTAGCATTTTGCGATCTAGCGGCGATTGTTCCCCCCACTCCAAACAAATCATATTGGGTGGGTCCGTTTAGATTAATTTCCATCAGCTTTACATCAAAGCCTAAAGAAATGGTTCAAAAGAACGAGATGAAAACTCACCACATTGATTCGAGGGTGTGAAAATCATTGAAGTAGATTGAGGACAAGACTGACACGTGCAATTCAATAATCGAGATAATGTAATGAATTTTGTGGAGGTTCCTTCTCTATTCCGACAGATGCGGGGAGTCTTCTCGTAAGAACACCAAATGTATAATAACCAATATAGGGTTCGGGACTACGAGTAGTTAACTCTTGAACGCTTCGATCTTCCAAGTTTCCACGCACGAGTGCCAACTTCTCTCGAGTTGGCAACTAGTATTTAATAATTGAGAAAGGACATTATTAATGGAAAATAAATGAGTTTATGGATTAACCTAATTTTTTGGGTTAGTGAGCCTCCATTAAGATAATCTCTTAATTAATAAACGTGGAAATTAAAGAGGTTCACCTTTGATGCGCAGTCTCTAATTATGCCTGTTGGTGAATTGTCGAATAATATATTGGCTCGCGCTTCATGAGTTGAGTTGACAATTAGTACTTCATGGAGTGAATTGTCGATGTCGAATATAGGCATAAATAGTACTAGACCCTTTATGATGACAACGATTTCAATGTCAGATGCCATATTTGATGCGTCGAGATAATGTTTATGCTAATGTGGCTACACATGTCACATAAAATTTAGGACCGGATTAATAATCATATAAAAGTCCGTTCTCTAATAAGTATTGTTGATGATTACGAGAAATATTCAACGTACAATTAGGTCTCAGGAATATAAATAGGGTCTCATTCAATTATATGAAGAAGCTTCCTAGGTATGAAGATAGGTAGAGTCCAAAGAGAAATTAAGAGAATTGCAATTGAAGGGAGTTGCTAACTTCAACATATGTAAATTAGAATCACACCCACTCATCATTAATCAAGCCTATACATTTTCAATACCGCATTTATGTCTTATTGTGCCTACGATATCCAGTTCACACTCTTTCTTCACCTCCCCCCAAAATGGCGACGCATTTTATTTCCTAATACACCACTCATCCTTACGCACAGATCGAGCAACAACACGAGAATAATTAGCCGCCGTGAGAATCACGCTTTATAAAGATGGTATGGATGCAACTACGCAGTGTGCTTGCTCTATTGATTTAAAAATACTACACGACAAGAGTGGAGTTTAGATGCACAATGATATTTTACTTATAAAAATTAATTGTAAGAAAATGATTTGGTTAATTTAAATTGTAATATAAATGACTTCAAATTTGGGTTTGCTCATTTTACTTATGTGGTAATGTTTATATAATTCAAGATACACTACTGTTGGTAATTTTATAAGCCTAGCTTTAGAAAATTTTAATTCAAGCTGCACTGTTTTTTGGTAATTAATTATTGCACGCTCTTATTTATAGAGATTTCTATTAAATATATAATATTAAAACAAGAAATATAATGTAAATGGAATCTCTCTTTCTCTCTCTCCAAGAAATGTATTTGCACTCCAATTTTAAATCCGCACCTCAAATTTTTTGCATTAAGAATGGTTATCAAAATACATTAACACTATAAGCTACATTGAATACAACAAAATTTGTGAAATAAAATTTTCAATTTAACCTGGTTTTTCATAAGAAAAACACAAGATAAAGCACACAAAATATAAGAACTTGGCAAAAGTAGCGAGTATAAATCAACAAGAAAATACATAATTAATATCAAAATTAGTGATTTAAAACTTAAAAATGGTAATCTTTGAGTTTAATTACATGGCAAAAATAGGAGTTTAAACCAACCTTTTCAAAACTATGATCATATATATCAGAAATGTCCTGCATTAATTACAAGAACTTAGATAATTAGTTTTCTATTTTTGGTGGTTTACAAATGATTATGTAAAGATTAAATATTGAACATGCTTACACCTTTACTTCATGGATCTGTCAACTTAACAGTAGAACTTGCAATCTTGTCACATTGTGTATCTCATGCTTACAACTTTACTTCATGAATCATGACATCTTTGTCATTGAATCATGTTATCTTTGCCACGTTTATATATATATATTGTTGCGGCTTGCTCGGGTGCTCTGGTAGACCGGTCGAATTGAATCACCATAGCTCGGAAGTGAACCGAGCGAGCAAACAGTCAATGAGTGAATTAGTAAATGACACAAGAATTTTTAACGTGGAAAACCCAGAAATGGTGAAAAACCACGCGGTCGGAGCTATGTCAGCCAACTTCCACTATCTTCTAGGGGGTTACAATGGGAGATTGAGAACTCGAGCGCTACAGACCGCTGCTCGTTACAATGCTAGAGAGAGAGAACTCCGAGGGTGACAGACCACCTCTCGGAAAACTAAGTACTTCTTCTTCTGAGAACGGTAGTGAGAACAAAAGTGAGAATGCTTAGTCGCCTTTCGCAACCTTCGAATGCTCGATGGATATCTTCCAAGATTCGAAGGAGATCTTCGAGAGCCGAAGGAGATCTTCGAGGGCCGAAGGAGATCTTCAAGCGCCGAAGGAGAATTCCAAGGAAATCTTCAAAAGAGCTCTCCCGGGCGTAGAAGGCATGGTCCCCTGAAATGAAGGCTCTGGGCTTCTTTTATAGCTTTGGTCGGGGTAGTCCGGTAATTTCGCCGTTGTAACCACCGTAACCACCTGGCGGGAGAATCATGTTTTCCGATTCGGAGCATACAGATCGTCATTTTTCGTAAATGACATCCCCTTCGGGCAGTTCAGACAGCTTCGTTGATGGTGAAGAAGGAGTCGAACAGGTCCTGCAATCTGAGAAATTTGGAAACGTTAACTGTGCGTGTGTCGGGAACGTGGAAATGTTCTGAGCGCGCGAGGAAGTGTTCTGAGCGCGTCAGGCGGCGTTCTGAGCGCGCAACGAACACGGGGGCGTTTTGAGCCCGCGGGGAACAGGAAAATGAGAAGTCGCGCCCCCGAAGGGGAATTGGGCTCTGGCCGCACCCGACGAGGACGTGATTTTGGTCGGATCCTGTGTGAGACCCCATGTGGAAGGGGGATGCTTAGCCGCACCTCGTCGCGCGCGGAGGGGGCGGCTTGGCCGCGCCCCACATGGGGTGCGGCTTGGCAGCGCCCCCTATGGGGTGCAGCTTGGCTGCGCCTCCATGATGGGGGGTGCAGTTAGGTCGCGCTCTACCGTGGTGGGGCGCGGTCTTAGTCGCGCCTGGCGCCGCCGGAGTGCGAACCGTTCATGTCGGATTTTTCCACTCTCGCGATCATGGGTTGGACTCTTGACCCCACTAACTCCACTTCCCTTTAGTGGAGCTCTCTCTAAATGCACCCCACGAGCTCTTATAAATCCATGTATGAATATCATCTCTATAGATGCACATCATAAGCCCCCAAACCTTCGGAGTCCGGTACACTGCGTGGAGGAGAGCGAAGGTTTTGATTTTTGTTATCGACAGTTCTGACCACCGTCATCTTTGCGCGACGCGTCACACCATGCCAGAGGTTTGTAATTTTTCCGTTTCGCATGAGATATGGAAAAGGGAGAGAGCGCGTAGGCAGCGCGACCGTCACGGGCTTGTCGCCGGTGCACAGCTCATGCTCGGTCGAGGGGCGGCCTGTGCGTGTCCAGTGCGGGCGCGGTTGGCGGCTTCCGCGCACGCGTGCTGCAGGAGGAGGCCGACGGCAGCCGGGCGCGCAGCCAGCGACAGCTGGGCGCGCTGCCGGCGCGTGAGCGGCTGGCATGCGCACAACGTGCGCGTGCGCGGCCGACACGCGTGTGGCCGGTGCATGGCCTGCGCTGTCCACGGGGGCGCACGGCCTGTGCGCGCGGCTTGCGTGCGCGGGCGGCCCCTCGCGTGCGGGCAGTGCTTGGCCGGTACCGCCAGTGCTGTCACCCGGCCGGCGTGCGCATTTGCAAGCTATATCCAACAAGAACACCAACATTGCATTGTTCGGCAAACTTTGTGAGTTGAGTTTTTCCATTATTTAGAATGTAGCATTTGCATCCAATGATTCTAAAATATGAAATTATTGGTTGTTTGCATTTTAGAATTTCATTGGGGGTTTTCCCTTGGGCCTTATTAATAGATGCTCTATTCAGAAAATAACAAGTTGTATTGACTGCCTCAACCCAGAGATATTCTTGGAGTGAGGAGTCACTAAGCATTGTTCTGTCAGCCTCTATTAAGGTCCTATTTCTTCTCTCAGCCACTCCATTTTGTTGTGGAGTTCTGAGAGAGGAAAATTCTTGGGTGATACCAAGGTCTTGACAAAACCTTGTCATTGCACCAGATTGAAACTCTATGCCATGGTCAGTTCTAATTATGACCACAGTACATTGTGTGCCATTCTGAATTGCTTTGACAAAATTTATAAAGACATCTAAAGTATTGGATTTCTTCTTAAGAAAGAACACTCATGTATACTTTGAGTGATCATCAATAATCACTAGAGTATACAACTTCCCACATAGGCTCTGAATGGGCATAGGACAAAACAAGTCCATATGCAACAGATACAGATATCTTTCAGTGTCTTTGGAGCCAATACTTTTAAAGGTGACCCTAGTTTGCTTACCCATTTGCCAAGCATGACATGAACCACTTTTAATACATTTTAAATCTGTATTATTTCTAACCAAATTGTTAGAAAATAATCTATAGATTGTCTTATAGTTAATGTGGGCAAGTCTCTTGTGTCATTGAACACAAAGAGACTCACTGTCATTAGCTACAAGACACATAGGAGATAAAGAACTATTGCAAATGAAATCTAAGCAATAAATATTCTCACTCCTAGTGCCTGAGAGAATGACCTTTAAGTTAGTTGACTTTTTGATCAAACACGTGTCATTATGGAATTCAATAACATAGCCCAAGTCACATAGTTCACTTATACTTACAAGGTTGTGTTGCAACCCTTCAACATAAGCTACCCTTGTTATTGTAACTATGTCATTGGTAATCATATCATAGCCTCTTATGACCCATTTGCCTGATCCACCAAAGATCACCTTTGGTCCATTCTTTGTTGGTATGTATTCCTTAAGTAAGCATATTGTTCCAGTCATATGTCTGGAACAACCACTATCCAAGTACCATATCTGATTTAGATGAGTACTTGAACTATCCTGCAAAAGAGATTTTACTTGGCCTTAGGTGCCCAATTAATATTGGGCCCTAGGTCCTTGTTAGCATGGTAATTTACATGTCTACCTACAACAGCTTTAGCATGAAAGCTTTTCTTTGCATTAGGCACATTGGGGTCGTGCCAACAATCAATGGCAAAGTATCCCACTTCGCCACAACATCAACATTCATGGATGTTGTACCTTCTCTTCTGAACATTTCTAGAAATGCAAGGGGCATTAGTATGTTTATGTTCAGTGAAGAAGGTACCAACATTCTTCATATTCTTGTCAGCAATCACTTGGCTTGTTGACTGTCTATAATTTGTCTTTGCAGCATTTATCTGATTTTCATCAGCTGGTCTTAGTTTGGCAGCTAAGCATGAGTTGATGGCATCAGACACTGTGATGTTAGATTTGATTATAAGCCTGACAACAACCATGGGTAGTACTAGATGAGCTGTAGGAGGAGAAGCTTTCTCACCCTTAAATGTGGGGACTGGAGCACCAAACACAAATGGTATATGATGGGCCATTTGGATTTCCTCATGGGGAGCTTTCAAAACACTCATCCTCACACCCTTTCTACCATTATAGTTAGGAGCATTCCCCTTACTATAGAAGCTTCCATTCTTTCGATGACCATAAATACTATCATGTTCATACTTGTTGGAAGGAACCACAACCTTTTGAAAGGTGGATTGAGGTTTGGCTTTAACCTTGCTCTTTCCTTCATTTCCAGCTCCTACTGCCCCTTCTTTGAAACCCAATCCTCTCCTATCATTTTGGGAGGAGAAGGTGTCAATGATAGGCAGTACAGATTTGGGCTTATAGAATTGAGCCACAAAGCTTTTCTCCTTAAGAAGCTTTTCTTCAAGATCCTTGATGATCTTATTCTTCTGCCTTATGGTGCTCAATTGGATAATTGTGATTCCCTTCAATTGACTAATTTCTCTACTCATCTGAGCTAGCTGGGTAGCAGACTCAGAATATTCAAGTCTTGCATGTTGAAGGGAAGTAATATCTATAGCTTGCCTTTTGGCTAGCTTCTTGCTCTTTTTCAGTGCATCCAAGAGGGCACCATAATTGTCAATCAATTAATTGACATCCACCTCAGTTTCTGAACTACTTTCATCACTAGATGAAGCAGATTCAGATACTGGAATTGGCTCATAATCTGAAGAGGAAATGGAATGAATTAGTACCTATTCAGGATCAAAATTGTCCTGACTGTTTTCTCCTTCAGATATGTCCATCAAGCCATAACAACCTTTGATATCTTCATCCACCTCTATGTCGCTGTCTGAATATGACAGAGGGGTGCTGATGTCAATCCTTGCAGTTGGATAATCCTCATCCTCAGCAGCTACAAACAACCCTATGTAGACTTCTTCATCTTTTTCAGAATCTGATGATGAAGATTCAGATTCACTCCAGCTTCTCTCCTTCTTGGCTAGAAAGGACTTTTCACCTTTCCTGCCTTTTTGGTGATGCTTCTTATCACCTCTTTCTTTTCTCTTGACTGGACAGTCAGCTATAACATGTCTAGGTTTGCTGCAACAATTATAAACAATATTACTAGAAGTATGTTTAACAGGTTTAGAATCATACCTGTCACCCTTGGGGTGCAGCCTCCCAGATTTGTCATGCTCCTTGTTGGGTTGTGAAGATGAGGAAGGTTTGTTTTTCCACTACTTTCTCTTCATCATCTTCTTAAAGTGTCTTGAGAAGGCAACAAACTTTTCATCTGAAATGTGTTGTCAAATGAAATGACCTCTTAACTTTCAGATTCAGCAAGCCTTCTTGGAGGAGATGGAATTCTCTCCTTGCTCTTCTTAGAGCTCTCAGGTTTGAGAGCCGCTAATCTCTCCTTGGCATGAGTTCTGATGGTGGTCTCCTCCTCCTTCCTTATAGATAGTTGCATTTCATATGATAGCAACTTCCCAAAGAGGGTATGGGTAGGAGTCTCAGCAAGTCTGGCCTCTTCTCTGATGGCACAGATCTTTGTGTCACATTCTCTTGTTAGAGACCTTAGGAACTTATCATTTAGTTCATAATTGTTGAAGACCCTTTCATAAGTCTTCATCTCATTAACCACCCTAAAAATCTTTCATAACACACAACTATGCTTTCCAGATAGTGATGCCTGAAGGCTTCATACTCTTGGTTGAGGAGGGATTTCCTATCATCCCTCACTTCTGCAGTGACCTCCATGTACACAATGAGGGTATCCCACTTCTCCTTGATCATTTCACAGTGCACCAAATTTTGGAATTTGGAATCATCAATTGCGCTTACTATGGTATTTTGAGCTCTCTTATCCATAGTAGCAAGGGCAATTTCATCCTTGGTCATTTCTGCGTGGGTCTTGGGCACATTCCTAATTGGATCTATAGTGGAGGCCTTTAGGAAAACAAATGGACCTTCCTTTACTGTGATATAGATCCTAGGGTCTGAGGCTTCCATAATAGCATTACCCTTTACTTCCATATGCCAAAGGATTCTTTCCTGCATATGGGCAACTTCATGGAGCCCATATCCTTATGAACTCCAGGGGCAGCCATGAAATAGTAGTAGACAACAATAAGTAGGATCTGGTCAGACTGTTAAGTCCTTTTTGACCAACCTCTCTCTGATACCACTTGATAGATTACTTAATAGTAGTCTAACTCACCTCGAGAGGAGGTGAATAGGTTCCTTTGATTTTTCTACTTATGTATACTTTTTTAAAGGTTTTAGCATGATAGAATCAAGCACACAGAAAACACAAAGCAATTTATAGTGGTTCCCCAAGACAGTGTGTATGTGGGTAGTCTATTTTCCTTCTACACCTTTCTAACAGTGTGTTAGACAAGGCAAACTTCTCCAAATCTCAACTCAATGAGCTTACAATACAAATCCCACATGATCTCTCAGGTTTTCTCCAAAACCCTACCTCGGGTCAGCAACCCAACTACTCAGAGTTGTCCACTCCTACAGCTCAGAAACACTTTAGGTTTCCTACCTCAGGCCCATCAAGAAGCCCTACCTCGGACTGGGAGTACAGTCCTACACTCAGGCTCACAGCCCTACACTCAGGCTTACATCCCTACACACTCAGGCTTACAGCCATATACACTCAGAACACAATGTTCTTACATATTTGAATGAGATTTAGTTTCAACAATCAGAAGATGAAATATAATGACCTTCAGCTTGGGGTCTTCTGTTGCAGTATTACAGCAGATACTGTCTTTGAGCAGTACAGTAGCCCCAACCAGCGCAACTTCAAATGAAGGAGAAGATCTTCTTGTTCTTCTGAGTTTTAATCAGCAAGAACAACAGGTTGAGCTTGCCATTGGTCGTCGTCAATGTCTTTTCTTTTTAATTGTGCAAGCTTACTGTTACATTGACCTAACATATGTTTTATACCTCCAATAGGCATGAACGACTCTTTCCATACCCTAGTCACATCATGGACAAGAATAGAATATGTTATCCTACTTTCTGGCCACTTGCGCTAAAAGTAGATCCCTCCAGGCAATATTCAAATATGAATATATCTCAGCGGATGGGCTGAGACAAGCTCTAGTCTCAGCGGCAGAGAGGACTTCGTCTCAGCGGATCCGTTGAGACAGATAGTCTTCTCAACATATTTTCTCTATCTGCAGCTCAGCTGAGACAGACTTCTTCTCAGCGGCAGTACAACTGCGTCTCAGCGATTTAGTTGAGACTAGACTGTTGTCTCAGCAGTTTTGACAGACAAATCAAAGACCTATTCCAATGTATGGAATAACTTAAGCATGCATAAAAATAATACATAAAGGCTTATCAAATACCATATGTACTTAGCATTGAGTGTGATGCATCTTCAAATCTAGGGAACATTACGCAAAAAGGAAGAGACTCATAGAATGGCAGAGGCAAATAGAGCTTTTGCGCATTTTCGTTTGAAGGGCAATATTCCCAACAGATTTCTTATGTTAGATGAGTTGTGTGACATCTTGCTTACGTGGGATGACAGCTATGTTACTTTGAAGGATGAATTCTTGTCTCTTTGGGAGAAGCTGGCCATATCGAAAAAGTCCCTTACTTCTGCTAGGAAGAGGAGATAGAAGACATTCTCTCTCTTGGATAGGTCGGAGTTTGAGCTTACTGCTTGCCGGGCTGAGAACAAGACACTTCAGGGGAAGCTTGTTGCGGCTGAGGCAGGTCTTTCGGAGGCCCTCAACTGTGTTGAGACGTTCAGGACGGAGATGTCAAAAATGGAGGTTGATTTGGCGCATCTGAAGGAGGAGAGAGTGCATATGGCTTCTGCGCAGAAGGACGTTGAGGTAGTGCGGGCTTTCGTGGTTGCTGAGTACAAGGAGTCCTATAACTTTAGAGTGGAGCGAGCTCGGATTGCGGAGGAGGCTCATTCATAGATGATGTCCATGGAGGTCGATCCACAACTGGAGGATGAGCGCGATGTCGCGTTCCGCCTTGGGTTTGGTGTGGTCTTCCATCTGGCACAGAGGATGCTGGAGCGCTCTGACCTTATGGTGGATGATGCCTCGGATGACGATCATGACGTTGACATCGAGGGATGACTTACTTGTATCTGCATTGTGCTCGTACGTTGTGTCTTTTGTTTGCCTTTTTTGTTTTTATTGTTGTATGTGCAGCTTAGCACCATTGTATGCGTTTGTCTGTGATGTATCCCATGTGGCATTTTTTTAGATTAAAAAGGCATTCTCTTGTTCATGCTGTGAAGGGTTTGGAAGTGTTGCTTTACACATTCCTTTTGCTTGAATGCATGTGCGTGATGCCTGACGTCAGTTTTAGCGGTTGCCACTTGGCGTCAAGGCTGAGCATAGACATTTGAGCGTGATGGGGAGGGATGTTTCCCCCTTGCCCCGATGAGGCGGGAGGACTCAGAGTCCATTGCAATCGAGAGTTGTAGAAGGTCTTTTGCCTATTTTGTTTGGATAGTAGAATGACACAAGGTCTGTTCTTTTAGGAGGTGCAACAGGACTTTTGTGCGTTCTTACCTAAGTAGAAGCGTGCGTTGTCCGTTCTTTGAGGAGGTGCAGAAAGACCTTTGTTTGTTCTCTCCTAAGTAGAAGGACACGGGGTCCATTCTTTCAGGAGGTGCAGAAGGACCTTTGTCCGTTCTCGCCTAAGTATAAAGACAAGAGGTATGTTCTTTCAGGAGGTGCGGAAGGAAATGTATCCATCCTCGCCTATGTAGATGGACACAGGGTCCGTTCTTTGAGGAGGTTCAGACGGACCATTGTTCATTCTCGCCTAAGTAGAAGGAAACGAGATCCGTTCTTTCCAAAGAGCCTATTGTCGCGGATGAATCCATAAATCCGTCGTTTTATTGTTGAAAAAGAAGATACAAGTATGCGCAGGTCCTGTCGTGCAGCTTATGATTCGATGAAGTAAGTTTGAAAGAAAGACAAGGGTAAGCAAATTGTTGATAGTGGCGGAGTTCCATTCACCCCACTTCCCTGAGTTCCATGGGTCAATTTCTTGTGACATCTTTGGGAGTTGCGTCTTGTGAGTAGACCTCTACTACAATTCCTTGCGTGAGGGTGTCAGCGCGGAGTGCCCTTTGTAGCAGTCCCCTGAGGATGGCATTGCACATTGATATGGCCTGCATATGATGACCCCCTTTTCCCTTTGAAACCTTTTGAGGAGGCGAGGTGAATAAAATGCTCGATCTCGTCTTTCAGACGCACGCATCCCTCTGTATTGTGCCCACGATATCGGTGGCAGTGACAGAATTTAGACTGACCTCCCCTTCCCGGAGGGAGCATCCTGGGTTTCCGGAGTGCAAGATGATCGCAAATGGCATGTAGAACTTCTGTCCAGGAAGCGTTGAGAGGCGTGAAGTGTTGCTCCTGCACCCCGGCCTGAAGGGCGTCACTACGGTGCCCTCCTCCTTTCTTGGGCGTTGGGCTAAGATCTTGTTCCTTCTTTCTTTTTTGATTACTCGTCTCCTGCTAGAGATGTGTCTCTTTGCAGGTGATGTTTTTGTTTGCATGTCCCCCTCTAGCTATCTGGCACCTGGAGAAGCATTTGGCGCCGACAACTCCGAGCGAGTTGCAGCTCAAAGAGAATGTTGCTCAATTAGCAGTTGCAAGAACTGTATTGGGGGCTTGAGAAGCTCATAAGTCCTTTAGTAGGGCGAGCGCCTGAGCCCGACGCTCCTCAAACTAACACATTCGATCCTCCATTGATTATGCTAGCGCGGTGATTACTTACTCAAGGCGTGGCATGTCTCTATCCAACGAGACGTTGGAGGCTTGGTCGTCAGTTTCCTTGCAAGTAGTCAAATCTATGACGTGTGCGTCTCCTTTTATAATTGTTGCCAGTTAAGGGTGCTTGCACAAGGAAAGCACAGTTCTCGGAGATGTGATGGAGAGTTGGGAATACCTTCCCACATATGACCCCAAACTGTTATGGGTCACTCAATTTTCCCCCGGTCTGGAGAATCTGACCGCCTTAGCACGAGAGTGAGCCGAGCGCGAAAATAGTCAAAAATGAACCAACAATGATGATAACGAGACATTAGAGCATGGAAAACCCGTAAATGATGAAAAATCACGTGGTCGGATATGTGCCAGCCAAATTCCACTAATTTCTTTGTGGTTACAAGAGTTTGTGTATCTCAGAATGTGACAGGTCACCTCTCCGTTTACAAGCCTTGAAGACAAAGAAAGGAGGAAAAAAGACTAAGTCTCTGAGCATCCGCGAGAGCGTTCTTCAGTTCCTTTGTCGATGTTTGTGAGAACGTTCACTTGAGCCTTGAGCTTGATCAGACTTGAGAGCGAGTGAAACGGATTCAGAGCGAAGGAGCGAGCAGAGTGATAAGTCCTCGCCGAAAAATCTCAAAGCATTCTCTTATCTCTTGGATTGTGCATCTTCAAATGAAGGCAGTGGGACTTTTATAGCTTTTCTGAAGGGATGTGTTGGTAATTGCGCGTGGCCGGATCTGGAGTTGACGAATGACGTTGCTCGGTTCCGGTCACCTGGATCACCAATTTTCCAAAAAATGACGAACATGCCCCCCGGGCGGTCCGGGCGACCCGGGCAAGTTGCCCGTCGACAGTGGCGGCCGGAGGAGGCGACGCACGCGGGGATGTTGTAAAGGTCAAACCTAGTTAGAGGTTTACCTAATTCAAAGTTTGTTAAGGATAAACCTAGTGGTGCTTGCCAACTAGGAAAGTAAACCAAAGTTTCCATTGAGGGTAAAGTATTGCATGATACCTCTAGGTGTCAGTACCTTCTTCATATGGATTTGTTTGGTATTAATTTCGTTTCTAGTTTAGGAGGAAAAATATATTCCCTAATAATTTTTAATGTTTTCTGTAAGCTCACCTGGGTTTTTTCTTAGAAGCAAGTCTAAAAACTATGGAATTCTCACTTGCTTCCTCAAGCAAATCCAAAATGAGATGACTACTTCAATTGTCATGATCAGAAATTATCATGAGACTGAATTTGAGTCTCATAGGATAAGGGGATTTTGTGAATCCATATGTATCAAAAAACGGTTCTCATCTCCTAGAACTCCACAACAAAATAGAGTTGTTGAGAGAAAGAACAAAACACTTATTGAGGAAGGCATGGCATTACTTGTTGAAGCCAAAGTACCCAAGTACTTTGGGGATGAAGCAGTAAATATTGCATGTCATGTCTTGAATAGGTCATTTATCAACAAATTGCTTGGGAAGACTCTTGATGAACTATTAAAGGGAAGAACATCAAACACTGCACATTTTAGAGTATTTGGTTGTATATATTTACTATATTTTGAATAATGGTAAATCACCTATAGCTAAGTTTGATGCCAAAATTGATAAAGGAATATTTCTTGATTATTCCTCCACTAGCAAGACATACATGTGTTACAATAAGAAAACTCTATATGTAGAAGAGTCTATTCATTTATCAACAAATTGCTTGGGAAGACTCCTGATGAACTATTAAAGGGAAGAACATCAAACACTGCACATTTTAGAGTATTTGGTTGTATATATTTACTATATTTTGAATAATGGTAAATCACCTATAGCTAAGTTTGATGCCAAAATTGATAAAGGAATATTTCTTGATTATTCCTCCACTAGCAAGACATACATGTGTTACAATAAGAAAACTCTATATGTAGAAGAGTCTATTCATTTATCAACAAATTGCTTGGGAAGACTCCTGATGAACTATTAAAGGGAAGAACATCAAACACTGCACATTTTAGAGTATTTGGTTGTATATATTTACTATATTTTGAATAATGGTAAATCACCTATAGCTAAGTTTGATGCCAAAATTGATAAAGGAATATTTCTTGATTATTCCTCCACTAGCAAGACATACATGTGTTACAATAAGAAAACTCTATATGTAGAAGAGTCTATTCATTTATCAACAAATTGCTTGGGAAGACTCCTGATGAACTATTAAAGGGAAGAACATCAAACACTGCACATTTTAGAGTATTTGGTTGTATATATTTACTATATTTTGAATAATGGTAAATCACCTATAGCTAAGTTTGATGCCAAAATTGATAAAGGAATATTTCTTGATTATTCCTCCACTAGCAAGACATACATGTGTTACAATAAGAAAACTCTATATGTAGAAGAGTCTATTCATGTAACATTTGATGAGTATACCACTCTCTATGAGGAGAAAAATCCTTTTGATTTAGTCTTATAGATGGAAAAAAATCTCTCTAGGTAAGGAAGTTGACGACAAATTTATTGATGAAAGCTGCCCAACTAAAAAAGATAATGATGAAGAGGAAACAACAATCCATGTAGGCAAGGTAGATGAAGTCACCCAAGAAGATGTTGTATAAGGCACATCAGAACATGGAGCTGATGAAGCTTTAGGAGATGATGATATTGTAGTTGTTGTAGATGAAGGCAATGGAGAGATCCTTCCCGAATACCTCCAATGAGCATATAAATTTATCAAGAACCACCCCTACATCAGGTGATTGGGAACCTGCATGATCCAGTGAAGATCAGGGGAGGTACACCTAATGAAATACTTTTCTTTAGTTTCATTTCACAGGTGGATCATTGCCATGCAAAAAGAATTGGAGCAATTTGAAAGACAACAGGTATATAGGCTACTTGAGAAGTCAATAACTCATCTTATAATTGGAACCAAGTGGATCTATAGGAACAAACTAGACCCTAATGGTGTGGTCATAATAGACTAGGCTAGATTTGTTTCTCAAGGCTATAAGCAGGAGGAAGGAACTGACTATGATCAAACTTTTGCTTCTATTGTTGGGCTTGTAGCAATACGACTTTTCTTAGCTTATGCAGCACGCCATGACATCAAAGTATACTAGACGGATGCCAAGAGTGCATTCTTGAATGGCTTCGTGCGCGGCATCGTGCATCCGCTTTGTGCGTGCGGGTCTTCGGGCGGCTTTGTGACCCTTCGAACGAGTGAGGTTCGTAAGCGTGGTGGGCTCGGCCGGGTTGAGTTGCTTGAGTGCTTTTGTCTGGTTTGACTCGGATATTTGTAGGGGGAACTCCATCAACAATGATGTATAAAATCCTTAAATATCTTAGTCTTAAGAAAATTCAAGAAGCAACTCATGTTGTGAAACCTAGGTTAAAATGTTCAGCAATATATAGTTGTTCAAATGGAAGCTAGGAAGTTTATAGATAATTCCAAAATGAAAAATGCAGAGTGGTAGAACCCATCACTAAGATCATAAAAGAGAGTTCATGAAAGTGCTCTAAGAAAACGTGTGAATCTTCTTAGAAAGTTGGGCACGATCTGATACAAGGGAGCCATGCACTACTTGATACAAGAGTATAGGAAGAGGGAGGAGAGAGAGCTCGAAGGAAGCCACCTGATGCCTTGAAGGAAGCCACCTGATGCATGCCCTGAAGGAAGCCACCAGATGCCCTGAAGGAAGCATGCATCGACACGTCAAGGGGGATCGAAGTCGGTGGGGAACTTGTTTTGGATATGTGGAGTCTGGTTGTACTGTTAATTATGTACTTAAAATGTTTTTCGATAGCCCTAGACTTCAAGCATAAGAGAGCTTACTTTTGCAACTCACTCGGTAATCGTGAAAAATAGGAAGAAATTCTAGTGCAGTCGTGAAGTAGAAAGATTGCCGAATCACATAAATCTTTGTGTGTTTGCTTCTTTTTCTTGGCGTTTTTCTTCCCTGCTTTCGATCTTTGTTCATAAGACCTTGAAGTAAGCGGGCGTCGAGATGTCGTCGGGACCTTTGAGCGGCAAGCGTCGGGTATCGACGGGGCAAGCAAAATCGTTGGGGACAATTGAAATCAGTGGGGGCGGTCGGTGAGGACAAGGGCGGACGAACATAAAGGGGAGTAGAAAGGGCTAATGGGCTAGGGCTGGGGGTGTTAATTTAGGGCACGATTATATCTCCTAAAAGTAAGCAAAATGAAGGATTTTGGTCTTATTTTGCGGGGTGCGAATAACATCTTTCTTGGTGCATATAACATCGCTCGTACCGATCCGACACCACAGACGTGGGCACATGCTAATTTTAATGATATTTAAAAATTAAAAAACTGAACATAAATACTACACATCGAAATAAAATATAAAAATAACATCATCGAAATAATATATAAAAAATTAATAATAATAATGTAACGAAGAGGCATGTCCCTACGAGCTGAAAGGGTGTCGTGTCCCACAAAGCAAAAGGCATATAATGTCTGATCAGTAAAAATATGACAATTGAAGTACAAAGAGACATAAGTGCTTTGGGCAAGACTACTTTAGAGATGTCGGGCTGCGAATATTAATTAGTGTTATTATCTCCTTTCAAAAAGACTTTTATTATTTTTAATCTATTTTTTTGTGTTCTTTAATTTTGCCTTTTTATTTTATTCGCCTTTTTTATTTAGTTAATTTAATTTAATATTTCTTTATTTTATTGTATGTTTTGTATGAGAATTGATATTAGCAGTCCAATTCTTACCCCCAAAATTGTAAAAATCATAATTATATTCGCAGTCCAATTCTCGCTAATCGCACCCTATCAAATAACCTCATCTTCATCTCTCTCACGTTGCCTAAACCATAGCCATAGTTCTATCGGTCGCGTCATTTTCCCGCTCTTAGATTCACCTTCAAAAAAGAAGGAAATTATCGAGCAAAAATCTCAAAAAAGTAGTCGGTTTTCTAGTTAGAGGAAGGTTTGCATGTCATTTAACTTGATTTAGAGTTAATTCCTCTATGCATGTCATTTAACTTGTTTTCCTGCTAGGTTTTTAAATTTTTTAGTCTTTAAGATGTTTTCCTAGGCTTCTAGTACTTAATAAATGAGCAAAATATTTCGCTTATTTGAGTTGGGAGTGGGGTGCAAATATACTTTTGAACTACAAAAAAAATTTATGAACTACGAATAGCGATGGACTGCGATTAGCCAGTTCCGAACTGCTAATACCAACTCTCTTTTTTATTTACACATGTTGCGTAAACTATAGCTTTTTTGGGGAATTAGAGATGTCTAAAATGAGTATAAAATTATTAAAAAAAAGGTCAAGCATATATTATTAAATAAAAATAATGCATTGGAGAATATTAAAATTAGCTTCACTGTAGACTTTCTTTTTACTATATATATATATATATGATGTCTCATATGTAGAGTTGTCACTTAAAATCGAAAATCGAACAGGAATCGACCCGTAATCGCAAAGAAAGGCCCATACTTGGTCGTTTGGAGGATGTTGCGCTGGTCGGGGTGGCGCGGTCGAGGGTGAGCGCGACGGAGGACGTAACGGGAATAAATGTGAAAATAAAGTGCAATTAAACTATAGAGATTCATGGTGATAATTTAAATATAGTCCACTCTTCAGTAACTATGTGAACCCTTCTCCAAAGACAGTTTTAACTTTTTACCACTTACCTCAAATGAAGAACTTCATCCACTTTATGCTCAAAACTAGTGTTTTTTTTCATGACGATTATAACCGTTGATATGGCAAACTTATATTCGATGACAATGACATTATTGTTCAAACTCACCGGAGCAAAAACGTCACGCCAAACAGAGTCTTAGGCTTCGTTTGGCGTGGTGGTGGTCGTGAACGCGGTGGTCATGACCCGTGGTTCGTGAATGTTCGACCTCACCTAAAAAAATTAATGCATTTTATGCTTAAAACTAGTTTATTTTCTTGGTAGTGGTCATAACCTGTCTTACCAAACATACAATCTATGATAATGACGTTTTTGACCCAACTCACTAGAGCAAATAAGCCGCGTCAAACGAAACCTTAATAAACTTGTAACATGAGTATTTTAGCTTTTCAATAATATTGGATCTCTGATGTTGACTGAGATATCCTTTGCTTTGCTCTGATTGCAGTGTGAACTTTATTCTTCTTTTGCTTCAGTTGAAAGAAAGAAATAGCTCAGCTTCAGCTTAAGATATTACGCTCTTTCTAAAAAAAATTTAAAGCTCAGTTTGGGGCGACGTTTTTACTCCACTGAGTTTGGACAAAAACGTCACTGTCATAGAATGTATGTTTTGTATGACAACGGTTATGACCACCACCAAGAAAAAAGAAAATTAGTTTTGAACATAAATGTCGATGAAGTTCTTAGGTGAGGCAAGATGGCGGCGGTTGTGAACGCCATGGTCATGAATCATCGTTCGTGAACGCACGACCTTACCTAAAAAAATTCATGCATGCATTTTATGCTAAAAACGTATTTATTTTCTTTATAATGGTCATAGCCTTTGTCTTGTCAAACATACATTCATGATTGAGAAGTTCATTGAACACGTTTAAGTATTTATGTAGGTTATCACTCTCCTGCATTTTCAGTTCGTACAGTCGAAGCTTCAGCAACAGCCTCGTGGTCAGCAACTTGCATATGTACAGTCCTTCAAACTTCTCCCACAACTTGACAATAGATTCTTCACCGCCAATGTTGAAAGACACTTTATCATCGACATACATCTTGATGGCGATGGTGGCACGCTCGTCCAAGTCATGCCACTCTGAATCCTTTACTAGAGCGGGCAAAGAATCACGCCCCCGCGGCACTCGCGTCAAATCATGTTCAACCAGCATGTCCTTGACCTGAAACTGCCATAGACGGAAATTCCCGCTACAGTCAAATTTCTCTACCGAATATCTGGCCAAAACTATGTTCCATACCATAGCTGCTCTTAATACCTCTAGGTGATCTGATTAATTCACAGATCAGATTTGGGAAGATAGGGAGCGGATCGATGTCGTCACCTACCATTGACACAAACCTAAATCAGAACGTCTAATCAGTCATCTACGAACCTAAAATATCTATTTTGCGAAAAGAATCTTAATTAAAAGAGATTTTTCTTTTAGTTTTATTAATAGAAATAAAAAAGGTAATAGATAGCCCAAACCCCTCAGCATAAATCAACAAAACTCTAATCTCTATTAAACTGAATACATGAAGAAAAATAATCTATAATAAACAAACAGTCCATTTTTTTCAAATAAATATGTACGATGTGATGACCAAATATCCTTCATCGTCGATTCTCTTGGTAAACGACATTCTTTGCGAGCACCGCCCGTCATCATAGTTGCCGCTACGCTATGCAAATATGAGCACTTATATGCGTTGGGAATGACAGGATAGAAGATGGTACACACCACTTGCAAAGAGGCAAAACATCGCCCCACATAGGAATGCAAAGAACGACCACCGGGGAATTCGACATACGCCCCACATAGGAATGCAAAGAACGACCACCGGGGAATTCGACACGCGTACAAACAGCGACACGATCAGGTGTGGCACATCATTCAACCAACTGCTATGTTGCAGATCAGCTCTTCTCAGCACTTCCGAAAAATGTTGTGTTGGATGTATGTTTGCAACCTTAGAAACCTTCATTGTGGTGTACAGAATGCAAATTGGAATTCTACAAGCAAGGGAAGATAATTGGATTACGAGAAACTCATTATTTAATGACCATCGTTTATTAATTTTCATCGCATTTAATACGAAATATATTTTGTCATAAAAAATTTGTTATTAAAAATCAATTTTCTTGCGGTGCATATGATCCAACCTAATTAGCCTCGATTTTTACAGGGGGCATACCAAATAAATTCTTTTATTATTGTTGTGGATCGCTCGGGTGCTCTGGTAGACCGGTCGAATTGAACCACCTTAGCTCAGAAGCGAACCGAGTGAGCAAACAGTCAATGAATGAATCAGTAAATGACACAAGGCTTTTAACGTGGAAAACCCGAAAAGGGTGAAAAACCGCGCGGTCGGAGTTGCGCCGGTCAACTTCTACTATCTTCAAGGGGGTTACAATGGGAGATTGAGAACTTGAGCGCGACAGGCCGCTGCTCGTTACAATGATAGAGAGAGAGAGAGAGAGAGAGAGAACTCCGAGGGTGACAGGTCACCTCTCGGAAAACTAAGTGTTTCTTCTTTTGAGAACGGTAGTGAGAACAAAAGTGAGAATGTTGAGTCGCATTTCGCGACCTTCGAAGGCTCGAAGGAGATCTTCGAGAGCCGAAGGAGATCTTCAAGCGCCGAAGATTCCAATGAAATCTTCAAAGGAGTTCTCTCGGGCGTAGAAGGCAAGGTCTCTTGAAATGAAGGCTCTGGACTCCTTTTATAGCTTTGGTCGAGGGTAGACCGGTAATTTTGTCGTTGTAACCACCGTAACCACCTGACGGGCGAATCACGTTGGTCGATTCAGAGCACACAGATCGTCATTTTTCATAAATGACTGTCTTGCCCTTCGGGCAGTTCGGACAGCTTCGTTGATGGTGATGAAGGCGACGAACAGATCCTGCAATCTGAGAAATTGGAAATGTTAACTGCGTGTGTATCGGGAACGCGGAAATGTTCTGAGCGCGCGAGGAAGTGTTCTGAGCGCGCCACGAACACAAGAGCGTTCTGAGCGCGCAATGAACACGGGACGTTCTGAGCGTGTCAGGAGGCGTTCTGAGCGCGCAATGAACACGGGAGCGTTCTGAGAGCGCGGCGAACGGGGAAATGAGAAGTCGCGCCCCCAAAGGGAAATTGGGCTCCGGTCGTACCCGACGAGGGATGTGACTTCGGTCGGGTCCTCTGCGAGCCCCCCTGCGGAAGGGGGGAGGATCTTTTAGTCGCACCCCATCGCGGAGAGGGGTGCGACTTGACCGCACCGCTCGGGGGTGCGGCGTGGTCGTACCCCACATGGGGTGCGGCTTGGACGCACCCCCACAAGGGGTGTGGCTTGGACGCACCCTATATGGGGTGCAGCGTGGTCGCACCACGCAAGGGGGTGCAGCGTGGTCGCACCACGCAAAGGGGTGCGGCATGGCCGCACCGCCATGATGGGGGGTGCAATTAGACCTCGCTTTGCCGAGGTGCGGGTGCGGTCTCAGTCGCGCCTGGCGCCACCAAAGCGCGAACTATCTGTAGCGTATTTTTCCACTCCCGAGGTCACGGGTTGGACTTTGACCTCACTAACTTCATTCTCCCTTAGTGGAGCTTTCTCTAAACGCACTACATGGCTCTTAGAAATCCATGGATGAACGTCATCTTTATGGATGCACATCATAAGCCCCTCAAACCTTCGGAGTCCGGGACACTGCGCGGAGGAGAGCGAAGGTTTTGACGCTCTTCTTTGTGGTGGCTTGGATTGGAGTCGTTGTTGAGGGGTAGGTGCGAGGTTGTTTTCACTTCATCTTCTGCAGTCTCTTCTTGATTCGTACAGGCTTGTGTTGGCGCTTTTTGGCGTCTTGTGACTCTATTGCTCTAGTCATTATCAAAGCGTTAATCGGGGGAACAGGACCCGGGATGGTCGGTGAATAGCATATATATTCAAACTGTGGACGAACGTAAGAGGGGCAGACCCTTACGACGTCGGGACCTTGCTGCGGTGGAGAAGGGCGAACATTCAATCGACGGCATTGCGAAGTCCCCGGGGCAAGACCCCAAAGTGGCCGCTGAAGAGCGGGTGTATTCAAACCGGGGACAAACATAAGAGGGGCAGACCCTTACAACGTCAAGACTTTACTGCGGTGGAGAAGGGAGAACATTCAATCGACGACGATGCGAAGTCCCGGGGGCAAGGCCCCAAAGTGGTCGGTGAAGAGTGGGTGTATTCAAACCGGGGACGAATGTAAGAGGGGCAGACCCTTACGACATCGAGACTTCACTACGGTGGAGAAGGGCAAACCTTCAATCGACGTCGATGCGAAGTCCCCGGGGCAAGGCCCCAAAGTTTTGAGTTAGAAACAAATAAGGAGCGTTGAGCTAAAACAAATGTTGATACATGCGCAAGCGTAATCTTGCGACTTTTGGGTTAGTAGTCGTTTTTAATACAAACTAGACAAGAGTGTAGATAGCGTCAGACTCCCGTGTCCGACTCCTGTTCCTTCTGAGCGGTGCTTGCACGGGTTCTCCTGATCACCCCGCGTGAAGCGCGGTAGTGGTCTAGGAGCGGGTCCCCTCCGGGGATTGACCCCTAGTTGTCTTCTCTCGAGCCACCTGCTTCTGAGATGCTTGGCGGGAGATCTTTAGGTGTCCTGATTGGACAAGGCATTCAATCTCTTCTTTCAATCTGGTACATTGTCTCGTGCGGTGCCTCGGGCCCTTGTGAAAATCGCAAAACTTGGATTGATCTCCTCTTTGTTGGGAGAGTGCTCTGGGCCAGTTGACGATCTTGCTGCTGTAGATTACGGACAAGATATGCTCGCGGGAGGCGTTCATCGGGGTGTAAATCTGGGTTCTCTGGTTCACCAATCCTCGGGAGCGGGCCGACTGGTGCTGGATAGCAGGCCGACCGGCTTTTGCGGGCAGTGGTTGTTGTCGTCCCTTTCTTTTCTGATCCGTGACTCCAGGTTGTCGTGGGTTTGCCGAAGTTGGGGGGATCAGCTTCTGCCGCCAGTTATGGGGTCGCGCGACTTTCTTGTGCGCAATCGTTTTCAGAATTCGGACTTGGCGATGGATCGTAGTTGATCCAAGGAAGTCTGGCTGTAGCAGCGTTGAGTCCCTAAATTGAATCTCTGCGGATTTTTCCTTTGTTGGCCATGCGGCCCTCCATGGAAGTGCCATGTTGCAGGGCATCAAGTAGGATGATTCCAAATATTGCATCGTACGGCGAGTCTACTTCTGCTATGATGAACTGGACGTCGTACTGGACCGGTTCTGGGACCGTTCCTACTTGTACGGGGAGGGTGATGACTACTATGGTGGGTTTCATTGTACCGTCCAGAAGTTCTGCGCTACTTGCTCAGAGTTTGAGGTTCCCGCCAAGGAGTTTGGGCTGTATTATGGTGGTCACGAACAGGATGTTTAACGAGATGCGGTGGCTTATCAATGCCCTTCTTAGTTTACAGACTGGTTCGTCGATGCTTGCGTGCAAGCAAAAATCCAACCCTCCGTGGAAATGCTTTGGGTGGGAGCTCGTGACGACTTTTTCTTGCTGCTTGTCGTGTTCTCGAATTCTCCGCGTGCGGGCTTCATACCATCCAGTGAATAACTGGGATAGCTCGGTGAAGTTGTGGATCGCTCCCTCTGGCAGGGATCGATACTACCTGAGAGCGTCTCCGCACAGTGTCTCTGTGAAGATTTTGCAGCCAATTTGGCCGGGAAGCCCGAACGTCTGCATCGCTATCAGGAAGCGATTAACGTGCTCGTACGAGTCTTCTGCTCTGTGGAACTCCTTACAGTGTGGGGGTTTAGCCATGACGGGATTGGGTATGTCATGATTGATCGTGACAGGGGGCCGCCTTTGCTGGAACGTGGCTTCATTCGAACCTTGTTCCGCCGCGGGAGGGGTCGGTTTGCTGGCTATACCAAGCCACTGGGGCATGATGGGTGCCACGATGAGTGCTTTCTCTCTCGAGACTGCAGGATGGGAGGAACTTCACATGTCCGAAAGTGTCTGGGGGATATCCATTCATGTCGGTTCTGAGTATTTTGGTGAAGCGGTTGTCGCCTTTAGGAAGCTTTTGCAGAGTACTTGGGAACACATATTTCCACAGACGGCGTCAAACTATTGTGGATCGCTCGGGTGCTCTGGTAGACCGGTTGAATTGAACCACCTTAGCTCAGATGCGAACCGAGCAAGCAAATAGACAATGAATGAATCAGTAAATGACGCAAGAACTTTTAACGTGGAAAACCCGGAAAGGGTGGAAAATCACGCAGTCGGAGCTGTGCCAGCCAGCTTCCACTATCTTTGGTGGGTTACAATGGGAGATTGAGAACTCAAGCGCGACAGGCCGCTGCTCGTTATAATGATAGAGAGAGAGAAAACTCTGAGGGTTACAGGCCACCTCTCGGAAAACTAAGTGTTTCTTCTTCTGAGAATGGTAGTGAGAACAAAAATGAGAATGTTGAGTCGTCTTTCGCGACCTTCGAAGACTCGAAGGAGATCTTCGAAGATTCGAAGGAGATCTTCGAGAATCGAAGGAGATCTTCAAGCGCTGAAGGAGAATTCCAAGGAAATCCTCAAAGGAGCTCTCTCGGGCGTAGAAGGCAAGATGTCTTGAAATGAAGGCTCTTGGCTCCTTGTATAGCTTTGGTCGAGGGGTAGCCCGATAATTTTGACGTCGTAATCACCGTAACCACCTGACGGGCAAATCACGCTAGTCGATTCAGAGCACACAGATCGCCATTTTTCGTAAATGACCGGCTCGCCCTTCGGGCAGTACGGGCAGTTCGGGCAGCTTCGTTGATGGTGATGAAGGCGACGAACAGATCCTGCAATCTGAGAAATTAGGAAATGTTAACTGCGCGCGTGTCGGGAGCGCGGAAATGTTCTGAGCGCGTGAGGAAGTGTTTTGAGCGCACCACTAACATAGGAGCGTTCTGAGCGCGCAACGAACACGGGAGAGTTCTGAGCATGTCAGGAGGCGTTCTTAGCGCGCAACAAACAAGGGAACGTTCTGAGTGCGCCGTGTAACACCCTTCCTACTACATAGCATATAGCAATAGGTCTTGCCGGGACCCCACGCCATATGAGACGAACAGAAGAGCGCGTTACTTAATTAGCATTACACAGTTAATAATATAACTATCTCAGCCCACAGAGTCGCATAACAGAAGCATTTGATTTAAGGTAAAACCAGTTCATACATTGTCCACACTAGCAACTAGGAATGAAATACAACAAGTTATTTACAAGGTTTGTTTACAGCATGTTTGTAACAAAAGTGGCTTCCAAACATCGGCATGCAAGGCGGTCACACATGAAAACAGTAAACAAATCAACTCCGCCTTCTAGGGCCAGCTCAGCACAGCACAACACAGCAGTAGGGGCTTCGACCCGCTATTTCCCGCTAGCCTCGCCAGGACCTATACAAACAAATCCACCATGCGGTGGGAAAACAAGTAATCGGTCAGCTTTAGCTGACCCAGGCTTATAACGACCCCACCCCATGCTCGGGGCAGCGGTGCTCCTTCCCTGCAGGCAAGCAACATCAGTATATATTTCACAGGTGCGTCTAAGCACCGCATAGAAACATTCATCATACGGTGACATCAAGTCACATGTTATGTGCACTCACGACACGTCATCTACAAGTCTTTTTTCAACTTGGATTTACACTATGAGCTGCGACCGTCAAGGCTAGCACTACCTTACGGTTTCTATCCAACAATGCCCCAGGTGAACGCGGAGGAGCGACCTCATCACCAACTGGCTATGAGACGGGTTCGGTTTAGCTTGTGCCCGCGCTCATAAATGTCAGGATTCACCTACGCCTGACACGGGTGCAGCTTCCTCTTGTGCCTGTTAAACTATAACCTCACGGGGTCATTACCTTAGCCTCAGGGGCGAGGTCCAAACACGATAAGCAATCTCAATGATTACTGTCTTCGGTGTTACTTCTTAACGCTGGGTGTTAGCTCATTTCTGGGTAATTTCTGGGCAACACCTCCAGAACTCAATACAGCACGTCTCAGTACTCAGAACCCGAAAAACACAACATATGGTGCTACCACCGGTGTTAGCTCTAACGCCTGACGTTAATGAACATAACAGCAAGCAACATCACCAATCCAGACCAACCTGTCCAGATGGGCTTCACACAGCATGACTATGTTCGTACTACATTCTGGACTCTATATGCAAATTTTGTGGGGATAACATCAACCCACCGGAAGAACCTATCTACTAATTAGTAGAAGTCTCCCTAAACATGCAAATCAAAGGATGCACATGTCCAAAGATGAAGGGAGGAGAATCGTTACCCTTAGTGCTTGTTTCGGTGTCATAGAACCGAAAGAGAGAACCGGCTGGATTTTATCGAATCAGCTTTCTTCTTACGGGGTCGATGGTGGCACAAGCACAAAAGAATCTCCTTCACCGATTTGCCTTCGGCACAACGCACGGCTAGCCAAAAGAGATCTCCTTCCTTCTGGTCACGACTTCTCTGCCTTTGGAAAGAGCTTGGAATCAGAATTTAGAAGGAAAATTGGATTTGGCTGCCTTATATAGTTTCTTAGCTAACACGGGCGTTAGCACTTAACGCGGGTGTTATCCCCTAAGGCGGTGGCCGAACTTATCCACAACCGCTTAAGGAAAGTCAACGGGAAGCTAACGTTGGCGGTAGCTCTAATGCCAATCGACATCCCGTCCCGACGGTCGGGCTGCCGCCCCGTCGAGACGACGACACGCTTAAGTCCTAGGCTAACACCTGGCGTTAGCGCTAACGCCTGGCGCTAGCTCTCAGACTTAACAATCCGCTGGGAAAAATCTGTGGTGCTACAAACATTTCTCGAGAAGAACATAAAGAATTTCTCGAGAATGGCCTAACGCCTAGCGTTAACCATAACGTCTGGCGTTAGCGCTTTTCAGCAACCCTCTTACTTTTGCTGGAGAAATCTGGGGTGTTACACGCGGCGAACGGGGAAATGAGAAGTCGCGCCCCCAAAAGGAATTGGGCTCTGGTCGCACCTGGCGATGGGTGTGACTTCGGCCGGGATCCTCTGCGAGCCCCCCTGCGGAAGGGGGGAGCTTTTAGCTGCACCCCGTCACGGAGAGGGTGCGGCCAGATGGTGGGTGCGGTTAGTCCTCGCTTTGCCGAGGTGTAGGCGCGGTCTCAGTCGCGCCTGGCGCCGCCGAAGCGCGAACTGTCCGTAGCGGATTTTTCCACTCCCGCGGTCATGGGTTGGACTTTGACCCCACTAACTCCATTCACTACAAGAAAAACTTAGATTAGCAAGGGGCTAAATTTCTTGCTAATTAGATAAATTCCTTGCTAATTTTAATTAGCAAGGAATTTAGAAACAAAAAATTTTCGTAGCTAATATGAGCCTAGCTAATTTTAGCAAGGAAAAATTTCCTTTCTATTTTGCAACGCTTTTTTAGCAACGTAATTTGTCCTTTCTAAATTAGCAAGGGATTTTAATTTCGATGCTAATAGTAAATATTTTATTTAAATTAAATTAAAATATGTATATACAAAAAGTGAGCTTGGAATTGAACCCTTAACCTCCTACATACAACCTACAAGACTTATCCAACTAACCCAATTGACAATTTTGTTCTTCAAGGGCGATTTTATATATATGTATATGTGTGTATTTAAAATTGTATAAATCTTTCCTTATGTTATATAAATATTTCATTGTATAATTTAAATAAATATAATTATATATATATATATTTCTTTATATAATTTAAATATATATAATTATATATATATATATATATTTCATTATATAATTTAAAGATATATAATTATATATATATATATATTTCATTATATAATTTAAATATATATAATTATATATATATATATGTATATTGTTATATAATTTAAATATATATATTTGTTTATATATTTCTTTTTATAATATATATATGTATATAATATATATATATATTTCGTTGAATAATAATAATTAATACAAAATTTATAAAAATATATAAATGTTTAAATAATATATACAATTATATAAAAAATTGAATATATTATTAATTATTTTGTTAAACATAATTAATTTATTTTAATTTATAAATATATTTAAACAACAATACTATTTTATGAGAAGGGGATAAAGAAATAAAAAAAATCTATTTTTTAAGAAAGAGAGATCAAATATTTTTGAAGAAAATAATCTTTTCTCTCCACAAATATTTTACAACAAAAAATTTCGTTGCTATTTTGTATCAAAAAATTTGCAACAAAAATATTCGTTGCTATTTTAGCAACAAATATTTAGCAACAAAAAAATGTGTTGCTATGTTTGCAATAAAAAAATTCCTTGCTAATTTTGTAGCTAAAACAAAAATTTATTTACCTAGCTAAATTTGATGATAATTAGGAAGAAAATATTTAGCCTTACTAATTTTCCTTGCTAAATAAAGTTTTTCTTGTAGTGATTCTCCCTTAGTGAAGCTTTCTCTAAACGCTCATCATGGCCAGTGGCGGACACGGGAATTTTTTCCGGTGTGGGCGGACTTAAAAATTGCAAAAAAATTGAAATATATGCAACAAGTACATTAATCATTAATATGACAAATATTATACAAAAGTTGCACATACAATAGTAGAAAGATATAAATAACCTTGTTTATGATACTCCTCTTCGAGCTTTCATGTTTTGAAAGCATTTCATAATGTCTTCATTGCTGATGGTGGAAAATATGTCTTTTTCAATATATGTCACTAAACAAGCATTCATCTATTCATCCCCCATCCGATTACGTAATTATGATTTGATAATCTTCATTGCAGAAAAAGCTCTTTCTACAGTTGTTGTTGCTACGGGTAATAGTAGTGCTAGCTTCACAAGTAAATATATCAATGGATAAAGAACATCCTTCTTCAATTCAACCAGTCTTTGTGCCAATCCTCCAAGCCCAACCACCTCTGAGAAGTCATTATTTAAGCGGACGTCTAAAATATAACATTCAAGTTGATTATCAAGCTCCATTAATGCAGTTGGAGAGAAGTCCATGGGATAATGTTCAGCAAATCGTATCAGTTTGTGTTTATCAAATGCAAAAAATTCATTGCTTGGATCTAAACTTGTCATACATAAAAGCAAGTTTGTGCTCACCTCATCAAATCGATTGTTCAGCTCAACAAGTTGTAGATCTATCACTGCATAAAATATATCGACACAATAGAAATGAAGATTTGTAGTTTCTTCAATTTTACGTCTTGATCTCCCTCGAGCAACGAATTTGTCTTCCATATTCGGAACGACAATTTCATGTTTGTTACAAAAGAAAGTTACCTCGTTAAATAGAGAATCTCATCCATTAATTATTCCGCATTTCTTATAATCGTGACTTAGAAATTTTGACAAGAGTCATGACATTTACAAGATCCTGATCATTCCTTTGCAGTGCTTGTGATAACTCATTGGTGATCCCCAGAACATTCTTCATTAAGTGGGTCAAGAATACAAACTCAAAATTTGGCATAGCATTCAATAAATCACTAGCTTCAGCTTTTTGCTCTGAAAGTGTGACATCCACTTCAATGACCTCAAGGACATCAATAACTGATGAAAACAAACAAATTAAACTCAAGAGAGTTCTATAATGAGAGTTCCATCTTGTGTCTCCTGCCCTTTTCAAAGTTCTTTCTTGATTCAAGCTTTTTCCTGTAACAATTTCACCACTTGATATTTCTTCAATAACTTATATAAATTGCTTCTCTCAGAGAATGTCTCTACGTTTGCAAGATGCCCAATAATGTTTGTAATAATTGATACCAAGTTAAAAAATAGAACAAATTTTCTTATTTTTCTTTGCGACCGCAATAAGTTTCAATTGAAGTTGATGAGCAAAGCAATGTACATAATGTGCGGATTGATTTTCTGTTATAATCAATGTTTTTAGACCATTGAATTCACCTTGCATATTACTAGCTCCATCGTACCCTTATCCCCGTAAACTTGTTATACTCAACCCATATTTAGAAAAAACATGTTCAATCGCTATCTTCAGTGATGAAGCGCTTGTATTTTCAACATGAACAATTCCCAGAAAGCGCTCAATTATATATTCTTCCTTTCTGATCAACAAAGCGCAAAGCAATTGCCATTTGCTCTTTAACAGATGAATCACGAGCTTCATCAACTAAAATAGAGAATAACTCAGCTTTGACAATGTCTTTAATGATGATATTTGTAGTCTCTGTTGCTGCAGGTTGAACAATATCTTTTTGGATACTTGGTGCTACTAATTTAAGATTTTCGGGAGCATTTCTTAATACAACTTTATTGATGTTGTCATTATGGTCCGCAAGAAATTTAAGGAGTTCAAGAAAATTTCTTCTATTCCCCGATTCATCAGTTTCATCGTGATCGCGAAACGTTAATCCTTGCTTTACAAGAAATCTAATGCAGTCTACTGACGCTTCCAATCGGGTGTGATAATCAGATCGAGCTTGGTCAGATTGAGCGCACAAAGCAACTTCAACATGTTGTTTTTGGTTCATCAAGTCAAGGCAAGACTTCAAACACTTGTTATGAATGCTGCCGTGGTTTCCAACATGAACATCTAATATGTCTTTATGCTTCCAATTTGTGAACCCCCCACTGACAAAAGAATCTCCGCCGCCTTGGTCCCCATGCTCGGGCTTGAATAAATAACAACATAAACAAAATGCAGCGTCTTTCACTATGCTATACTTCAACCAATAACTGTATTCCTCAAACCACGAACGGATAAATCTACGCGGATCTTTTCCAATAAGTCTTGTTGGGAAATTATGATTTTTAGGTTGGAAAGCTTTTTTCTGCAAATACCATCTTCGAACTTTCACCCTCTCATTAAGATCATATTCATAAATACTCTTTCGTAACTCAGGGTCCGCAGGAAGATCATCTATATTGAGTTCTAATTGTGGACTAGATAATCGTCTACTAGAAGAACTAGACGATCCTTCACTTGTTTTTCTTTTAAAAAACTTTTTCATAGGAACCTAACATAATTTATGAAAATAACATTCAGAAATCATCACCTAAATGCACACATCAAGCATCACCGATCCGGGCCTATCGCCACGGGTAGGCTTCACACAGCATGCCTAAGTCCATCTCGAGAGGACCTCTAATGCAATTTAATGCCGGGACGGACACAATTAACCTGATGAAAGAGATTGTTACCCTTGAAGCGTGCCTCCAAGCAATTGAATCGACCGTAACGGCTCCCACTTTGCAAGATCTGAACTCTCCTTAAAGAGTCATGACTGAAAATACAAAGTAATTATCAATCAGATATTCAGATTCAATAAAAATGGGAGCAAAATCAAGAGCAAATAATGTCTTTCACTATGCTCAAAAAATGCTAAGAATAGGAAGAAGGGAAGCAGACATTAAAATTTTGATGAAATCAAACCTTCAGAGGCATTGGACTGAGAGGAGGCCGGTGGGATTCCGCGGTCGGAGTCGGACTGCCAGAGGGATTCCGTCGGTCGGATTAAGAGGAGGAGGGCCTTCGTCGGTCCGATTGAGAGGGTGAGGGCTTCCGTCGGCCAGAGAGGGGGAAAGGATTCGCTGGCTTGAGACTTGTCACAAGCGGTCGGGGGGGTTGAGATTAGGGCTTTTTTTATGAATATAAATATAATGTTAACCTTTAGCTCGTCGAGCTCAACGAGCTCAACAGGCTCGCTGCAGTTCGTCGAACTCAGCTAGCCTGCAGTTCGTCAAACGCAGCGAGCTCAACGAGCTCAACAGGCTCGCTGCAGTTCGTCGAACGCAGCTAGCCTGCAGTTGCATGTCATTTTTTTAAAAAAAAATTGAGTGTGGGCGACCGCCCACACTCGCCCCAAGGTGGGTCCGCCCCTGATCATGACTCTTATAAATTCATGAATGAACGTCATCTTTATGGATGCACATCAATTATAGTTGACCAGCATTAGATTGCATATTTCAATGGAGAAAATAATTCCAACACCGAAGAACAAAATTACAAAGCCTGCTGCAACCACACGCACATGGAAACAATATTTCGGGTCACTGCCGAGAAGAAGAAAAAAATACTGTATGTCAAAATAATGAATACAATAATATATAAAACTGTAGTATGATAATTTATTTTCTGTCCTTAGCGCAATCTAGTCATATTGTGACTTTTATGTTGGTCTTACACGATGCACACTTTAATCAAAACTGATTGGGACTTCACTGGAAAATGGGTCGCCCCTAGCATTTTAATCAAACTCCAATTCATTTACTTTTAATAGAGAGGACGTATTCAAAATTAGGCTTTGTTTGGCACGGCGGCGGTGGCAATCATAAATGCGGTGGTTATGAACCGTCGCTTGTGAACGGACACCTCACCTAAGAAACATCATTCATTGTTATACTCAAAGCTAGCTAGTTTTCTTTTCTTGGTGGCAGACTTAGGCTATGTTTGGGGGGGACTTATTTTCACCGGTCAAGCGGTCACGACCGCATGAACCGAATCTTAATTGAGGTCCGGTACATGCGGTCGGGACCGCTTGACCGATGAAAATAAGTCCCCCAAACGGAGCCTTAACCTGTCATGTCAAACATACATTCTATGATGGTGAAGATATTGTCCAAATTCATCGGAGAAAACAACTCAGCGCCAAACGGAGCCCTAGGCTTCACGTGGCGCGGTGGTGGCGGTCGTGAACGTGGTGGGCGACGCCAGACCTCGCCAAAAAAATTTCATACATTTTATGCTCAAAACTAGTTTATTTTCTTGATAGCGGTCATAACATTTGCCTCGCCAAACATAGCAAATAAATCATGCCAAACGGAACCTTAATCTCTAGTAATTTTATTATTATTAAATATGGTTTTTGAACTTGTATTTTAAAGAAAATAACATAAATTAGTAAATTACTATTAAATATTAATTATTAGCATTTGTTATAAAAGAAGATAAAATTATGAACTGAACTCGATAAGAAATCCCGGGTCTATCCTTAATGGTGGATACCGACTAATGGGCATTAATGGAGGGCAATTCAGAGATGGAGAGAATCAGACGGAGATGGTGGGGCCCACGGGGAAAACGCCGCTATCTCGGATGTGAGCAAAAACGGCACCACTTGCCGTCCGTTTCCGTGCGCGGGCGAATCATCGCGTACGGACGAGTCGGCTCTTGTATGTACAAGCCTGCTGAAAAGTTCGTTTGGTGCGACATATCTAGTGGACTGACAGCTGGCGCACGATGACCCGCTGTTATGGCGGCAGGAAGAACTCGGGTCGTGAATCGGATTGAGTTTCGGCGGAGAATCGGACCGGGGTTCAAACGAATCTGAATGATTCTGAGTCCATTAGCCTAAACTCGACGCGATCTTAATTTTAAGCTGATTTCAATCTATGGTTCCTCCGGTGAATTTGGATAGAAACTTCATCATTATAGAATGCGTGTTTGGCAAGACAATTGTTATGACCACCACAAAAAAAAAACTAGTTTTAAACATAAAGGTGGATGAAATTTTTTAGGTGAGGTCGGGCATTCAGGAACGACAATTCATAACCAGCGCGATCATGACCGCTACCGACGGAACATAAATTCAGAGGGGATAGCGCCGGTGAGTATAAATTAAAAGATTTAGGGCATTTTTGGTAGCGCGGCACAGGAGCGACACATAGCTGCTGTGCAAAAATCAGCGTCAAAAATTTTTATTAACCCGACGGTGGGGCTTTGATGCGGTAAAATTCGTGATCGCGGCAGAGGCGCAACTTTATGGGTAGGGTTCCCCCATCCAGCTTCGTCGCTACTCCTCCAGCTTCGTCGCTACTCCTCCACGGTCTTCTCCAGTCCCGGTCTTCTCCGACGGTAGTCCTCCAGCGGCGGCGAGCAGGGGCGGATCTATGAAGGGTCCAGGGTGGGCAGCTGCCCACCCTGGATTTTGGTAAAAGTCTGGTTGTGAGCTTATGGCCAAGGTTTTAAAATTTTTAAAAATATATAATTATTATATATGTATATATAAATATACAAAATATTCAGAAGTTTTCATTTGGTGCAGTGGTATAGATTTTAGTTGGCTTTGATTGGGATTCAGGTTCGAATCCTATCCTAGTATCAAATTTTATTTTAATTTTTTTTAACCCTCGTGAGTTAGGTTTTCACTTTTCCATTCCGTCTTCCGAGTTAGGTTTTCATTCCGGCATTCCGCACAGCCGCGGCCCGCACTGCTTCCATTCGCGAATCGTGACTTCTGCGTCGACCGCAGTCTCGCCGTCGACGCCTCTCGCCTCTCGACTTTTGCTTCCCGCTGCTCTCGCCCCGCCGCCGTGTGCGAAAGGCGAAGGAGGTCGCCGCTTCCATTTCTTGTGAGTCTGCTCTGCTTCCTCTGCAGGAAGATCCGAAGATGGTATGTTCTCTTTCCGACCCTCTGCTTTAGGCTTTAGCTGAAATTTCATTTAGATTTCTTATTTCGTGATTCTGGAAGTTGTGATTAGAGTAGAAATCTGTATATTCGCATCTTGAATGGATTCATGGAATCATGGCCAGGTTAATTTACTGGGGGTTCTTATTTGTAGTTTCAGCACTGCGCTTCAGCAGTTCAGCGGCTTCCATTTGCGAAGTTCTGATTTCTTATTTGAAGTTCTGATTTAAGGACCTTCTCTTTACTGGGGGTTCTTATTTGTAGCTTCAGCGGCTTCCATTCTCTTTACTGGGGGTTCTTATTTCGGTAACGATTCCTCTCACCTCTCCCTTGTGGCCTTGTGTGATTCTTCTATATTGATATTTCGGAAGCGACGAGTGATTGGGAGCACTAAATAGCCCCTCGCCGTCTTCCGACTTCTTTGATTTGTGAATGATGTTATTGTCCTACCACACTTTTTAATAATGTCATGTGCAATTATTTTACAGAAATGGATAAATTTTTTAAGAAACTTCCAATTTCTGAATCATCTTCAAAGAGGGGCGGATTGATTCTAATGTAGACAACATAATAGCCGATCCAGGGTTACGAGTTAGAATGTCAGATTATAATGCTAATGATAGAGATGGTATTAGAAGACAATATTTATTGAAGGGTCCATGTCAACCACGACATCATCAATTTCCACAGACAATGTTTGGGTCTACAACTAGAAGGTTTAATTCTTCATGGTTTGAGCAATTTCCTTCTTGGTTGGAATATAGCATAGCAAAAGACGCAGCATTTTGTATATTTTGTTATCTTTTTAAGCCTGAAATGGGACAACAATCAGGGGGAGATTCATTTACTATTGACGGATTTAGAAATTGGAAAGATGGTTTAAGTAGACTTCGAGAACATGTTGGTGGTCCCAATAGTATTCACAATCAAGCTGCAGTTATGTGCACTAACTTAATGAAATCAAGTCAGCATATTGTGGTCCGGTTTCATAAACAAACAGATCTCGCTAGACACGAGTACAAGACACGTCTAACTGCATCAGTTGATTGCATTCAATTTTTAATACAACAAGGTTTAACATTACGTGGTAATGATGAATCAGAGTCTTCAATAAATCAAGGAAACTTTCTGGAGCTTTTACGATTTCTTGGAGATCATAATGATGAGGTGAAAAAAGTGATTTTGCATAACGCGCCAGAAAATAACAAGTTAACTGCTCCTGAAATTCAAAAAGATATTATCAATGCAATGGCAGTGGAAACAATAAATTGTATTAAAATGGATATTGGAGATGCTTTTTTTTCTATACTGATAGATGAGTCACGAGATATATCTACTAAAGAGCAAATGACTATTGCTTTACGTTATGTTAACAGTGAAGGGCAGGTAATTGAACGTTTTCTTGGAATTGTGCATGTGATAGATACATCAGCTCATTCTCTTAAAGGAGCATTAGAAGAATTCTTCTTATATCATGGATTGAACATTTCAAAATTACGAGGACAGGGATATGACGGTGCAAGTAATATGCGAGGAGAGTTTAATGGACTTAAAGCTCTAATTATGAAAGACAACCCATCTGCATATTATGTTCATTGTTTTGCACACCAACTTCAATTAGCGTTAGTAGCAGTTGCAAAAAATCATGTTCAAGTTGCTTGGCTTTTTGAATTGACTGCCACTTTGACCAATATTATCAATGTCTCATGCAAGCGTCAAGAGCTTTTACGCGAGTCTCAAATTTTAAAGATTACTGAAGGTTTACAAAAGGGTGAACTCTTAAGTGGTACTGGTTTAAACCAAGAAAGGACTTTAAAAACGTCAGGTGATACTAGATGGGGATCACATTATGGTTCATTGCTTAACATAATTGTGATGTTTTCCTCCATTATCGATGTTCTCGAGATAGTTGAAAAAGATCCACATTCAAGTTCTGATCATAAAGCAACGACTTTTTCATTATTAGATTCACTTCAATCATTTGATTTCATAATTGTTTTATTTCTGATGAGAGATATATTGGGAATAACAAACAGTTTATCACAGACATTGCAACGTAAAGACCAAGATATTAGTAATGTCATGCATTTAGTGAAAATTTCTAAACAAATGTTGCAGGATAAACGAGATAAAGGTTGGAATGACTTATTTGATGAAGTATCCTTATTCTGCAATAATTACAAAATTAGTATTCCAGATATGAATGCTTTATATGTTGAAAGAGGCCGATCAAGAAGAAGGGTTCAAGAAATGACAAATTCACATCGTTATCGAGTTGAGATATTTTATAATGTGATAGATATGCAGCTTCAAGAATTGAATAACCGATTTACGGAGACAAATACAGAACTACTTCTTTGTGTTGCAAGTTTGAGTCCGAATAATTCATTTTCTACTTTTGATAAGCAAAAATTGAGACGACTTGCCGAGTTTTATCCATCTGAATTTTCAAATTTAGATATTATGGAACTGAGTTGTCAGTTGGAGACTTATGTTTATGATGTTCGGGCTGATAGTGACTTTGCACAAGTAAATGGAATTAGCGATCTTGCAATGAAGATGGTTGAGACAAAAAAGGATATTTTATATCCTTTGGTTTATCTACTGATGAAATTATCATTGACTTTACCAGTTGCTACAACTACAGTTGAGAGGGCATTTTCTGCAATGAATATCGTGAAAAACCGTTTGCGTAATCGGATGGGGGACTCAATGATGAATAATTGCTTAGTTACATACATTGAAAGAGATATATTCAAAATATTGATAATGAGACTATCATCAAACGTTTTCAAAATATGAAGAGTCGACGTGGTCAACTATGAAAGGTAATGTATTTTTTATTTTAAATTAGTTGAAATATTGTTAAATATTCATGTATTATTTTTGATGAAATGTAATGTGACTGGTAATATGTATTATTGAAAATGTAATGTGTTTTTTAAGAAGCTGTGGGCACTGAGCTGCCCACCCTGACATTATTTTCTAGCTCCGTCGCTGGCGGCGAGGTATTCTCGGTGATCTAGGCAACCAGCGGCATCGAGGTATTCTCTCGGTCTTCTCCGACGGTATTCCTCCAGCCGCGGTCTTCCTTTTTCCAGCTTCATCGCTACTCCTCCAGCGGCAGCGAGATGTTCTTCTCCGACGACGCCGGCGGCTCTCCTCGGTCTTCTCCAGCAAGTATACAACTTCTTTTTGTTGGATTTTTTTGCAGGAATCATAAAAGCTTCAATAGCTCTTTTTAGTGGAATTTTTTGATTGAAATTCCTATCAGAATATTGGTATCAGACAATCAGATCAAATGTGTGGTGTTCTGCGTGTGTAGTTCCTAATCACGACATAAATTTGGAACAATATGAATTCCAACCGAGATTTCAATCTAATGATATTATCTTATCAACCTTTAATTGAAAGTCTTTTTACTTCATATATTCTACAAAGAAGAGATTTTGAGCCATAAAAAGTTCTCTGTGTTGATGTTTAGTAGTTCGTTTAGCAGGTAGTTGAGAGATGGTTCACAGATTTTGGTATACATTATTGTACAAGATTTTGATATTATTTGTATAAGATTTTGGTACAAGAATTTAGTATAAGATTTTGGTATACATTTATTAACATTTTTGCCCAAATTGATTGCCAACATGATTTTTTTTCGATTTATGAGTTGAATTTTATATTGTTGTTTGTAATTGCTACATGCATTGTTAAGAAATAGTTAGTGTTCCATAATTATAATACATCAATTGAAATGTACAGGTGAGCGATGGGTAAACCAAAAGACGGTGTTATTTTCGCACAGTGGGAGTCTGCACATGTGATGTTATTTTGCGATCTCTGTATACACGAGATTGAATTAGGCAATAGGTCGACCTCTCATTTCAGCAAAGATGGTTGAAACAATTTGATTAAGAAGTTCAAAGAGCGCGCAACATTTAATTTTACTAGTGCACAATTGAAGAACAAATGAGATCAGTTGAAGTAGGAGTGGAAGCTATGGCGGGACCTCAAAAGAGGGGAGACTGGTTTGGGTTGAGACCCAACAAAAAGAACGATTGATGCTTCCGATGAATGGTGGGCAGAGCGAATCAAAGTTAGGATTTTGATTGCGGTGATTTAAGTTCTATATATTTATGTATATCATTTTAACTTTTTTTCCCCATTTTAGATGATACCAACTGCCAAGAAATTTCGATATGCTGGCATATCGGCGGAGCTAGAAGAAAAACTTGATAAAATGTTTAGCTTGGTCGTTGCTGCGGGGGAAAAATCGATCTCATCAATGGGGGAAATGCACCCTAGTACTATTGTAATGTCATGTATCAGTGTTTTATTGTATTTCTTATGGTAGTGTCATCTATCAATGCTTTATTTCAGTGATAAGCATTTTGTGAAAAATGTGACCACAATATATTTGCTTTATGTATTAATGTTTTATTTCATCCATGTGTACATATTGTTTAGGTTACCATTATGATAGAACTGAACACTGATGACGATGTTATGATTGATGACGATGAACTCGTTATCTTACCAAAGGAATCGACAACGTCGATTTATTATTTACCAGAATCTTTTAGTGACGGCAACTTCTGTAATAAATGAATATGTCTTATTATCTACCGATATGATACTTAGCATGACCTCAAAGCAAAGCGGAGACAAATGAGTTGCAGAGTTATTAGAGGGGCATTTATGCAGGTTTTTGACATGTTTCGCATGTCAAAACAAATATTTTTGGATATATTGGTTTTATTAGAAGAATCGTACGGTTTTAAAGGATCTAGAAGGACTACAACACGAGAGGTGTTGGGAATAATATTATACATTCTTGGGCACCATGAAACAATGAGAAAGACGTCCGAACGTTTCCAACATTCGACTAAAACTATAAGTCGATATTTCATGAAAGGGCTTCGTGCACTAACACTTCTTTCAATGGATATCATAGCCCCTACTGATCCACAGCTTAGAGACATTCCCTCTCGTATTGAACACGATGAAAGATACATGTCGTACTTCAAGGGCTGCATTAGAGCAATGATGAGACACATGTAGATGCTTGCATTCCGGTGCATAATCAACTCACATATATTGGCCGACATGGATCACCAACTCAAAATGTAATAACAATGTGCGATTTCAATATGTGATTTACATATGTTGTAACTGGATGGGAGAGTTGAGCTAATGATAGCCACATTTATCACTGGATTGTGCGAGATAGAAGGTGTAAATTTTCATATGTGCCTCCGGGTAAATTTGTCCTCCAGGAACTACGGTTGAGTCTTTGACATTCTTCCCTTCTTACTAAAATTTGTCCATTCAAATTGTCTATCAGTGTCGTTATAGAGGTAAGAGAGCCCTTGCCGGCCTAGAGAGATCGTCCCCAGAGGCGTCGGAGAGAAAGACGAGCAATAGCGAAGCCAAGAGGCCGAGAAAAAGCAAAGGTGTTATTCTTTCACCAACATATATTGTGTATAAAAAATTTAAAGGGCTGATATTTGCAGGCATTTAATCGATATTTGCAGCCCTTGTATATTTGCAATCGCTAAATAGATATTTGCAGTCCCACAGGATATTTGCAGCCCATATTTAAAAATTTTAAAATTCAATTTTTTTTATCGAATGAAATTTGTAGGTCATTCCCAATAATGAAGATGTGTTCTAACGAATGAAATTTGCGGCTCTTGACAATGCTCACGATATTCACAATAGGGAGTCGGGCGGGGAAGATTTGGGGCTACAATTAGGTGTTAGGTTTTGTTAAAAAAATTAATAAATATTTCAAAACTTGACCTGCAAATATCTTTAATGGGCCTGCAAATATCAACGCCAAAAATTTATCATCATCAAATACACTCCACAAGGAAGCATCCATACAGCCAATACAAACTTTATCATAAAGTAATTGCTAAAATACAAATTGAGTGTTTAATTTTATTTTTATATTATATAACGTAACATAGTTTTTTATTTTTATTTTATATTGTAGTGAAGTACTGAACACACGCTAGAATTTAAGAAAAACAAAAGAATTTGAAAACAAAAAACAGAAAACTAATATATATATTACAAAACACTAAAATAAAATAAATTTGTAGGAGAAAATGATATAAATGTAGAAAAGTATTAAATATAATAAAAATAATTTTACACCTGATAAAATCTCGATCCTACGAAAGATACTATCACAATACTGCACATGTGAAACATTTGTGATGGTCAAAATACGGGTGACATTTTCTAGTTAAATTTGGCTGTGATATAATTATTCGGCACTTCTAAGTAATACATCGTCTTAAAAATAATATTTATCACTATGGCAATACGGTTTTATTTGGGGCAGCGATGACGGTGAAAAAAACTCTATTTTCATCGTCACCGCCCTTTTTAAGTTGTTTCGATAAGTAGCTTTTTTTTTAAAAAAAATACAAAAAAGATGTTTTGGGGCTCTTTGAAAAGTATTTTCACCACTACAAATGTTTTCTTCTCATTGGCGAAACTTCGCCATTTGCTATTTTTTATATAATATATACTTATTTATGCGGTAAATTATTAGCATAAATCACATTTTATAATTATAACATGTATAACTTCTTTTTTAGTTAAAGTGTATAATCATCTAGTAGCTATAGAGAGAAGCTTATGGTGTAAGCATGCTTTTAGTGGTCACGCGAAATGTGACGTAATCGTAAACAACATGGCAGAGGCATTTAATCGAGTTATTTTGGATATGCGTGAAAAACCCATTCTAACAATGTTGGAGGATATTCGGACTTACTTAATGTGTAGATGGGCTATCAACCGACAAAGAATCGAAAAACAGATAAGCGAAGTGAACATAAAAATTGCAAAAAAACTTGATGATGAGGCAAAGCTTAGTGGAATGTGGATGCCATTGTGGTCACATAACAGAGTTTTCGAAGTAATTCATACCCCTGATAAGTTCATAGTTGACTTGGATAGTCATTTTTGTGCTTGTGGAAGATGGAGAGTCAGTGGGCTTCCATGTCGTCATGCAATCAGTTGCATGCATTATATAAGATAAACAAACACGACTTTGTACATGAATGCTTCAAGAAGTCTACTTATATTGCTTGTTATAATCATGTCATCATGCCCACAAATGGACCAAATCTTTGGCCAACTGTAGAGAACACTCAGATTCTTCCTCCTCTTCTTCGAAGAGCTCCTGGGCGACCAAAGAAAAAAATAAATATTGATGTTACTGAGGAGAAGAATCCAAATAAATTAAGTCGGAAAAATGTGATAATTACTTGCTCCAAATGTGGTGTTTCCGGACATAACAAAAGAGGATGTCCTACTTGACAGGTAATTATACGGCTTAAATATTTTTTGTTATGTTTTATTTTATCCTCAACTCTAGTAACACATTATCTTTTTGCAGGTTATGACTTATTTTGGAAGAAGCTAAAAGGAGCATAGTTACATGTTATGACTTATTTTGGAAGAAGCTAAAAGGAGCATAGTTATATGTTATGACATTATCTTTTTGCCGGATAAGCTAAGACTTATTTTGGGAACATTATGATTAGTTATAGCTAAGACTTTGCCTGCTGAAATCGAAGACTCTGTTTAAGTGAAGAACATGTTTTGATTCGTTCAGCCATTAATGATTATTATTATTATTTGTTGATGTTTTTATTTTTCTATTACACTTGCTGCTCCCTAAACAAAACCAGTTTTGTTAGCATTTCTGAATTTAGCTTTGTTTATGTTGATATTGGAACTATACATCTGGCTTTTATGAGTTCATTAGTAAAAGTAATTTCAAAAACGTGCACTAAGATCAGTGCATGAGTTTTTTTATATTAAATCGATGGGTTTATGGATTAGATTTAAGCAATTCATATGGGCTTGCAGACACTTAAGCGTTTGTTTGTTTTGGCTGTTAGACATTTTTATATCTAATATTTCTAGTAGTATGGTCAAATGAAAATTAAATTAAACAAGCAAAAAAAAGGAATGAAAATAATCGTTATTACCTATATTTTTCTTTAAAAACAGGTAATGAAAACCACTTTGGGACTATTTTTGAGTGGATTTCATAGTTTAGGGACCTATTTGAATCATTTGTAAGTTTAGGGACTGATTTGAAAAGGATCCCAAAGTTTAAGGACTGATTTATCAATTTTGCCTAAAAAAATCTATCTATATATATACCAAAAAGTGTAAGATGATGAGAACTTGTCAAAATATATATATCATAATTTCTTAAATTCGACCGAATTAAAAAATCAAATATTTTATAATGATGTCAATATTAAAGCCAAAACCAAAGCCGAAAATTTAAATTTTGTAAAAAAAATAATATGAAAAGCCTGGTCGTCAGGATTTCTCATTTATGAAGAAATGACTCCGTCGTCCTGCATATTTACACTATAGTCTGAAAAAGTTTTATAGACAACTGAATCATTATGACAAGTGCTATACCATCGCCGTGTTAATAATAATAATAATAATTATTATTATTATTATTATTATTATTAGCAAGAAAAGCTTGCAGTTCATTATTGCCGTCGCTTTTCAACCCGAACCCAATAAGCCAAACGCAGTTCAGCCCACGGGTCCAAACTGTAATTATTTCTCTCGTCGTAGGTGGAGGAGGGCATTGATCCAGAACTTCCTCTGCCGCCATTAAACATGGCTGCGTCCGTCTTAATTAGCCGGCGGTCGGAAAGAAGCTCCCCCGCCGGCCGCCGTGCAGAGATGAGGAATTTAAACCAGCAGATAATGGAGAGGGGCAGAGGGCTAACCTCTCTATAGTTGCAAGGATGGTACAGGGGACGGACCTAGGGCAAACCAGAAGGCGACATGGGATAATAATAGTGATGATCGCATGCGAGACCGTCGCACGCTTCTTAATATGAAGCAGCACGCGGACCACGGGCAGACACGGTCGAGCCGGTCAGCCCTGCGCGCACAACCCATCTGCTGCCCCGCCGGGCGGACAGCGCCTGCGCAGGTAGCTGATCCCAACACCAAGCATGCGCCTTAAATTTTTTTTTTTCTATGCTCCGGTTTTCCAAAGAATAATACTCGTACCCCAGTACTTGTGCTCTGCAATTTTTTTATTTTTTATTTTTAAATTTTTAATTTAATTTGGCTTGAGTATGATGAGAGGGGGGGAAATACAATATATAGCCGAGGCCGAATATTTAATGTATCCGCATGGTTAAAGGAATCATTAAAGAAGTGGCTGCCTGCTGATATTTGAGTCCAATAAAAGGGGGACGAAAGAGGGAAGGGGGAAAACGCAGTAGAAAGAGATGCGGCGCACAACGGAAACCAAAATTTGTACGGGCCGGGTATTCTGAGAAGGACGGGGCGCCGCAGTAGTGAATGGGCATTTCGACAAACTGTTGGCGAGCGCTCGAGTCTCAGAATTCTATATGAGAATTCTGTACGCTCGCGGCTTGATCCCCACCCTCCGGGGATATTTGGCCGGAAAGAGGGCGGCGGAGGCGAAGGAGTTCGCCGACATCGGTCTCGAGAAGGGGAGGAGGAGGGAAGGCGTCGTGGTCATCATGGGGGCGACGGGGACGGGGAAGTCTAAGCTGTCCATTGATGTTGGGACACGGATTCAGGGGGAGGTGGTGAACGCGGACAAGATTCAGGTCTACCGTGGCCTCGACATCACCACCAACAAGATCTCGATCGATGAGCGGCGTGGGGTGCCGCACCATTTACTCGGGGAGCTGGACCCAGGCGGCGGGGAGCTTCCACCGGCGGCGTTTCGGTCGCTGGCGAGGATGGCGGTGGAGAGAATCTCCTCGCGGGGGTTGATTCCGGTGGTCGCCGGAGGTTCCAACTCCTACATCCACGCGATGATGGTGGATAGCTACGACGAGAGGGAAAACCCCTTTACCGGACCTCCGGCGGCGAGGCATCGGTTTCGGTATCGGAGCTGCCTTCTGTGGGTGGACGTGGAGGCGGCGGTGCTCGCGGAGCATCTGGATCGGCGGGTGGATGACATGCTGGGGATGGGGATGGTGGAGGAGCTGGGGAGGTATTTTTCCGGCGAGGGATCGGGGGCCGAGGATCGGCATCCGGGTCTGGGAAAAGCCATAGGTGTCCCTGAGTTTCGAGAATATTTCCGGCGGAGGACCACCGCGGCGTACGAGGATGCGGTGACGGCAATCAAGGAAAACACGCGGCGGCTGGCCGAGGAGCAGGTGCGGAAGATAGAGCGGCTGGCGGAGCTGGGTTGGCCGATATTGAGAGTCGACGCCACGACCGCAGTGATGGCGCGGCTCGCCGGTGCCGGCCGGCCTGCGGAAACCGATGCGTGGGAGCGGGACGTGCTGGGACCGAGCCTCCGCGCGGTAGAGCGATTCCTGCATGAGCACGAGGCGCAACATCGGCTTCTGCCTCCGCATAATAAATAAGACCCCTTCGGTCTCGCCAGCAGCCCAGCATCCATTTTCTCCATGTTTCTTAAGAATTATTAATATGGAAAAATGCAGAGGAAGAGGAAAAACAATAGTTACCTATATTAATCCTAATATCTATAAAACTGCATTTATTTGTAATGTAACTAAAAAGGAGTTCGAATCTTCTAGAGTTATGCTGTTTTAAAATATAATAAAATATATATATCTCCACCATACGTTTTATTCAGTTATTTGGGAATTTCATATATTTTTTTTTTAAATTCAGTCTAAATTTATAAATTCAACCCGAACATCCAAAATATAATGACTGCATTTATTTTCTTTTAAATTATGTATAGTATAAAAAAATATACATAAAATAATTTAATATATTTAATTGTTACATATAATAAAGTCAGCCTTTTATTGGCCCTTCCTATTTAAAATTCTAATTTTAGCACTCATGACAAGGGAGCCCACAATCTTGATATGGTTCTAAGAGGTGGCATCGTTTAGTAAAGAGGAGGGTAGTATTTAGGAATGTAGGGGTTTTGGTAGGTCCAGCGGTCAACTTAACTTATTTTCACCGTCACATTTTATATTGTACTATGGACGTTTTTCTTAAATGAAGTTCTGTCGTTTCGAGCCGTTGCGTTTTTAATATACAGAAAAGTCCTTCCATTTTCCTATTTTCCCCTTCCTGTCCATACAGGAAGCTAACTGGGTACAAATGGTTCGATTGTAATTTTTGAGAAGTGTATTGCTCATGTTCTACGGTTTGGAAATACTTGTGTTGTTTCGCGTGAAGAAACCATGCTCACATTAGCATGCATGTTTTGTGTGAAGCCAATTTCCTTCGATTAAAAGATAACTATTATTATAATATTGAACTCTAAAATTTTATTTTACCCATAACTCGGCGATCCCCTCCGAGTTGACTGTTTCAGGTGCTCGGCGATCTCAGCATGTCCCAGACGCTCTCAACTTGTCCCAGGCGGTCTCAGCCGCTCCCATGCGGCCCCAGCCGGTCCCAGGCGGTCTCAGCAGGTGGTCTCAACAATCTCGACGGTCTCACGCGATCTCAGCAAACCCGGGCAGTCCTTTACTTTTAGACCTACCCGTTTGGGCAGGCTCTCGCGCCTATAAATAGAGGGGAGGGGATGCTCAGAAAATGGATATCGGGGGATTCCAGCCTACGGCTTATGGCCTGAGCGGTCTCAGATTTTACAACCGCGGCTACCTCATGCCTCTTCCAGGCGATCTCAGGCCTATTCCAGGCGAACTCGGGCCCCTTCCAGGCGACCTCGGCACTCTTCCAGGCGACCTCAGGCCTCTTCCAGATGACCTCAAGCCTCCTTCAGGCGACCTCAACCTCTTCAGACGATCTTGGCGGTCTTTGAAACGCACCTGAGCGATCTCTATCAGCTCTTCACCTACCTCAACAATTTTGGCGGTCTCCTTTAGCTCCCATCGACCTCGGCGATCTCTTCCCTGACCGTAAGCTCTTGTGTTAAAGCTCTGTTTTATTTTCATTTCAAGTATCTTAATGTAACTTTAGCTGTAATATTTTATATCAATAACATTGCCCGCCGCAAGAGAGGCATTCGCCGCGGCAAGTAGATCTGGTCTCGCCGCATGCTCACAGCAATCTCTTCTCCCCCTCTTTCGCTCATTCACTCGTGTCTCAAAGTAACCGACTACTCAACAGTTACCCTCATCATTCTTCGGCTTGAGTAAGTGTGGACTTGGTACTTTCTTATGCCACACTTAAATTTGGACGTTGTTAATAGCAAACCGGTTTTCGCTATTAGCAAACAAAAAAAACGGGTTCAGCAATATTAAGTCTTTTTTTTCATTCTTAAAAATATTCTATTAGCAAACCTTTTTTTCCCTTCTTTCCGCTTAAACCGAAACCCTCCGTCCTTTTTTTCCTCTTGGCTCCCTCACGAAGACGCAACCCTCCTCGCGAAAATGCAGCCGCCCACTAGGGCTTTCCTCGCCTGCTTGCGACGCCGCCTCCCTTCTTCCTCTCCGGTGAGGTTGTTTGCGCCGGATCCTGCGAACTAAGGTTCTCCTGCGCCAGTGTGGACGACGCCGGCTCGAAACGCTGGAAACCCTAGTCTTCCCGCATCTGAGGTCTGTCCTAAGTCGCAGGCCCAATAATCTCTAGCGGCATTAGAGCGAGTGTGCTGCAACCTGTTCTTACATCTCACTTCTCGTGTTTTTGTTTATGTGTGAATGAAACTAATGAGCATCAAAGCTGTTCATTTTGACATTGTTTATCGAAATTGAAACCAAAGCTGCAAATCATTCTCATTTCATTTGAATCTAAAGTATTTTTCTCATTATTGTTATGCTTATTTAACAGGTTCTAGTAAAAAGAAGGAACCCAGAGGCCAGACTCCCAATTCTTCAACTGCAAATTTCTTCGCAGATCTATAGCTGAGCAATTCATGTGCAATTAAACAAGAAAATTTCACTTTTTTTTTAATGAAAATATAAGACTTTATATTATGAAAAATTCCATTGCTACTATTTTAAACAGTTTTTGTCATAATAATAATCCATTTTTCATTGCCTTTTAGATCAGTTCATTGTCTATAACAATGATTTAGTTCTTGAATTCATTCAGATGTTTGGATTTGCTCTTCATGGCCCTTTAGATGTTGGCTAATTTTTTTTTAAGAAAATTTGATGATTTGCTAATAACAAAAATATTTACTAATAGCCATTTTCAAAATATATGATTTGCTAATACCCATAATTTGCTAATAGCGTAACGTGGTTTGCTAATAACAATGTCCTTAAATTTCCACTTTTTTTATAAATCAGCTCCAATATTTTATTTCGTAAGATTTCAGTCTCTATATTTTATAAAATATGCCAAGAAATGAACCAAAAAACAGAGCAAAAAAAAAAAATGAAGCAGAAAAATATAGAAGAGATCGTTCATTAATTCAAAGAACTAAAGCAACAGATTCATGGTCCGGCGGCACTAAGCTCCTTTTTAGAATCGTATAAACCTGTAACTGTGGGAATTAGTAATTGAATTAATCTGTTTTTGAAATAGAGGATTTGCTCGGAGGCGAAGCTGTTCCCTGCATGAAATAAACAATGGCAGATTGGATAAAAGCAACGAACCAGTCATGTGGAATATGGATCGCGAAGGCGGTTTCATTGCAAATACAACAAAGGTGGCAGGCTTAAGCACCAATGGAAGAACTGATGTGAATGGCGTTCGTTCGCACTTACGCCGGAGATCGACGACGTCGTTCCGGTCCAGTGTCTGACCGGAGAAGAATAGGGGCAGCTCCTTCAGACTTTTTAGACGGGGTATGAAGGATTCTAAGGATGTATGGATTACAAGTGCACTACTTTTTCATTTTAGAGAGAAAATGGTTAAAGAATAAGATGATCTTTTGTATTATAAACAAAATTTTTGCGTTTAATTATATGCAATTAATCAAAAGTGATTTAGAGAGATTGATTTCAATTATTTATTAAAACAGAGGGGCTGAAATCCTCCAAAATAACACACGGGGACTGATTTTTTAGAAAATGGATAAGTTTGACGACTGAAATGTCATTTTTGCCTATATGTATTAATTATTGCAGCAAATAAATATAATATTCGGTTTTCTAAAATTTAAGCAAATGGACTAAAAACATATTTATATATATTAATAATGCATGTCAGCGTGGAAATCAACTCGGTGAATGCAGGAGATGACACGTGGCACGAAATTTTGACTTGACCCGTTCAAAAGAAGTGGAGGACGCATAAGAATATCAGCTAATGCAAATACGCCAATGATCTGTTCTTTTACTCGGCATGGCTTCGGCGCTAAATAACAAAACAACCGGCGACTATTCGCTGGATGATCATATAAATCGCCGAGCCACTAATACATGCCATGCAAACACATGTTATAAGCATACGTTATTCAGTACGCATTCAATTCACGGAGATTTTTGATGTTGAGTGTTGGGGCGGATTTATATAGGGGCGAGTGTGTTTTACAAAATAGGTTTTTAGTTGATGCATACTCATACAAGACTCTCATTAATTTATATGCATAAGAAGAGGTAGTTACTCCTCAAAGCCACTAGCATGATGAGGGGAGAGTGGGGAAGCGGGCAAGCCCACTTCCTCCGTAACCAACCGCTCTCGCCTAACCGCACCCCTAGCGGGGTGCGGCCGAACCGCACCCCTAGCGGGGTGCGGCCGAACCGCACCCCTAGCGGGGTGCGGCCGAGCCGCACCCCCTTGTGGGGTGCGGTCGAGTCGCTTTGCCTATAGAAGGGTTCTGGCGTGCCCCCCTCTCCAACCTCGCTGTGCGCACTTTAGGCTCCGGATTTCGTTCGGAACGCTTCCCCGTTCGTTACGCGCTCAGAACACTTCTGAGCGCGCTCGGAGCACTTTCACATTTCGGGCACGCTCACTTTTTGTCTTTCTAATTTCTTAGATTACAGGAACGGCTTGTCGCCTTTTTCGCCTTCAACAGAGCTGCCCGAACTGCCCGAGGCAAGACGGTCATTTGCGAAAAATGGCGATCTGTGTGCTCCGAACCGGAAAACGTGATTCGTCCGCCAGGTGGTTACGGTGGTTACAACGGCGAAATTACCGGGCTACCCCCGGCCAAAGCTATAAAAGGAGCCCAGAGCCTTCATTTGAAGGGACCTTGCCTTCTGCACCCGGGAGAGCTCCTTGAAGATTTTCACGGGATTCTCCTTCGACGCTTGAAGATCTCCTTCGTGGACTTGGAGATTTCCTTCATCCCGAAAGGCGACTCAGCATTCTCACTTTCGTTCTCCAGAGCATTCTCACTTTTGTTCCCCACAGTTCTCAGAAGGAAAAAAGACTTAGTTTTCCAAGAGGTGGTCAGTCACCCTCGGAACTCTCTCTCTCTCTCTCTATTATTGTAACGAGCGGAGGCCTGTCGCACTCGACTTCTAAGTACCTAATTGTAAGCTCTTAGAAGATAGTGAAGTTTGGTCGGCACAGCTCCGGCGGCGTGGTTTTTTACTATTTCCGGGTTTTCCACGTTAAAAAGTCTCAGTGTACTCAACGAATCTCAAATTGACTGTTTGCGCGCTCGGTTCGCTTCCGAGCTAAGGTGGTTCAATTCGATCGGTCTACCAAAGTACCCGAGCGACCCGCAACAGTTTGACGTCGTCTGTGGGAAAGGATTCCCACACTACAACAAATTAGACCTATAGCGGCATTTTTGTTGCGGCGCTTTGAAAAACGTCGTTGTAGTTGTCTGTCTTTTGCGGCGTTTATTGTATTAAAACGTGGCTAATGTTTTATAATAGTATTAGCAGCGATTGTAATAGGAAACGCCGCGAAAAGGCATGTTTTCGCCGCGCCTTTTTTGTAACTCGCCGCTAAAATTAGACTATACATGTCCGCGACCCGCGATCTAATTCCCTCGCCGTCATTTTTTCCAGATCTATGGTTCTCCTCTGTTGTTCTCCTTGCCATCGCCAAAGCCAGCGACAGCCAGCGAATCGTCATTTTCCAGCGCAGTAAACATTTCTCTCAACGTTGTTCTCGACGTCGCCAAACCGTCGTCCTCTAGGGCATCGTCATGGGGCCTCTTGCTCGCCTTCAATGGAAGACCGAAGCTCGCTGCTATGTAAAGGACGATAGAAGAGACATTGAAGAGCCATTTGCTTCTCCTCCATCCTATAGTTTCCATGGTATGTTTCCCCGATTTATTTTCATAAAACTGTTAACAAGGTTAGTATTGTGCTTCCATTCATTTAGGTTAGTATTATTCTCTATCAACATTTATACATGAGTAATCCTTCTTTTTTGCATAAATTTCTATTATAAGCTGATTTTACATGTATCTATATAGTCTAAATGCTTCAATTTAAGAAGGATTTTACACAACTTTGTTCAGTTATGGAAAATCAAAATGTGCAATGAATATGATGTCTTTTTTAACAATCTCTTTGATTATAAACAAATATGCTTAATTTTTAATGCATTATTTTGAATGATAATAATGTCGTTGCAGGATATATCAAACTAAAATATGAATTATATGGTCATGGTGGCAACAACACTTGTGGGCGGTGGGATTAGCATTTTGTTTCTCGTGATGTTTGCTTCGCAACCTTATCGGTTTGGTATTTGCGGCGACATATCTTCTTTGCATAGTATTCCCCTGTATGGACAGAACTCTCTTATGTAGATATTGTTTGCAATAACTCTGTTCTTTTTGGAAAATGAAATGAGATTATCATTAATTGTATATATTGATGTTTGCTTAGTATTATATGGTTGAAATTAAATAATGGTTTTTTTGCTCTCAAAATAATGGTTGAAATTATATTTTCTTTGCGGTTAGAAACAAAAAATAATAATGATTACGGGTTGTATTTTTCATGTAGTTGTTGTACATGATTTTAATAAAAAAACAGAATAGAAGAAACCTCAAAATGTCCAGTTGAATGTTGCATAAAATACAGAAAAATATTTTTTTATTTAATATATATTTAGCAGTAAAAAAAAACGGGGTCATAGGGGCACATTTTTTTTTAAAAAAATCTTTGATTTAGCGGCGTTTTTTAATTAACAAAAGCCGCCAAAAACAAATAGATTCCACAAACCTTTCCGCGGCGTTTTTCAAAACAAACGCAGCGGAGTTTTCCGCGGCGCTACCTTCCGCGGCGCTTTTTGAAAAGCGCCGCCGAAGATACGGCGGCGTTTTAAAAGCGCCACCAAAGACCTTAAAAAACGCCGCCGTAGAACTAATTTGTTGTAGTGCAAAATGCCGAGCAAAGGATTTCCGAACCCAGCGCCCGCTTCGTCTGAGTTCACGGAACCAGCAAGAGTGGACACCTCCGATCCCCCGAACTATCCGACGCATGCAGTTCCTCGATCCCTGAAGGCCCGACGAAAAGAGCGCTCATCTCGGCACTCATCCAGCCCCAGTGGATTGGATCAATTATCAAGCCGGCCCCTCTCGTAGCGGGGCAGGATCTGAACGATGTCACGCACCAGCAAAGGCGACCCCCCCTGTCGAAGTCAATTTTAACATACCCAGTTCCGTCGTGGCTAAAGCTCCCGCGTTTCAAGGAGTTCCACGGAGTAGAAGACCCGTACGGGCACGTTAATCACTTCTTGATAACGGTGCGGACATTCGGACTTCCCGACCAAATCAGCTGCAAAATCTTCACTGAGACACTGCGCGGAGACGCCCTATGCTGGTATCAATCCCTGCCAAACGGAGCGATTCACAACTTCACCGAGTTGTCCCAACTGTTCGTTGAATGACACGAAGCGCGCGCGCCAAGGACCCAAGAAGAAGAGCCCGAGACGGACGAGTCGCCCCACCTAGGGAAAGCGGAGCGGAGCAAGCAGCACGAGAAGATCTACACAAGCTTTCACCAAGAGCGTCCCCGTGGATGGTCGGACTTCGCCTTAGACACAAGCATTGGCAATCCAGCCTGCAAGCTAAGAAGGGCGTTGATAACCAATCGCATCTCGTTCAATATCCTGTTCGTGGCAGCCGTGGTGCGTCTCAAACTCCTAAGCGGGAACCTCAAGCTCAGGGTCAGCGACGCAGAGCTCCCAGACGGAACTATGGTACCCACCATAGGAGTCGTCACCCTCCCCGTTCAAGTAGGGTGCACTCAGAACCAGTCTAGTATGATGTTCAGTTCGTCATCGCAGAGGCAGACTCCCCCTACGACGCAATATTTGGGAGCCTCCTACTCGACACCCTAGACCACGACGTTTCCATGTCTGGACGCATGGCCGACAAAGGGAGAATCCTCAGGGATGCAATTCGTGGTTTCGACACCGCCGCATCCAAGCTCCCTTGGATCAACTACGACCTGTCGCCAAAGCCAAATTCTGAGAAGCAAGGCGTGCGAAAGTGCCGCGCAACCCACGCATTGGCAGAAAAAGCTAATCTTCCGGCACCGACAAACCCACTATGATTTGGAGATACGTGTCGCAAGAGAAAGGGACAACAACAACAGTTCGAGAAGGCTGAACTGTCCATTCAGAACCGAACAGACCGCTCCCGAGGGCTAACAAATCAAAGCTCCCGGATCTACACCCCGTTAAATGCCCCCCGCGAGCATATACTGTCTGTAATCTACAACAGCAAAATCATCAACTGGCCCAGAGCGCTCTCCCAGCACAGGGGAGATCAATCCCAGTTTTGCAATTTCCACAAAGGCCGAGGACACCGTACGGAGCACTGTGCCAGGTTGAAGGAAGAAATTGAACGCCTTGTTCAGTCAGGACACCTTGAGGCTTTTCGCGAAGAAACACGGAAGGATGCCACCGAGGGGCGGTCGTCGGGTCCCCGCCGCCCACCATGCTGAATGACCGAAAGAGCTCGAGCAAGCGCAGCGCAAAGGGAGCTCGATGTTACCTTCTCTCTCGTCAAACTTGTATCAGAAACTTAGTGGCTCAGAAGCCGCAAGATTGCACTTGCGCATGTATCAATGTTCATTTTCTAATTATGTTTTACCTGTCCTAAACTTTCTACTGCAGGAACCCATTCGGGGCCCTGCCCCGGGGACTTTGCACCGCCGTCGATTGAAAGTTCGCCCTTCTCCTCCGCCGTCGAGTCCCGGCGTCGTAGGAGCCTGCCCCCCTTACGTTCGCCCCCGGTTTGAATACACCCGCTATTCACCGGCCACTTTGGGGCCCTGCCCCGGGGACGTTGCAACGCCGTCGATTGAAGGCTCACCCTTCTCCTCCGCCGTCGAGTCCCGGCATCGTAGGGGCCTGCACCCTTACGTTCGCCCCCGGTTTGAATACACCCGCTATTCACCGGACACTTTGGGGCCCTGCCCCGGGGACTTTGCACCGCCGTCGATTGAAGGTTTGCCCTTCTCCTCCACCGTCGAGTCCCGGCGTCGTAAGGGCCTTCCCCTCTTACGTTCGCTCACGGTTTGAATACACCAGCTATTCACTAGCCAAATCTATATGTAAAAGCCGCGAGCTCAGACTCACGCAAACTAATTTTTTATTATGTAAAAGCCGCGAGCTCAGACTCGCGCAAACTAATTTTTTATTATGTAAAAGCCGCGAGCTTAGACTCGCGCAAACTATTTTTTATTATGTAAAAGCCGCAAGCTCAGACTCGCGCAAACTATTTTTCTAATATGTAAAAGCCGCGAGCTCAGACTCGCGCAAACTATTTTTCTAATATGTAAAAGCTGCGAGCTCGGACTCGCGCAAACTAATTTTTGATTATATAAAAGCCGCGAGCTCAGACCCGCGCAAACTCATCTGTAATTTTGGAAATACCATCAAGCTACGCAGATGTCAACAACCAGAACAACAAGATCACACAAATGAATAAATGCAATGTGTACAATAAGGGAATACAACCACATCAAACGCGGCGCTACACGCAAACAAACGACAATACTGAAAGCAGGAAAAAGAAAGATAACCAACATCAGTCCTCAGCCACATCCGAGTAATCATCCCCTGAAAGGTCCCCAACTCCGAGGCCAGCGGTGTCGCACCCGAACTTCTTCCTCATCATACGGAGAGTCTTCTGAATGCCTCTCTGAAAAGCAACTTCGCTCTCGTCCGCTATCAAGGGCTCGACCTCCTTCGTCATAACCTTGTCGCGAATCTCCTCCGCCATCTGGAACCGCTATTCTACAAAAGTAAGAGAATCTTTGTACTCGGTCACCCCAGCCGCCTTGGCCTCCCTGAGGCTGCGCTCGATCGACGACAACCGGTCCACCTCGCTCCTCAGAAAGCCCAACTCCCCCTCCAGGCAGACAACCGACGAAGGGCATCCTGGGCAAGCACCTTGTCACCACCATACTCCGCCCGCAGCTTCTCGACCTCGGATTAGGAAGAAGAGATATCGGCATCCAACTGCCTGATGTGAGACAAGTCGCGATCCCTCTTCTTCTGCAAAACGGACATATCGCTCCTCACCACGCGCAACTCCTCCTGAAGTGCGAAGTAGCTGTCCTTGAGGCCCACATAACAATCGTTCCATGTAAGAGCTGTTGAGGTATATTGAACTATTGGGTTAACGGATACTTAGCGGTAGGTTAGGACCCGTTAGGGATCCACGCACCCGCCGGGGAATTAGGGTTTGCCTATAAATACCATGCTATGGGGCAACGAGTAGATTGTTCCAAACTAGACACTCACGCGGATGCTTCGAGCACAATCTTAACATTCTCGAAGATCACTCGTTCCCGCTCGTGCGTTTCCCGTAACCACTCTTCTTCTTCCCGTCGCTGAAGGAGTTTTTCGTGAAACTGCTCCTGTCGTTCCTGTCGATCGAAGGAGGAAGGCCGTCGGTCCTAGTCGTTCGCGTCCTCAGTAGGATCTTCATCGTCGATTGAAGGTGGAACCAGTCTGCCTCCCGCCGATTTCCCTGTGCGAGAAGAAACCCGTCCGAGCACGCCTGTCGCTCTGTTCTTTTTCCCGTTGCGCACTTCTTTGCGAGGAAGGACTCTGCCGCCGGTCCTGTGCAAGGAGGAAGAAAGGTTGCAGTCTTCTCTTTTGTTCCCGTTGTTCAACGAAGAAGGAGACTCCGACGGTTGTTCGCTTGCTGTCGTCCCTGTCTTCGCGAGGATCTTCGCCGACGCATCCTCTGCCATCGTCGACGTTGACGCCTTCCCTGTCGACGCAGCCGATTTCAGTCGACGCAGTCAATTTCAGTCGACGCAGTCGATTTCAGTCGACGCCTTCCCAGTCGACGCAGTCGATTTCAGTCGACGCCTTCCCTGTCGACGCAGCCAATCCCAGTCGATTTCAGTCGACGCCTTCCCTGTCGACGTCTTCCCTGTCGACGCAGCCGATCCCAGTCGACGCCTTACCTGTCAACGCAACCGATCCCTGTCGACGCAACTGATCCCTGTCGACGCAGTCAATCCCCATCGACGCAGTCGATTCCAGAGCCGCCCTTGTCTGCTGCCATTTTTTCTGTTCTAGCGATATCGGAATTTCGACATCACTATCGGAATTCCGACAGTGCCCTGTCCTCTTGGTGATCCCGTTTTCGGCTCTTTTGGTTGTTGCCATCTTTGTTTGCGTGGATCAGTCTTCGACCTGTGAAGTGGAGCACAACAATTTTTCTGGATTGGATCCGAAGAATTTTATTCTCACCTCTCCGTGTTTCAGGTGATCTCTTTCTGGTTTTCTGCTCGTCATTAATTTGCTAGTGGATTTCACGTATTTGGCAAGAGACACACGATGTCGAAGGGCTCTACTCCTGTTCCGATGATCAAATTGGAGAAATTCTCCAATTCTGAGTTCAGTGCTTGGAAGAGGAACACTCAGTTTGGCATGAAGTACCTGAACGTGTTCTACACCATTCAGACTGTACGTGCTGAGGTTCTTGGGACAGCTGGAGAGACCCAGTTGGTGGTCGTTGAAGATTTCTGTCGTGATTACTTGTTGAACTGTCTTTCCAACAAGCTTGCTGAGACGTACAGCAAAATGAAGACCGCCAAAGAAATCTGGGATGCTCTGGAGGAGCAATTCAAGGAAGAAGAAAATATGTCCTAGACGCACCTCGTGGACAAGTTTATGGCTTTCAACTTTACCGAGGAAAGGGAAATCCTTCCACAGGTGGCCGATTTTGAGAATCTGGTGGACAAGCTGAACAGTGAGAACATCCCACTGCCAGATGGATTTGTTGCAGGAGCTATTATCTTCAAGCTCCCGTCAGCGTGATACTCCTTTAAAACGGAGATGTATCGGAAGAAAACACAGATCAGTCTTAAAGACCTCAAGCGATTCATCTGCATTGAGGATGAGAACAGGACTAGACACGCTAGAGAGACCATTAGCAAGCAGTCCTCTGCTGCCAACATGGTCACGCATTCTAAGCGGAAGTTTAAGCCCGGCAAGACTAGACCGTTACCCAGTGCACCTGCAGTTGTGGACACAAGCAAGAAGGCGAAGAAATTCAAAGGCAAGTGCTACAATTGTAACAAGTGGGGTCACTGTGCTTCCGAATGCAAGCAGCCCAAGAGAGGAGATCCTAGTACACCAAAGCCTGATAATAGAGCCAATATGGTCCATCATACTGCGCCCACCAACTTTGTTGCCATGGTCGGTAACGGACAGGCCAGTACAGAGTGGTGGCTAGACTCAGGTGCTACACGTCACGTCTGCAACAACACTGTGCTTCTGGAGGATGTCACTGCAGTCTGAGAGACTGTCACTGTTGCTGATGGAGGAGTTGCTGACGTGCTGAGGGTCGGCAATGCTACCCTGACGCTCTCCTCAGGTAAAACTCTTACTTTGAAAAATGTTAAATTTATACCATCATTAGCTGTTAATTTAATTTCAATTAGTCTGTTATGCGATGCGGGTATGTCCTTTAACATTAGTGGTGGTCGAGTAACGCTTATGGTTCACTCGCACTACTTTGGTTGTGCGTTTGTAGTCAACGACATGTATAGGTTGAGTCTAGCAAACGAAGTAGTAAATCAGGTTAGTTCTAATTTGATTGATCCTAAGACTTTACATGCAAGACTAGGACACGTCAATTATAGAAAACTACTCCTGCTCGCTAGAACTCACAACATCCCTTTAGACACAACAGCCAGATTTGACAAATGTGAAATCTGTGCTCAAACTAAGATAACTAGAGCACCTCTTAGTCAGGTTTCTAGGAGCACACATTTGCTAGAGTTAATACACTCCGACATATGTGACTACAAAAGTTTTGTCACACGTGGAGGTCGGAAGTATCTGATAACATTTATCGACTACTACTCTAGATTCAGTCACATTTATCTACTTAAATCCAAAGATGAAGCTTTTGACAAATTCCGTATATTCAAAACTATGGCTGAGAATCAACTTGACATGAAAATCAAACGGCTAAGGAGTGATAGAGGGGGAGAATACGTCTCCGGGGAGTTCAGAGATTTCCTTGCCAGCAATGACATCATCCCTGAAACGACTGCTCCTTATTCCCCCCAATCCAACGGTATTCCTGAGCGAAAAAATAGGACTTTAACAAAAATGTTGAATTCCATGTTGTTGACTGCTGGCATGCCTGCGGCCTACTGGGGTGAAGCTGCCCTCACGTCTAATCACATTCTTAATAAGGTTCCCCATGCCAAGTTGACTAAGACACCCTATGAACTTTGGTTTAAGAGACCTCCTAGATTTGATAATCTTAAGACTTGGGGCTGTATCGCTTATGTTAGGATACCTGACCTTAGAAGAGCTAAGATTGGACCTAGGACAAATACGTGTATCTACATCGGATGTGCGGAGGATAGTGCTGCAGACAGATTTCTAGATCTATCAACTGTTGAAATTATAGAAGTGGAAGTGGAGGAGGCTTTTGGACCTGGACGGTCTGGGAAGAGACCGGGCGGTCTGGCGTGACCGCACGGTCTGGCGGTCTGACAATGGCGATCTATTCTATTGGTCAGCTGCGGCTTCCAGGGTTGACCGCTGGTCTGGTCCAAGGGCTGCTGGAGGAGGAGGTCGTGCGGTCTGGCTGTGACCGCATGACGGGTGATCTTCCTCAGGGTCGCGCGGTCTGTCTCTGACCACGTGACAAGTTCTCTTCAAGGACATGCCGGTCTGGCGTGACCGCACGGGTTGGCTCTTGAATCCGGTCTGGTGGCTTTCCAGAGGGTTCTGAAGGAGTTCGCGGACTAAGTCATTCTTAGTCGCGCGGTCTCAGTTCGCGGTCTCAGGAGGAGACCAGGAGGGCGAGCTGGCTGTGTTTGCGGTCTCAGGCGAACACAGGTGGTGGGTGACTTCTAGGCGGTCTGGCGATCTCCGTGTGGAGTCGTGTTCAGACTAAGGGAGTTGCGATCTCCCGCGGTCTGGAGTGAAGTCGGCGCTCACCAAAATGAAGCAGGAGGGTTGCTGTGATCGCGCGGGTTGACCGGTAAGGTCGCGCGATCTGATGGGTGGTGACTCTATCTCATAGGGTGGTGACTGGATCAGGTCTCACGCCTATAAATAGGGAGCCACTGTTGCAACAAGTAGAACACACCAAGTGTAAGCTGAGTTCGCGTCTTTCTTGCGGTCTGTGTTTTCTGACCGGGCGGTCTCTGATCGAATTCTTCTTGTGCAGCTTCTGCGGATAGTGCGGGCAGCAACGATCACCTCTTCCTCTGAAAGTGTTCGGGCGGTCTGCGGCTTGGAGTTGTGTTGCTGGAGTTTGGGAAGATCAGGAGGTCGAAAGAAGGGAGCGGTCTGTGCAGCGGTTTGGTGGTGGTCTGAGGTCGGCAGGGTGTTGCGGTCTAGCAACAGGAGGGGATCGCAAGGGAGATCGCGCGGTCTGTGCAAGAGAGGTCGCGCGGGTTGTGCGGTCTGAAGTCTTTCAGTATTCTTCTCTGTGTTGGTTCTGGAGTGTTGTGCTGACGAAATCATGTCTCGTCAAGCATGTCTTGCTCTGTAACTGAAGTTAGAAAATCAATAAAGATCAATTGTTTGCCCCAAATTGTTTCTGGTTGTTTTGGCTTGTAACTCTAGTTGTTATTCCTGCTTACTCTCACAAGGTCCGGAAAAAATTTTCACATGGTATCAGAGGGAGGTTGGAGTGGTTAGAGCAGTGAATAACTTAGAGTAGCCATCGCCTTTGTGAAGAAGGAACCAGAGGAAGAGCAATGGAAGGTGGTTTTGCAAGAGGTCTTGGTATTGAGATGCTTACATCGACTAACTTCAAGAAGTGGAGGTCATGTATGCAGAGCTATCTTCTAGGGGAGGACCTCTGGGAGGTTGTTGGAGGAGATGCAACTGAAGAGGTGAAGGCAACGGAAGCAGGTGATAATGGTCCGGCTGTGAGGGCGTGGAGAAAGACCAATGCTAAAGCCGAGTTCACCTTGAAGCGTGCCATTTCACCGGAACTATTTGATCACATCTTAGGGTGTGGATCAGCTGCCGAAATCTGGAGAGCCCTGGATGGGCTGTTTAACAAGAAGAATGTGGCGAGGCTGCAGTTCTTGGAGAATGAGCTGGCAAGGTCGGCTCAGGGTGATCTTTCTATCTCAAACTTCTTTCTGAAGATGAAGAACCTCTGCGTTGAGATATCAGCACTGGATCCTGATGAGCCTATCTCTGAGGCGAAGCTGAAGAGGCACATCATTCGCGGCCTGCGGAAGGAATATGTTGCCTTTGTAACGTCAGTGCAGGGATGGGCAAATCAGCCGTCTCTGCTAGAGCTGGAGAATCTGCTAGCTTCGCAGGAAAGTCTGGCAAGGCAGATGGCGGGAGTGTCAGTGACTGGGGGAGACGGCGAGGTGCTCTTCTCAGGGAAGAAGAAGAAGTGGGAGAAGAAGAAAAAGATCGCGGGAGGCTATGGGCCTTCAACTTCTGGGCAGCAGGAAAGGGGGTATGCTCCCAAGGCTGACGGGAAGAAGAAGGGGGAAGGTCCGAGATGCTTCAAGTGCGGGAAGGTTGGGCACTTCAAGAAGGAATGCCCAGTTGTTACTCAATCGGGGCATGTTGCTGGAAAGGTGGAAGTGGAGGCCAGGCACATTGATGGAGGATGGGGAGGAGCCTTCTCGGCTTCGGTTGAAGCCTCGGCTACTATCAACTATCAAGAGGACTGGATCGTGGACTCGGGGTGTGGTCATCACCTCACCGGAGATGAGTCGAAGCTTTCATCAGCACAACCCTATACAGGTAACAATGCTATCATCACCGCTGATAATACTGTGCATCCAGTCGAGAAGGTGGGGGTTGTTTCTTTGGGCAGTGATAGAGGGCCACTTACCTTGAAGAGTGTCTATCATGTGCCCGGAATGAAGAAAAACCTCTTCTCCGTGACCAACGCTGTTGACGCTGGGTATCACGTTCTGTTCGGCCCGACAGAAGTGAAATTTCTACGAAATGTAGAGGCCGTGAAGGCCGAGGTCGTCCATGTCGGGAGAAGGGCGAAGGACTTGTTCGTTTTGTCGACAAGTTCCTACGTTGACAAGATGAAGACGAATGATGGTGCCGTGATATGGCATGAGAGGTTGGGGCATGTAGGGATGGACAAGCTGAAAGCTATGGCGGTGAGAGGTCTGGTCAAGGGTCTGCCAAGTCTATCTTCCTACGGAGAAGGTCATGTTTGCGCTGGATGTCAGTTCGGCAAGTCTCATCGACTACCGTTTGACAAGTCGCAGACAAGGAGTAGTGTGCCGTTGGAGTGCATCCACGGTGACTTGATGGGACCTACTGCTACCCCAAGCCTCGGAGGCAGCAGGTATATGCTGGTGTTGATCGATGATTACACCAGATATGTCTGGGTATATTTCCTGAAGGAGAAGGCGGAAGCGTTTGCCAAGTTTGTGGAGTTCAAGGAGCTCGTGGAAGGTCGGCTGAATCTGCGGATCAAGAAGCTGAGGACGGACAACGGAGGAGAGTTCACCTCTGCTGAGTTCTCCAGTTTTTGCAGGAAGGCAGGCATCCGGAGGGAGCTTACTTGTGCACATACTCCACAGCAGAACGGTGTTGCAGAGCGGAAGATCCGTCATCTGACGGAGACCTGCAAGTGTTGGCTGCATGCCAAGAGTATCCCAAAGTCCTTCTGGGCGGAGGGAATGTCTTGTGCTGCTTACGTCATCAACAGGATGCCTCTGAGCCCCATCAACATGTTGACCCCGCATGAGATGATGTTCAAGGAGAAGCCAAGCGTGGCACACCTTCGGGTGTTCGGTTCCACCTGTTACGTGCACATCCCTGATGCTCTTCGGACAAAGCTAGAAGCGAAGGCTAGGAAGCTAGTCTTTGTGGGATACGATGAGAGGAAGAAAGGGTGGAAGTGCATGGACCCGGAGACGCGGAGATTTGTTGTATCTCGCGACGTCGTGTTCGATGAGGTGACATCTTACAGGGGGTCCTCTGGAGTGGAGTTACCAGAGAGCAGGGTGGAGGAGCCGGAGCAAGCTGTGGAAAATCTTCAGGTAGAGCTACCTGTGTCACCAGGTGGTCCATCGCCTTCTAGTTCTGAGACGGGAGCTTCTGGTTCAGGGAGCAGGGGGAGCAATGCTCCTAGCACGTCTGGAAGAGGAGCTAGGGAAGAAGCAGCTGAAGATGATGCGGTTCAGGGGAAGGAGTTGAGGAGATCGAAACGAGCGATCATCGCCCCTGATCGCTATACAGGAGGAAACACAGTGAGCTTTGTCTCATGTTTCTTCGCTGGTCCCTTAGATGAGAGGGAGCCGTCGAGCTTTGAGAAGGCCCAAGGTGTGAAGGAGTGGGATGTTGCGATGCAAGAAGAGATGGCAGCTCTCGAGAAGAATGAGACCTGGTCTCTTGTGCCCAAGCCGAAGGGCATCGCTCCTGTGACATGCAAGTGGGTCTACAAGCTGAAGAAGAAAGCTGACGGCAGTATCGAGCGTTACAAGGCTCGTCTTGTAGCTCGGGGGTTCTCGCAGCAATACGGTGAAGACTATGATGAGACATTCAGTCCGGTGGCAAAAATGACTTCAGTTCGGTTCATCATTGCCTTGGCGGCGTTCAGTGGATGGAAGATTTGGCAGCTCGACGTCAAGAACGCCTTCTTGTACGGTGAGATTGACAAAGATATCTTCATGGTCCAGCCTCCAGGCTTTGTGTCTGAAGATTTTCCGGAGCATGTCTGCAAGTTGAAGAAGGCCCTGTATGGGTTGAAGCAAGCGCCGAGGGCGTGGTATGGGAAGATCGCAGAATATCTCTTATTCTGTGGATTTGGGGCTTCAGACTCAGACTCAAGCTTGTTCGTCAAGAAGAGCGGGGAGCTTCAAGTCATCGTGCTGTTATACGTCGACGATATGATCGTGACGGGGAACTCGAAGGAGGAGGTAGCGCAGCTTCGGGCCGAGCTGTCTATCAGGTTCGAGATGAAGGACTTAGGTGAACTTCACCATTTCCTTGGACTCGAGGTGCAGAGGAAGGAAGGTGGAGTGCTGGTGACCCAGGCCGGCTATGCGGAGCGAATCGTGGAGCGATTCGGCATGAAGGAAGGGAAGTGCACTTCCACACCTCTGGATAAAGCTATGAAGCTTCGGAAGGACGAGGGGAGGATCATGCAAGATCCGTTGGTGTTCCGAGCTCTAGTTGGGAGCTTGATTTATCTGACGATCACGAGGCCGGATATTGCATATGCAGTTGGCAGAGTGAGTCGATATATGGCGGAGCCACGGGTACCTCATCTGCTAGCGGCCAAGAACATTCTGAAGTATGTCAAGGCGACCTCGGACATGGGTCTCCTGTACCGGAGGGATGCGAACTTCAAGGTGCACGGGTTCATGGATGCTGACTACGGGGGAGATTCGGATGATCGGAAGTCGACGTCTGGATTCGTCTTCATGGCGGGCCCCACAGCTATTTCATGGTGCAGCAAGAAACAAGATTCCGTGTCAGTCTCTACCACGGAAGCGGAATACAAGGCTTCGGCTTTGGCAGCTCAAGAAGCCATCTGGCTTAGGAGGTTGGTGGGAGACGTCCATAAGGAGGTTCGGGAGCCGACTCTGCTACGCGGTGACAACGAGAGTGCTCTCAAACTGGTAACCAATCCAGTTTGTCACGCGAGGACCAAGCATATCGAGATCGAGCATCACTTCATACGGGAGAAGGTGCTGGAGGGATCTCTTTCGGTCGGGCATGTGCGGAGTGCGGACAATGTCGCAGACATCTTCACAAAGGCGCTGGCAAAGGGGCCGTTCACACGGCTAAGGGAGCTACTTGGGCTAGTTTCCACTTCCCACTTCAAGGGGGAGTGTTGAAATTATAGAAGTGGAAGTGGAGGAGGCTTTTGGACCTGGGCGGTCTGGGAAGAGACCGGGCGGTCTGGCGTGACCGCACGGTCTGGCAGTCTGACAATGGCGATCTGTTCTATTGGTCAGCTGCGGCTTCCAGGGTTGACCGCTGGTCTGGTCCAAGGGCTGCTGGAGGAGGAGGTCGTGCGGTCTGGCTGTGACCGCATGACGGGTGATCTTCCTCAGGGTCGCGCAGTCTGTCTCTGACCACGTGACAAGTTCTCTTCAAGGACATGCCGGTCTGGCGTGACCGCACGGGTTGGCTCTTGAATCCGGTCTGGTGGCTTTCCAGAGGGTTCTGAAGGAGTTCGCGGACTAAGTCATTCTTAGTCGCGCGGTCTCAGTTCGCGGTCTCAGGAGGAGACCAGGAGGGCGAGCTGGCTGTGTTTGCGGTCTCAGGCGAACACAGGTGGTGGGTGACTTCTAGGCGGTCTGGCGATCTCCGTGTGGAGTCGTGTTCAGACTAAGGGAGTTGCGATCTCCCGCGGTCTGGAGTGAAGTCGGCGCTCACCAAAATGAAGCAGGAGGGTTGCTGTGATCGCGCGGGTTGACCGGTAAGGTCGCGCGATCTGATGGGTGGTGACTCTATCTCATAGGGTGGTGACTGGATCAGGTCTCACGCCTATAAATAGGGAGCCACTGTTGCAACAAGTAGAACACACCAAGTGTAAGCTGAGTTCGCGTCTTTCTTGCGGTCTGTGTTTTCTGACCGGGCGGTCTCTGATCGAATTCTTCTTGTGCAGCTTCTGCGGATAGTGCGGGCAGCAGCGATCACCTCTTCCTCTGAAAGTGTTCGGGCGGTCTGCGGCTTGGAGTTGTGTTGCTGGAGTTTGGGAAGATCAGGAGGTCGAAAGAAGGGAGCGGTCTGTGCAGCGGTTTGGTGGTGGTCTGAGGTCGGCAGGGTGTTGCGGTCTAGCAACAGGAGGGGATCGCAAGGGAGATCGCGCGGTCTGTGCAAGAGAGGTCGCGCGGGTTGTGCGGTCTGAAGTCTTTCAGTATTCTTCTCTGTGTTGGTTCTGGAGTGTTGTGCTGACGAAATCATGTCTCGTCAAGCATGTCTTGCTCTGTAACTGAAGTTAGAAAATCAATAAAGATCAATTGTTTGCCCCAAATTGTTTCTGGTTGTTTTGGCTTGTAACTCTAGTTGTTATTCCTGCTTACTCTCACAAGGTCTGGAAAAAATTTTCACATCAACAAACACTGTAATCGAATCTAGAGACGCTGTCTTCTTTGAGGATAAGTTCCTTAAGGATAAGAACCTGACGCTTCCAAGTCTACCAGCAACTAGTCTTGAGCCTCCACCTGAGCCAAGCCAATGTAACTCTGACACTGAGCCTATAGACACGAGTGGTTTAGATACCAGAAGGCTATCTAGTAGAGAAAAAATGCCTAAAAGCTTCGGTACAGACTTCGTGACTTACCAAGTTGAAGCTGATCCATCCACCTATAAGGATGTGATGCGATCTCGAGACTCTCTATTATGGAAAGAAGCCATCGATGAAGAGTTAAACTCTCTCATGCAGAACAACACGTGGACATTGGTTGACTTGCCCAAAGGGGCTAAGACCATTGGAAACAAATGGGTTCTGAAGAAGAAGCTTAATCCTGATGGGAGTATTGTCAAATACAAAGCACGTCTAGTTGCAAAAGGCTTCACTCAAGTGAGTGGAATAGACTACTTTGATATATACTCACCTGTTTGTCACTATGCGACAATTAGGATACTTCTCGCTATAACATCTATTGAACACTTCACAGTTCATCAGATGGACGTCAAGACTGCATTTCTTAATGGAGATCTGACTGAAGAGATCTACATGCACCAACCTGAAGGGTTTGTGATAGAAGGTCTAGAAAATAAGGTCTGTACGTTGATTACGTCACTCTACGGATTGAAGCAAGCACCTAAATTGTGGCACGAAAAATTTGACACTTGTGTTAAAGCCATGAGTTTTAAATCCAGCTTTTCAGATAAATGTCTGTACGTTCGTACAAGTTCAAATAAAGTTGCAATTATATGCTTGTATGTTGATGACATGCTAATTCTGGGCACTGATCAGTCTAAGGTGAAAGACGTGAAAGCTGCCTTGACGACACACTTTAGCATGACTGACTTAGGCGTGGTGAAAACCATCCTAGGCATGAACGTGAACTTCACTGACAAGGGTATTACCCTCAGTCAGAGTCACGATATTAGAAATCTACTTGAGAAGTGGGGTTACGTTAATAACAAAGGTAGTGAGACTCCATACGATTATAACAATAGACTGAAACCAAATGAAGGTTCATCTATTGGACAGTTGGATTACTCCAAACTCATAGGTAGTCTCATGTATGCTACAACCTGCACTAGACCTGACATAGCCTTTACGGTCGGTATGTTAAGTAGATTTATGAGCAACCCTGGGCAGGACCACTGGAATGCCTTATAAAGGCTCATGCGATACTTAAAGCACACAGAAAAGTATGATTTATGTTACAGTGGATATCCTCATGTACTTGAGGGGTATTCTGATGCCTCCTGGTGTTCAGAAATTGCTGACAGTAGATCCACTAGCGGTTTTGTATTTACCCTAGGAGGAGCAGCAGTAGCTTGGAAGTCAAAGAGGCAGTCGTGCATTGCACTATCCTCTATGGAATCAGAACTCTATGTTCTTGCCTCCGCAGGAGAAGAAGCTGAGTGGATAAGATATCTGATCAACGACATTCCAATGACGAGTCTGAAAATGAACTCGATTTCGCTATATTGTGACAATCAAGCCACAAAGACCATTGCAACAAATACGTTGTTCAATGGGAAGCGAAGGCAACTAAGGATGAAACAGGCCTGGTTGACCCATCTCACCAGTCAAGGGATAATCTCCCTATTGGACGTGAGATTGAAGGATAATGTCGCAGATGTCCTAACCAAGGGCTTATGTAAGGTTCTAACACATAAAATATCGGGGGAGATGGGATTAAGGTTCATTTAGTACGACTTAATACCCTGCTTATGTTTTAAATCTTAGAACCGTAGTCTGCTTACATTCGAGCATCTAGAGTGAGCACACAGAAGTATTCCAGATGCTATCTGATGAAAGCCAGAGATGGATAGTTGCCAATCATTCCAAACTTGATGACTTACGCAATTATTTTTAATTCAAAGGCTGATTTGGGTATCATTCCAAAAATGAATACTGAAGTTGCTGATATGCGTCCTGATATTATGATCATTACTTATATCATTCCAAACTTGATGATATATTGGTCACAACTTGTTGTATCAATCCAAACTTGATGATATAATACAATTGTGAAACGCTTGGTAATAATCTTAATAATCGAAGTAACATGGTTTGATTCTTTGAAATCAATTGTCTAATTTTGTGTAAATTGGATAGAGATGCTGATATGTGATTCTTTTCTTCCTGGTTAGAGTATTACGTTCTTTTACTGCTAGAACTATTCACTTTACTCTTGATTAGCAAATGTTAGAATTCATAGAGATTTGTCTCATGACATTCTTATTATGTCTGTTTGCAGATCACATGGAGATTGGAGGAGAGAAAGTTGATTTCGACCCAAATGATGATGATCTATTGTTTGCATAGATCACTGTTCATTTATCTGTCCTTTGAGTGTTTTTCCAGCTTTGCTTACTGTTTTCTTGTTTGGAGCCTTGTGTTTGAGTTTAGATATTGTGTATTCTAAAACTCATATTTATGTTTCTGGAAAACTCATGTTTGTCGTTATTAACTCTTGTTTAAAGTAATCTGTGATGTGACCCCGATATTTACAATATAGGAGGAGAATGTTGAGGTATATTGAACTATCGGGTTAACGGATACTTAGCGGTAGGTTAGGACCCGTTAGGGATCCACGCACCCGCCGGGGAATTAGGGTTTGCCTATAAATACCCTGCTAGGGGCAACGAGTAGAGTGTTCCAAACTAGACACTCACGCGGATGCTTCGAGCACAATCTTAACAAGAGCAACACTGGTTAGAACATCGGCCTGCGGACAAAAGACAAACAATCAGCATACCAAAGCAACGATGGGAAGAAGGCATTCAAGGCTAGAAAAAGAGAACTTTGCTTACCGTCGAAGTCATCGCCTGAAGAGAAGAAGAAACTCGCCTCGTCGGCGGCAAGGCGGGAGGCGACGACAAGTCTCCATGTGGGACCCGGTCGGCAACAGGAGACGCCAAAATCTCAACCTCCGCATCGGACGGAATCGGCTCCCCCCTGCGGCGGCTCGGGCCGGCCTCATGATCATGGCTCCTGGGCGCCGGTGGGATAGAGCACGAGCTAGAACCTCCATTCTTGACAACAATGCTCCTCCTCTTCCCACGGTGTAGGGGAACAGCGGCCGCCCGCTCGGCGTCCCAGGAAAGCCCCACCGAGAGCAGGCGATTTTCCTCCACGCAATTGGAAATACAGAACAGGGCCTTCGAAATCCCTTCTCGGTCGGGGAAACCAGGGATAGGAAGGAACTCATCCTCCCGTCCAGTCTGTCGGCGGCAACGTCCAGGAAGTGCTCTCCATAGCTCCGGCAGCTCCCACCGATTCCGAACATACCCATAAAGAGTGTTCCCGTGGCGGTAATCAGTATTCTCCCCAAAGTGAAACCAGCTCTTGTTGCTTCGGACTTCAATACGGCCACCTGAGTAAGTAGAAACCTCACACCAATCCTTGAAAATCTCGAGCGAAAAGCGCGCGCTATGCTCCCGAAAAAAACACCACCGTCCCCATGATGTTTGCCATCTCGGTAGGGGTAAACTGGGTAATCGAAACACCGCAGAACCGGAGTATCTCAACAACCTCCTCAGAGGGAGGAAGGCAAAACCCAGATTTCAGACCGCTCTCAGAAAGGGTCATGAAACCGGTTGACGGATTTTGAGCACGCTCCTCCACCCGCAGAATCTTCACCTCGACGTCAGAAGGTAACCCAAATCGCTTTCGCCATATATCAATCCGCGCAACATCAAGAGTGGAACGCAGGCGCATCGACCTTGACTGGCCACCCCGTTTCGAAGCCTGAAAGTAACAAAAAAACATATAAAAAATAAGAGAAGCGCGTATCAAGTAACTAATCACGCGCGCACATCAAGCCGCGCGCACAACTAACCGCGCACGCACATCAAGCCACGCGCGTGCGGCAGCCCAAACACAGCAAGTCACGCGCGCACGGCAGCCCGCACACAGCAAGCCCCGCGCGCGCGACAGCCCGCACACAGCAAGCCACGCGCGCATGACAGCCCGTGCACATAGCAAGCCGCGCGCTCGGCAAACCCGCGCGCGGCAGCCCGCGCGCGCGTGGCAGCCCACGCGCGCGTGGCAGCCCACGCGCGCATGGCAGCACCGCGCGCGCGATAGCCCGCGCGCCGGCCGGGCACACAACCGCCGCGCGCAAGGTTCGCCCGGCATGGACTGCGCGGCCCCTCCCCGGCGGCTTGCTCCCGCGGCCGGCTCCACCCATGCGCAGGCATGCACGCGGCCTCCGGCCGCTCGCTCCCTCGGACAGAACCACCCCCACGGGTGCACTCCTCCGCTCTCTCTCTCTCTTTGTTTCTACAAAATGAAAAGAGAACTCACCTCCGCCATGATCCAACGCACCGCGCAACAAGCCAGAATCGCCGCGAGCAAAAGCAAAACCTTCGCACTCCTTCGCACGAAAACTTGGACTCCGAAGGTTCGGGGGGCTTATGATGCGTACTCATACAAGACTCCCATTAATTTATATGCATAAGAAGAGGTGGTTACTCCCCAAAGCCACTAGCATGATGAGGGGAGAGTGGGGAAGCGGGCAAGCCCACTTCCTTCGTAACCAACAGCTCTCGCCTAACCGCACCCCTAGTGGGGTGCGGTCGAGCCGCACCCATAGCGGGGTACGGCCGAGCCGCACCCGTAGCGGGGTGCGGCCGAGCCGCAACCCCCCCCCCCCCCCCCCCCCCCCCCCTTGTGAGGTGCGGCCTTGCCGCACCTCCTCATGGGGTGCGGCCAAACCGCACCCCTATGGGTGCGGTCGAGTCACTTTGCCTATAGAAGGGTTCAGGCGTGCCCCCCCTCTCCAACCTCGCTGTGCGCACTTTAGGCTCCGGATTCTGTTCGGAACCATTCCCTGTTCGTTACGCGCTCAGAACACTTCTGAGCGCGCTCGGAGCACTTTCACATTTCGGGCACGCTCACTTTTTGTCTTTCTAATTTCTCAGATTGCAGGAACGGCTTGTCGCCTTTTTCGCCTTCAACAAAGCTGCCCGAACTGCCCGAACTGCCCGAACTGCCCGAATTGCCTGAGGGCAAGAAGGTCATTTCCGAAAAATGGCGATCTGTGTGCTCCGAACCCGAAAACATTATTCGTCCGCCAGGTGGTTACGGTGGTTACAATGGCGAAATTACCGGGCTATCCCCGGCCAAAGCTATAAAAGGAGCCCAGAGCCTTCATTTGAAGGGACCTTGCCTTCTGCACCTGGGAGAGCTCCTTGAAGATTTTCACGGGATTCTCCTTCGGCGCTTGAAGATCTCCTTCGTGGACTTGGAGATTTCCTTCATCCCGAAAGGCGACTCAGCATTCTCACTTTCGTTCTCCAAAACATTCTCACTTTTGTTCCCCACAGTTCTCAGAAGGAAAAAGACTTAGTTTTTCGAGAGGTGGTCAGTCACCCTCGGAACTCTCTCTCTCTCTATTACTATAACGAGCGGCGGCTTGTCGCGCTCGACTTCTAAGTACCTAATTGTAAGCTCTCAGAAGATAGTGAAGTTTGGTCGGCATAGCTCCTGCCGCATGGTTTTTTACCCTTTCGAGGTTTTCCACGTTAAAAAGTCTCAGTGTACTCAACGAATCTCAAATTGACTGTTTGCGCGCTCGGTTCGCTTCCGAGCTAAGGTGGTTCAATTCGACCGGTCTACCAAAGCACCCGAGCGACCCGCAATATTAGTCATTTTGAAGTTTTTATTTATCACAAATATTATATGTTAAATAAAATTTGCAAAAAAAATTGTTAGCTTAGTTGGTTGAGTGTATATATATATTGTGGGTTCTTGTTTATGGTTAAAATTTCACCAAAGGCTATATTTTAAATATTTTTTATAAATATAATTTTTTTTGTAATATTATTCTGTAAAAATATTTTAAATATTAAGTGAGATGTGACTATTCAAACAATTCTTAAATAACAATGAATTAAAGTTTTCAATTAACATCAATATTTTTTATTCGCACACCAATAAATATCTAATTAAAATTCAAAATACTAGGTATTAAAAGCACACCTTTATTGGTTACTCACAACACACCAATATTTGTTACTCACACACCAATAAAATAACTCCAAAAATCTTACTTTTCTAAATGCTTCTCTCCTTAATGCGCATTCCAACCTGACTTGTTCTCGCGCTCTCTCGTAGTCACACACATCAATACTTACTCTCGTTATCTATTTTTCTAATTAAATTAAATTTTAAAAGTTAAATTATTTTTTATTGTAGCAATCTAACAAAATTATTAAGTGAAAAATAATTTAATATTAAAATTCATTCAAATTATTAAAAAAATTTAGTAAAAGATAAATTTGTAATTTTGGTTTAATATAATTATTTGCAAGAATAGGTGGTTATTGACTATGATTAAAAAGATAAGTGGGGTTATACTAGTCATGAACATAAAAAATCGGGCCTGACGGGCCGGCCCTTACCCGGGACCCTGAAAGGGCCCCGGTTTGGCCATGCTACCCGGCCCGGTACCCGGCCCGGTCCGGGCCGGGTAAAGCCCGAAAATCGGGCTAGCCCGAGACCGGGCCGTCCATAGCCCGATCCGGTCTCGGGCTAGGCCCGATTGAGCCTAACGGCTCTTATTAGAGCCGTTAGGCTCATCATGGCAGCATGGCTGCCACGTGGCAACCATGCTGCCATGAGAGAGCAGCCAACGACTCTCTCTCAAGAGAGCCGTTGACTGCTCATTTTTTTTATATTATTTTTTTAATAATTTTTAATTAATTTTTTTATTAAAAAAATAAAAAAATATCCTATAAATACCCCCTCCCCTCTCTCTTTTCTCACACCCCACCCCTCTCTCTCTCTCTTAGCTCTCCCAATGGCGTCGTCCTCCACAACTCCAGCGTCGTCTTCCCAAAGTACGACTTCGGTGGTGGAGCACAACCGTAGAGCGAGTATTTGAGAGCATTTCGAGATGGTCCTTGTCGGGACCGAAAGAAAAGCGCGCTGCAAGATGTGCTCGAAGTTGCTATCCATCAGCGGTAACTCGACGCTCGTTAGACACCAGAAGTCTTGCGAGTCGAAACAAGCTCCTCCCGAGTCAAGTCAAGCCCAAATTTCTGGAGCCGGACAGATTTGGACGTACGATCAAATGCGACAGCGAGAGCTGCAGGCGAAGTTCGTCATCAAATGTGGGCTGCCATTCAGCGTCTTCGACAATGACGACGGCACAGAGTACATACATGGGGGGCTTCAGCCTAAATACCAAAAGGTTAGTAGAATTACTTTAAGGCGCGACACGATTAGATTATATTTAGAAGCAAAACAAGAATTAATTAGGTATTTTGAAAATTTCGAAGGACGTATGAGTCTAACGAGCGACGTTTGGACGAGTAATTTAAATTTAGGATTAGCTTATCTTTGCATCACTTGTCATTGGATTGATCCCATTTCGTGGGAGCAAAATAAACGCGTAATATGTTTTACTGGTTTTGAATTCCCGCACACGGCTATAGCTTTATATAAGGTTATTATGAAATGTGCGCGGGAATTTAAAATTAACGATAAAATACTTAGTTTTTCTCTTGATAACGCCTCCAATAATGGCGCCACAATTGAATTGTTAAAACGAGATTTACTATTTCAAAACGGCGCGTTTTTTCATACTAGATGTGTTTGTCACATCCTAAATTTAGTGGTACATGATAATTTAAAGGCAATGTCACAATATATTAATAAAATTCGCGACATGTTAAAAGCAATTTATTGTACTAAACAACGAGCTCAAGATTTTAGAAAATTTTGTAAAGCACAAAATCAGAAATATTTGAAACCACAATTAGATATGTCTATTAGATGGAACTCAACCTATAAAATGTTAAAAAGAGCCGTTCTACAAAAAGATCTTCTAATGGAATATTATAGTTTGCTTAATATTGAACACGGTTTAAGTGAAACTGATTGGAATATTATAAAACATTATATAGATTTACTAAAGTGTTTTTATATGGCCACCGTTTCTTTATCTGGAGTGTATTATCCAACGAGCGCATTAGTAATTGAACATTTCGTACATATCACAGAAAGATTTAGTTATTATAGGCAACACCAAGGTTGGGCTCCTTTAATTAAAATAATGGAAGATTTTTTTTTAAAATATTATAGAGAAATACCACCTATGTTTTCGTGCGCCGCCGCTTTAAATCCGCTGCTTAACGTAGAAGGCGTAGAAAATTTGATCGATGAAATCAATACTAATCTAACCTTAAATATAAATTATGATGGGGATGACCCCGTTAGTACTACAAGTTTTACTACTTTTTTACGTAAAGTTATAATTATTACAATAACTTATACGGGTCACGACCCCGCGAAGAAATAACGCAACCCAAAACGAAGGATAGTCTTATAAATAAAATTTTAGATTTAGCTTCTAGGAAAAAAGCGCGCACATCTAGTAGTTTAGATGAATTAGGATTATACACAAAAACTCAATTTAGCGATTTTATGAGTTCGGACGAGATCGAAAACTTCGATCTCTTAAATTGGTGGAAAGGTAAAGCTAATACCTATCCTGTTTTGGCCTGTATGGCCCGTGATTTATTAACTGTCCAAGCTAGTACAGTAGCTTCGGAGTCCGTTTTTTCTCTTAGTGGCAGGATTTTGAACGAGCGAAGGAGTCGGCTTAACGAAGATTCGCTGGAGATTTGCATATGCTACAAGGACAACTTGGACAGTTTAAAGACGAAGCAACATATAACAGCATTGGAGGATAGCTCGGAGGAGATAGAAAACGAAATAGACGAGTTGAATCTACATGATGATTAAATCGATCACTCTAAATGTACTTTTTTTTATATATGTAAATTTTTTTTAATTAAATTTTATAAGAATCATAGTCTTCATAGGTTTGTATTTTCAATTTTGTATTTTGTACAATTGTACGACTTAAATTTTGTTATATTTTAAATTTTTTGTTCCAAATTTTCAATATTAATAAAAATTTTTGTTCCAAATTTTTCATTCAAATTGTTCAATATTAATACAATATAATTCTAACCTTAAATTTTTTAAATTTTTTTAAATTTTTTTTTCAAAATTTCAATATTTAGTTATTTATAAAAATAAAAATAAAAAAAATTTAATTTTTAAATTAAAAAAGTAAAAAAAACCGGGCCGGCCTGGATCGGGCCTGAGACCGGCCCGGTCCTGCCCGGCCCGACCTGAAGGGCCGGAGCAGGCAGCACATAAGTGCTGTCTGCCCGGCCCGGGCCGGCCCGATTCCAGGGGAGGACCGGCCCGGCCCGGCCCGATGTACGAAAAAGCCCGATCGGGCCCGGTCTTTATGTTCACGGCTAGGTTATACACTCATTTTTAAATATTATGAGATTATTGACTTTGGTAAGAAAGATAAGAGAGTTATACACCTATTATTAAAGATAAAATCGGCTATAGACTATGGTGTAAAAAATAAGGGGTTATCAATAATTTACTCTCATTTTTTTAATTTATTATTTTTTTCGAATAATTTTGTACTCTGTCAACACAGAAAAAAATTTCTGTGTCCGCCATTAGTTGCATGCAATTGATGATTATTCGATCGGTCCTTTACACATGTGTATTTTTTTTTGGAGAGGAGGGTTGTAATATTTTTTATCTTCGGAAGGAGAGATTTGTTCTTACGGGTAGCGTATGAGAGAATGGTGCAAGTGAGATCTTGTCAATCCGATCTGCCATCGGACGACCAGCCAAAAAACACTTTTAAAAAAACACATTACGATCGGACGGTTGTCAGCCATCCGTCTCGCACCTTTTTGTATGCTACCTGCACACAAAAAATCCCTTCGAAAGAGGAGCAAATTTTCCGTGCGCTCCGCACATAAAGAGGATTTTATTTCTAAATTACAGTTGTAAAATAATTAAAAAAATTTACTTTTTTACAAGCATATTTTCACCAAAAAATATATACATATGAGTACTTGAAATAATCGTAAAATGCATGAATTAATATTTCAAAATTATTTTGTGAAAATAAAAATAAAAAAGTATCGAATAAATAAATTTCCCTCACCATCCTCATCTACTACCCCGAGAAAAGGGCTGCAACCCAGCAAAAGGAGTGCATTTTCGGACCCAAAAATGCGTCTCTCAATTGAACATTTAAATTTATTTTCACATTTAAATTTTCTGTTTTTTTATATTTCTTCGATTTGTTTTTGTTTCTTATTTTTTGATGCATTAGTTTGAGTTTACAAAAATCTCACCATGGATATTTTTGATAATTCTGGGAGCTTAAAATTGTGGTTATTAGTACGGGTGTTCACGAATCGAATCAAATCGAATAACTATTCAATTGAATCCAATCGATTCAGATTCAAACCGAAATCGAATCGAATCGAATAACTATTCAATCGAATCGATTCAGATTTGAACATGGATTTGAATTCGAATTCTAATTTTATAATGTTTAATTATAATTATATTTAATATTTATAATGTTTAAATATAATTTTATAATGTTTAAATATAATTTTAAATTCAAATTATAATGTTTAAATATAATTTTATAATATTTTATATAATTTTATAACTATTCGAATCTGAATTCGGATTCGAATCCGGATTCGAATTCGAAAAATATGAATTTAATCGAATCTTCACGAATCGAATCTCGAACTATACTATTTGTGAACAGCCCTAGTGATTAGCATGAATTCATTTCGCTAACTATAATAATAGGGCAATATTATACGCAGTCTTATAATAGCTAATCGTAGTCTATTGATATTCGTAGTCCAATGTCTGTAAATAAAAAACAGTTTTAAAAACTTTTACTAATAAAATGAAATATACATTTTCAATTTACCGTAAATATATCAGCACCAGTACATATATTAGCACCAATACATATATCAACAGATTCAACACCATTACATATAACAATATAATTTTAAAAGTACAACCAATCACATTTCAAGCACTAAAGATTTACAACAAATAATTATGTGCACAACATCATAAAATGTTCCTGGCAAGATATATAAGCTTTACAAGAAGGTTCTCCAAATAAAGTATGTTAAATCTATTTTATGATGTGAGGTGTTAAACTAATTAATTCACTTAATTACAAACTGTTGCTCACATCATCCCATCGGCATTCGGGTTTCGGTTTAGCACAAGGTTAGTAGAAACTCCTGCGAGAACTCTTCTCGAAACATCCAAGAGCAGCTCCTTTGATGTCGCAGCAGCTGTGCATGTTATCCTTCTACTTCTTGCTAATTCGGTTGAGAGATTGATGACCAAATCATCATTGAAGAATACATCAGGAGTCCTTGAAGGGAATGTAAACTATAATTAGTAAAATTCAAAATGCATTTTGAACATTAAGCATAAATGCAGCTTGTTCTTTTCAGTATGACTGACCATTCTGTGCAGCTCCTGTGAGAGTGAATTACATTATTAACCCCTTCATTATAATCTGAGGCTACCGATTTTTCATTAAAATAGCGCATAATCTCTCCAGAGACTTGTAAATATTGCTCAACTCCGTCAAAATTAGCAAAATAAGAAGAATGCATCTGCGGAACAGTGTAATATAGTTACCTCCAAATCATTGGAAGAATGACAGAAAGCACATTTGACTGGGGAAGGAACATTTTTGCATTTTTTTTTTAAAAAAATTCATTAGTTGGCAAGTGAAGAAGCTCTTTGGCCTTTGATGTAACATAGGACTTGTGCTGAGTTTAAAATGTCATGACAAAAAATTTCAGACACTGAATTCTCCCCACATGATAAATTGAACATTTCCTCCAGCAAACCACAGAAATTGCAAGAATTCATAAAGCGTACATTTCCTAAACAATTTTTTCCTCATCCTGATCTACTCTGTATGCATAAGAGTGCGCCTCTAGATAAACAAATTCATGGTTATGAAATCCACATTTAACTTATAATGTCCTTTCATCTAGCTCTGCGACTTTCTGTCCATGTAGAGTAAACGGGCAACCAATACGCTTGGAGCTAGTCTTCCTCAAATTTTTTGGCCCAACCTTTCTTACTTTGGTTATCACGAGTACAACCACCTCTATCGCAACCAAGTTTAACCTGAGGCTTTGGCCTATCTTTAAGTGGATCAGCTATTTGAATGATAATTATGAAGCCAATGCGCATAGCAATTAACATTGCGAGCCCATTGAACTAAATCTTCTTTACTAGGAAATACTGTGCTTATTACAATGGTAGAGAATGCGAAGCCCGCCTGGATGCGGCCGAAGGCCTCCCGACAACATCGCGTCGGGGGTGGGCAGTGTCCTGTCGCGCTGATTCTTAATTTCAATTTGTAACACCCAAGAAGATAGTGGCGTTTGGTCGGCACAGCCCCGACCGCGTATTTTTTCACCCTTTCCGGGTTTTCCACGTTAAAAGTCCTTGTGTCATTTCCTAACATCTTTCATTGACTGTTTGTGCGCCCGGTTCGCTTCCGAGCTAAGTGGTTCAATTGGACCGGTCTACCAGAGCACCTGAGCGACCCACAATAGTTTGGCGCCGTCTGTGGGATTGTGTTCCCCAAAACTTTGCAAAGGCTTCCTAGAAACAACACCCGCATCACCGCAATACTCAGGACTGGCAGGGATGGACACCCACCAGACACTTTCAGACGCTTGTAGTTCCTCCATCCCTGCGGTCTCAGGGGAGAAAGCGCTCATCGTTGCACCCATCCTGCCCCAGTGGCTTGGCACAGCCGGCAAGCAGGCTCCTCCAACGGTGGAGCGGGATTCGAATGACGTTACGCTCCAGCTAGAACGATCCCCACTGTCAAGACAAATCTTGAAGTATCTGATTCCCTCATGCCTTAAGCTCCCACGCTATAGAGAGCTTCACGGAATAGAAAAACCGTACGAGCATGTTAACTGCTTCCTGGCCGCAATGGAGACGTTCCGACTTCCAGACCAAATTAGCTGCAAGATCTTCACAGAAACCCTACGCGGAGGCGCTCTCAATTGGTATCGGTCCCTGCTTAGGGAACCATTCCCAACTTCACTGAGCTATCTCTATTCACTGGATGACACGAAACTCGCGAACAAAGAATTCAAAGAGATGAACGAGCATTTGAGAAGCTCGAGTCAGGTGGATCCCCCCATCCAAGGCAAGCAGAGCATGATGAACAGCAAAAGGAGGTCGTCATAAGCTTCCACCAAAAGCACCTCCACGGAGGGTTGGACTTTGCTCTGCACGCAAGCATCGACAACCCGGCCTGTGAGTTAAGGATCAGGGCATTAATAAGCCACCGCATCTCGTTTAACATCTTGTTCATGGCGACCATGGTACAACTCAAACTCCTTGGTGGGAACCTCAAGCTCAGAGCAAGCAGCGTAGAACTCTCGGACGGGACGATAATACCCACCATAGTGGTCATCATCCTCTCCGTCCACGTGGAAGCACTCCCAGAACCTGTCCAGTACGACGTCCAATTCGCCGTCGCAGAAGCAGATTCACCCTGCGATGCAATATTCGAGAGCATCCTACTCGACGCCCTCCAGCATGATGCCTCCATGGAGGGCCGAATGACAAGCAAAGGGAAAATCCTCCAAAAGTTGGTTTGCAGTCTCAGCACTACAACTGTCAAAGTTCCTTGGATCAGCCATGGGACGTCACGAAGCCCAAGCCTTGAGAATTAATGGCTGCCTGCAGGAAAGCTGCGTAGCCCCAATACTAACAGCAGTAGCCAATCTCCCGGCACCAGCAAACTTGCAACAACTTGAAATCATGGGTCGAAAGAGGAAGGGACAACAATTAATGCCAAAGGCTGGATGACCGAACGGTCCCCGAGAGTCGACGAACCAGAGAACCCCGATCTACACTCCAGTAAACGCCTTCCGCGAGCATATCTTGTCAATAATCTACAACAACAAAATCATCAGTGACCGAGGCCGCTCCCCCAAAATACAGGGGATCAATCCCTGTTTTGTGATTTTCACAAGGGCCCAGGGCACCGTACGAAGCAATGTCTCAGCCTGAAAGATGAGATCGAGTGTCTCGTCCAATCAGGACACCTCGAGGTTTTTCGCCAAATATCTCGCAAGGAGGCAGTCGGGGGCCAGCCGCCGAAGTAATAAGCTCCTAGGCCACAATCGTGCTTCACGCAAGGCGATCCGGAAAGCTCGTACCAGCACTGCTTAGAAAGACAAGAAACTGGGTAAAGGAGCCCTGCATTATCTACACTCATGTTTAATTTATATTAAAAAAATAATCGCTAACTCCAAAACCGCAAGATTACACTTGGGCATGTATCAATATCTGTTTTGATTAAATGCATTTTACTTGTTCTTAACCCCGCTTCCGCGGGAACATTTTGGGGCCCTGCCCCTAGGACTTCGCATTGCTGCCGATCGAAGGTCCTGTTGGATCGATAGGCGCCCTTAGAGGGGGGGGTGACTAAGGGAATAAAAATTCTTTTTAGATTTTATGAAAATTACTAAATTGTTTTATAATTTGAGAAAGGAAAAATAACAATTTAGCTAATTTGTGAGAATATCATAAGAACCAAGTTTAGGAACAAGTACTAAATTGTTTTAAGATGAAAGAGATTGAAATAAACAATTTAGATAAAGTAATTTGAATTGAAGACTTTGTAACCAATATATTAGAGATAACGCCAAAGGAGAGAAATCAAGTAAACACAAATAGAGACGTGATTGTATTTATATAAAAGAAAGGTGTTTACATAAATTTGATTTCAATATCGCTAGAAATCGGAGGCGTACAAAAGTAAATATCTTTTCCTTTTCTATACCGACTTGTATCCCCACAAACCGGTTGGCTTTAGCCTATCCTTCCCCGGATAAGGCATCAAGCCGCTCTAGCCAATCCTTCCCCGGATATGGCATCGAGCCCCATAGATCTAATCACCTAGAACTAGTCGCCAACACAATGCGAATTTCCCCCTAAGTCCTACCCAGACCTAGTCGCCAACACAAGGCGAATTCCTCCCTAAGTCCTACCCAGACCTAGTCGCCAACATAAGGTGAATTCTCTAAACGGTTATAAAAAATATGGAATGAAAATAATGATAACAATAATAAAACTTCCTATATGAGATCTTCTGAAGTCGGAGATGAAGGATCGTTGTAGTATAAGCGAGGTCGAAGCGATCGTCCTTCGGATGTAGCGTGACGTTGTCCTCCTTCAGAATTCTCCTTAAGCTTTTAGTGGGAGATCCATCTTCGGCAGCATAGCAGCAATAGAATTGTGGCACAAGCACTCTCTCTGGGATGGATTAGCCAAAACGAGAAGCAAAGCTCAAATATATAGAACTTCTCGCTAGCGCCTGCGGTAGCTCCTAGCGCCTGCGGTAGCGTTCGTGTGGACCGGTTGTGAAACCGTCGACGGCGTATCGCTGAGCACGAACTTGAGATAGCGCCTGGCGGTACGCGAAACAGTCGGCGTCGTGGCAGAACAAACTTTCGTCGAACGAAATTTGTCGAATGAAATTTTCGTCGAACGCAGCTCGAAGTTCGTCGAACGGAAAGTTTTGTCGAACGAAGCTAGCGCCTGGCGGTAGCGCTAGCGCCTGGCGGTAGCGCTAGCGCTGGCAGTAGCGCATTCTTCCAGATTTTTGAATTCAGCTGCTTTCTACCTGTGGAGTATTGCACCTATAGTTCCTGCACACTGTAAACACATGACAAGCAAGATCAAATCCAATTTGGAATTTGTTATTCTCAAACAAAGGGATGTGACACACATGTCCAACAGGTCCGCCCTTTGATGACTTCTTAAAATAAAGTTATTTCTACTTAATTAATTTATCATTACACACCATAAAATGCATTAATTTGCTTTAAATGTTTGGAATATAAGTAAATATAATAATTATATAAATTTGGACTATTATTATTGTGTATTTGGTTTTTTTTGTAGAAATGTCGAAGAAAAACCAATTTGAAGAAGCAAGGAAAAAACCAGTTTTTCTGCCTGAAAAAGTTGTTGCAACAAGTTCTATACGATTTTAAATTTTATAATTCAAATTTTGCGCCGAAATTAAAATTGGAAGGATGCATCTATTGGGAGAGGGCTGCACGTTTTTAAGAGGGAAATCTCTGGCCAAAAAGGAAACATTCGAAAATAGAGAGAGGGAAAGAGTCTTGGAGAAGGAGTTAGGGCACACCGGCGATGGCAAGGAAGAAGGCAGATTTCTGCATCATTTTGAGAAGGAAATTCCTGCACTTCTTCTCTTTCATCATGCCTAGTAAGATCTACCAATTTATGTGTTCTTCCTCTTCTCTCATGAACTAAATTGTTATGTCTTGTAAGTTGAGCGTACTTTGACTTGTGTGATGTTTTAATTTTTAATTTTCTTTATGATTGTTTGTGACACTATCTTTATTGAATTTATGATTTTGTTTTTGGAAATTTTAGGTTAAATTTTCATCTTTAAATTTGTTTAGCAAGATTTGAGAGAGGAGTCAGACTAGATGAATGTTTTATTCTGCGGGACGAGATTCGAGAGAGGAGTCGCGTATGTGTTTAACCAAAATTTTCATTTTTATACTGCGCTGCGAGATTCGAGAGAGGAGCGGCGAAAGTATATCATAATTTTAATATATCATAGAAGGGAGAAAGAGATTTCGTCTTCTCGGTAGCAACATCGATTCGTGACGTGCTTGATGTTATTCGTTATTTTTGCCTAAGTTAGAGATAACTAGGAAAATAAGTTATAATCGGATTTCAGATATTGAGAGATAACGTGGTCCACTTTCAAATCATTGCAAGATAGTTATTTTAGCATTTCACATCGAGTCACTTTAAGAATTCATCGCAACAAGCAAAGGAAATCAATATACAATATCTTTTCTCCAAATTATTATCAAATGTATTTTTAAGTAGTCGTTTTTGTAACTTGATTTGATTTTTGTTGTTTTCACAAATCACCTTAATTAATCCACTTGAATTTAAAGAAAAAGTTAAGCCAGTAATTGCGAGCGTTAGATTTAACACTTCCTCGTGAGAACGATCTTTATTCACACTTTATTACTTGATCTGACACGTGCACTTGCGTATATCTGCTTTTCGCGTATCAAGTTTTTGGCGTCGTTGTCGGGGAAGGTGCGGTCTATTAGTTTATTTCTTGCAATATTAGTAAGTCATAAGTACTTAGAGTTCAAGTTTTTATTTTGTTATTATTTATATAAGAAATTCTGTTTAGTGCATGTCCAGATATCAAAATACTGAAGTACTTCCTTTAAATTCAGAAATTGAACGCACTTGTAGACAGAACAGAATAAATCGTAGAGTGAACAATATTATTCATCTTGGGATGGATAATAATAGACATGTTAATGAGAGTGGAAATGAACATGAGGGTCAAGTAAACCCTAATGGTCAAGTGGATCAAAATGAGCAACACGCTGCACCACGAATGATATGTCATGATTATAATGCACTTTTAAGAGGAGGGTTGCACTTTAGTATTGTCAGACCCCCAATCGAGGTTAACAACTTTAAAATGGATTCTACAGTTATGCAACCAGTACATCATAGTAAGTTTGGAGGTCTAAATCATGAAGACGCAACTGCTCACTTAAGAACATTTTTACAGATTTGTGATATGTTTAAATGCAATGGTGCATCTGACGATGCAATTTTATTAAGACTATTCCCATTTTCGTTAGAAGGGAGAGCTAGTGATTGGTTAGCATCAGTGCCACCAGAGTCAATTACTACATGGGATCATGTGGTTGAGAAATTTTTAAATAAAAATTTTCCACCTTCAAAGACTGCAAAGCTTATTAGGGACATTACAACTTTTATGCAAGACCCCAGAGAAACTCTTTATGACGCTTGGGAGCGATATGAAGATTTATTAAGAAAATGTCAATATCACGGGTTAGCCCAACACCAACAAGTTTCCACATTCTATAATGGGTTACAAACCGCAACTATGATTTTTGTTGATGGTGTTGTGGGTGGATCATTAATGAAAAAATACTCTGAAAATGCTTATACTATTCTAAAAGATCTATCGTCTAATAACTACCAAGCTTTTGAAAGACAAGGGTCTAGCAATCCGGTAGGAGTCCACCAAATTGATCAATTTACATCTTTGGCTGCTCAAATGACATCACAATTTAATCTAATTAGCAAGAGGTTAGATACTTTATCTACCCCTACATCAAATGCACCATTCACTGTAAAGCAACTAAATCAACTAACTGAGGAAGCAAATTACATTGGTGGACAACCTAGGCAAATTTCACCTGGTTTTGCAAATCATTATCATCCGGAGTGGCGTAATATCCTAACTTCTCATGGAAAAATAATCAAAGAATGAATCAACCATCATGATTTAACCAAAATATAAACCCAATACAAAATCCACTTCCTAATAACCAAGTAAACTCTAGGAAATTGACCGATGACTACATTTTAGGAATGTTCCAAAAGAATGATTCTAGAATGGTTGGCATTGAATATTCTCTTCGATTTATCGAATCCACATTAGGTCAACTAGCAAATGCGCTAAGTCAGCGACTAGTTGGATCACTCCCATCTGACACTACACAAAATCCAACACAAAATTCTCAACCTAATCAATGTAAGGCTATAACTTTAAGGAGTGGGGTAGAAATAGCTAGTGGAGATGGGTTGTTGGAGAAAATTAGAGAAGATGAGCAACATGAGAGCACTAGTATAACAGATAAAATAGAACAAGAAAAGCATGTGGAGAGTAAGGAACCAGAAGTAGTTGAAGTGGAACAACAAAATGCTAAGAAGAGAGAAATTGTTTACCCTCCTTCGCCATTTCCATCTAGGCTAGCAAAGACGAAGCTTGACAAGCAATTCCACAAATTCATAGAAATCTTTAAGAAACTCACTATAAATATTCCATTCGCAGAAGCATTAGAACAAATTCCTAGCTATGTGAAATTCATGATAGACATATTAACTAAAAAAAGGAGGTTTGTAGATAAGGAGATTGTAGCGCTAATGGAAGAGTGTAGTGCAATTTTACAAAAGAAATTACCACCAAAACTAAAAGATCCCGGAAGCTTTACAATTCCATGTTCTATAGGAGTGAAGTTTTTCGGTAGAGCATTATGTGATTTGAGAGCCAGTATAAACCTCATGCCCTTATCTATCTACAAGAAATTGGGCCTAGGAGAGTGATGAGTCCTGATCATATACACTTTTATGGACTCATCTGGGCCATTTAGTTAGTCATTTCACTGCACTTTAGCCCTGTTTTAGTTCATATTTGTTAATCCATGCTAGGTGTACATCTTGGCCCACTTTGGTGTGATTTTTGTGTTTATTGTCTTTAGTAGATTCATGTGCTGTTAAGTGCCACTTTCAGTGGCTAGATCGTTGGTTGTGCTGGAATTGGAGTAGTGCAAGCGTTCCCGGTGCAATTCTGCACAGAAACCCTGCGCACGATCGACGGTTCTATTGCGCACGACCATTGGTCGTGCGCCACTGATCGTGTGCACTTAACGCCTTTTTCTTGAGTTCTGTTTGGTGTAGTGCGCACGACCATCGTGCGCACTTACCCTTAATTTTCCAAGTTCTGTCTGCTGCAGTGCGCACGACCATCAACTCCAGTGCGCACGACCACCGGTCGTGCGCCACTGTCCGTGCGCACTCAACAGTAATTTTATGAGTTCTGTCTTGGCTATTGCGCACGACCACCGACGATAGTGCGCACGACCACCGGTCGTGCGCCACTGGTCGTGCGAACATGTTATTTTATAATTTCTGTCTTTGCAGGTTCCGTCCAGGCAGAGCGCACGATCACCGAATTCTAGTGCGCACGACCACTGGTCGTGCGCCACTGACCGTGCGCACTGTTTAAATCCAGCGCCTATAAATTCCCTGCTCGCGATTCAGGTCAAAAACTCTCGCCCGACTCCGCCGTTTCTGCTCCCGTTTCGCCCGATTTCGCCCCTCCACCGCCGCCCACCATCTAGAGGTGCTCCGGGCTTGTTCTTCACGCCTATCTTGAGCCGGAGTTTCCTCTCGGCCTCCTCCTTCATCCAAGAGCTCCAAAGGAAGACCTAGCCGCCATCTCCATCGAGCAAGAGGAAGTTTGCAACCTCTACCGGATCGTGACACGAAGAAGACGGGTTCATTGGAGAGTCGTGACAGCTCTCTCTACCCCGGACGTAGTTGCGGACCGAGCTTGGACGCGGATTGACAACCCGGCGATTCCAACCGTGAATCTACAACGAGCCTTCGGATTCGGTCGATTTCTTGCCTTATTCTTCTCTTATTGATGTATTTGTAGCTAGATCTAACATTATGATGAAGTGTGTTTTGATTATTAGCATTTATACTTGATTATCTATGTGATTTGGGTATTCTTGCTTATTATTTTGAGGAGTGCCGTGGTGTGGTTTGTTGTTGTGTTGTGCCGCACTAGCAATTGCTAGTGGCGTGCTTGTCTAAGAGGTGCTTGCGACCCTCAATCCGTAAGCCTACTCGCCCATCCACCTACCGAAGCGTGGCATCGCGGCCCGTATTCCATTCGCCTATCGAAGCAGCGCGCTCAAGGCCTGCATAGTTCGATTCCATTAGCCTTCTCGTCCATCCGCCCTTGCGACGCAGCGCGCTCAAGGCCTGCCTAGTTTCCATCCCGCCGAGCGAAGCATTGCATAGCGGCATTGCATAGAAGTAGTTGATAGCTTTTATTTTATTTTCCAAAAGCCAACCCAACTCCCCCGCTTTCCATCCGATTTAAGGACTTCAATCTCAAGTCCTTCCTCAAAACCTAACTCCACCTTACTGTGTTCCTCAAGAGACCGACACTCGGGGATTTATTCCCAAAATTTATTACTTGCGCGACCGGTGCACTTGCCGAATCATCACATCAAGTTTTTGGCGCCGTTGCCGGGGATCACAGTCGTGTGAGTTTTGTTGAGAGGGAGAGCCGAGAGATAGTAGTTCTTTCATTGTGTATAGCCGCATTTTTATTTTTGTTTTGCTTTTAATCGTTTGTTGTTTGCTTTTATTTCTTTCCCCCCTATTTTAAAGTTTTTGGCAAGTTGTTTTCAAGGAGTGTTTCTGTTTGTGTAGATTGTACTTGCAAAGAATTTCAGCCACTTTATATCTGCATTTATTATTGAAAATGTCTTCATGGGATATTTCTCCTGGCACTTACGACATGATGGACTATTATATAGCCCAAATGAATGAGTTAAATGCTAGGCAGTGTAGGAACATTGTTTGCTTGTTGTGTCGAGGAGAGGGTCATGAATTGAAGGATTGTCCTAGTCTTTCCAAGCCTGACCGCCGCCCCTCCACTCAGGACAACATTGTCCCTATCACTCATTCTTTACCCATGGAGGCTATCGTGCCCGTTACCCCTGAGCCTGTTTCGTGCATGGACCCCTCACTCCCTGTGTATGGCTTCACTCCCAGTGATGATGATCACTCATCTGTTAGCCAACACGGAGAGGAATGGGAGCTCCTAGATGCACCTGAGTTTGATGAGGAAAGTATCCTTTCCATTGGGGAGGCGTTAGCAGATCTTTTTGCGGAGGAACCACATCCTTGTGTTCCTCCAGTTTCTTTGCATGCTTTTTCTACACATATTCTTTATGATTCTATCGAAGTAATGGAGCTGGGTGATGCTTCTGACTTGGAGGGTGCTCCAAAGTGGGATGAGGATGTCATTTTCCCCGATGGGGAGAATGAATACTTTGAACACGATGGTGCTCCTCAGTGGGATGAGGAGGATACTCTCTCTGATGAGGAGGTTTGCACTTCTTCACGGGACGAGGAGGTCCAAATCACCACTGAGGCCCCCGAGTTCTCAAGTCCCCCCTGCTATGATATTTACGATGATGATAGTGGTCTACCCTTGGATCATGCCGGGAGTGAGACCGGGACCACTCCCCCGATTTCTGATTATTTATGTTCTTCGCCTTGTTTATTTCTTGATCCCCCTTCTTCATCCGAGCCTGTGCAGGTTGAGTCTTCACAGGTATCCCAGGAGGACTTGGAGCTTTTTGCTCAAGTCAATGATGAGAGCATCCTCTCATGTGAGGAGGTTTATTCCCCCTCCGTAGAGGAAGCTCCACTCATTGCCTTTTCCCCCTGCTGCCTCCCTGTTGACGACACCTTGCTAGGCAAGGATGTGTTTTGTGAGATGAGTGAGGACCAGGCCTCCTTCTCTTCTTACATTCTCTACCCTCTACCTGTGAGGAGCAGGTATCTATATTTAGGTAGAGGGGTGACTGTTCTATCACCGTATCGGTACCCGCTACCGACACGGATATTAGAACAGTTACCTGTCCACTTCTCCTTCCATAGGCCCATTAGTTAGAACCTTCATGTTTTTAAATAAGTCGTGCTGGGATGACAATAACCCCAGTAGTTATCTTACTTTTTTTTCATGCATTTCATTTTAGTCCATTCTGTTTAGTTAGCTGTAGTTTATTGTAGTTTATCTTTTTCTGTTTCTTTTGTTTCTGCGGAGCTGACCCCTGCAGGTATCTTTTCTGGATGGCGGATGCTGCAGCTTAGTCTAGGTTTAAACGCCAATCTTCTGGTATGCTCACTTGCTGAGCATTGGGTACTCTCTTTCCCTAGCCCTATTTTGATTTTCATGTCATATATTATGTGGGGTGTTTAGTTTAAGTCTGGGGGAGAGAAGTTTTGTTTACCCACTCACGTGCACTATTGCACTGCATACTAGAAGATTTCATTTAAAATGTTTTGTTTATTTTCATTGCACACCACAACACCCACACGAGCGCGCACTTAGCCGTTGGCACGTTGCGAGGTAAATTTATCTTTTTGTGTGATTTGGAAAATCATTGTGCTGGCTTAGGATTATAAGGTGGAGTAAAATGTTGACTCATGTAGTGCTCCTAGTCGAGTGCTCATGTTTCGCATAGAAATTCGTGTAAATTTAATTTCTCTTTATGCTTCTAGTTTATATTTTTCTATTAGCGTAAATATTGTTTACTTTACTCAAAAATTTGGTGAATCCGGTGTGAATCAAATGGTAGCATAGGAATGTGTGTAGACGTTCGTTAGTCTCGTATTGCCCGAGTCGGGAGGAAGGATTATCTTTCTCGGTGGCTAGAACTTGCCCCAAGCGACTCTTGAAGCATGGGTATACGGTTAGTCAATTGCGTGAATGTGATATAGGCCATCATTTTGGCCCGGTTGAGCCTTTGTGCCCACTCCTATCGCTTTATCCTCGTTAGCCCAGTTGTGCCTACCCGTTCTTTGATTCAGCCCCACTATTGTCTCACCAAAGCCTAAATGCCAATCCTAGTCGCACACCCAAATCTGAGCTTTAGCTGTTTATTATTTTCATGAATTGGGTTGTTGATGTGGTGATATGTTTGTGAAAATGTGGTTGTGCATCATTGATCAATTTGCTGAAAATGTTTTGAAAAGAAAAGAAAAGAAAAGAAATGAGAAAAAGAAAAAAAGTAAAAAGAAAAGAAAAGAGTAGGCGGTGCACGCACCCATGTTGTTAAGTCCAAGTCTGGGGGTGTGGTGTACCCGCATGTTTGTGTGGTGATGAGGATCGTTTTCTGTGCTAGCTCATTTGGGTTTAGTGTCTGAGCCGTCACTTTTATCTTTGTGTACCTCACCTAAACCCAAGCCTCATCTCAAACCTAAAGTCCTATTGATTCACGCATTTGAGTCAAACCAGTGCCGTGGAGAGAGTGCGAATGGGCAAGCTTATGGTCACCGACATTGATGGATTTCAATGGAGTTGGCCCGAGCCCCAATCTTTGGCAATGCTCGCCTCAGCGTTCAGTTTACTTTCTTCCTATGTACAACCTCATGATTCACCGTGATTCACTTTTTGAGTAAACGTAATATATAAATACGCTCCTAGAAAATTATAAACTAATATGCATAATTAGAAATTTTGCCTACTGTCTTTTTACGCATATGAGCATGCGACTTCGCATGGTACTCCGCTTGATAATTTCTTTGCCAGCTTATGTTTTTCCTGTCCGCGAGAGATGGTTTGCTCGGGACGCGCAAACAGTTAAGTCTGGGGGTGTGATGAGTCCTGATCATATACACTTTTATGGACTCATCTGGGCCGTTTAGTTAGTCATTTCACTGCACTTTAGCCCTATTTTAGTTCATATTTGTTAATCCATGCTAGGTGCACATCTTGGCCCACTTTGGTGTGATTTTTGTGTTTATTGTCTTTAGTAGATTCATGTGCTGTTAAGTGCCACTTTCAGTGGCTAGATCGTTGGTTGTGCTGGAATTGGAGTAGTGCAAGCGTTCCCGGTGCAATTCTGCACAGAAACCCTGCGCACGATCGACGGTTCTATTGCGCACGACCATTGGTCGTGCGCCACTGATAGTGTGCACTTAACACCTTTTTCTTGAGTTCTGTTTGGTGTAGTGCGCACGACCATCAACTCCAGCGCGCACGACCACTGGTCGTGCGCCACTGCTCGTGCGCACTTACCCTTAATTTTCCAAGTTCTGTCTGCTGCAGTGCGCACGACCACCGGTCGTGCGCCACTGTCCGTGCGCACTCAACAGTAATTTTATGAGTTCTGTCTTGGCTATTGCGCACGACCACCGACGATAGTGCGCACGACCACCGGTCGTGCGCCACTGGTCGTGCGAACATGTTATTTTATAATTTCTGTCTTTGCAGGTTCCGTCCAGGCAGAGCGCACGATCACCGAATTCTAGTGCGCACGACCACTGGTCGTGCGCCACTGACCGTGCGCACTGTTTAAATCCAGCGCCTATAAATTCCCTGCTCGCGATTTAGGTCAAAAACTCTCGCCCGACTCCGCCGTTTCTGCTCCCGTTTCGCCCGATTTCGCCCCTCCACCGCCGCCCACCATCTAGAGGTGCTCCGGGCTTGTTCTTCACGCCTATCTTGAGCCGGAGTTTCCTATCGGCCTCCTCCTTCATCCAAGAGCTCCAAAGGAAGACCTAGCCGCCATCTCCATTGAGCAAGAGGAAGTTTGCAACCTCTACCGGATCGTGACACGAAGAAGACGGGTTCATTGGAGAGTCGTGACAGCTCTCTCTACCCCGGACGTAGTTGCGGACCGAGCTTGGACGCGGATTGACAACCCGGCGATTCCAACCGTGAATCTACAACGAGCCTTCGGATTCGGTCGATTTCTTGCCTTATTCTTCTCTTATTGATGTATTTGTAGCTAGATCTAACATTATGATGAAGTGTGTTTTGATTATTAGCATTTATACTTGATTATCTATGTGATTTGGGTATTCTTGCTTATTATTTTGAGGAGTGCCGTGGTGTGGTTTGTTGTTGTGTTGTGCCGCACTAGCAATTGCTAGTGGCGTGCTTGTCGAAGAGGTGCTTGCGACCCTCAATCCGTAAGCCTACTCGCCCATCCACCTACCGAAGCGTGGCATCGCGGCCCGTATTCCATTCGCCTATCGAAGCAGCGCGCTCAAGGCCTGCATAGTTTGATTCCATTAGCCTTCTCGTCCATCCGCCCTTGCGACGCAGCGCGCTCAAGGCCTGCCTAGTTTCCATCCCGCCGAGCGAAGCATTGCATAGCGGCATTGCATAGGAGTAGTTGATAGCTTTTATTTTATTTTCCAAAAGCCAACCCAACTCCCCCGCTTTCCATCCGATTTAAGGACTTCAATCTCAAGTCCTTCCTCAAAACCTAACTCCACCTTACTGTGTTCCTCAAGAGACCGACACTCGGGGATTTATTCCTAAAATTTATTACTTGCGCGACCGGTGCACTTGCCGAATCATCGCATCAGAGAGATTGTTGCAACATCTCTTACCCTTCAACTAGCCGATAGAACTTTAGCTTTTCCTAAGGAAATTGTTGAAGATGATTGGTTAAGGATGAAAATTTTATTTTCCTTCCGACTTCGTTGTATTAGATATGGAAGAAGACAAGGACGTACCTATTATTCTAGGGAGACCATTCTTAGCTACGGGGAGGACGCTTATCGATGTCCAGAAAGGAGAATTGACGATGAGAGTAAATGATGAAGAGATTACCTTAACATTCTTAAGACTCTTAAATACCCAAACGATAATGAGGAATGTTTCTCGTTAGAAGAAATAGAAGTACCTAGCCAACTCATCTATATTAATGATAATTTAGAGCAAAAGCTGTTGACCTTATTAACTAACGAAAAGTGGGAAGATGATTTAGAAATTGAAGAGTGTGTTAAAACTTTTGATTCACATGGAAGTTTACCTTTGTAAAAATATTTGAACCAATAGAAAGATTTAGTGAGCCTAAACCATGAAACCTTCTATTCGAGAACCTCCAGTATTAGAGTTGAAGCTTTTACCTGAACACTTAAATTATGTATTTCTTGGAGAAAATAAAACATTGTCGGTCATCATAGATGAGTCATTAGAACAAAAAAATGAAGAAAAACTACTTATTGTGTTAAGAGAATTTAAGGGAGCTATGGGTTGGGCGATTGTCAATATTAGAGGGATTAGCACATCCATTTGCATGCATAAAATATTATTAGAAGAAGATGCAAATGGGTATATTGAACATCAACGTAGGCTTAGTCCCCCAATGAAAGAAGTAGTAATGAAGGAGATTATAAAATGGCTTGATGTCGGTATTATCTATCCTATATCCGATAGTAAGTGGGTAAGCCCGGTGCAATGCATACCAAAGAAGGGTGGAATGACAATCATTAAAATGAAAATAATGAGTTAATACCAACTAGGACTGTATCTGGTTGGAGAATTTGTATGGACTGTAGGAAACTAAACAAATCTATTAGGAAATATCATTTTCCATTACCATTCATTGATCAAGTGTTAGATAGATTAGCGGTAAGCGAATATTTCTATTTCTTGGATGGATATTCAGGTTACAATCAAATTATGGTTGCACTGAAAGATCAGGAAAAGACCACTTTTACCTGTCCTTTTGGTACACGCTAATATTCCTCATCAACCGCCAGTGAGCCTCACAGTGCTTCGAAGTGCTTGGTCATTCCCATAGTGGGGAATCAACCTCCTCAGTCCTCTCCCCTGGCGTTTGGGCCAAGAAAGTTCATTAGCCTTGTTATTGATTATTTTACCAAGTGGGTAAAAGATGAGCCTCTTGTCAAAATAATTGAGGAGAACGTCAAACAGTATGTCTGGAAGAATATTATCTGCCGCTTCGAAATCCTGAAGTAATCATCACAGACAATGACGCTCAATTCACGGGAAGGGCGTTCACGAAGATGTGCGAGGGCTTAAAGATCAATCTCCATCATATGACTGTGGCTCATCCACAAACAAACGGTTAGATGGGAGTGACAAACCACACCATCCTCAAAGGGCTGAAGACACGCCTGCAGGAGGCAGGGGCCGTGGGTGGACGCGCTCCTAAATGTCCTATGGGCGTACCACACCACAGAGATGACTCAAATAAGAGAGGCGCCATACAATCTCTGTTATGATATTGAAACCGTCATCCTTATCGACATTGGCATTCCAAGTCCACGGGTGCTGACCTTTGACCCCGAGAAGAACGACGAGCTACCCCGAGAAAACCTTGACTTGGTCTCAGAACTCAAGGATACAACTGCCCAACACAACGTCGTCACCAAAGATGTGTGACCCAACTTTACGACAGAAGGGTGAAACCCAGACCAATCAACGTTGGGGAACTCGTCTTACGCAGCATTGAATCAACATGCATGAGACCACATAAGGACAAGCTCTCACAAGCATGGAAATGATCGTATGTCGTCACCGCGGTCGTGAAGCTTGAGATGTTCAAACTCAAAACCGCAGAAGGAAAGACTCTTCCCCGCACCTGAAACGTGTAGAACCTGCGCCATTTTATCAATGATTTCTTGTATTTCACCATGTAAAAAGTCACGTGCTACAATTCACGTTACAATCTTGCAATGATTATTATCGCATTTTGATTCTAACAATCTTGACTAAGAAAACAAACTTAGGTAAGGCCGTGTTAATTGCTTTGAACGAAAAAGCCCTTCACCAGCACAACAAGTCTACGCCCTACCACCGCCGAGGCCTCACCCTCGCGGTCGGTGCCAACAAACTCTGGTAAGGCCACGCTATAGGTTCGAATGGGAAAGGTCTTCACCATCACAATAAGTCTACGCTCTGCCACCGCTAGGGACCGCCCCCTCACGATCAACGCCAACAAACTCGGGCAAGGCCGCACTAATTGGTTTGAATGGGAAAGCCCTTCACCAACACAACAAGTCTACACCCTGTCACCTCGAGGGCCTACCCCCTTGCGATCGGCACAAACAAACTCAGGTAAGGCCGCACTATTAGTTCGAATGGGAAAGATCTTCACGAGCACAACACACCTACGCCAAACAAGTCATAACCGAGAAATTTGTGCCTCACGTGCACAACAAGTCGAACAAAGGCAGCCACAAGGCAACACACAAGCAATACAGTGGAACAAGGAGATCCACAAAATCAAGCACTATACACAAAATACAGTTACAAGAGCGTCAGAACACATCGCTATACAACAGACATAAAAAAAAGAGAGCAAAATACAGCAGGGATGCACATAAAAGCAAAGATCAATCCTAGATCTCAACATCAGAACACTCGTCTGCGGAAAGGTCCCTCGCACCGAGACCAACAATATTGCATCCAAACCTCCACTCCATCATACGAAGGGTCTTCCTCATACCCCGCTTGAAGGGAATCTCACACTCGTCCTCCAGCAAGGGGTCTACCTCCACAATCATGATCCCCGCATGAATCTCCTCCAAGAGCTAAGAGCGCTCCTGCATAAAGGCTAAGGAGTCATTATAGTCGGCAACTCCTGCAGCCTTTCTCCTAAAATCCATGCTTCAAGGATGAAAGCATCTCCACCTCACTTCTCAAGAACCCCAGCTCACCATCCTAACGAAACATATCCCACTGAGACTCCGACAGATAGCGAAGGGAGTCCTGAGCGAGTGCTTTGTTTGCACTATGCTCTCCCCACAATCTCTTAAGCTCAGCCAGAGAGGAAGCCAAATCGGTCTCTAGTTGTTGAATGTGAGAAGTATCATGCTCTATTTTCTTGTTATAATCAAACAACGCATTCTTCGCCCCACAAAACTCCTCTTGAAGCAAGAAATAGCGGTCTTTCATGCCCACATAACAGTCATTCCAGGTATGGCAGATGTTGTTCACCTCTCTAAGCTGCAAAAAGAAAAGGAAGAAGAGATCAAAACTTGCAGCAAACAAACAATGTAAAAAAAACTAAGGCGATCTTTCTTACCTTCGAGGTCGTCGCCTGTAGTGAAGAAGAGATCCATCTTGCTACAACCAAATGAGGAGGTGAAGGTTGTCCAGAGTAGGACACTCAACAACATGAGTAACTAGAATCTCCTCAACATCATAATCAACATGACCGACCTCCCCGTGGGGTTGCTAGGACCCGCCTCGTCTAAATAACTCCAAGGCTCAGAAGAAGTGGGGACCGATCCAAATTCCCCGCACTTGAACACCATCTTCCATTTCTTATCACGAACCAAAGGTACAACGACGACCCGCTTAACATCCAAAGAGAGGCTGCACAACAACAATCTCTTCTCCTCCAAAAAAAGTACCAATATGGAAGAGAGGCCGAACCTGGGTGACCGGGTTCACAAAACCTAGGATGGCCGTGAAATCACGCTCTCGGCCCGCTACGCGGCGACAACGCCCAGAAAGCATCCTCCACAACTCAGCCAGATCCCAGGAGTTCCAGATATATCCGTACAGAGTGCTCCTGTGGCGATAGTTAGTCTGATCCTTAAAGTGATGTCACTTCTTATTACTCAGAATCTCGACCGACCTCCCGCGTCATAGTAACCTCACACCAATCCTTGAAAACATAAAACGAGAACTACGAACTATGTTGTTGGAAGAACACAATCAACCTCATTGTTGAAACCGATTTCTCGGTCTCTTATGGAGCTCGGGGACCTCACCGAAATGAGGGGCGGCTAGCCCTTACTGATCCCTCGGAGAAGGTAAACCGAAGGCGGGAAAACTGACTAAGACCTTAGTCACAGCGAGGAGGTCCCTCCACTAACCCGGAAGATCGTTGAGCGCTTCCCCTCCCAAGCCAAAGCTGAGACTCGGGCACCTTGGAGAGCTCTGGGAATGCTAACCAAAGAAAGCCTGAGGAGAGAGAAGCAGGAGTGAAGTCCTCTCCAAAGGTGCCCTTAAGGTCCTATTTATAGATTTTCTGGTCTGGCCTGCAAATAGCAGGATTCCGCCTTTTGATTTTACTATCCGCACCCCAAATGGGTCTGCAAACAACCAAACTCCGTTGTTTGGTGAGGCTAAAGGCAGACCACCAAGGGTAAAAGGGTAAATTGGTCCTATCACCCTATGGACAAGGAATTGCGAGAACCTTACTGCCGAAGCTCTCGCGGGCCTTCTCGCGAACCCTGCTCGCGGCGCCTCTTCTAGGCGATCGCCTTGTGAGGACCTCGCTGGCCCATTTTGGCGGTATCTGCCGAGGTCCGGTCTGCTGGGGCCGATCTCGGCGAGGTCTGGATCCCGTGACTCCTCTTGCGAGACCATCCCTTTCGAACACTCCGTCGATCTCAGTTGATTTCGCCGAACAGGAGTGTGGTCGACGAAACCGGGGGAGCTCGACGAACACTGGAGAGTTCGTCGAACACACCCGCGAGCGCTTGTCTCGCCGACCCTTCTCGCTCGCTCTTCAGCGAGCCCCCCCCCCCCCCCCCCCCCCCCCCCCAGAGGGAGGATTCCCGTATTACCTCCTCCATCCCACGACCTTCTTTAAACCGCGTATCCTCGCCTGGCGAATATCGGGGTTGTACACTCATGATCTGCATCATTCCGACAGTAGTAAACTGGGAGATCAGCAAGCCGCATAATTTAAAGATCTCAATAGCCTCCTCCGAAGGTGGGATATCGAACCCTGAATTCAAGCAACCCTCCGACAGTGTAATCCAACCAGTTGGAGGATTTTGCACGCGCTCCTCCGGATGCGGGATCCTCACCTCCACGCTCGCAGGTAATCCGTAATGCCTTCTCCACGCGTTGATTCACTCCCCATTAAGAGTGGAGCGCAGCCTCATCAGTCTCCCATGAGCGCCTCGCTTTGGCACATAAAAAATCAGAAGACCACATGTTAGAAAAAAAACATTTAAGGTAAAAGGACGAGTTTGTGAAGGAAAAGTACCAACACAATTTAGCCTGAGTGCACAATTGTGCCTACCGGCAAAAACGAGGCAATATAGTGCGCCCGAACGAACAAATTTGATTATGTGACCGCGCGACGCACCAAGGCGCACACACATGCAGACGGGTAATGCATCGGGCGCACGACGCACCAAGGCACACACACGTAGCTAAGTAACGCATCGGGCGTGCGACGGCACCATGCCACACTAATGTGCGTGTCCACACCAGCGCGCGCAGTGCCACCAGGCGCACGACAGAACCAGGCTGAAAGGAGAGTTTTAGTTCTTAATTATGTTTTAAAGGTCTTGTTTAAGGTTTTACTTCAAAGTAAATGATATAAATATATATATATATATGTTTGTTGATTGAGTAATAAAATCAAACAATAAGTAAGCATATAAAACACAACACAGCAAATAAAAAATAAAACAAAGAAGCAAATCACACATCCAGAAGACACAAGATATATAGTAGTTCCCCAACAACCTGGGTACATCTACTCTTCTACCCACTGGTAGGAATTCACTGGAGGTTGTTGATAAGGTGCCCTCACACCAAGGTGTTTTTGTTCAGGTGTCCACACACCAATGGAGGTTTGATCAGGTGCCCAAATCACCTATAAGCTTTTGATCAGGTGCTTATAAACCAAGATGCAGGTTTTTGCTAAGGTGGCCTATCACCAGGAGTTAACTTTTGAAGGGAGTTATAACCCTTTACAAGATGAGAGAAATAAGGAAAACAAAAAAGTTATGTTGTTCTTCTCTTTGCTGAGAAGACACTTGAAGATGATGATGTTGAAGAAAGCTCCCCTGTCTGATTTAGTTTAGATGACAGCCTTGTGGATGGAACTTCTTCTCTAGAAAGCAAATCCTCTGTTCTTCTTCTTGCAGTTTTAGATCCTGAGCAATTGATATTGATTGGTGTCTCAGGTTGTATAGAAGATCTGCAAGAAAGGTTTAGCAAAAAGAAGATAATATATTTTGATCTGTTCTTCGTTTTTCTCCTCTGTTTCCCTTCATGTATCTTTTCTGTACAGCAAATGTAATATGTTCTGTCTCTTTCTTCCTCTTTCTCTGTTAGCTGTTCTATATCATATTCTGCTACTGCTTACTTTTCTTTGATCATCCTCTGTATATTTAATCTGGAAGTTTTCGGCTGTTTTTAATCCTTGCCGACAGAAGAGGAAAGAAAATAATATCTCTTTAATTCTGATTCCTCGAGCAGACAAATCTTGCCGTCTTTGGCTTGCTGCAACGGCTACAACATTTATTATTTTGCTGCCAACGGCTATAACATTTAATGCTTCAACAGCTGTAATGTCAGATCAGCAATATATATATATAGCAATATATATAAATAAAAATAACAAAGATATTGCATATATAATAATTTTAGTCGAGCTGAAAGATATAAAATAATACTGTAGATATTCGTCGAGCTAAGCTTCAAGTTCGTCGAGCTCATCATTTGATTCGTCGACCTGATCATTTAATTCACTGTTCTGAACATCTGCTGAATATTCGTCGAACGCAGACTTAAGTTCATCAAACGGAAGGATTTCGTCGACCGCTGAGACGGGCTGGATCGTCGACCGTTGAATATTGAGCTGTTCGTCGAACGCAGACTTGAGTTCGTCGAACGCAGGATTTCGTCGACCGCTGAGCTGGGGTCTGTTCGTCGACCGCTGAGATAATCTGTTCGTCGACCGCTGAACCGCTGAGACGGGATCGTCGAACGCTGAACCGCTGAGACGGGATCGTTGAACCGCTGGATTTTGTCGAGCGCATAATGAACACCATTCGTCGAGCGCAGGACACCATTCATCGAAAGCAGATGGACGTTCGTCGAGCGCAGATAACATATGTAAATTTTATTTCTTCTCTTATTTTTCAGCCTATTAAATATATATATTTATATTTCTTAGTATATATATATATATTTTTCAGCCTTCTAACTTAATAGGATATGATCTAAGTTATAAGATATATTATGAAAGAAACTTAGACATTAAAGGTGGATCCTAACTCAAATCAAAACTAAGGTTCCAACACAGGCCACACGAGTGCGCAGCGACACCAGACTGCACTAGCGCACGCTGCGCCACCGGGCAGCACCGACATGTGTGGCCTTTGACCGCGCTCAGTGACGCGACCTTGTCGGCAGCCAGCCGAGTGGACACGATGCGCGCCCAGTCTCACGACCTCGCTGTCGGCCGACCTCACGATCACATGGCGCACCCAAACCGCGCGGCTAGCGGTCACACCCAGCCACACAACCCCACCGTCGTTCGACCAGCCAAGGACGCAAGCCTGCGCGACTCTCTCCCTCTGGCCGGCGAGCGTCCCTTCCTCGCACCATCTTACACACACACACTCAAAAGCTCTTACCTCTGTCATGGCTTCGACACACTTCCCACCTCCACAAAATCGCAACAAGTAGAAATACAAAAATAAAAATCCTTGCACTCCTCTTGCACGGGCCACGAACTCCGAGGATTGGGCTGGCAAATGATAAGGACTCCCAAAATGTATAGAAGAATAAGGTTGTGGATAGCCAGTTCCCCATCATAATGGGGGTGCGAATAGCCGCATTTTCCCCATTATAAGTGATGACGTTAATGGGGAAAGCGACCGACCACTACCGTGGCACCACTCCGCTCACTACCATGGCACCACTCCGCCCACTACCTCCGCGCCAAAATTGCACGCGCCCCAACCAAACCCACCGCAAGGCCACCCTGTTCGTGCGTGTGAAACCTCTGTCGTGCGTCCTCCGCCGCACGAACCTCTCTGATCGTGAGAGCGCCGCTGCGCGGCCTTCAACGGTCGTGATGCCGCCTCCGTGCGGCCCTCTCCAGACGTGCGGCCGTCGCCGCATGGAACTCCCAGTTGTGCGACCCCCTCCACGCGGCCCTCTCCGGTCATGCCGTCGTCGCCACACAGCTCTCCCTAGCTGTGGGATGATTCCCTCAAGTCGTGCGGCGGCTGTCGTACGACCCTCTCCGGCCGAACGACCGCCACCACACGGCTCCCTTAAGTCGTGCGACCGCCACCGCATGGCCCTCCCCGACCGTGTGATTGCCGCCTCACGACCCTCCCCAGCCGTGCGGTCGCCACACGAGGCCTTGCTCGTACGTTGCTCGCAGAGAGATCCCTTCCGTAAGCGCAGAATCCCTTCCGAGTGCTCGCGCTTCCATTCTTCTCTCTTACTCCATTTTTCTCCTTAACTACTGCAGGGTCCCTTAACGAGTCGCCGCAAACATTAATGGTTTTGCCCAAATCGCCCGGATGGCAAACTCATCACATCCACAAAAATGGTAATCCAGGGGATCCAGACCAAGATACGTGATTTGTCCGCCCGGTAGGTATGGTGGTTATGATGACGCAATTAATAAGCCGCCCATGTCAAAACTGTAAAGTAGCCCAGGACCCTCATTTGAAGTTACCTTGCCTTCAGCGCCAGAGAGAGCTCCTTCAAAAATCTTTCAGAGTTCTCCTTCGGCGTTCAAAGAATCCTTCGAAGATTTCCTTCGGGACTCAAAGTTCTCTTCCGGATTTCAAAGATCTCCATCCCCTTCGAAGATCTCCTCTGAAGGTGACTCGAAGATCTCTCTCCTCTTCGGAGGCTAATTCTTCAGGACTTGAAGATTTTCCTTTTCATTCTTCTCTACGCCCATTCGACGAGCGGTGACCTGTCACCATCGCGCATTCTTCTACAACTGTAACAAGAGGCGGCCTGTCGCCATCGAGTTCTTTACGTTCACTTGTAATACACCAAAATATAGTGCAGTTTGACTGACACCGATCCGACCACGTGATTTTTCATCATTTCCGAGTTTTCCACGCTAAAAAGATTTTTTGTCAGCTCTCATTTGACTGTGTGCGGCGTCTAGCTTGCTTTCGAGCTAAGGCGGTTCATCTAGACCGGTCTACGGAGCGTCGGGTAATCTGCAACAACATTTAACATCAGCTTCATGCCCTCAATACCGACCTCTTCAATCTCCTCAGTTCTATAATTCGCTAGTGCTCGAGCTTCATCTCGACGGGTAACCAACGTGATTTGGGCGAACACAAAATACTCCCTTATGTGCACCCGTAGATTTATAGGCACACTCGGGGTGCATTTAAAGGAGGCTCCACTAAGGAGAGGTGGAGTTAGTGGGGTCAAAGTCCAAGCAATGATCATGGGAGTGGAGGAATCCGCCGACGCTCAATTCGCGCTTTGTCAGCACCAGACACGGTCAAGGCCGCACCCCACTACTGGGGTGCGGTTAGCCCGCAATAGCCCTCACCCCCCATGGTGGGGTGCGGCCAAGCAGCGCCCCACCTTGGTGGGGTGCGACCAAACCGCACCCCCCCCCCCATAGGGGGGGGGGGGGGGGTGCGGCCAAGCCGCACCTTCATGGGGGTGAGGCCAAACAGCACCCCCATAGTGGGGTGCGGCCAAACCGCACCCCATGGTGGGGTGCGGCCAAACCACACCCCCCATGGGGGCGGCCAAACCGCACCCCCCATGGGGGTGGCCAAACCGCACCCCTCATGGGGGCGCGACCAAACTGCCCCCCCCCCCCCCCCCCCCCGATGGGGGCACGGCCAAACCGCACCCCCCCCATGTTGGGGTGCGGTCAAGCCGCTCTCCCCCATGGTGGGATGCAGCCAAAACCGCACCCTCCCCCTCGACGGGTGTAGTCCGAGCCCACTTTCCCCCTGGGGGCACAATTTTCTATTTCCTGAGTGACGCGACTTTCGGAGGGCACGCCCTCGCTTTCATCGTGACTGCTTTCCAATAGCACTCGTCCGTTCTCCATTCACTCAGAACACTCTCGTGTTCATTGCACGCTTAGAATGCTCTCGTGTTCGTTGCACGCTCAGAATGCTCTCGTGTTCATTGTACGCTCAGAATGCTCTCGTGTTCATTGTACGCGCAGAATGCTCTCGTGTTCATTGTACGCTCAAAATCCTCATGCATTCATTGTGCGCTTAGAACGCTCTAGTGTTCATTACGCGCTCAGAATGCTTCCGCACACGCTCAGAATGCTTCCACGTTCTCGACATGCGCGCAGATAACCTTTTTTAATTTCTCAGATTGTAGGTCTCATTCGTCGCCTTCATCACCTTCAACGAAGCTGCCCGAACTGCTTGAAGGGCGAGACGGTTATTTATGAAAAATGGCGATCCGTGTGTTCCAAGTCGACGAACGTGATTCGCCGGTCAAGTGGTTACGACGGCAAAATTACCGGGTTATCCCTGCCCAAGGCTATACAAGGAGCTCAGAGCCTTCATTTCATGACACCGTCTTCTGCACCCGAGAGAGCTCCATTGAAGATTTCCTCTGAGTCCTCCTTCGGCGCTCGAAGATCTCCTTCGGCCTTCGAAGATCTCCTTCTAGGCTTTGAAGATCTCCTTCGTGGACTTGAAGATTTCCTTCGCTCCGGAAAACCATCCTCCTAAGCGATTCGGGAATCCTTCGGGTCCCGAAAGCGACTCAGCGATCTCACTTTCGTTCCCAGAAGAAGAAGTACTTAGCTTTCCGAGAGGTGACCTATCACCATCGGAGTTCTCTCTCTCTCTCTCTACCGTTGTAACGAGCCGCAGCCTGTCGCGCTCGAATTCTTAGTTTCCAATTGTAACCCCCAACATATAGTGTAATTTGGCCGGCACTGCCCGGACGGTGTGATTTTTCACCATTTTCGGGTTTTCCTAGTTAAAAGTTCTCGTGTCACTTATCGATTCATTCATTGACTGTTTGCGCACTCGATTCGCTTCCGAGCTAAGGTGGTTCAATTCGACCGGTCTACCAGAGCGCCCGAGCGACACGCAACACTCCCTTTTTATATACCCTTTTGCCTCTCGTGTCACATCAACTCCCTCTTTTTTGAGAGGTTGTTTATTTCAAACATCAACGAAAAGCGGAGAAAAATATTGGCAATGAGTGGATTTGATAATTCACTAATCAGATCTATATTGCATCACGCCATACAAGTCATCATTAAAGCATGTCGTAGTGGCCAGTTACCGGCTCGTTGAGACCGATTTGTTGGGTTTTTAGGGCATCAAATACGTTGCAGAAATATAGAAAAACCTCGACAGGATACATGCGTAATACAACAAATCAAGAAATGAGATTTATACTTGCGTCAAAATAAAATTTCAAGTAGAATAGCTGAGGTTTGAGGCCAAAATGTAGAAAAATATCTAGGTCTCTAGATGTATCCACACGAACACTGCAAACACCTTTCAGTTCATCCAGCGTGCTCGGGGTGGGAAGATGATCGCCTTCCTTTGCTACAAAATGCCAGTTTTGTAGCAAAGCAGAGTTTTCCTTCTCCTCTTCTTTCTTGCAATTTCTCCACTACGGGAATGAGAAGCAACCAAAGTGTTTTTTCAACTTTCGGAATGAGGATGACAAAAATAAAAGTGCGGTTGCGGTTTTCTCCAAGACGTTATTAAAAGAAACCCAAAGGCACGTCCTTTCAAAACCATTAAGTAGTTTCCAAAACTATCTAAAAGCACGGGTAAGTAATGTCAAAAATCAAGCTACCGTTGTTCTTAGTTGAAAGTAAAGTATTCTCCGTAGGAACAACTCTAGATCCCGCAATAACTATCGGCACTTTTAATGGGTCCTCATCTATTTTATAAAGAGATTCGGGCAAGGAGGAGAAAAACAGCCCAAAACTGCCGCAGAACCGCACGAGAACCACAACGCGCGCAGCAGCTCCATGCGCTATCGCGCGCGCAACTCCGCGGCACGCGAGGTACCGCGGCGCGGCAACCGTGCGGCAACGCGCGCGCGCAACCGCGCGGCAACGCGCGCAACCGCGCGGCAACGCGCGCATACGCGCGACAACGCGCGCGCGCAACCGCGCGGCAACGCGCGCGCGCAACCGCGCGGCAACGCGCGCGCGCAACCGCGCGGCAACGCGTTGTACCGCGCGCGCGCAACCGCGCGACAACGCGTGGTACCGCGCGCGCAACCGCGCGACAACGCGCGGTACCGAGCGCGCGCAACCAGGTGGCAACGCGCGGTATCGAGCGCGCGCAACCGCGCGGCAGCGCGCGGTACCGCGCGCGCGCAACCGCGCGGCAAAGCGCGGAACCGCGCGGCAAAGCGCTGAACCGCGCGGCAAAGCGCGGAACCGCGCGGCAAAGCGCTGAACCGCGCGGCAAAGCGCGGAACCGCGCGCGCGCAACCGTGCGGCAACGCGCGGTACCGCGCGCGCGCAACCGCGCGGCAACGCGCGGTACCGCGCGCGCGCAACCGCGCGGCAACGCGCGGTACCGCGCGCGCGCAACCGCGCGGCAACGCGCGGTACCGCGCGCGCGCAACCGCGCAGCAACGCGCGGGACCGCGCGGGACCGCGCGGGACCGCGCGCGCGCAACCGCGCGGCAACGCGCGGGACCGCGCGAGCGCAACCGCGCGGCAACGCGCGGCAATGCGCGGCAACGCGCGCGCGCAACCACGCGCGGCAACGCGCGCGCGCAACCGCGTGGCAACGCGCGCGGCAACGCGTGGTACTGTGCGCGCAGCGGCGCGGCACGCGCAGTACCGCGCGCGCAACGACGCGGCACGCAATCCATTCGCCTGCCATGCACGGCACCCAGCACGCGGCCGCACGCCTGCGTCCGCGCACGTGTTCAGCGCTAGTGTTGCTAAGTCCTTAGCATACTCTTGACCGTCGCGCACTTGAACATTGCAAAGTTCATTGCACGCGCTGATTGCTAACTCCATTTTCTCTCTTAAGATTACAGGATTTACGCAATGCAATCTGGAACGTTAACTGCCCGAACTGACCGAACTGCCCGAACTGCCCGAGGGGCGAAGTCGTCATATCCAGAAAGTGGCAATCTGTGTGCTCTCAACCAACGGACGAGATTGGCCCGTCAAGTGGTTACGGTGGTTACGACAGAGAAATTATCGGGTCGCCCCCGACCAAATTTATAAAGGGACCCTGAATCCTCATTTGAAGGGATCGGACACTTTGCATCCGGGAGAGCTCCTTGAAGAATTCCTTCGAAGATCTCCTTAGCGGTTCGAAGATTTCCTTCGCGGTTCGAAGATCTCCTTCGTGATTCGAAGATCTCATTCGTCACTTGAAGATCTTCTTCGGACCTTGAAGACCTCCCGCAACAGCAAAATACTTAGTTTTTCTGGGAGATGACCTGTCACACTCAGAGACTTTCCTTTAACTGTAATTGTAACGAGAAGCGGTCTGTCGCTCTCAGTTCTCGCAACTCCACTTGTAACACCCCAACACTTAGTAATTTGGCTGGCACCGATCCGGCCACGTGATTTTTCACCCTTTTTTGGTTTTCCACGTTAAAAGTTCTCGTGTCACTTACTAGTTTACTCTTTAACTGTTTGCGCGCTCGGTTCGCTTCCGAGCTAAGGTGGTTCAATTCGACCGGTCTACCTAAGCACCAGAGCGACCCGCAACAACTTTAAATGAATTTAAATCAGCAAGGGAGAACTTAAGTCATTCTATGATTTAAAAAAAAGAAAAATTTAATGACAGACCACGTTACGGGTTTACAGGTCTCTTTGGTTTTTTACTTTGGTCTGCCATCAATAATGATCTGCTCATAGCTGAAGTTGGTCTGCAATAACAGTGCCCTTTAAAAAACATGGCAAAATACTCAAATTAGTCCCTTAACTTTTGCCTTGGTTTCAAATAGGCCCTTTAATTTTCATTTGATTTAAATTGGTCCCTTAACTTTGGACATAGTTTCAAATTGGTCCTTTAAATTTTCATTTATTTCAAATTAATCTCTTAACTTTATACATTATTTCAATTGTTGATAAACTATATTTTTGTAATTATCTCATAAAAATAATTACTATTTTTTCTAATTTATATTTTTAATTATTTTTTTCAACACGATATAAATATATATTTGTTGCGGGTCGCTCGGGTGCTTTGGTAGACCGGTCGACTTGAACCGCTTAGCTCGGAAGCGAACCGAGCGCGCTAACAGTCAAAGAGTAAGCTAGTAAATGACACGAGAACTTTTAACGTGGAAAACCCGGAAAGGGTGAAAAACCACGTGGTCGGAGCTGTGTCAGCCAACTTTCACTATCTTCTAGGGGATTACAATTAGAGACTTAGAGCTCGAGCGCGACAGGCCGCGGCTCGTTACAATGAGAGAGAGAGAGAGAGAGAGAGAGAGAGATCCCCGAAGGTGACAGACCACCTCTCGGAAAGCTAAGTCATTTTCCTTCTGAGAACAGTAGTGAGAACGAAAGTGAGAATGCTGGTGAGAACAAAAGTGTTGGAACCTTAGGTTTGATTTGAGTTAGGATCCACCTTTAGTGTCTAAGTTTATATCGTAACATATTTCATAACTTAGATTAAATATCCTATTAAGAAAGAAGGCTGAAAAGAATATATATATATAATACGCTGAAATATACATATATGTAATAGGATGAAATATACATATATTTAATAGGCTGAAAACATACATTTTAATAGGCAGAAAATAAGAGAAGAAATAAATATTATATATATTGCCTGCGTTCGACGAACGTCGAACGACGCTCAGCTTTCGTCGGACGGCGCTCGACGAAAAGATTACATTATAGCAGCGCTCGACAAATTATCAAGGACGCTGCGTTCGACGAAATCCAGAATAACGGTCGACGAATTCCAACCAGCTCAGCGGTCGAAGAAATCCTGTGTTCGACGAACAGCTCAATACTTCAGCGATCGACGAAATCATTCAAGCTCAGCGGTCGACGAATCCTTCCGTTCAACGAACTCAAGTCTGCGTTCGACGAATTTCAGCAGTTGTTCAGAAACAGTAAATCACATGTTCAGGTCGACGAAGCAAATGATGAGCTCGACGAACTTGGACCTCAGCTCGACGAATTTCTGCAGCATTATTTATATATCATTAAATATTATATATATGATGTCAGACTTTATTTAAAGCAATATTTATTCTATTTATATATTTCTATATATATATATATTGCTGATCTGACCTTACAGCGTGCAAGCAATAATTAATATAGGCGTTGGCAGCAAAACAATAAATGTTGTAGCCGTTGCAGCAAGCTATACACGGCAAGTTATCTGCTCGAGGATCTGGGAAATAAAAGAGATAATATATCTTTTCCTCTTTGGTCGGCAAGGATTCAAATCAGCCCAGAAAAAGAGGACAACTTCTATATACGACAGCAAGAGTCAACTTATTATACAGTGGATTATATTTACAGCAGATTATTTATATAGCATAATATATACTGTTGTTTATCTCGACAGATTACATATATATATTATATTGCTGTACAATATAACAGGAAGAAGACAGTACATATACATATCAATATTACTGTACAGGAAGAAGAAGAAGAAGAAGAAGAGGAAAACAAGAACAGAGCAAAAAGAAGAGCAGATCAGAATATATTATCTTCTTTTTGCTAACTCTTTTTCTTGCAGATCTTCTATACAAATCCTGAGACACCAAACACTATCAATTGCTCAGGATCTAAACTGCAAGAAGAAGAAGAAGGGTATTTGCAATCAAGAGAAGAAGCCTCCACAAGCTGTCAACTATTCTAAATCAGACAGGGGGAGCTTTCTTCATCATCTTCACCAAGATCCCAACACAACATCTCATCAGGATCTTCAAGTGTCTTCTCAGCAAAAAGAGAAGAACAAAATATTTTTTTCTGTTTTCTTTATTTATTCCTCCCAACTTGTAAAGGGTTAAAACTCCCTTCAAAAGTTTACTCCCGGTGACAGGACACCTTAGCAAAAACCTGCATCTTGGTTAGAGCACCTGATCAAAAGCTCCCTTGGTTTTTAAGCACCTTATCAAAAGCTTATTGGTGAATTGGGCACCTGATCAAACCTCCATTGGTGTGAGGGCACCTTATCAACAACCTCCTGGTGGATTCCTACCAGTGGGTAGAAGAGTAGATGTACCCAGTTGAGGGGAACTACTATATTTCCTTGTGTCATCTGGATTGCTTTGGTTTGCTTATTGTTTTATGTTTTTATTTGTTCTGTGTTTTATTTATGCACTCTTAGTATTTTTGTTTATTACTCTTACAACAATCAGCAAACTCACATCTATATATTTATATATAACATTACTTTGAAAGTAAAACAAAATTAAACAAGAGTTTTAACAGATATTAAGAACTAACCTCTCCTTTCAATTGGTATCAAAGCAAGATAAGAACAGCTCAATATTGCGTTCGACGAACAGCTCAGCGGTCGACGAATTCCAACCAGCTCAGCGGTC